>OY979719.1:9667111-10867111 GCA_963855995.1 Muricea muricata
TCAGTCTTACCTTCGCCTCCGCGTGCTGACTGTACCTTGTCTTCTTCTACGCACCGTATCTCTAATGGAAAGAGTTTCTGTGAAGGTCGTCCGTTTTTCACGTGAGGAATTCGAGCACATTGCCGTCTCTGCCTATCATGAGTTGTTAAACCTTGCCTATCGACCACAATCCTCGTTGTAGCTGCGACTCATCCCGAATAGAGACAATATCTCCGACTTGAGTAGGTAATGTTCTGGTACTGTCCTTTCTCAAACGATGAAACTCGCGAATGTTGAGAAGCTTCCACCGTTGAAAAAAATGTTGAATTTTTTTTATATATACGCTGCACGCTTTCGAACTGCTAATCTACTGCTTTCACAGTCAAAGTCCTCATCTTCTCGACCCATACCGTCAGATAAAATCAACAGTCTTCAACTGATAATAAGATGTGTAGGCGCAATATGCGCTCGATGTCATCATATACGAGTTTGTCAAGGGACGCGAATTCAAAACAGTCTCGATTTCTACGAGAATGGTAGATAATTCGTCAAATGACAAATGTGATTGTCCAAGCACTTTCTTTAGGCAAGTTGTAACTCCTTAGACCATGGACTTAAAAAATACCCGCCAACAGGGGGGATTTAGCAATATTGAATCTCCACTCTATACCCTTGTTGATAAGAAGGTTCTTAACCTCTGGTATGTCGAATAGTCTTTGAAGTGTTTTTTTCTTTGAAGTGTTTCCTTCAAGCCATTATGAAGGACGCGTTCATGACAATATCGTACAATCAGAGTAGTGAGGCAATGATGACTAGGCAATAAGGCAGAAAATCTCGTAACATATGGACGTTCTGCATTACCCAATCGTCCCTTGTAACGATCACTTGATCTTCAAGATTTCTGCAGTTTTAATTTCTGTCGCCGTAGATGAACCAGTATGACACGGTTTCCTTTGGATGCGGGTGACAAACCTCAATACATAAGCAGTAATTGGTAAGAGTCTGTGGGATCTGGATACACGTTTAGGATCAATTAAGTATATTAACTTGAATTGAGTATTCACCAAGCTTGTAGTTGGTAGACCTCGTTGTTTCAGCCTTAGTTCTTGATTGCATTCGCCTGAAGGTTGGGCAAGAATCTTAGATGCTGGCCATTTACTTTTATCGCAAACCAACCTCGAAGGTCCATGTAACCAAGTGTCGCAGCTCTGTAGCTGTGCTGCCTTTGCTCTTCGCAAAGGAATGTCTGCCGGGTTGTCACTTCCCGGCGTGTGGGACCAACATTCTACGGGAATTAAACTACGAATTTCGTTGACTCTTCTTCGAAAATCTTCCATTCTTTTTTTCTCCCTTGAATCCAAAACAATGCGGTGATTACGTGCGTCCAGCACTTTATTCTGTCGATACTCATTGCTGATTCAAACACCGATACAACCTTTGCCATTAATCGTGCAAGAATCAAAGCAGATAACAGTCCAAGTCTTGGTATTGAAATTTTGGAAAGTGGAGCTACTCTTGTCTTTGACCGATGAAGTACGAACTTCGGTTTCGACTCTCAAATAGACAACGGCTGCATAGCAGACTGAAGATCTGTCACAAAATTCATGCAACTGATAAGATACGGGACCGTCTGAATTGTTATTCAGGAAACGCCGTGGAATTTCGATATACCCAACCTTGCTCAGTTCATCGTACGATCTTTGCAATTTACGATACAATAAAGGGTCGTCCCAGCCCAACTTGCTCTAACAAAGTTCTTGGAATAAGACCTTCATCTCAGTGAAAATGAGTGAGCATACCCAATGGGTCAAACACTTTGGCGATTACCTTCAGAATACTTCGTTTACTAGAGGCAACGCATTTACTAGCTTGACTATGTCGTCAAACCGGATTACATATGTGTCCCTTGCAAAGTTTCAGTTCAGTCCCAAAACCTTTTGACCAGTTTGGTGTGAGTTTGAAGATTCTGTTCTTAACAAATAACTTTGCATAAGACAATAACATTTCCTGGTTATGTGCTTGATTACTTTCTTGATTACTTCCTTGTTGTGCATTTGAAGATTAGCAGAGTTCGAGGACCACTTACGCAAGTTGAAACCGCCCATCTTCATGATCCCCTTCAGCTCTAGGTAGGTCGCAAAACCTTTGTCATCTGTTGGATCTTCAGTGCTTAGATCATGATTTCCTTGGGATTATCACTGCTTGTATCATCATGCTAAAGAAAACGAAGAACATCTCGATCACAGAGACCATTAAGAAGGCCTTTCCAATGTCCGCGATCAGTGTCGACTTGTTGATCTTTAATCCTGGACAAAATATATGGCAAAAATGGCATTTATTCCCCTTCGCCCAATATCAATGTTGTTTGCGCCAATACACCTGTTTTTACGCGAGGATTTTCCCGAAAATAGCAACATTGATATAGGGGGAGGGACATGCGTACCTAAGAATTAAATATACACTGCGACTCACGATATTACTTGTATGAGATATTTATGCCGTACGTATTCAAAATGAGCATTGCCATTCATTAAAACTTACGAACATCAAAACAAAGTTGTGAGAAGATCTTTACCATGTTGATATTTGATGTTAGTCACATGACTGAAAAAATATGGCGCTGTTCCATATTTCATGTGGACCACGCTATTAGTTTCAAAAATATGATAACACGATAAGACGTCGTTTTTAACTTAATTGGAAGTGGAAGCGACATTCTTTACCAAAAACAGCATAGGTAACAATAAGAGAATGTTTTAGCTAGAAAATAAACGAACTTGGTGTCATAGTTGAAGGATTTTTCAAAGATCACGTGGAACGGTGGAAAAGAGGGATTCTGGACTTCTAAAATGGATAAGAATGGGAGGTATTAGGCGTTTGAAGGAGAACTGTTCGTAAATTATCACGTGATCAACGTCTATCAACATTTTGAGAAAGTTTGCTTTGCCATATATGTTCAAAACTAGCAATGATGGATTCCTGTTAAGCAATAATAATTCTAAAAGTACCTCCACCGTTGTCGTGGAATAAACGTTTGGCACTGGATTGAGGCAAAAATATGCTTGAGAGCACAACAGAAGTTTGTCCTTTTGACGGGCAGACGAAATCAGCATGATAAAGCTTGGAAAATGCATGCATGGGTTAGATTATTGATATTCAATGATGGTATGTGACCAGCGAGGCTAAGGAGTCAACAAAAAAGGTCTAAAGTAAACGAGTTCTGCTGATAACAGCGGAAATAGGGATCAGAGATCTCTTTTTCACATTTAGGCGCATATGAAGACATGTTGGTTGCTAATAGTACGGATCTAAATGATCGTTCTACCACTTCTTTGGCAGGTACCTAAAACCTTTCATCAGAAGTTCCTTTTCCAGCATTAGGGAATTATCATGTTGATCTCGACTTGTCTGTCTTGTCGGTCTCGACTTGTTGTGCTCTCAACTCTCAAGCATTTTTTTGCCTCAATCCAGTGCCAAACGTTTATTCCACGACACCTGTGGATGTACTTTTAGAATTATTATTCCTTACCAGGAATCCATCATTGCTAGTTTTGAAGATATATGGCAAAGCAAACTTTCTCAAAATGTTGATAGACGTTGATCATGATAATTTACGAACAGTTCTCCTTCAAACGCCTAATACCTCCCATTCTTATCCATTTTAGAAGTCCAGAATCCCTCTTTTCCACGTTCCACGTAATCTCTGAAAAATCCTTCAACTATGACACCAAGTTCGTTTATTTTCTAGCTAAAACATTCTCTTGTTGTTACCTATGCTGTTTTTGGTTAAAGAATGTCGTTTCCACTTCCAATTAAGTTAAAAACGACGTCCTGTCGTGTTATCATATTTTTAAAACTAATAGCGTGGCCCGCCTCAAATATGGAGCAACGCCATATTTTTTCAGTCATGTGACTAACATCAAATATCAACATGGTAAAGATCTTCGAACAACTTTGTTTTGATGTTCGTAAGTTTAAATGAATAGCAATGCTCATTTTGAATACGTACGGCTTAAATATCTCATACAAGTAATATCGTGAGTCGCAGTGTAGTAGACAAATAACTATATGACGAAAAATAAGAAAGCAAAATAGGTTTTGCCAAACTATTTTGTCCAAGATCAGTGGCGAAGCCAGCCCGATTTTTTACTCCTGCTATGTAAATTTCAATTGTTAGCGATAATTCTATCATAATTTATTTCTTTAGAAATTGATTGTTTTTACAGACCATTAACTCTAAAAAATTAACATAGCAGGAGTAAATAGTCGGGCTGGCTTCGCCACTGTTCAAGATTGTTGAATCGCATCAATACATCAGCTATCTCTGGCAGAAGCACGGGCCTTTATACTAGCATTTATTTAGAGATGGATTGTTATCAGCTTTTGCCGAGGCGTCATAGACGATTCTGAGCTTTGTAGTATTCTTGTCACGTCTGATGACTGGATAGTGGGGAATATAATAATGTACTGCCCCAGCTGTTTTTGCTCCACTTGGCTTGATCTCTTTAATAATTCCCCTTTTAAGCTGATTCTTGATTACCCCATCATATTCTTCGATGATGTTTTGTGCCTTTAACTTACCCAGTAAAGATCTCAGGCGCCGCCTACATAGCCGGTAGTTATCTGGGAGTGTGTCATGAGATGGTTTCCTCGGCAAATTCACTGATAGTGGCCATTTTAGAAGTCAACGTTACTTTTGAATTGATCTTGTACTGTTTCTACATTTGTTGAAATCCCAATTGCTTCGAGGTCCTAAAATTGATGCAATCGCTTCTCCAGACGTTTGTCCCCAGGATGGATGACAGCCGTTTCATTGCTTACTCGAAGGACATATGTCAAATTCACTTGAGTTGATTCAACATCACTCTCAACTGGGCCTGAAAGAACTCACCCAAACATTTATTTAGCTGCCACTGGTCCAAGCTCCCCCTCTGTTTTTTCCCTTCAAGAAATGCCAATACTAGTCACCACCGACTGCAATGTCTACTTCAGATCCAATGTCACTCTCTGAAGAAAGGTCTGCGAGCTTGAGTCCTTGAAGATAATCGTAGTTGTGACAACGACAATGGCGAGCAAGTTGTTGGTATAGTGAGCACATTAAACTGAACCGTTTGATTGGATTCTTCCCCCTTTAGTGTAACTTGCGCAAGATCTTGTGTATGAAGCTGACCGACACTCGAACCGAACGTTTTTATCATGATAGTTTCTTTCCTGATTGTTGGCAGATTTAATGATTCTTTCTCATGACGGGTAGCGTAAATGCTAACTTGTCGAACATTCCACTGTAAAAAATGGTCCTTGCTTGAATAGATTTCTCTGGGTTTTCACTATTCACAACAATTGCTATATCAGTATGCAGAAGCACAGATGTCTTTGCCTCTGTGAACACATGGTTGGCTACTGTTTCTTTGGCACCGTCCGCATGTGACTTACTACCACCTTTATTTTGCTCTTGCTGTAAGGATGCAGCAGCTAACGATGACGCATGTTACACTTAAAACAATCCTTTTCACTGCAGTCCTTTGCTAAGCGTGACTTTCGCAAACAGATGTAACGTCGACCTTCTTTTTTTCAAAAGCTCTTTCCTCGTCTAAACAGGTGAGGCTTTGGACAGTACGAAGGTGATACCTTATATTCTTGACTTGAGCCTGAAGAGCAGCTGCTGATGAGTAACTGCGCTTTGAACGTCCTTCATCCCCCTTTAGACTAGATCCATCTTTCAAATTCTGCTTAGAATTTTCCTTGATAGCAGACCCCTTACATGAACTGCTGTTTATCATAGACTTTTTTATTTTGTTTACATCTGTGACATAAGTTGTACCTTCTACTTGAGTAAATCGTCCATATGAGTATTAATGATTGTCTGTTTTTGTGCGAAACGTTCCTTTATTGAACCCAGTCCAACTTCATAATTTGCAGATGTCAATTGTAAATCTGCAACAGCGGATGCAGCTTCGCCCGTCAAATAGCTTCGAATAATTGGACTTTTCCACGTTAGAAGTATGGTCATTATTATGAATTGCGCACTTGTAAAGCCCCTTTACACGACCAAATTTTCTTTGTCAAATTTCGTGTGTCAAAGGCTTTTTACCATGTAATAGACAAATTTACGTTCAAAACACATTTGATACGTGAAACCACATCGTGTATGTGGGGCTTAACTATCCCACCATTCATTCCAGACTTTGGGTCTCCAATGAATTTGTTAAGTTGTAATTTAGGTAGTTTAGTTCGTACCTGTGTGACTTCAGTCAAACTTGAATCTCCTATGCTTGGTTGAGAATGACCACTGTCTACGGCCATTCTCAACCAGGAAGCATAGGAGAGTTGAAGTTTATTAAGTTGTCTGTTTATTTTTACTAAATACATTTGAATAATTTCTTTGAATTCGCCCGCTTCCGCGATTTCCTTAACAATGCTTTTTTCATCGACAAGAAGAAGTATTGCATTGTCCAGGCCTTGTATTGTTGACATTCTATCGGTCAGCGAGATTTTGATGATACAAGTCGTATCTTTCCTATAATCCTTCGATCTTACTACTAATATTTTCCCTTATTTCTTTTTACAAACACAAAAACCATACATTTTTTATCAATAAAGTATAACCCTTCACAGTGCCATAACTCTTTAACTTCAGAGTTAACTCCATAACAATAACGTCACTCCATAACATAACTCCATGACAATAACGTCAGAGTTAACTCCATAACTCTGACGTTTCGTATTCAAAGTTTCTACAACAATTATAAATGGGTAACATTTAAGGGACAAACCTGGGTAAAAATTTTCTGTGACGCCTTTGCATGAACTGTAATGCTTTAAAATACATTGGCTCGAGTGTTTGGCTCGTCATGTGGAATTTTTTAGTGCAAGTATTGAGACTCTAACATAGTGGTTAGCCGGGCATGCGCTGCTACCCACAAAAAATCATTAATAACAATCAGGGGCCGGTTGTATTAAAAAGTGATTAAAGTTAACTATGATTAATGGAAACGTCAACCAATCAGAACAATGCATTTTGTACTTAATCACTATTTAACTACAAAACAGTGATTAAAAGAGGGATTGAGAGTTTTATACAACTGGCTCCTAGTGTTTCGTGATTTTTACTCATACAAAGCATCTTTACTACCTTAAAAATATGTTTATTTTATAGTTAATATATTTTATAGTTTATATCTGTTACATTTTAAGATGAGTGGTTTCTATTATTGGAGTGGTTGTATAATCGGAGGTTTTCCTTATAGTGATAACTTCTCGACAAACGTAGCGCTTTCCCTCGAGACGTCGAGTTCTGCTTATAGGGGAACTCCACTCCCAAAACAAGTTGTGTTTAAATAAAAAATAATACCTTCAATAGATTATTTCCGAAATATCTTGGCCCAAATCGTTTTATTAAAGGAGAAATCCACTGTCAAAGTTTGCGATTTTTTGCAAAATCCGACCCCATCTTGATCTTTTCCGTGCAGACGCGAATTTCGTCAGCGCCCTTATTTTTGACGTCATTGAGTGCTTCTGAACTGTTGTTTCTCTCGAATTGCACAAGTATTTTGTATTAGAGTTCATCATGAATGTCGATGCTGCACGTTCATCGAGCGTTGTTTCATCAGATTCGGAAAATTCTAGTTCTTCAGGTGCGAGTTTAGATGAATTTCATAGGAATAATTTACAAGGTGGCGAAGTTCCAAGCTATCAATTTGAGCCTAGACGAGATAGTAACAATGGCAGTGGTGAATCAGCTGACATCGAAGACGACCAAAATATGTCTTCTGATGAGGACGAATCTGTGGTTCGTTTGGGCAACCTTGACTGGTAAAACATCATACTTCATAGTTTATATTGACAAATTGTATTTTCATGTTCCTCAATTGTCTTGTTCCCAGTGAAATAAATTATTATTACTAGGTGTTTATGCGAACATTGCCAGATAATGGATAGGGAAGAGAAATGCGTCTGTTTTCATGAAATCGAACAGGTCGCTAACAACTCGTATTTCTTTCCCAACAATTCCGCAACACCACCGCACTAGCAGACGTTACGCACAATGGCGAGAGATTTTGTGCTCAGGACGTTCATACAGTATGCTGTACTTCCGTACTCCTGCTTAAATTCCAGCCAAGCAGCCTGTAAAACCCATCTATCTAAACAGACTGGATTATTCCATATATATATTATATATGGAAACCTGGATTATCTGTTATGCAATCATATGACAGGGTTGGTTTAGTGTATTCCATAACTTCTTGATTTTTTGCAGCGACCTGTTCGATTTCATGACAACAGACGCATTCCTCTTCCCTATCCATTATCTGGCAATGTTCGCATAAACACCTAGTAATAATAATTTATTTCACTGGGAATGACACAATTGACGAACACAAAAATGCAATTCGTCAATATAAACTATGAAGTATGATGTTTTACCAGTCAAGGTTGCCCAAACGAACGACAGATCCGTCCTCGTCAGGAGACATATTTTGGTCGTCTTCGATGTCAGCTGATTCACCACTGCCATTGTTACTATCTCGTCTAGGTTCAAATTGATAGCCTAGAACTTCGCCACCTTGTAAAATATTCCTATGAGATTCATCTAAACTCGCACCTGAAGAACTAGAAGTTTCCGAATCTGATGAAACAACGCTCGACGAACGTGCAGCATCGACATTCATGATGAACTCTAATACAAAATACTTGTGCAATTCGAGAGAAACAACAGTTCAGAAGCACTCAATGACATCAAAAATAAGGGCGCTGACCAAATTCGCGTCTGCACGGAAAAGATCAAGATGGCGTCGGATTTTGCAAAAATCGCGAACTTTGACAGTCAATTTCTCCTTTAATAAAACGATTTGGACCGAGATATTTCGGAAACAATCTATTGAAGGTATTATCTTTTATTTAAACACAACTTGTTTTGGGAGTGGAGTTCCTCTTTATGTCGTTTTAGGGGAAGACATTCTTGAATGTTTTAACTTCTTGGGCAGGCAAATCAAACGTATATATTCTGTTTTGCTATTTTCATGCAGATATTTCCAGCGGTTTTGAAGGTGAAGTTTGTGAAGACGACCTAAGGTGGTTGACGCAACGTTTAAACAAGGATGTCGATAAAGTTGCGCGGCATTTGGAAGTTGGCCAAAGTGAAATTGACTCGATAAGACAACAAGGGGATCGTGTAGAAACACAAAACTTCAGAATCCTGCGATGCTGGACAACAGCAACACGCAACTCTGGAAATATACCAACGTGGGAAGCAATTAAAGACGTCCTTGAAAACGAAGAAGTTCGACGGTTTGATGTGATTCGCGCCCGTTTGAATGAAGAGGAAATCGATGATAATGTTTTCAGGTGGCTTGAACCCCGAGTAGCCGCCTCCTGTGTTGAGTTTGGTTTGCTTCTTGGCCTTCCGGATTATGAAATAGAGATGATATGCAGCAGCAGTGTTCAAGATCTCAGAAAGAGATCCAGAGATATACTGAAAAGATGGAGGGAGAGAACGAGAACGCCGAGACTCCAAGATTTGATACAGGCTTTGGAAAGCGAATGTTTGGAGAGATTTGACCTAGCCAACGAGTTAAGAGAAAAATTTTTTAAAGATAACTAGATATAAACATGTGAATGTAACTAACTGTGCTTGCAACGCTGCTGCAAAGATGTACGCATGCGTGAAATATACGCACGTCGCCGCTTGGTGTATTTAAGAAATAGAAAACATTTCCTATGAAGTTAAGCCTTGGTCAAACCGTTGCAATACGTCATTTCAACTTTGTTGGTTAATCTGCCGTAGTATAGCAGACTATATTTGCATTAACCGGCCAAACGAATACAATGTTGGTGCAACATAAAATGTGCACTGCCAAACGGTCAAAACACGAATAAATGTTGCGTTGAAATCAAATTGAAGTCAGATCATTTGCAACATCATACAACTTTCTGCAAATGCAACACAACAAAATTGCATGACATTGTTGCAATGGTTTGACCAGAGCAGGGCTTTACAGAAACATGCACGCAGGAGTTTGGGAACTAGATATTGAAGAAACGAGCACGAGCAAGAATTCCACGCAATTTCATGTTTCTATCAAACATCCACAAATGTTTCTGTAACTCGATAGAAAGATATGGGAAAAAATGTTATTTCCTTTACTAAATAACCTTTTGAAAACAAAAGAAGATGAAAATGTTGATTTTAATGATATTCGTTCAAGTATTAATTCCGATTTTTACTTTCATGCAAAAAATGATAAAAAATTCGAACCTTTTCTAACCGAACTAATTTAAAGTAACTGCACTTGCTACTTTGGAGACGAAATCCATTACAAAATTATTTTTCGTGCGCATTTATGCCAGGCATTTCCCGTTTGTTGTATATTTTAGTAGAACTAAACATTTTCTATATTTTCACCGTCTATAAACTTCTTTTAGTTATGTTTTCTAACACGAAAGCAGCTATTTTGATTTTCGTCTCTGATATCCTCTTTAAATCCACGCAACTGGCGCGGCCGCGCGAAATGTCCCGTGTTTTTATCGAACAATAGAACAGGGGTTTTTTGAGCATTTTCATTCATCAGCACCCCTGTTTTCAAAAGGTTATTTTATAAATACTCATATAATATAAATTTTCAACCTTCGCGAACCTTCTTCAAAGTTTTGTAAAGTTGGGTCTCCAAATTGAAGATTGTCAGCTTGATCACTAATTTCCTCAGAAAGGAAGCATGATTTCTGGAATAGACCATTATCTGCCTAATCTTTTTTGTTATGTTAGTCTTGAGTGGCTACAGTACTTTACTTTGTAGGGTATTGACATGAAACCTTCCTCACGGACGCCCGTTTTGCAAACTTTCTAAACGGGCAATGCCCGCATGCCGTGGTTTTTTGCAACTCTGCCTATTCGTCAACATATTTAGAAAAGGTTTCTTAGGTAACTACTGTAACAAGCAGCACAAGTAAAGAATATAGAACATCAGTATAATTACTGGAAGTCTGGAACTGCCTTGTAACAAAACCAAGGCTTGTATAATCGTTTTGAACAAAACTGTAATAATTGCTACAACAAAGCATTTAACATTTGGAATTTGTATGTAGTATAGTTTGTAACATAAATCGCGCATGATTTAACCCATGTGATTTTTTATCAAAAAGACATCGCAAGATGAGAAACTTATTTTTTATACTATTATTATAAATATATTTTTTACTGGTTATTTTTTATAGCACACATTTTTTATAGCATACACTCATGTAGTTTAATTATATTGTGTTGCATGAATGCATTTGAATCACGAAACCACAACAGTAGCGTTCTATCACAAGTCGCTCTGTCGTTTATTGCACGCTGCAAAAACGGTGCGCCTTTTATTGCTGCGTACAATAAGTTGTTAGTAGTTACTACTGCTAGTATTTTAACCATAATTGCTGTTTGTGTGTGGTCAATGTATACATTGTATGCGGACACGATTTATCATCAAGTCGTATTTTTTATAGTATATGGTGGTGTAGTTACAAATAAACTTTAATGTCTTGGATCCTTGCGTTGTGTTTTACTGTACTTGTGTTTGAATGATATGTAGTCACAAAATTAATACCTTTATATTACTTTATACACGTTGTCGAAATTTAATATCCGTGTTTGTTGGGGCATTCCTTTGAAATTTGGCCGGGGGTATAGTACGGAGGAGGGCGGGGTATATTGAAGGCTTTCTGATTGAAAACTTGCGTGTGGGTGAATAAAAAGTAAAGCACCTCAAGGCTTAGGTAAATTTGAGTTTATTGTCATTTCAAGGTATAATTTTGTTTTATGTCTTGTTCATTTGCCTTTCGAACAATATATCCCTTCTCCACTTGAAGCAACTAATACAACCACCGGAACGTTTTTAGCGCAAGTGATCATTTTGAAATGCTCAAAAAAATTAAAGCACATAATTTGGTGCCCCGTGGGGTAATTTGAGACAAGATCAACAAACAAGGGAAAAGAAGAAATAGAGAGATGAATGTTCTGCTCCCAGATATGAAATCCAGATATCCACTTTGAGCACAGATTGTGAACATTCTTCAGTTTAGTGTGAATTTAGTGATGTAACTAAAACCTTAGCTTAAGCTATCCTAGTTCTAAAATTTCCAGACACGATCGGTTAATGTACCATAACTGAGAAGGAAACAAGGTAATTGGGGTGGGGGGGGGGGGTCTTGTCGCTGAATCCCAAAGGCCCTTTTCAGATTCCACGAATCACGAAGAAGATAATTTCATTTTCACGAAGGTTTTAAAACACTACAGACAACATGACTGACAACATGTCAGACAAGATTGGGAAATGATTCAAATGAAGCGGAAAGGAGATGTTGGGATATTGTAAAAAACAATGAAGGTCGTAAAAGTAAGAGTGATGAAAGTACATTGTATTATCCCCGAGCCAACGGCGCGAAGCGCCGTTCCGGGCGTAAGCCCGGGGCGAGGGTTACTAATTTCGTATTAGCGGAGTTGAAAGTCGTTGCTCGTGATAGGTAGTAAAAGTGGTATGTCCTCACTGATCTCAACAATATGGCGGACTATCATGAATGGCTAACACTGATTGGCCAGATTTAATATTTATTGTTGATTGATTAATCACGAATGATTCAACTGACAGCAAATATCTAAATTTGCTTTTTGCACTACAATATTTTGTATTTTTGCAAAAAGATTTGGTGACTTTCACAACCTACAAAGGGTGGTCATTGACTCTTGAAGAGAGATTAATTCTGGGAAAATACAGAGAAGCGCCAAGAATTGACTACGGCGTGAAACACAAGGCAAGTTTGTTGATAATGCGTATTTAGACTTGTGTTTTAATGCTTTATAAAGGCCGTACTCCTCCAGTCTATTCACTGTTTATTGTTTAAATTCCAGAGTAAGTTTATGTTTTGTAAATGCAAGACTGTCTTCTTATTACTGTATTTCAAAATATTGACGAACTTTACATGTAAAAGAATATGAGCGAAGATACAAAATTGGCTTGAAACGGTTTTGTTTCAAACTCAAAGTTTATGTAGATAAAAATTTAGTTTCATAAATATTTCAAAACGTCTAATATATGTAATTAGTAGGTCGTATTTTATACCAAATTTAAGCTTACATTAGGCGTAATAACATACCGATGACTAATGTTGTGCCATTTTACAAAATTGTCGATAAAACAAGGATTAAAAACCAAATATTTTGTCATTTTGAAAAATTAATATAAATAACAATTGCCGTGTTGCTATGACAACAACCTGTTTAAGTACTTCATGTAATTCCGAAAATATAGTTGCATGCTCTTAGTTAGTGGCGAGGGGTTGCTGCATGCATGTATTTCTAGTTTCTAAATGGAAAGTTCCTGATAAATTATGTCGTTCCGTCCGCCATCTTGTTAAACTCGTGTTATTTTAATTACACCAAGTTCAGCACGTGAAACTTGGACGGCTAGGAAATAAAATTCTGTTTTTGTTTTCTTGAAAGTTTGGTCAAAATGACGATGGATCCGTTATTTTTAGCGCTTAGTTTCTTTCGGAGAAGAAAGTTTGAAGAATGTTCTGAAATATGCACGCAATTATTAAAAAAGAACCCGTATGATCAGGTATGGAAAATTAAAATATAATATTTATCTCAGATTTAAAGTAATGTCATGTGTAAACTATAATTGATGTTGCTATGTCGATGCTATTAACATTTTGCCGTGTTTTTCTGACCAAATACAAATTATGCTTCATTGTCGGGCAGAATAATCAATTATTGTATACATATTGGTATATTACAGACTGTATGTACTGTACTAAGTATGTACGTAGAAATTTAATGTTTGGACTTGATGTTATATCATGTTTTGATACCTTGCTTCTTCCTTGCAAACATGTAAGAATCTGACAACTTGTAACAAGTCTGCAAGCAAGATGTCAACAAGTTGTGTTTGCATGGCTTGTTGCAAGTTATCAAGAACTTTGGAAGAAGCTGTTAACAACTTGTAACAACCTTGTTAATATTGTCAGACTTGTTACAAGGTTGTTCCAACATTTCTGTTGCAATATGACACAACAATATTGTTACAACCTTGTTATATTGTTGTTATATCATGACTGTACCAGACTAAGTCTAATAATACACAAGGAAAGGTACATATCTCAACTGTGATTGGTCAATTTGAGCACAGTTAATCCCAAACAGGAATGCGAAAATCTATAACAGAAGTGCAAAAATCTGTAAGAACAGTGCAAAAATCTGTAACAACAGAAGAATCAATCAAATATGATCTTGGAAAATGGGAGTACAAATTTTCTTAACCAAACAAACAAACATGGCGGGTGAAATTTGAGAGCAATTGCAGTCAAATTCGGCTGGTTTTTAACGAAATCTATTTATTTAAATAAAATACATCACTATAATTGCGAAGTTCTGACTACTTTACATGTATTTATAACAATGTTATGAGCGTAAGTTTTTAAAGGAAAAAGTGAAGTGGAGCGATGGCGACTTGAGTACAGGTGTATTGTGTGTATTCTTGTCTCTACAGTTCCTTTTATATTATTAACAAGTAATAGCATGGTTTCTCATGCAAATTTAGAAATAACATGCACTCACAAATTTTGGCGCCATTGAAGAACTCACTCGTGCATGTTATTTCCAAATTGCACTGGAAACCATGCTATACCTGTACTAATAATGCCATCAAGCTTCTTACATGTTGTTTACAGCTTGTTCCAGTAATTGTTGTAACAAACAAAGAACTTGTGAAAAGCAACTTGTGTAAAGACTTCTTACAAATTGTGAAAAGAGTTCTTACAACTTGTTTACAGACTTGTGACAACTGGTGCATTTTTACACATGTCAATGTGTGTATACACTGCTTGTTCCATGTTTGTTGTAACAAGTTTGGAACAAGGTGTTAACAACTGGTAACAAGCTTGATGGCATTATCAGACTTGTTACAAGGTTGTTCTAACAAGTCTGATACAGTCATGATATAACAAGGATGATACAAGATTGTAACAATATAATAATTGTTATATCATGTGGATTATAACAGACCTGTTGGGACAACTTTGCAACAAGTCTGAAGACATCAAGACATACTGTAAACGTTGTTCACAGCTTGTTCCAAACTTGTTGACAACTTGCAACAAGCTGTCCGAACACAACATGTTCATGGCTTATTTGCAAACTTGCTAGTGCAAGTTGTGGGATTTTTATCTGTGTAGTATCTTTCCTTGTAGTATGTCGCCAAATGCAACAGGCATATAATAGCAAAGCATACCAAACGTATAAGAAGTCATTGTTTCTTCTCTCATGCAGGCAGCATGGTGTTTGAAGACACGTGCATTGACTGAACAAGTTTATGTTGATGAGGTTGAGGTGGACGAGGAAGGAATTGCTGAGGTCTTAATGGATGATAATTCAATGGCACAGTTACCAAGTAAGTTCATGAGTAGGAGGGTAACGTAGGGATAAGGAATTTGTAATGATAACAGTGTCAATGACATGTACATATGGCAGGGGTCTGTTGGATACCTGATAGCGCCAGTGTATATCAGACCAGTAAAAAAAATCATTTTTGGTACCAGATAGTAACCAAATACAGGATAATAACAATAAATATTGTTTTCCCTGGATACCAGATAGTGCTGGATGTCTGAATCTCACTGGACACCACATATCTGGCACATACTGGTATCAGCCCTAACATATATGGGTATACTGTTTTCTTTGTCTGCATTCTGATATCTTGTGAAAGCCGAATTAAGTAATTGTTTTATTATTCATCCCCCACGAAAAATTGGCAATGCGAGTGCAAATAAAAACAAAAAGCTTTTAAACTTCTTTTCTGCTTTTTTTTAAAATAACAGCACTTTTGAAATTCATGTGAGATAGCACTGAAAAAATACGTGGCACAGTATGGACATGACAAATACGACATTTATTTGTCAAGGTCAAAATTTGACTTTGACAAATATGTGATTTATTTTGTCTGAGCCGAAATACGCATAATTATCTGTAGGCTCTTAGCCAATAAGGATACAGGAATACAGTACAATGAATAATAATCATAATTACAATTCATGAATGCTGTAATGTGCTGATTTGTACTAAACTTTTCAGACACAAACTATCAGCTGTGTTGATTTTTCACTCTTTGTTCGATTCCTAAAAGTTGGATTGCAACAAACGTACAGAAAAAAACCCATTTTTAATCATTACTGCGTCAGCTTTAACCTTTGGTTATTTTCTAGGACCTGGGAGTCAGGACATCCTTAAAGAAACCAGGAACTGGAATTGGTGCACCAACACCAGGTGTCAGGTATGGTTGAATGTTGTGGACAATGCTTAGCTGAGCTAGTTTTAAAACTTGCTTGTAGAAAGAAAATGGTTGCTGTAAACTGAGGAGATAGATAAAAGATAAATAAAAGAATAGGCTTATTGAAGGCATACTTAGTTTCTGAAATATTGAAAGACAAAGAGCCAAAGACATTTAGTCATCTGCCATCCCCAATGTTAAAAAAATGCATGACATCACAACAGGGTAAAATTCTTTTCTTAAAGAAGCAACTACCAAATAAATTTATTGCTAAAATCCATCTGGATTTCTATTTCTGGTGTTCAAGAAAATTTTCTTGATATTCTATTGACAGTAAGTAAAGTTTTATAAAGTCAACTTTGCTGTGATGTCATTAAAACACTTAATTATAAAACAAGATGGCAGACAGGTAGTGTCGTTTCTGATTCAATATTCCAGAAACTAAGCATGCGTCATGAAACATTTAATATTCTTATCGATAAGCCAAAAAAGAGATATATTGCCATTACGTTTTCTATCTTTTTTTCTACATTATTATCAATATTTTTTTATTTTTATATTAAATGCCTCCTGTACAACACCCGACAAATTTTCCACCTACATGTACCAACTTAAAATTGTTTTTAGGCATTTCAATTTCCCGTGCCGAAAATGTTTTATCTTTTCAAAAACACAACCCACTGGGTTTCAAAATTTGAGATTTTGTCGTTGTCCTACAAACGATCACTATTTACCGATCAAAAAACATCGTGTCTTAAGGAGCTTCATGCAGTTAAACCTGGTTCACACTTAAGAATTGGCCCAATCGAGGATGACTTTCTGGCCGATGTGATTGAGTGAATTATGTGCCATTGGAAAAGCAATCTAATCTTTGTCTCATACTTTAGTTTGTTCACAAAATTCATTCACATACGTGAAAAGGAGAAAATTACGACAAGTGTGATCCAGGCTTAAATACTAATTAATAATTTTACTTTTATTTTAACACATCCTGTATGCTAGCAAGTAATTACAGTATATCATGTTCTCTAAAACATTCTCCTCAATGTTTTTCTCGAAAATGTATTTTCCCAGGCCAATGTCACAATCAGGTCGTCCTCTGAGTGGATTTGTTCGACCAGGCACGCAAAGTGCGCGTCCTGGAACAATGGAGCAGGCCCTTCGTTCATCAAGAACAGCCGGCACAGCAAGATGAAGACCATGCTGACTTGGACAAAGTTGCATCAAGCCTGTTGGCTTCATCAAGTTGCATCAAGTCTCTGAAAATCAGACATGTTGAAACAACTTGCATCAAGCTTGTGAATAAAAAGTCTTGAGAATCAACTTGCATCAAACCGGTTGACAACTTGCAACAGACTTGTTGTCATCTAGCCGGTGCAAGCGAATGTGAACCATCCAGATATCGGCTGGATGACTGCCAGATAACAAACCTGCAACAGACTTGCTGTAACTCGTGCGTTTTTGGCTGTGTACGTTTATGACAAGTGATAAATAGACCCTTTGCACATGACGTCACACTGTGTATCTGGCGAACAATAATTATTTATTTCACGTACAAATTTTCAAATGAAGTAATTTTTGAAAAAATGTTGAAATATTAACTATCGTAACCCGCAAAGCCATATAGGCCGTTAACTCTTGCATATCCATTGTTGCTGGGAAGCATCTATCATGACGTCAGTGCCACTGTTCTATATACTTGAAAAAGATATGGCAGTTTTATTGCATTTATAATTAACAATCGCCCTCATCGATCGACTATCATCGCTTAGAAATCTCGAGCTAGTAAACTGATTGTTTTTATTTAATAGAATCAGAGGTAGAAAATTGAATTTCAAGCCATTTAGTGTACTACAATATTTACTAGAAATTGTCTTTGATTTGAACACCTACTTGCTACTCACTATCTGGTATTGAGATAACGAGTAAAGTAGCCAACGAAATGGCACCATTTGCAATAGTATACTGTCTAGTATGATTCTAGTAATTTCAGTGAAATATGAATATACATTGTAATTGATATTTTGCTCATTACAAATACAGACCCGTGACAAGTGCTTCTGGTCGCTTTGTTCGTTTGGGGACGGTAGGTCAACTCTGTTATTTGGTTGATTTTAATGTTATCTATGGGTTAACACGTGATATTTGATTTACATGTTTTAGACAGTAGCCTAACCAGACCTACGACTGTCCCGATTTTCGTGTTCGTTCTCTGAGAAAACACATTCAATTTCTAGAAAGAGAAATAAAGATAACAACTTGATCCGCAAACTGACGAAACCGGTCAAAACACCTGCTCCTTAAATCTTTATCGAACGATAATTTTGTAAGAATCAAGCCCACTCTTCTCGTTTTACGTTCAAAACCTCCGCAATAGTGATCTAATTTCGCAGCAGTTAAACCGTTTAAAATGTCCAAAAGCTTGCTTTTCGTAATACAACTCCCAAGTTTTTTGGCCGGTTGACGACGCCATCTTGGATTCATCATACATGTGACGCCTGCGCTAGGTATGCGTTGGCTATCTAGGACCTATCTAGGTTTCCGTGAACAAAATTAACAAAAATTTCTTTCAAAAACCGGTGTTGATGACTAGGAGATGTTCACACGTGTCTAAAACATAGCGGCCATCTTGACAACCTACCTCTCGTCTATCCCCTGTAGCTATGACCAAAACAAAAATACTTTAATTTTGTGGAAACACCACGTAAATTTATTATTGCAAAGCTTTCGATCTGTAAGCTCGGATCTTTATCAATGCTAACACAAGGAACTTTAAAACTACATGTTCATTTGAACATATCATCTTTGTAATAAAAACTGCAAACTACATTATCTAGTTAAAAATATCTTGGTTTATTTTTAGGCGTCAATGCTTTCGCAGCCAGATGGCCCGTTCGTTAATGTACCGAAATTAAATTTAGCCAAGTATGCACAACGACAAAATCTTGCAAAGGTAAAATATTTATCATGCACGATAGAAACGACATATACTGTGCAAACATTTCGTTAATGTTACTTGTTTTTTATTTTTATTCTCTTTTTGAGTACATATTTCATCAAGAAAGCGACGTTCGGAACGTAAGATTTATTTACTTTAATTCTCTTAAACGCATACATGCATTTGTTTGATGCTGGTTTTCATGTGTTTTCAAAGCCAAAATTTTTCTTATCAGAGCAGGAATTTTGCCTGCCTTGGAAATCAGTACGGATCGTTTACCTTTGGGCGTTCACACGATGCCGGGATGATATAAAATTCACCTGAGGAAGGGGGGGAGGTCGGATGAAATAGTGCTAGGCCATAAACTATTCCTGAAAATTTTGATCCTTGTATCTTGCAAGGTGGTTGCATCATGGATTGTCGTTTTGGCAACAAGATCTCAAATCATCGGGCAACCACATATACAATATTGTTTCTAAGGCCAACAAGAAAGTATCCGTATGAAGGAATGTAGACGATCTAGTCTTATATTTAAAAATAAGCCAGTTTTGAATGGAGTCTCCACAAATAGTTAGAGAAAAAATAGAACAAGTGCAGACACGAATCATGGTTTATTACATGGCTTTTCAAAAAATCACCTTCCCTCGCTCAGCCAAAGAAGGGACGAAGCGACTAAGAGGATACAAGCAAACATTATTATATATATATACAGCCAATTCAGTTAAGGTTGAGGTCGACAATAGCCAAATGTGCAATATGCAGTGACCAAAAATAATGGGACTAATTACAGTTTTTCATGCAAATGTAAAAATATGTCATACTAAATACTATATTTGTAATCCTTTAAGACCACCAATGTGCTGATTTTATTTGAAACTGCATTTTCTCAAATATTCTTTGGTCGCTCATATTGCGGTTTTAACTCTTGTCGATGTAAAACTTATTTGAATTAGCTGTATATTATTATGTCAATAAACTTTTTGATTCAAGGCACTAGAGTTGGCGGCTAGGGCGACAGAATCTTGCAACTTCAAAGACTGGTGGTGGAAAGTGCAGCTGGCGAAGTGTTATTGCAGGTTGGGCATGTTCCGTGACTCTGAGAAACAACTAAAATCTTCGTTGCGAGATCAAGAAATGGTTGACACATATCTATATCTTGCTAAAGTTTATGTTCGCTTGGATCAACCACTCACCGCCATCGAGATCTTGAAAAAGGTACTATGTCTGTATAAGGTGTTCTTAGCTTTCTGCATGGGCCATATATGTTCAGACTTTTGAATGATGGGTTTTAGATAATCAATTATGCATGATCAGTGAACTCGATGTTTTTAGAATTATAAAGGTTAAAAAGTGAAACCACTGAGCTTGAGTGAAATCATGCTTGTTTTATCTTCCTGATTCGGTTCCTAAAAGTGTGTGCATTAACGTCGATAGCTGTGTTTGTTAAACAACCTCATGCATGTAGCTACAGTACTGCGCAAAAGTTTTAGGCCACCCCATTTTTTGCTTTTGTAGCACAAGCCATATCTATCTCAAAATGAAACCAATTACAATGAAACTTGTACATCTGATTGAGCAAAACGTTATCTACAACTTACGACCTTTATTTTACAATGTACAGCTCATAAAAAAATAATCGTTTTCACAGTAACACTACAGCAAACTCATTGAATCATTCCAGAAAAATTAAAACTTTTGATGCAACATGCAGTTTTCAGTTTTGACAAAATCTAACCGTCTTAAAAAAAGCCACTTTCAAACCTTTGTGCTACTCTATTTGAAACCATTTTTCTTGAACCCTTTTAACATGTGGACATTATAAGGAGCAAGAAAGTTTAATTTTAGGACGAATATCAATAAACGCTGCTCACAAGATATAGATTTGTAATGTGTTATTATATATGAGATGTCTTTAAGCGGATTCAATAATGGTCAAATTTCCAATCACGTTTCATACAAATGTTTTATTCATTTCTGGAACACTGTAACCCCCAAGCAATAGAGTCAGATAAAAAATCAACAATCTAATTAATTTACGCTTGATTTGTTTTTGAATTTGTGCGAGTGTAGTAAGGTGTATACATATACTCCCAGTCTGCAATATCCATTTTTTGCCCGATCACATGTACAAGTTTCATTGTAATTGGTTCAATTTTTAGTAGGATATGCCTTCTTATAAAAACGCAAAAAAAAATGGGGTGGCCGAAAACTTTTGGACAGTACTGTCCATAGATCATCTTTACTTGACATCTATGGACAGAATATGAGACAAACATACCACTAAATATCTTTTAGAATGTTTCTTTATATATAGATTTGAGTTGCATAAAACCTCTAAACAAAATGAAGCGTTTTGAAAAATTCTCTCGTGTTTTATTACTTACTCTTTGTGCACAGATGAGCTCTTGCTCCTAAGAGAAAGAAAAAGTTTTAAAACAAGACCTAAGTGGTTTTATAAGAGTCTGTGTTACCACGGACTCTTTTTTCATACACCTTTGTAGCATTGACATAGTCTTGCTATACAGGAGTGGAACGTAAACTAAACTAATTTGAGCGGTTCACACTGGATTGTTCTACTAGTTGTTGATTGTATTCTTAGAGAATTATTCAGTAATAGTGATCTCTCGTACTTGTAATCTCTTTCTAGTCCAGTATTATTAATGGAGAAAACTTGATGTCACCTGCTTTATATGTACTGGGTATACCTTACAGTCACAGTGATGAAAGTCATTTAAGTCCTAACTACTGACTGTACTATCCAGGATATTAACATCCAGAGGTCGCATGAAAGTTATTAACTTACGTAAAATCTTTCTTTCTCCGCTTAAGGGAATTGAAAAGTTTGCAGGAGAAACTTCGCTTCTGACAGGAATAGCAAGAATCCATGAGGTAAACTGCAATGAAATACGTGAAGATAGCATGGTACGTTATTGTGCGTATACTGTACACTTCAAGAAAGACATGGGTCTCAGACCATAGACTATCTGGTACTCAAATTGCCAAGGTCTGCGAGGTTCTAAATATGTCGCTACCAGTTTTTGTTTTTTCGCAATCAAAGACTTTAGTACTGATGTTTTCAGGAAAATAACACTTTCATTGAAATGAAGCATATGCCCAACAAATTGTAGTATAACTTTTAAAAAACATCGCATGGACAACTTAAACCAAGTTGTGAAATGAAAACTTCTCCGTGGCTTACATGATAATCTGCAAGAGTAGAAAACAAAATATTATCTGAGGTGCATAACTATAACCAAGAAAAGTCTGTTGTCTACGCACATTGATTTCGCTTCAATTAAAAAAACACTTAGAGAATAAAATTCAACATGCGCTTTAGATCCTGCAAAACATCAGACCAGCCAAATGTTTTGATCGACTAAACAGCGTTGAATAACATTTGTTTTGTCTTCAAGGCTTTAAACAACATGGAGGATGCAGTACAAGTGTATAAAGATGTTTTACATTACGATAATACTCATGTCGAGGCCATTGCTTGCATTGCTACACAACATTTTTACACTGATCAACCTGAAATCGCTCTTCGATACTTCAGGTAGTTAAATGTTTCACACTCGATAGTTTTAGCCGGTCTTAGCCAGGAGGAGGAGTTGGACAGCTCTCAGTGTGTTGAAGCGCAGACAATCAAAGCAATGGACTGGAAAGCAATGAACTCATAAAATTTTCTTTGGAACCCTACAACTTGACTTTACACATATTTCAGGACTTTTGTTTACGTATTTTAAACAAGAACAGCTATGTCTATAGAACTGTTATCGTTTTTTAAACTTTATTGGGGGTAGACAGGCTGAAAATCACGGTCGAATGTATTCGTGACACTTCTTAACATTAGTGAATCGCATCATCACACACTCGAAAAAAAGACAAACATTCAACGTTGGTTTTTATCGTTTTTAAACCAAACGAACGAGCTGTTCTCGTTTAAAATATGCACAAAGACATTAAATATATTTAAGATGAAGTTACAGAGTTTCAAAGTGAAGCTGTCAGGTAGTATAACGAGTGTCATGTCAGCAACACTAGGCTTTACCCCGCGTTTTCAGTGAACGAAGCCCGTCGAAGCCTTAAGAATATAGTATTTCACTGGGATTCAAGCTCAGCTTATGTTTTCAGGCGACTTCTTCAAATGGGAGTTTACAACACAGAACTGTTTAACAATCTGGGATTGTGCTGTTTCTACGCCCAGCAGTACGACATGGCATTAAACTGTTTTGAGCGAGCATTGAGTCTTGCGACAGATGAGAATATGGCTGATGTTTGGTACAACATTGGTCAGGTTGCGTTGGTAATATGATGTTGATATACTTACTGGATAGAGTTGCTTAACTTCACCCCCCCCCCCCCTTTCCCTCTCACCCCCAACCTTAAAGAGGATCGTTAAAATGAAAAATCGTTTGTCTTGTGTAGATTTCATGGAATCAAACATAATATCAAAATAAACGAACAAGGCGTTTTTAGTTTTGGATACTTTATATTTACATATGGATTCTTAGAAATACCAAATTTATCATAATCATCCTCCATTGCATTCCATACTCGTCACAAGAATTCCTTACTATTTCTGTAGCGTATCGGTGATTTGGCAATGTCATATCAATGCTTTCGTCTCGCCCTGGCAGCGGACAATAACCACGCAGAATCCTACAACAATCTTGGCGTGTTAGAATTTAGAAAAGGAAATATCGATCAAGCAAGAATCTTTTTCCAAACAGCGCAGAATTTGGCGTCGTTGACGTACGAACCAAATTTTAACTACGCCTTATTGTCGCAGAAAGTGAGTTACGAATTATACCGTGCATCTATGTTCTGCTCAGATACTAGTATAGCTAGCTGCCAGTACATAGACGGACTTCCACCCCTAAGTATTAGTTATAACCCTCGATACAAAATGTTCAAAAAATTTTACCCCCCCCCCCTTAACCCTAGGTATAATAACTAGATTTAAGTACCTATCGATCCATCTATATATACCTCCTACATGGCCTTGCGTAAGTGCGCAAGGAAATTTTCAAAAAAAGATTCGCCGAGATATTATTAACTCTACTCCGCCTATATTCTTGAGATATTGCCGCGAGAGAGCAGAAAACAACGCACCGGCTCACCCTCCTTAAATTTATGGATCCACCCCAGTTCAAAATATGATAAAGCATTTATGCGCCACGCGCAAGCTCTAATGTATCACGCTGCCCCCACGCCAGGGTAACGGCATAATGTAGCAAATGGATAGTAGGGCCACTCGGCCTTGCAACGAGCCCTCGTATTTTTATGCAGTTTACTACTGTACCTGAGTGCGACCAGCCAATTCAGCGTTCTCATTGGCCAGAAAATGTAATTGACTGCTTGAGATAATGGTAGTGCACGCGTAATGCGGCATGCGCGGACACACAAACTTCACTTGAGTGGCCGGCCCCACTGTCCATTCCTTATACTATGGTAGCGATGGCACAAGTGATTAGGGAGTTTTGCCTTTCGCCAATGAAAACCCCAGGCCAAATTTGGTGTGGAGTTTCACTTAAGAGGGTTCCCGGAGTTGATCTCTCCTGTCGTTCCAGGGTCTTCCTGCCCGATATACTCTCTGAGATCAACCCATTTTGGACATTAGGCGAAGCAGGTTCCAATGGTTAGATCTAGACGATATCACATCGTCGAGAATGACTTTGCTACGACTGTTACAACCAAAGGAAACTAGGCTCAGATGTTGAATAAAGTCTTCATTTTGTTGATACAGGTTGGTGATCTTCAAAGCAGTTTTTCTGCAGTCAATAAATCCCTTGAAGCATTTCCTGAACATTGGGACAGCAAGGATCTCTTACAGCAGCTTCGACAGGAGTTGGCTGCCTTGTGAATCACGTGAACATGGCGTGGGATTCACGGCTTGTATAGATGTTAAGTTATTGTTGTAAATATTAAATAAAATTTAAAATCCTGTACTCTAACTTTATGAATACATATGCTCAAATAGTATAAGAATATGGTGTGATTATTGTTTTATTCCATTCGTCTTAAAATCAATGGTTATCAATCCCATTAAGTTGAGAAATATTTTTACGCATGAGCTTTGAAGGGCCTAATCTGAAAGTGTTTACGATGAGCACATATGTCATCGTGTGAACGCAGTTTGAGTGTTCTATGTTTGTGTGCAAGGATTCTAATTTCGGAACTTTCCGTTTTCGCATGTTTACATATACGCGCATAAAGGCAGTATCCTAGGCGCAATGCTGTTCGTTATTTTTATCAACGATGCTCATGAAGTCATCAACAACGAAGCAGTGCCAGCGCTATTTGCAGACGACACTAAGCTTTACAAGAACATAACATCAGTGAGCGACTGCAACCAGTTGCAACAAACCCTAACAAACCTTGATGTCTGGAGTCGGTACAACAACATTAAATTCAACGGATCAAAGTGTAAAGTAATGTCCGTGACGCGCAAGAAGGCCGCGGTCTCTTTTTCCTACCACCTCGGGTCGAAAGAGCTGTTGAGAGTTGATGATGAGAAAGACCTTGGTGTAATCCTCTCCAATTATGCACATCAAGCAAATGGTATCGAAAGCAAACAAGCAGCTGGGTGTGCTGAAGAGGACTTGCTATTCACCAACAGACATCAACATCAGACGTACGTTATTTCTTTCGCTGGTGAAGTCGAAGCTCAGCTGTGCGTCACAGATTTGGTCGCCAACCCACAACAGTCAACTCAGTGAAAGGATTGAACGAGTTCAACGAAGAGCCACAAAATGGATTCTGAGAACCAGGTCTTGCGAAATGTCATACAAGCAACGGCTGTTAAAGTTGGAACTCCTATCAATCTCCTACAACAGAGAGATAAAAGATCTCGTATTCTTCTTCAAGGCATTGTATGTTTACGTCCATCTTAACATTAACAATCGCGTCTCCTTTATTCAACATGGACGTACTCGACTTAGCCAAGCCAGTGGTGTAATGCTTCAAACTCCCTTGGGTAGAACTGCTACGTTTCAATCCTCCTATTTCAACCGTATTGTCAAACCGTGGAACAGTGTATGTCAAGATGTCAATCCAGATACATTTTGTAGCCCCATCTCTTTCAAAAACGTTTTTAAACGCAGATATTTAGAACTTCTTCATTCAGTACATGATGTTGAACGATTTTTTTCAACCAGAAAACATAAAAATTACTTGAATCCTCTTCGATTTCTAAATAAAAATTATCTTGTTTCTACTAACTTGTAAATTACCACTACTTTCTATTACAGTGTCGTGTCTTCTCATTCTTGTGGGTTGCTGTTGTCTTGTGGTCAATGTCATCCAGGAACGTTCATTCTGACTTTTTCTCTTGCGTTTCCTCACACCCCATCACCATTGGAAATGAAAAAATCGTGTTTGTTACATAATACTTACAATTAAATTATAAAATACTTCTAACACAATAATCTAATCCTTTCTATAAAATTACCGGTTAATAATGCAACAATTTACAATTGAAAGTTAAAAGCAGGACTAGTATCTGCTTTATAAGGTGAAGGGTAGTATTTTATCTGACAAAAAGGGGCTTAATGTCTTTATACAGGGTGTCGCAAAAAAAAAACGGAGTCCAACAACATCTAAGTTTGATTGCTGAATGAAAACTTGACCATATATGTCCAATGACATTTTGAGTCTAATGGTTTGTTTATTTGTCGTTCGAACAAGGTATTCCCTGTCTACTTGAAGCAAGTCAAAACCAGTTGAGCAATTTTAGCGCAAGTGGTCATTTTGAGATGCTCGAAAAAAGAACATAATTTGGTTGGACTGAGTAATGTTTACTTAATGTTCCGTAGGAAAAATAATTTTTGTTGTAGAAAATTATTTTATAATAATTAACAAACTCACACAAAATATCAATAACGAGATGAATGTTTTTTCTGATTGAGATTTCCTTGATCGAAATTAAATGAATGTTATTGAAATTAAATGCATTTACCATACTTTATGAGTTGAACACTTAATGCACGAGACAGTGATTTGTACATTCTTTTCAGCTGTCTAAAAGACAAAATTCACTGCACGCTGTCCCAAACACAATTCCATTACAGAAGATCAACAAACCACGGAAAATAATACAAAATGAAAGGAATGTCCTGCTTCCAGATATGTAATCCAGATAGCAAAAACAGAACTACTTTAATCCAACGAATGTACTTGCCCTTCAGTAGCACATTGGTAGTATAAAGCATAAATCAAATGAGGCCAGGAGCTACTAGTAGTATTAAGAAAAACTTTTTCAAAGAGGAGTATATATTTTATTCAGGCCGACGTAAAACATAGGGTATATTTTAGAGGAACTGAAAAAAGTATTCGACCGCGTACGTTAGAAGACTAAACAAGTCAAGGCCAGGAAATTTAAATTTCTCGTGTAGGATTGTTTGATCCTACACAGTAATGTCCAAGTGGCGCAATCATCAGAGTAATTGTCTGTCACCTCTGAGGTCGTGGGTTTAATCCCCGCATCGTGACACCCATGTGAGGAGTTAGTCAGTTGTGAGTTTATTCCGGTTTGCAAAGGTTGTTGGAATTGTGAAATATCAGTAATCAACGGAATACGGGTACTTAACTAAGGCTGTCAACAACGGCGCTGAATTACAAATAAGTAAATAAATGTGAGTTTCACTGTATTTATAATAAAATGTAACATAATGTAATTGTCAAGTTGAATGTCTGAATAATCCTCCAATAACTACGTCAAATGAATAACTAAGAATTAGAAGAGAGGTAAGTGGGGGAAGAAGGGTGTGAACAGAATAAATATTGAAGTGGCGTGAAGGAGAGGGTACTACCCTAGAAAGAGTAATCGAAGAAAGAAGGTAGGAAAGAGGGGAGATTTTATGTCGAAATTAAATGACAGAGCCTGAAGTACAAGGATCAAGAAATTCAGACTTGCGGTTCAAATCAAAGGCACTTCAAAAGTCATGTAGTCACTTGTTGGAAAAACTAAAGTAAGTTGTGGAGTTTATGAGTTTCTACATGATAATAATCATCATTAGTAGAATCATACTGGTAGTATACTATTGCAAAGGCTGTAATTTGATTGGTTGCTCTACTCGCTATCTATTCCTCGATAGATAGCGAGTAGCGAAACAATCATCTTCCTATAGAGATTTCTTTTAAAAAAATTGCTTAAAAATCAAATTTTTTGTTGAATATTCCATGTTTGACCTCTGATTCTGCTAAAACAATTACATTACTCGCCCTCGATTTTTATGTGGTGATAGTTGATTCGGGCTTCGCCCTTTTCAACTATCACCGCATAGAAATCTCGAGCTTGTAATCTAATTGTTAATTGTATAGACTCTCTATTAATCCCCATAAGATTGTAGTGGTCTTACTGAAGAGTATGAGTTTAAAAAAGAGCAGGGCTTATTCATTACTTTTGGTTTGCCCCAAATAGTTTTGATCATGAAAAGAACGTTAAGGAAAGATCTTTACAGCCACGGTTGTCAAGTGGTTGTCTCGCAATATCTTTGGAATATGTACAATGTAAAGTACAATATGTAAGATATGGGAAAATAGAATAATTTGAAATGGCAGCAAATACTTGAATTTCTGCAACAAAATTATTCAGTTTTAGAGCTAAATGATGACACAAACTTTAAATAAAAATTATTTTGCCTTGAGAAAGTTCAGTTTTAGTCGTGTCACCGGTGTTCCAATTCGAACGGCACATTTGCGGTCCTGGTAGAAAGAGAAAAATAGAAACTCAGTCATATATAGCTCCACATTCATCTGAATTTTATTAAATTTAAGAAAATGAGATTCCAACCGGGTAAGCAGACCGAACTATGTCAAACAAGACAACATTTAATAACTAAAACATGCATAAAATAGTTAAGGAGTACTTAAGGAGTATTTCTGTTGCATCTTTAGACTGACGAAGAAGATGACGCCATTTTGATTCTGACTTGCTGGTAATGTCATGTCTTCCTTCGCATTTTTTGTAAATATATTTCCCTTCGTGACCGAGAGGTAAAGGTAACTGACTGTCTTCCGACTGACCCATATCGTTTGAAATTAGTTTTAGATGGGTCGGCGGTCAAGTCTAACTGATCGGTCCCCAATCCATCCAAAACTTAAGTCAAAGCTGGGCGTGAAGTACAGGAAAACACTAATTAGAAGTACCGCGAGGCCAAGGAGGAAAACGTTATTTGCCTGGTGTTTTTACCTGATATTTAAGCAAATTTCCTAAACATGACTGTTAGGGACAGGCCTGTAGAGCTGGTGCATTAAAGCCTTCTCGTCGTTATTTGTCTTCGTTGAAAAAGACAAGTCGACTTCCACAAGAAATAGCGACGTCAAGACTTCAAGCCACCCCTAAACTACTACACTGTAAAACTACAATGTGGTGTTTAGCTGACTTAACCACTAAACTGTGTCAATTACATATGGCTGACTTCTTCCCGAAGATTGCGCTACAAGCATGGATGCGCGAAGATGGGCAAAAACAAGCAAGTGTTTTCTTTCAGAAAGATTCAAATACGACGACACTCACTTAGTCAAGGCCGTGTAGTCATGTTTTAAGCTGTTTAGCTATGTTTGAACATCTTTCATGGATGCACAAAGTTAGTATGTTTTACAGCATGTTATTTATAAGAAGCGAATTCGTCGTTTGCATAATTATAATAACTGTTGTCCTTTTGACTTTCCGTGGGCCGGAGCTTTATATGCCATTGCGTTCAGTGTCCTTGATATAGGAGTCATATATTCATGGCCTTGGGTTTGATTCCCAAACACTGAATGGCTGTCTTCAGCTCTTTCAAGTAACAAGATAACATTGCAACAAAATGGCATGTTGCCATATTGTAACTAATTTGTCAACACGTAACTCACGCCGAAACAACAGCCAAACACAAAAGATAGTAATTCACTACCAACATGCAGGAAAGTTTGAGACTCAATGAATACATGTACACTGCAGACTGCAGAGTAATAGGTAGAGTAACGGCCATTGTTCTAAACCAAACGTATTGCTCTTCAGGAAAACAGTTTTCAACGTGTCAACAGAAAATTCACGGCTTCTGTATAACAAGGCATTTTCTGGTTATAGAAACCAAATTATATGCATGTCGTTGTCTTAAAACAAACCTATTGCCCTTCAGGAAAACACTTTCCTATCAACGAGAATGCCTGAAGCTCACATGTTGTACAGTATATAACCAGGCATTGTCTAGGTTATATCGCCCGTGAACTGCAGAGCAAACTATATGCATGTCGTTGTCCTAAAACAAACCTATTGCCCTTCAGGGATTACAGTTTCCTATCAACCAGAAATGCATTTTATACTGTACGTTATATCAATATAAACTATTAAATGATACAAATTGAATCGCAGGTTCTACGTCAAGGCTTGCAGAATATACTAATATGTGTTACTCTGTCGTTGTTTCGTCATGAGTTACCTGTTGACAAATTGGTTACAGTGTGACAACGTAGTGCCATCTTGTTGCAATGTTATCTTATTACTTGAAAGAGCTGAAGAAAGCCATTCAGTGTTTGGGAATTAGACCCAAGGCCATAAATAAATGACTCCTGTATCAAGGACACTGAACGTAGTGACATATAAAGCTCGATCAAGAAAGAAGAAAGGCCCACGGAAAGTCAAACAAGACAACAGTTATTATAATTATTCAAACGTCGAAATTTCTTCTTGCAAACACCTTATTATAAAATATAGCCACACAACTAAAACACGGCTTTGATTTATTGAGCGTTGTCGTCTTTGACTCTTTCCTGAAAGAAAACACTTGCTTTAAAGACTTTAAAGTGTTTGCGCATCCATGCTTGTACCGTAAGCTTTAGGAAGAAGTCAGCCATATGTAATTGACAGAGCGTAGTGGTTTAGTCAGCTAAACCACTACACTGTGCTTTTACAGTGTAGTGGTTTAGTGGTGCGTTGAAGTCTTCCACCGCTATTTCTCGAGGAAGACAACTTGTCTTCTTGAACAAAGAGAAATAACGAGAAGTCTTCAATGCACCAACCCTGCAGGCATGTTCCCAACAGTCAAGTTAAGTAAATTTGCTTAAATATCAGTTAAAAACACTGGGTAAATAGTGTTTGCCTCCATGGTCTCGCGGTACTGCTTAGTGTTTTCCTGCACTCCACGCCCATCTTTGACTTGAGTTTTGGGTGGATCGGGGACCGATCAGTTGCAGTTGACTGGTCCGCGATCTATCTAAAACTAAAGTCAAACGATATGGGTAAGTCGAGAGACAGTTACCTTTACCTCTCGGCCACGGAGGGAAAGATGTTTGCCAATGAAAATTGGAACAGGTCTTTCATTGCTCATCAGCATGCAAATAAAAAAAATTCCAAAAACGCCCCTCACAAGTACTTTTTGGGCGCATTGACAAAGTAAACTAGAAGTAAAGAAGTAAAAGAAAAACTTGGGTAAGAAATAATGGCAAAAACACTTCGTTCGCACAAGAAAAACTTATTTTTAGCTTCCTTAAAATTCATTGAATATTATACATACGGGTATTTGCTGGCGGACAATGGTCATCTGACGTCATTTGCTTATGGAACTCGAAGACGAAGCTTCGACTTTTATGTCTGCCCAAATAACATTTGAAAATCTCCAGAAAGTCTAAAGAAACGTGATAAATATAACTTAATCATATATAAATGACGACCATGACACAGGGGAGACGTGAGGAGCAAATTGGAGCTAAAACAACGAAGAAATGGAACAAAAATTACGATGGAAGACATAACGTTGTCGAAGCAAGTCCGAATCAAAATGGCGTCATCTTCTTCTCCAGTCTAAAGATGCAACAAAAATAGCCCTAGTATAGTTGAACATTGATAATATTGGATTTTTATTCAACATGTAAGTGCTCCCTAACTATTCTATGCATGTCTTAGTTATTAAATGTTGTCTTATTTGAAATAGTTCGGTCTGCTTCCCCGGTTGGAATCTCATTTTCTAAAATTTAATAAATTCAGATAAATGTACTGGTATGTATGACTGAATTTCTATTTTTCTCTTTCTACCAGGAGTATAAATGAGCCGTTCAAAGTGGAACACCGGTGACACCATTAAAACAGAACCTTTTCAAGGTAAAATAATTTTTGTTTAAAGTTTGTGTCATTTAGCTTCTAAACTGATTAATTTTGTTTCAGAAATTCAAGTATTTTCTGCAATTTGAAATTATTCTTACATATTGCACTTTAAATTGTAGATATTCCAATGATATTTCGAGACAACCACTTGACAAAGAAGAAGACACAGTCAGAAAAGAATTTCAAGAGGATTTAATAGTAAGAAAACCAAGCATTACAATATATTTCCTATCATTGCAAATTCTCTATCCAACCCTGACCCCCACCGCGAGTGATTTGGGAAAAAATAATCGAGCTATCTGGCTGTAAAGCTCTTTCATTAACGTTATTTCCTATGATCAAAATTCTTTGTTGCAATTCAAGCAATGAGTAAGCCCCACTCTTTTTTAAATCCTTGCTCTCCAGTAAAACCACGCTAATTTCATGGAGATTAATAGAGAGTTTATAATAGAGAGTTTATAATGAGGATTATTATCATGTAGCAACTCATAAACACTATGATAGCTTACTTTAATTTTTCCTTTCTTTTTTTCTTTTTCTTCAAAACCTCTTCCGTCCACTGATATATTTTGTACTCTATACAAGAAACATGGAAATTCAGATTTTTAGTTCAAATTCAAAGGCGACTTCCGAGCTGGGGGCAAGTCAGAACTCTGTTTCAACAGGTGTTTCAAAGATACCTCCTTACATGACTTTTGAACTGCCTTTGATTTGAACTGCAAGTCTGAATTTCCTGATCTTTGCACTTCAGATTCTACCATTTAATTTCGACATAAAATCTCCCCTCTTTGCTACCTTCTTTCTTCGATTACTCTTTCTAGGGTAGTACCCTCTCCTTCACGCCACTTCAATATTTATCCTGTTCACACCCTTCTTTCTCCCACTTACCCCTCTAACAATTGTTAGTTATTCATCTGACGTAGTTACTGGAGAATTATTCAGACATTCAACTTGACAATTACACTATATGATAACTACAGTGAAACTCAATATTTTCTACTTATTTTTACTTACGCTTCGTTGTTGCCAGCCTGAGTTAAGTACCCGTATTCCGTTGATTACTGATATTTTACAATTCCGACAAGCTTTGGCAAACTGGAGTACCCGGAATAAACCCACGACTGAATAACTCCTCACATGGGTGTCACGAGCTTTATGTGGGGATTGAACCCACGACCTCAGAGGTGACAAGTACTTATTCTGACGATTGCGCCACATGAACATTAATTTGCAGGATCAAACAATCCCACACGAGAAATTTAAATTCCCTCGCGTTGACTTGTGCTCCACTGTTTTTATGTTATAAAACAATTACTACCGTAAACAATTTCCTGGGCAGAATAGCGTCATCGATGTACTCGGTATCTTAGACTCGACTTTTTTAAACTGAGTTTTCTTGCTATCTTAAACAGAAAGCCGTTTGGTATTTTGTACTCTTAGTGCTTAAACGTATACGAGTTCCACCTGATGCTTTCTCGCTACCGGAACATTATCAAACCACGTGAAGTCTGTCCACGGGGTTTAGTCAAATTAAAGGTTTTGCCCGTTGACTAAGCTCTGGGACCTGCCACGCCATTATAAGTACTTGCTCGATTAATGCTTATCAACGTGATTTTCTTTGTTAATCTTGTAAACAATTTTTTTATCCGTCGTATTTTTTTTTCAAGGGATGGCAATTAAAAAGTGAATACACCAGCCACCCATCAATCAATGGCAAAACAAGATAGAAAAGAATTGATCTCGACAGAAGTGTATCACTAGCCGTGTCCATCAAAAGATGTTAAGATCCAAACACTGTCATAATGTACGATTTGTCAAAGGCATTTACAATCAAATTTTCGTTTAGTTTCCAGTATTCTGAAATATTTTGTAACAGTAATTTTTTACCTTATCTTATGATGGCTGACGAGATATGAGTGAGCTTGTTATCTACTGGACCGTGGTGATGTTTTTCAGTATGAAGAGAGAATTTCAACAGGAAGAAACCATAAACAGCATGATGAGACGAAATCAACCGAAGCTCTGACGGTCCAGAGAGAAAGTAAGTTTGTTGACTTTGTTTTGTCTTTCGCATTATCTTTGTCCGTTCACCTTTTGTTTAAAAAAAATTAACATCTCTATCTAACGTCACCAGCGTCGGCAGTGCCAGTCAAAGCACACAAAAACATAGGATATTTCACTTCTTTCGGGACGTTGGTAGTCATAAGTGGTACGTAAGACCACAACCAAACAACAAGTAGATACTCAAAATGTTTCCAATGAATATGGTGTTGAAAATAGACACGAAGATATAATTTTGCGCCCTGCTTGTGACGTACATGCATATCAAAAATAACCCATGATGGCGGATGGCCTATGTATAATGATTTCAAATCTAAATATCTTGAGAAGTAAGAAGCCCATTTATTAAGTGTATCATAGTTTTCCAGATTATCCTAAAATTGATGTTCTTTCGAAATTCATTGCTAATCTTTTTAGCAATCCTAATTTTTTAAATACATCCACCTTACATTTGTCGATATTCTCTTGATGGAAATATTTTTGTTTTTGAAAAAGGACGTCAAAGTGGTAAAAAAGCAAGCAACTACAGAATGCACCATCAAATGACCTGCTAGGTAAGTCGATGGTACAAATATTTAGTCAGAAATTAAGGGTGATTCTAAGCCAATCATGTTCGTCGTTGAGGTCGTCATTCCCCTTTTATAAGTCAAAAAATTGATTTTTTTCTACTTTTTAAAACACGAGTACGAGATGTTTGTCAGGTCCGATTTATACACGTCGCATTTCAGTCGCGTCGAATGCAATTTAAACATCAGATAATGAAGGTTAGCCATCTCATTATCTATTGTTTGAATTGCATTCGACGCGACTGAAATGCGACGCATAAAGCAGGCCTCACATATAAAGCATGAATACCAAGATTTTTAATAGCTTCAAAATATTTCTATTTTCATTTTTAATAGCTTCATTTTATACCTATCTTGTCAGTTTGTTTACGAAAGAACTTTCAATATAGATGTTGTGTCGAGGCAAAAGTTTTGTGAAAATCTACGTGTGTTTTATCCCATATAAAGACTATGATTTTCTTTGTGTTTTGTTCATGAATTATTGATGATTTTGAAGTGTTTTAGGCATTTTAATTATCTTAATTTTTTAAAAATCTATTCAGAACAATTAATATGAAGGTAATTCATTAAAATGTTGATACTTGTTACACATTCTTTAACATGTTTAGCTAATGCTTGACACTTTAGCATTGTTTATAATTATTTGTTTCTGACAAATTTTCTCTACTGGGCCAAAAAAGTAAATTAAGGTTAAATACAAACCTAAAGTCACCAGGCTTTGTCACTGGACTTTTAAAACAAAAGATATCATTGTTTGTGATTCGTTCTTCAGAAAACCAATTTCTATAGTTTCGCTTTTCATTGTTATACATAAATTAAAGGCCGCAATAATTTTGTTGAATGAAAAATGCTTTTAAAGTGGACAAATAGCTATAAAGGGAAATGGCAATCTTAATTAAAACATCGCATAGTTCATGAACAGACAGATGTAGCTTGTGTAGTAGACTTGTGGTAGACTTCTCCCAAGTCTCCTAACAATGTACCAGGATTGGATGTCTTCATTTGGATATAAAAGTATCGTTATGGTTTGTGAACTTCTAAAGTTCTTGATTTTCAGTTGATGCAAAAACGAGGAAATTGCTTAGGAAAATAGTACTTTATGACAACTATTGTCGTTGAACTTTAGTGTTCGCCCAAACATGCGAATTTTTACCTGGAGTTATCGTTCCAGTACTTATTGAGTTTGTTAGCTAGTGTAAGTAGAAATTAATAATCCATGAACTAATTATCCAATCTCGAGTGGCAAATAAGACACGTGCATGCCTTTATACCTGCAAGAGAGCAGTAATTATGCAGTAACTGCCTCGTACCCAGCGTCCTCGATATATACATTACATGAAGTATCACAGCAACTAGGCAACCGCGATCATTGCGTTTAGTTCGCACACCCCAATACTTCACAGAAGCCTACATATAACAAACGTCTGGGTACATACAGAATTTTCAATATAAATTTTTTACGAGCCGAGAGAATCAAGGCAAACTTTTTGTGAAAATCTACGTGTGCTTATCACACATAAAGAGTTCTTCACGCCTATGATTACCTTTATCGCTGAACAATTTTGAGGAAAAATCTGCATATGAACGGAGGAACTGTAAATTCCCCTGATGTTGAAAACAAGCTACATGAATACACGATGTTTCTGCTAAATTAAATTTTGTCATTTAATTGTAATTATTATCTAACGGATACGATTCTTTCATTCCCATAGGTGATGGGTGTGAAGAAATGCAAGAGAAAAAGTTCAGAATTGACGATCTCAGATGACAATGACCAAAAAATAACAATTCACAAGAATAAGACGACGACTTTGTAATAGCAAAGTAGTGGTAATTTACAAGTTAGTAGAAAACAAGATACTTATTATTTAGAAATCAAAGAGGATTTAAGTGAATTTTATTCTTTCTCGTTGAATAAAATCGTTGTTTCTCTCGTTAAGGAAAAAAGAGTAAAAAAAATTAAAACGACGAAGAAATAAGACTTGACATTTTTTGCCAATTCCCAAGAGAATATACTATCTCATTGTTTCTTACTTAATCCCATTGATACATATAAAACAAACAGTGCATAACTTAAATTTTTGAGCATTATAAATTCCCAAGGGAATATACAACATGCTTTGTTTTCATGGTAATATTAAATTATTAATGACATTCCAATGAGAATTCTCTTTGATTAGAAATATGAGAAGTATCTTGATGCTTTGTGGTTTGTTTTGGTAAACATAAAGAATGGAAAATTAAGCCATTGTTTTTTGCACTAAAGCAAATTACGTAAGCGGTTTGAGAGCAGCTGCGACGTACCATGTCAATGAAGGCGTTTTGGTTAAATAAGTATGAGAATTGCGGTATAGTTTTAAAATATTTCGATGTTTTTGAACTATATAGATATACGTTCATTAAAAATTTACATTATATACGAGTCTTGATGAAAAACAATTATACAAGTTCTGTTTCAGGTTTTAAAATATTTTTTATCTTCGCGTAATTCTCATGCTTATTTGACCCAGCCTTCGACTTTGGGAAACCTTCAGGTTTAAATTTACTTCGGACCACTAAACACAACGAAAAGCCCATGCCCTTTCAGCTAAGGTTTTACGTTTGAAAACACAATCAAATGCTCAGCTTAAGTGGGTTTAAGTAGCTAGAAATAACGTAATTTACCCTTTTGTTTTGATTTTTTGTTTATAACGTAATTTAATAGCTAAATGATTGGACTGTGAGGGTGTGAGCCGCGTGTAAGTTGCATGGGGTTAGGTTTGTTAAAGGATATAAAATTTCTGAAAGTATGCTTAAAAACATCTAACAAAACGTCTAACAAAACGGCTAGGAGTAAGTTCTGAACATTTGATTCCTGTAGCATTATTACTGTGTGCTGTGGTAAGTGCTAAGGTACTCTGTGCTAAGTAAATTGTGAAGTCAAGTTTTCAGCTCACCTGTTCATCCATTCGACCTTTCTGTTTACGTTTAGCCTAAAATACGCGAATAAATTACATTTAAAAGGCATACTTCACCAAAATTTTATTTCTTTTAATTTTCGGATTTGGGTGGCAGTCGGGGTGGGGGTGGTGCATGCGGGTTTATCAGCTGCGAGTGACTGTGCGATGGCGAGGAAAGTGAGGGCAACGAATGGAATGCAGGAGCTTAGGACCAAGGAAGACAGCTTAGAACTGAGGCAGGTAGGCAGTTGGTAGGATCAGCGGGGGGCACTTGCCATTTTGGCCTTGGGATTCAAATTTGCATGCTAAGTACAAGTCACTAACGTCTGTTGTTTTAATTTGGTAGGTATGCGCGGCTGCTCTCTGGAGTTGATCAATTTTGCAATTTGCATTAGCATTTGCAAGCCTGATCTTCTCTTCGCCCCGCTACCCCAGCTAGCTCTCTGAGTGCTACTTCCACCGTAAGTAAATCGAAGTACTTGTATAATATGTATGAGTACTTCTACTTAGGTGGAATTAGCACTTGGGGAGCTGGCTGGGGTAGGGGGATTATTTTTTTATTCAATTTCTCAATTCCCATGGGAATTAAATTTTTAATTAAAAAGGGTTAGATATAAATTTGTAAACAATTTATTGAAAAGAATTTGTAAAACTACAATTTGAATAACAATAAAAAGAGATTAACTAGTACACATTGTGCTCATTCAAATAACAATAGAAGAAAACAGGACACGGCAGAAACTAGAGAAAAATTGTCATTGCGCTTTACACACACAAGTGAATTAACACTGGTGAGTAAACACAAGTGAAAACGCAATGTAAAAAGAACTTGGTCTTTTGAAGATAAATGTTTACACTTCAAGATATAAATAATCATGAAACAACTGGAAGTGACAAATTTTTCCAATTTGACATTTGACAGAGAAGTCGTCTGAAGCCCGTTTTCTACTTCAACCGTATCGTAGCGAAACGTGGCGTATTCTATTGTGTCCATATAGTTTAATAAAAACAATGAAATACGCTACGATACGATAGAAAAGGAAAACAGGCTTTACATACAACACCGAGTTGTTTCACAATTACAAAGAAAACATATGGCTCATGAAGAGTTTTTAATCACAGTTTAAATTTTTTTTCAAATTTCTTCCGGTAAGTGGACAGCAGCGTCAAACAGGTCCAATTAGAAACGTTTCTCAGAGTTAGTGATTTTTTATTATCGAAGAGGCACACGAGGTCGTTTCCGAGCGTTTTCACCGCACTCAAAATGAAAACGATATGAACTATGAAAAATCTCATCACAGGAAAACTGAAGGGGCTCGGTACTTCTACGGTCAGATCCTCCATTGAATGGAACAACATTGATATGGACATTAGAAAACTCATTGGCTAGCTTTAAGTACATTCTATACAAGTCATTTTTAGATGATCAGAAAGCCACTATGATTATGAGATTGAAACTATTTTTTAATTTTAAGTTAAGAGACTTTTAAAATATTTCGGAAAGAAAACGCACGAAAACGACACCATGTGCACCTATCCTGTTAATATTCCTTGTGGGAAGAAACCGGAGTAGCCGGAGAATACTCACGACTTGACTGATGTTTACGTAATGCAAGTCTCAGAGGCAAACATGTTTTTTATCAGTCACACAAAAAACTCTTCCAAATTTCGAAAAATCGCGAAGAAACGATTACTTATTAACAAAGAAATTAAAAAGGGTGGAAATTTCAACTTTCAGAGCCACATGGTTTCTAAGTCTGATTTTACCCTGACAATGCTGAATTAATAAAAATTGTTTTAATTTTTCTTAAACAAAAATCCAAGAACTCAAATCCAATAAGTCCATATATCGAATAGGACATTGTATAGAGCTTATACAATTCTTTCAAATTTTCTCAAACAGACATCACATTTCTTCGGGCGTGCGTGAGCACAGAAAGCTTTCTGCGCTAATTATGAAAATTTTGTCGAGATAGCTTTGAAAATCTTTAAAAAGTGGTTTCAATTGATATACATAATTTGGTTTTATTAGTCAAAATACATAATTTTAACGTAGAAAAATTATAAATAAACCAGTAATTTACAAAAAAACCAGTAGAAAAAACGCTTAGGGTGTCTCGTCACTTACAGTAAGCTACTCGATAGCGGAGTTTTTCAGGACTTGTTGCATATTCCAAAATGTATATGAATTTTAATACAATAGAAAGAAATTGTGTAAAATCGCTTCATTTTGTCACATTTTAATTTTAATGTTGAACGAAACTAAACGAAAATGTTGAAACCATATGAGACTGTTCTTGCACTGAAAAAATATGATTTTTTGTGTTTGTGTAAATGCTTGATGATCGAATTTAGTCAATTTAGCAAGGTATCATTGTCAGGATAAAAACAAAGTTCTTTGAAGCATAAACTTATCTTCACTTACTTGTTCAAAAGACCATGTTCAATAGCCATGTGAACCTGTTTTCTTATATCATTACTATTCTACTAGTGTTACAAAGTGGAACTATTTAAAATGTAAATTGAACTGAAGCAAAGGGAATAAAGGACATATAAAATAACCAAATATTTGAACTGCCAAACACAAATTCACCAGAACCAGACAGCACAAAAAGTTCAAGAGAGATCATTTAAAGATTAAATTTTAAAATATTTTAAACAAAAATGCTATTGAATCAAAGTATGGAAGTACTTTATGCTACTTTATTGTATCTATTGGCAGAAAGTTTTAATTGTCATTCATTAATACAAAATAGAAGATATTCATGCAAACACCCAATTTTTTTGACAGGAATATGAAATTAACCAATACCAACAAAGCACTTAACTTCATATATAACTAATTAAAGTCGGTGTAATGTGAAAAACTCTGATACAGATTTTACTGTATCTAGAGAATCAATGCTAAACGCTTGTAATAAAATGTATTTTCATCTGATTAGACTTCCAAACTGATTGCTTAGAATGTGTGTAAATCTGACATAAAAGTTATTTTAAATTTTTTATTTGTTCAAGTACTGTAACAACAAGGGTTTAAAAAAATTGAAAAGTGGTTGCCCTTTGGGGCAAGTAGTACCAAACATGTAGTTGCCTAAGGGCATTTCTCACAAGCCCACATTACACTGGATATTTTTTAAAATAAAGAATTTACAAAGAAAAACAGCAAAACCAGTGTTTAGGTGATCAAAACACAAAAATGTTGGTTGCCCAATGGGACATTAGTCTAACCAAAAGAATTTATGGTGTCTAGTTGTGATTTTCGTTTTCAATGTGCAATAAATAGTTTTTTATTTTTAATATTTCACACTTCCCACCAATATGTTCCAGTGCTTCAGTTTGTCTCAATTCCAAACATGTTCCACTTTGTGCACAATGAAGTAAAAGAGCATGCTAGCTTATTTTGACCTTAAGTAGCTCATCTTAAGTTTAAAAAGTTTGATGAAAAAATCACAAAGTTCATTCCAAAGATACAGTGTTACAAAACAACAAAGATTTAAGTCTTTTAAACATTTAGGGTTTGTACACTTCAATTAATTCTGGAATTGTTAAAAAATATATTCAAATCATGCTTCCATAACATTGGGGACTATGTGATTTTCAAATGAACCTTTTAAACTTTTAAATGAACACTCAAATTCAACTTAAATAAAAGAAGACTGAGATGGTATACCAGGAAACAAATTAAAATTTTCTAAAATGTTTTTTTCATAAAGCATAAGATATATATGTTTGAACTGAAGAAAAATGCTAATCGTTGTTTTTTTAATTTTAAGGTAGGAGTCTATTTCACCTGGTTTGAAATCAAGCAATGAAATAAACTTAGAATTTAATGCTTATCTTGAAATTTTAGCATGGTAATGAATGTCTTTTCTGTTTCTGATAAAACCACCTCATTCTCCTTATTATTGTTAATATTTAATAATAAAAAGCCAAATAATGACAAAATTGTTTTAATATCATTGATTTTTTTTTGCCAAAACAGAGATACTCATAGAATTCATGCTTTTGGGGCCAATTTTTGAAAATAAACAATTGCTGCGAGCAAAAATAATTACTGGTAACTATGCTGTATAAAATATTACACTAAAAAGAAATTTACTTGAACCAAAACAAGATTATAACTTTTGTAAACACAGTTCATCATTATTTGACTTTTTCTGAGATAAAAATGCTTTGAGTACATGAGACGTTTCCTGATAAATAGCTGCACAAAATAATGATTAAATTGGGTGGGTATGAAACTGCAATTTCTAAAATTATACTGTCTCAATTGTTGTACAATGACCAAAAATGTTGACAATAAAATCCAATGTTGTCTTTTTTAAAGCAAATAAAGTAACTATATTTTTTGAAAAACAGCAAAAACACAGCCACTTATTATGGAAAATCATACAGAGTATTAAAAGCATTTCAATTAGAAATAAAACATCAAAATATTGAAACCTTCTGTGTGCATTTCATCAACAGCATTCCTTTTTCACAATTAATCAGCATTCACCCATTCACATTGGCTACCAGTAATCAAACAATCTTGGAACTTTCTACATCTAAAAAGGATTTAAATTTTAAATTCTAAAAAATAATATGAAACAAGTAAGCAACTTAAAAGTTGATTGGACATGTCTGGATTTCATCCATTAAAGGGAGTATATATTCAGTTATACATTCAAATGATCCCATTTATAGAGGGGTTGTGTGATATGACCTTCAACAAAGTCCTGAGCAATGTTGCAGAATAATGATTAGTAGCAATGTGCATCAGAATATGCAATGATTAACAAAATGAGTTTATACAAGAATTATACAGGATACTTTCAGTTCATTCACAATTCTGTATTTATTTTTCATACATAGGGAGTGAGGACCTGTTTCTTACCACACCCCTCGAATTTATCTTATTCACCAACCCCTTCAGAATTTCCTGGGAATTTCGATGATTTAATCGATCCTCTCTTGGATTTTTGCCATTTTACCTCCCCATCCATTTTCTATCATTTTATAGATCCACCACTGGATTTTTACCTCTTTATCACCCCCTCCCCTTGGATTTCTAAGGAGTTTTTTTACTTCTACAGTCTACCCCTGGATTTTTGTATTTCAACACCACCTACCTTGGATTTTCCAAGGTCCTCACCCCCTATGTATGGAAAATAAATGCAACCTCACAATATATTTTTGGCTGTGTAATTATTTCTGTCATTTGATTAAATTGAGAAGTTAAAGGACTGGGAATGGAAATAATGGCACTTTATTTGGAACATTGTAGCTCAATTACAAACGTTTTTACGCAAAAAACTAAACAAACAGTAGATTCCATCTAAACTGCGGTTTTTACTTCGGTAATCGCCCAGAGCGAAGACCAAGTCTGGTTTTCACACAGAGCGAAGACCAAGTCTGGTTTTCACACGTGCAAATATGTTACTTCACATTTAACTTTTTGTATTTAACAAAACGTCTATGTTCAAATATTTCGCTAAATTCGGCGTGATTGTCCACAGAAATTATCAATATCATACATTTGGATACTCTTCTACAACTACTGATAGAAAATAAAGCACATTACCTTGAAATAAAGGCAGAATAACTGAATAAAGACTTCGGATAACTTCTATGCAATATTATCTACACCATGCCCAATTTGGAAATTTCAAATTTCCGAAGCCGACGAGCTCATTAGTGTTTCCATTTTAAAAAACTGGAATTTTCTTTTTTTGTTCTAATTTTGGACGAGATTTCCTTTACATATTTTCAATTCCCTTAAAATTGCCAAAAAATCCAAGACTTAAAAATAAAACTTTATTTGGCTCGTACTTTTTATACCAAAGTCTTTTTAAAGATTAATAGCTTCACAACAGTCAAATGTTCAATAATATGATTAACATATCAACTGCGCAGTTTAGCTGAGGCTGCACTTATACTGTACTGCAGCCTAGTGTGCAGCCTTTAGAAAGGCCATGTTGTTTTGGTTGAATTGTATTGTATCAAATGCAACAATCTAGGCCTAATAGTGGTTGAACAACTGAACAATCAGCGTCAATTTACATCTCGTTGGAGTGCTGTTAGTGGTGTGTAACACTCATGTCACTTTGATTTATCAACAATATAAAGCAGTAAAGCATTAAGCATGTATACTTGTATTAAGACAGTTTACTCAATAATTCTTTTCTTAGTTTCTTTGTTTCTTCGTCAGTAGCCATGACTTCATCTTGGCTGCTAGTTCCAACATTCCTTTATGAACTCTCAAGCTGGCTGCAGTCTGCTGCTCATTCTTCATTCTCATCTTAGGTTGGAGTAAGGAGACCAATGACGTCGATCGTTAAAGAATATCTCTGATCTGGTTTGACCAGTTTGAACTGGCTAAAAAGTTTTTCCACAGATGGATTTGAAAATGGTAAAGAAGCCAGAATACTAACAAATGCCATTAACACTGGATATTGTCTTCGCCTGTTGGCGTCATATGAGTCACAATTTAGGGGTTGTTACTATTTTTAGATTCTCAGAATTCGGATTAGGGTTAGGATAGGGGTAGGATTAGGATTAGGACTCGGTTAAAGGTTGGGATTGGGATTTAGATTATGATTAGAGATAGGTTTAGTGTTAGGATTGGCATTAAGATTAGGATTTTGGTTAGGATTATAATGCAAAAAGTCTAAAAATAGAAACATCCCCTAAAAGCTGACAGGTATAGCAGCAGCTTTGGAGGGTAAAAGGTATTAAAAAATTTCGTGGACTGGAGCATCTATATCAAGTCGACTTTGGATTTGAAGAATACTCTCGATGAGAAAATTTTTACAGGTACATGGAAACTTATAATTTCGTGAAGAGTAGCAGTCGCTCCAAGCTCAACGTGGGCCCCGCATAATGGTACGTGTTGGCTAACGTCAGTTGGGTTAAGCTTGTTTGCCATTACGATGTCGATTTTCATAAAGTCGCAGACAATTGACTTGATAAGGCTTTCCTCCTTTAGTTTGAGCATGTGGAGGAGAGGACGTTCGCTCTGGAACAATCTATTAAATGCATTAAGACGCTCGAGTTGATAACTTAAGAACTCCAGATACGCCCGGGTAAAACGATTTTGCAGTGATGTTAAAACTCCGTCGTTTGATTGTGATGGGTCTTCGTTGGCTTTCAAGGTGAGCGAAGGTTTGCATGACGTTTTAGGGCACTTTGCATCCCGCCTATCGACACGAAAAGTTTCGATAAAAAACACTTTTTATTGAACAAATTTCATTAAGTAATTTAGCCAGTTTGTAAAAAATAAACTATCTAGAAATGTAGAAGAGATAATTTGTATCCAAGATAAATTTTTCAGTAAATTGTGTTTTTTTTGTTTGAAGCGAAACTCTAACGTGTGTTTATGGTGAAAGAGTGCCAGCCTTAGGATATTATATGATAATGATGCAATGACGTAACGTGCTCTGGAATGTCTGTGTTTTAAGTATTAAACATATTTGCGTTTTTGTGCCTTCACTATCAGGATTTAATTTCCACAAAAATACAAAATTCATGCACTTTAGCCAAAAACTTATACACAGTACGTAAGTCGTTTATAGACTGTTCAATAATATAATTATAATCTACCTCATGACTTTCCAATTCGCCGATCCCATGACATGAAATAAACGAACGTTTCTTTTGGAAAAACCTCGTCTAACTCCAGAAAAAAAAACTTTGTCCACCGATAAGTGCAATTAGTTTTCTGATTTTAAAAGTCTTTCACTACTTGAGATTTTTGCGCCAATCACGCCGCCATGTCAAGTCAGCTAAAACACTCTTTAAGCAAATGTCAGATCATCGTGATCCCACTGCACTTGCCAATGACATCGGACATTTCTTCGTACAGAAGATCAAGTGCATACGTTCTGAGCTTATCGATTCTCCCTCTTCACAGCCTACTACTGAAACATTATCCACTTCCTCTATTACCCCCTTTGACAAGTTAAAAGTGATGAACGAAGAGGATGTAGAGCATTTAATAACCAAATCAGGGAAGAAATCACGCGCTTTGGATCTTATACCTACTTCTTTGGTCATCGAGTGTCTTGACGTTTTATGTCCCGTCATCACCAGGTTGATAAATTTGTCATTAGACTCTGGTTTGTTTCAAGACAATTGGAAAACATGCTGAAGTTCGTCCTGGAGTGAAGAATAATTCTAGCTTCGATCCTTCTTTTTCTAACATTCGTCCTGTCAGTAATCTTACATTTATCTCCAAATTAACAGAGCGAGCTGTCTTCGACCAAACACACAATCATCTATCAGTGCATAATCTCTATCCTAAAAACCAGTCTGCTTACCGAAAATTCCACAGCACTCTCCTTCTGCTCAAACATCTGCATTCCAATTTTAGAATTTCTGGCCTGTCTTATCTTGGTTTCAGTCTTATCTTAAGAACCGTTCTTAATCTATTTTCGTAAATGGAGCAACATCAAAGCGGTTTCACCTTCAACATGGTGTCCCACAAGGATCGTGTCACGGCCCCGTTCTGTTTCTTATGTATGCAAGTGGACTATTCAACGTGATGGGACCCCATCTCTCAGAAGCGGTTGCTTTCGCAGATGATTCCCAACTCTATGTTTCATTCCAACCTAACGAATATGCAAACGAAACTGCTGCAATCACAGCTATGCAAAACTGCATCGACGACGTCAGGAAATGGATGCTTATTAATAAGCTGAAGCTTAATGATGGAAAAACGGAATTTTTACTCATTGGAACGAGACAACAAATTGTCCAAAGTGAATTCAAGTACCTTGCGTATTGGTGAGATCTCTGTCACCTGCTCAAGTGTACTAAAAGTCTGGGTAATTGTTGGTTTGACCCACAATTCAAATTTGAGACTCATATAACCAATGTTTGCAATGCAGCATTTTTTCATAAATAAAATATTAGGCGGATACGGAAATTCCTCAATGAGGATAATACTCGTACATTAGTCAATGCATTTGTAACAAGTCGAGGCAACAGCCTCCTATATGGATTACCAGCTAGTAGCCTTAAAAAGTTACAACGTGTTCAGAACACAGCAGCCCGGCTACTATGCAACATTTCGCGGTTTGACCATACTACACCTACGATGTATAAATTACACTGGCTTCCTGTCAAGTTTAGGATTGATTTTAAAGTCTTACTAATTACTTATGAGGCTTTACGAGGCCTGGTGCCAGAGTACATCACTGAGATCATCACTATCAAGCCTATCACGGTACAATCTCAGATCAGATTCTGAACTACTCCTTCAGAAACCCAAAGTGAAGTCTTTGTCCCCCTCGGTGATAGGTCCTTCGCATTTGCTGTACGTACACTTTGGAACAAGCTACCCGCAGAAATACGGCATGCAAAGACCGCTGATAGTTAAAAAACTCTTAAAGACACATTTTTTTAAACAAGCGTTTTATTAACAATTTTATTTGGCGATACTGCCGATAGTTGTTTATTTTAGTACTTGTACAGATTAGTTTATTATCTTGTAATGCGCAAGTGACCATATCCATATGGAACTTGCGCAATATAAACTTCATTTAATAATAATAATGTCTCAGAACATTCCGCAATTTCAGGGGATCGGATGCAATTCCACTTTAGCTATTTTACTTGAAACAGAAGCTGGGCACAGTTTTGCGCATTTTAGTTAGTGAATTCAGTCAATTAAAAAGGATATACCTAGTTGTTTGTTCAATGTCACTTCATTTAGCAAGAGGTACCCTTATGGGTGTTTTTCCCTACGGTGTAAAAAAGGGTATACCTTTCTATGTCTTGTCGCCACAAGAGCAAATGATTAAAAAGGTACCCTTTTTTATCTTATTGCGAACAAATGTAATCGCTCATTAATGCTACCCCCTTCTTCTACGGAAGAAGTTTCAGCTGCAGAAAAGCATCGATAAGTCAGTTTTCGACGTTTTGAGCAGACTTGATATTGACAAAAAAGGGCGACAAACATTGAAAAAATGTACCATTGCTTGAGAAAAAAGTGGGGCTTGTCTGATTTTTTTTACAAACTACTTATGAGATAAAAAGGGTATTCTTTTTTCTATTCTCTATTGAGATTTGGGGGTGACACGAATTTGGTACACTTTTCAGTTACTACTTCCTGATTGTTAGTCTATAGGTTGGTGGCAACCCTTTAGCTTTAGCTTTATCATACCATTTACTGAAATTTGCTTTCTAACGCACAGCATCAATATGTGTAAAGTTGATAAGCAACCGTTATTGAGTGAAACCCATAGATTAGAAAAAAAATAAAAACAGATTCATATTTCAGATGTTTATTACACATTTCCTCTATTTAAAAAAATAAAGCCAAACACTAAAGACATTCTAAATTTCTAAACTCCACTCTAACACTCGTACAATCTAATTTTTTTTCAAAGCCAGCTCTGATACCACACACAATGTTTGCACGTCTATAAATATGATTTAAGTCATCGACACTAAACCAAATATTGATAACTCATCACTTAAACGCCGTATACACTCTTTTTTTAATTTTTAAACAAAGCATAAACTACGCGTATCAATCGTGTTAAGGAATGATCTGTAGGATGTATTCAATAAAATCAGGCTTTAGAATGCTCGTATGCGTCCATTTTACCAACTTGTAGAAATATGACTACGCTTTTAGCTATGGAATGATGCCACATTTACATCACAAGAAAAAGAGTCAACGTTAGATTGAAAATTGGTCGAAATCACCTATTTGATGGTTTTAATTGTTGGAAAAAGTTAGCAATTATCGACATTATTTTTGACATTATTTTTAATCTCTCAAAGTAAAGCAGAATGTAAACAATAACAATAGGCCTACGATACTGAGCTATGACAATAATGTATCTGTTGAGGCGGTGGGTGGAGTCATGAAAAATCTGCCGCACCTGAACGGTTTTGCTTGAGACAATATAAAAATGGCATTGCTCATAAAAACGCACCAGAGCAAGCTAAATTCACAACGTTATATCATACATCCTGCACATGGGATAACTATATTGGGTCGGTTGTACGAAATGTGAATAGCACTGTCAACAGGATAGTGATTCTTTAAAAATTTCTAAACATGGCCAATCACTGGTAAAACCCACATTAAAGTTCATTACTTTCGGGGTGAAGTCACTTATCATCTCTTCCGAGTTCAATATCGTTGCTTTTTATGCCTTTCCGTGCCAGTTGAAAAACTTCCCAACTTTCGTACAACCAGCCCCAGATCTTTGCATGACGTCACAATTACATTACATTACATAATGGGGAACAGTGAGAAGACGAAAACAATGAAATGATTTTGGACGGTAGGTCCAGTGGTTGCTGAAGATCGATACACTGCTGGGGATGAAACACGTATTCCAATACTCACAGACCATAAAAAATCGATTTCAAAAGAAATGAATGCACTCAGAACACGAATACATGAATACGTGCCCTCCTCTCAGCAAATTTCACGGACACTGAGTAGATCATAATTGATGAGGGACCTGAAGGGCTAAAATAAATGGTGGGATTCTAATATAGTTTTTTAGCTGCCTAAATTATATTTCATGCACTGAAATCAGTAGAAAATTGTAATGGGACTACGATTTCAGCAATACAGGCACTAAAATGATGGATTTAGTCGAAATTGGCTGCGAAATGAGAATACGACCAGTCGACCACCTCCTTTAGGACCCTCATAACTGTATCTTGTGCTGATGATATGTGCGTAAGTCTGTCTCTGATATAACTGGCCATTTTCAACATTTTCTCTCACAGTTCTACGTCTTCTTTCAATCAAAATGGTTTATTCATGCGAATGTTGGTCCCATGAAAAAAAATTGAATCACATTTACACATGTTAATGTGTTTAGATGGCGTGAAAACTAGTTATCTAAGCAAACTTCGTATACAACAAAAGAAACAGAATATACAGTAAAGCACTGTGTTGTTTTATTTGCTGCCGTTACACCGTACAATTCAACAAAATACAAAACTAATCTTGTCGTACAAATTCACTTGTTTAAGCTGAATTATGCACTAACGTGCAACTGGGCCCCTCGGAGAAGGAAAAACCAACCTATATACTTAGGACAGGAAAGCTCCGGCGGACGCCGTGAGGGAACCCCACTCGGTCTGGCACGAGTACTCGCGATTATTCTATATATTTCATTAGGTAAAAATGTTAATAAATATTGACTAGGAATTTTTATAGACACAAATTCATTAAATTGCCAAACTCTGACTACTTTAAGTAAAGTGGCATTGCTAGGCTGAATGTACTTGTTCTTAGATGCGACAGTCTTCCATCCACCATGACGTTGTAACATTTCCCCAGGTAAGCTTTGGCAACCAGGATCTGAAATACCTCCGAAACGCAGGCTGTGTGTGCCCAGTTGGCGAGGATCTTCAAAAAATCTTCCAAATTTTGCTTTTATCACGTCTCGTATACGTGAATACGATACACCCAGCGTTGGATGGAAACGCTTTCCTACCTTTGTGTGTTGAATGCGACGCACAAGCGGGTAGCGGGAATCGGGTTTATCTCTTCAAGCTCTTCAAACTCCGCTATCGCAACGGGCACGTTTTCTTATTCGATCTCGCAAAATAAACTGTTTGTTCCTTCCTAAACTGGTCGTTCTTCCGTTTGGGTAAGAAAAGACTCATATGATCATGGTTGATGATAATATGTCGAACTTGGGCTGGAGCAATTCACTTATACGCAAGAAGCCAACATAGCCAACAAGTACGACGAAAAGGGTACGCAACTGATCGAAATCCCGCTTGTAATCCGTGCAACTACCTAAAAAGGTCTCGAGCACGTGTGCCTGGATGGGTTTCTTACGGGCTATCGGTTTCGCCAACAGCCTCTTGCAGCCGGCGAGGGTGGTGGTGAGGAATGAGTTCTTAGTAGGTCAGTAGTGAACGCCAGTCATGTTAGGGGCCAAAACGATCCTGTAGACCGCGCAGTCGATCGATGAGATAGTCGTCGCAGGTTTTTAGTATATCCCTCAATTAGAGTGCTATGTGCATTGGTGCCGCTGGGAAGGAACAAATTCCCACTGCTTCCATGCAACGTCGCCATCCAGCCGCGTATGTCAGATCAGTAGACGGGGCGTTAGAACCCAGCAAAACGTCGGGCAAAGAGCTGGCCAAGTCTTTAAGGTATGGGGAAGAAAGATCATCAATAACAGACCAGCTTTCTGAGGTCAACTCACCTGAAATGAGGTATAATTATATCGAGATTAGGAAATTAAAGGTCGCCTTCCTTACGACACATGTACAGACATTGTATGAATAACACACCACGCATAAATTAACGTATAATTGAGAGTCCTCGCGGGCATAAGGCCCATAACCAGAGGAACAACTCTCCGTACTCAGCTTATGGCCAATACAAAATATATAGTTTATTGCACTATAGTATATTGCAATTAAGATCCTTGCATTAGATCATAAACTTCGCACGTGAACTGCGCATAGAGGTATATGGCCCACATTGACCATCTGTCACCATAGGGCATAAGGCCAAACGCGCCATTAAAGAAAATGAAGCGCTTGGCGTAAGGCCATATCAAAACAACACAATATGCGGAGCATACCGAGAATATTCAAAGCGAACGCCAAGCACGTGGAATGACGGTGTCCCTGTAAATATAGATGGTCTTCGTTTGTAAACTAAGGTCTGCCCCCTACCAGGTATAAAGGTATCTTTTACACTGGGTAGGGCAAACAAGTCTATTACTCCGGACCTGAAAACTCCAGAAAAACGGAACGATCAAAGTGCCTTGTGCGCTGCGCGCGCGGAGATCGGATATAACTTTTGTAATAAGACAAACAAAGGGTGGGCATAACCAATTATTCTCTTGGGACCAATCCAGGGTGAACGCATCAATGGCTTCCGCGCCAGACGACCAAGAGCGCGAATTAAAGCGCGCTAACTGGGTATTATAAGGCGATGCGAAACGATCTAAAGAATGAGGCCCTCATTTGCTATCGAGAATCTGAAATAACTTCGGATTCAGCTGCCAATCGTCCAAGTCAACGATGCGACGAATACTGTCAACAGTTTTATTGTACTATCAATGAATCCATTGGCATTCCAGGAACATTTTGTGCGCAAAACAATGCTGATACAGTTGCACCGCTTTAGCATGCAAATCCAGTTTTGCACCACCAGAAATCGCTATACGCGCTGTATTCTGATTATCGGTGAACACTTTGACCTTTTTAGAAGTAAGAATGTGCGTACGACCAGCGCACTCGTTAAAACACTTGCAATAAAACTATACATGATATAGGTTACTTGTACTGAACAAAAACAACATGAATTAAAAACGCAACATTGTGAAGTAAATTTTCTCAGTCTGATGACGAAAGACGGGATCATCATTTAGAGCGCGACAATGCTGAGAAAAACAAATCAACGTGAGAATTTATGGCGACAAAATGTATTTTTGTCGGTACGTGTAGATATAGTCAACCGATCCGAACGTTGTATTCCAATGAAATTACTGGTTACAACGTTTGATAATTCCAATAGTTACTGGAATTGTCATTTCATGCATATAAAATGAACCCTGACCCAAACCCCAACCCTAACAATCCCAATAATTTATTGGAGACAATAACTTTATTGGGATACAACGTTCGGATCGGGTGATATAGTAATGTATAAGCGCATGCAACGCACGTGATCACGATTATAAAGCAAACAACAACATATAAGGATATGGGACGATAAAAACAACAGAGAAGACAATTTATGTCGTGGCATGTAGCGCGCAATCCATATGTATTTTATGCTGTAAACAATTTGAGAATAAAAGAAATTCTAACATAGAGAAGGTTATATTGGCGACGAGAATAATGGAACAATCACAGGCACAACAAGCTGAAGCTGGCTCAATCAATGTAAACGCGGAGACTGTGGCAATACAACCGCTACCAGAATTTAACCAGATTCAGAAGTCAGGGCGAGTTTAGGCGCTCGATGGACTTTATGGATTGAGATGTTTCTCCTTGCAAGCGGGATAAGCGATCCCAAACTTCAAGCGGCACTGCTCAAACGGCACTAAAACGTGTTCGTTTCCTGATGTTGAATTCGAGATTGAACAACAAATAATAACAGCCGGAACATCGACAAGAATTCGTTAAAAGATTTAAAGGCAATATTAATCGACGGTCGCAGTGCTCAACAAAGCTCGTATCAAGCTCGGGACATTGAATCTCAAATCCAAACACCAACAGGCATTCAGAAAGTGCACAGACACGCCGGAATTGTGGTGGCACATATTCTCATGAACGGCAGTGTCCAGCGCAAGGCAAAACATGTCAAAAATGTAGCAAGGCTAATCATTTCGCCAAAGTTTGCCGAGGCGGAGCAGCGAAGCCTAACAATCCTACACGAAATGAAACGACAACGCCCACGATAAACAAAAACAAAGCCGACAGGAAGAAACGCTGCGTATCCCGTTTTTAAAGCTAGGGAAACAGCGTCATCCGATGATGAGTAGCGAGTACCTGGTATATACGGCGAAAAGCAAACAACCGCCAAAAGTCAATGTGAAAGTATGCCAACATTGGTTTAAAGCAACTGTCGACACAGGTGCATTTACGAAAGTTGTCGGACCAAATGTCAATAAAAACAACATTAAAGAAATTTTGATGCTAAATCACCTGTACGTTTTATCGGCAAATTTGAAGCTACCATCGAGACTCGCAAGCGTATAGCAGTCGCAACCTTTTGCGTAACTAAGACAAACACTAGTGGTAATCTAATCTTTTCAACCACGGCTCAGGATCTCGGACTTGTCAGCTAACATTTGCACAAGTTATCCGACACGAAAGACACGAAACTCCACAGTATTTTAAGGAAGCACGCAAATGTTTTCCAGGGACTGGGAAAACTAAAAACTGACAAAATAACGCTTAACATCGACAAACGGCGAAAGCCCAACCTCAGCGACAGGTCCCTTACGACATCCGAGAAAAAGTACAAGACGGCCTAGCAGGACTCGAAAAACAGGACATTATAGAACGTGTCCAGGAGAGTCAGCCAACACTTTGGGTTTCACCGATCGTCGCAGTCCCAAAGAAAGACGGAGGCGTCCGGATCTGTGTGGACATGCGAAGTGAGAATGAGGCCATACAACGGATACGTGAACCAATCCCGACGGTGCCCAGTGCTTCTCAAAACTAGACCTGTCACCAGCTAGAGCTTGCGGAAGAGAGTAGGTATATAACCACTTTCAGCACGCATTTAGGATTGTTCAGTACAAGCGTTTAAACTGTACGGGAATAATGCCGCTGCTGAGATCTTTCGAAAAACTTTGCAAGGACAACTTCAAGGGCTAAAAGGCGTCAAAAACATAGCAAACAACATAATCGTGCACGGTGCAACTCGGGAGGAGCATGATGAAAATCTAGATAGGTGTCTCAAACGGCTTTTGGACAGAGGACTACGTCTCAACCGGTCTAAGTGCACATTTTTAAAAGACACATTAGAATTCTTTTGGCAGATTTTTTCGAAGCTTTTTTCGAAGTTTAGGGTGTAGGCCTGACCCTAAACGATACATCGCATTGAAGAATGCACCTCAACCGACAAACGTGTCTGAAGTGTGCAGTCTCCTAGGAATGGCAACATACAGCTCTGAATATTTCAAAACCATCTTCACAGATATGAAAAACTAAATTCATATTAATGTGCAGTGTCAGATTAATATGAATCTAGTTCTTCAAAGCTCTGAAGATGGTTCTGAAATAGAATCGAAACACTGCGCGTCCTCAAAGACAAGCGTTAAGTCCTCACAAAAATATTTCGTGCACTTAAATTGGATAAGGCTTGCTACCAATCCCAGTTGACTCGATAGCTCAATTGGTAGAGCGGAGGTCTAGAAACCTGAAGATGTACGAATACCGCTCGAGACAACGAATTTTTCGTTGTTCTATGCAGTGTCAGATTAATATGAATCTAGGTTTTCACAGTTCTAAATACATTCCTAACTTTGCAACGATAGCGGCTCCACAAAGAAAAACACAAAATTCGAGTGGACAGAAACACAGCAAGATGCATAAAACCAGATGACAACAGCTCTCTCCTCTGCACCGTGTATGGCGTATTTTTCAAAACAGAAAGATACATTTACTACTGTCGATGCAAGTTCAGTCGGTTTATCAGCAATCCTGACGCAAAGAACAAAAGGACGTGATGACGATGAGAAAGTGATAGCCTATGCGAGTGGAGCTCTTACCGACACTGAAATGCGCTACTCGCAAACCGAAAAGGAAGCGCTCGCTATCGTGTGGGGAGTTGAACATTTTCACACCTATGTTTACGGACACGAATTTGTTCTCGTAACCGACCATAAACCGCTAGAAACTATATATGGTAATCGCACCTCAAAGACATCAGCAAGAGTTGAACGTTGGGTGTTACGGCTCCAACCATACTCATTCACCGTCCAGTATAAAACCGGTTGTGAGAATCCAGCGGATTACCTGTCCGGTCACCCAACATCTACGAGTACCAAGCAACAACGAATCACCGAAGCGCATATTGACATGATTGTGCAGGCCAGCGTACCAATAACGCTTACGTTAAAAGAGATTGAAGGAGCTACGGATGGTGACCATACTCTTAGAGCATTTCGTGCAGCAATTAAGCTCAACAAGTGGCATTATGACAGGGTGAAACGTTTCAAAGGGTTCAAGGATAAACTGAGAGTAACGCCTAAAGGCACAACAACGAGCTATTGACCTAGCTCATACGTCACATCTTGGTATCACAAAGACCAAAGCACTGATACCAGGGTATCGACGAAATGATCAAGAATGCAATCGCGAAATGCATACCATGTCAAGCAGTTGGAACCGATGTCAAAGAGCCTATCAGCAGCACAGAGATGCCTAAGCGACCGTGGGATACGTTACATATGGACTTCTACGGACCGTTGCCATCAGGCGACTTCTTATTATTGGTCATTGATCGATACTTTCGTTCTTCGGAAGTCGTGGTCGTACGGTCAACAAAAGCTTCATGTGTCATACCAAAATTAGACATAATATTTGCTGTTCACGGAATTCCAATCGTTATTAAAACGGCCAATGCACCTCCATTTATTGGCGTTTTCTACACCTCTATGGCCGCAAGGAAATGCCGAAGCGAAACGTTTCATGCAACCATTAGCTATAAAGTATTGAAAACTGCTATGATTACACAACGCCCTTGGAAAGAAGAACTTCAACGATTTTGCCCTAATATCGTACGACACCACATTGATCCACAGGTGTACCTCGAGCAGAGCTACTTTTCAACAGAACAGTGCAAGGACAGTTACCAACCCTCGTAAATCGCAAAGTGGTGAACAGACACAAAGAAGCTCATCAAAATGAAAAGAAAACGCAAGAATACAACGAGAGATACACTAATAGAAAGAACGGTGTAAGGAAAAGTGATGTGAAAGTCGGAGATAATGTTCTGGTGAGACAGCATCATAAAAACAAACTCACGTCTCATTTTAGCCCGACATCGTACGCAGTAACGAAACGCAAACACTCACGAGTAACAGCGCGTAATGATTGTGGGCATGTCATAACCCGACATGTGTCACACTTCAAACTCATACCGAAGCAACAACAACGCATTGATAGCGATGACAGTGATCAAGAAGATACAAGACATGACCCTCCTGGACCAAACGCAGAAAATCGCGATGTCAATGAAGAAGCTCTTAATCTGAAGAACCACCACCACTAAAATTACGAAGATCTAACAGAGTGCGAAGTAAACCTTACTGGTTTAGACAACCTACATAAGATAATCATCAAAATATTGTACATACCAGTTGTTTTGTTTTGTTAAAAAAGGGGTGTACAGTAATGTATAAGCGCATGCAACGCACGTGATACATGATTATAAAGTAAACAACACCATATAAGGATATGGCATGGTAAAAACAATAGAGAAGACATTTTATGTCGTTGTAGCGTGCCATTCATATTTTATACTGTAAACAATTTGGGAATAAAAGAAATTTTAACATATAGAATGTTATATTTACCTAAGGTTATGCCGTCAGGGAAATACTCCTTAATACCAAAGAATTCTCCAAAGACATAAAGAAACTCCAGAATCATAATCATATCACCAAACACATCTGGTGGGAATTAACTCTCCACCGGTACAGACTTGGATAATTCCTAAAACAAAATTTTATATTGGAGTACAGTGGTAACCCAGTCCTCGCGTGAAGAGTAAAAGTCAACGGCTCTGCCGAGAGTCCTGGGTTTCCTCCAGGTACTCCAGTTTCCTCTCACAGGGAAAGTTGACAGGGTTACATTATGGCTGGAGTGATAGGACTTACAGCAAACACCCAACAACGCACATCTTGTAACAATTCTGTCAACAAGTTGTCTTCGCACTGCGTGTCTTAAGTTGACAACAAGTTTGGAACAAGCTAAACAACTTGCAACAAAACTAGATGTAAAAATCTTGTTACAGCCTTGTTACAATCTGATAATCTCGCATGCCTGTTACAAGTTGTTAACAACTTGGTACAAGCATTTTTCTTGATTACATTGCAAAAGCACTTAAATTCATAACGTAACTTCTTTGGTAGAATTTTTGAACTATTAAACGAATCTTAAAACATTGCATTGCATGTCTAATCAGGAAAACAATCATCTTATGATGCTGGAAACATTTGGGAGAACTTAGGGGGAAAACATATGGATATTTCACCGCCGAAAAAGGCACTTAACACAAATCTCTGCGTATTTTACTTTCAATGCTTATTTCCATTGTGATTGTTTATATGAATTGTGAACAATATACTACCAAAACAATCACCTTGTTATCATCGAGATCCAAGTTATCTTGCGGACACACCAATGTAGCAGAAACATTTTGTATTCCTTCAGAAGTTCAGATCTTTCTAGTCGAGCCTAAATGCATATAAAGCAGATACTCACTTTAGACCTTATATACATACACTTTAAATAGCTTGTTATTAAAGGGTCTATAGAGAGCGTCTTGAAACCACAGGATTAAAGGAAGAGTGTCAGACCATTTTGAGTAAACCTTTACCATGAGTGATAAAACTCTGTCAAATCCAGCCACACGGTGGTTAGCTATCAGCTGAGCTAAGCGGCACGAGTAACTTCTGCTTAGCCGATAGCTCTCGCGTGCAGCTGGCTTTAGGCCAGCATTTCAAAGGTCGTAGCCCTCATTCTTACGTTGCTCACGCATATTTTTCTCCTTCCTTGGTCTGGATATAAACTCAGGGTAACACCAAAAACGTCGTCGTCTAATTTTTTAAATTAATTTACTAAACGTCACCTTATCTCTTTCTTGTTTTCTCAACTCTTTTTCTTTTTCTCGTTTCAACCTGTATTCCTCCTTTATTCTCTGAATTTCCTCCAGTGTCAACTTCGGTTTCTCAACTTTTTCTTTTTCGTCCTGAAAGACATTTGACCATTTTCAAGAAATATCACTAATCTTGCAACGTTTTATTTTTTCACAGGAGAGGTACTGGAATCAAGAATTTTAAGTGGGGTGCAAGCGGTGCAACGAGCCGTTCTTGATGCCTCGAGAGGGCATGACATGTCAAAGTGGGGGTGGGGAAGTTGAAGCGACATTCTGGTGGGGGTAAACGCTTTCAAAAGGGGATAAGGAAAAATTTTGGGGTCCACCCTCTAACCCCAAGAAAATCCATCTATGCTAAGAACTAAGCTGAATTGCAACGAACAGTGAGTGAGCAAAGGTTTTCTAAGACATATTAAACTCCGTTTGGGGATGGATTTACTGTGAAGGCGGGGTGTGCCCTGGCCAGAATGGATGGCGCAGGTAGCGTTATACATGCCTTTATAATCGCGGGTTTTGCAGGTAGAAAAAAATTGCAATTGCCCATTTTGGTTGTAATTAGTCAAACCACACAAAATTTTCAGGTGTGACCAAGGATTTCAGTTAGCTTCAGGCACTTACAGGTAGCGCAGGATTCTAACATTTAACAGGCATGGCGGTATACCCTCGAAGCAAAGGACAGATCAACTGCAACGAAGAATTCCCAGCCACGCAAGACCAACACACCGGACTTGGGTTTAGTGTTGAGAGGAACAACACGCTAACTCTACTGGTGCCACCTATGTACCCCCCTACATTGCGTGCCCTGTTTCTTGCAGTGAAATATTTGATCAACACCTTTTTATCCTTCTTTGCTTGTGCTGTCAAACCAGCAGCCTTTTTATTTTTTTCATCCTTTTTGATTTTTTTCTTTTTCCCACTATCATTCTCACTTCGCTTTCGTTTTTTGGAACTTTTCTCCACAACAATGTTGGCATCGTCGACGTCAGAGGAAAGATCAAATTTTGCACGATATTTATCCTGAAATAAAAAAAGAAGTGACCTTCTGCCTTGTGTGGAGACTCTGAGATATATTACATGTCAAGTCAATAAACGCAATTCTCATGAACCTCTTGAAATTAGTAGAATTGCAAAGTTTGGCGACGAAATGTTGTAGTCAGTAGATAACGGAAAATACAGGGTGTATGAAAACATAGTAATCGTACTTTGGAGTGCTCTAGGGGGTTCAATATTTGGGATACAGAAATAAATCGTTCATACTTTGAAATACCAGGCATTTAGCGTTTGAATAACACCGTTTTTGTAAAAGTTGAAGACAAATTGAGCAAATACGAAACAGAAAAAAATGGCACATAATTAAAACCATCAACGCAAAGAAATGTACACCAAATAGCTCAAATTGTTTAAGTCCTTCCGAATATTGGAGAAAAATAGAACATAATTAAAGCTAAAGGACAGTGAAAATCGAAAATTCGCGCCGCGTTGTTAAATCGCGTCCGGTATGAGTGGGCCTTTAAGATGCTCTTTTTAGCTGTGTTGAAAGATTTTGTTCAAATTGCCTGGATCAAAATTCAGCATATCATGGAAATAAAATACTTGTTACTAGTAGATAGCTTGCAGTTGATGGCACACATACCACAAGCAGTATTGCCTATCACCAGGGAGAAATAATGAGCTATACTGTAACATCAGCTGACTTCAAACAAGCAATACAAATGGACCAGGAATCCCCCAAATCCTGTCATTTTACAGCACCATGTCTCGCATGATCAGAGGTCAAAACGTAACTTATATATTAGAAAATATGCAATTATTCAAATAAAATTCAAAACCCTGAGTAGGATAATCAAATCTCGAGGGATGGTGTGCTAAAGAAGGATTCCTAATTCACGTAACAGGGTTTCAGACTTTTAGTTTGGTGCTTACGATACAAAGTAAACTGCTAGCCTCAGACAACTATTTTGTACTATTAGCAAAAAAATCATCAACTGTTAACAGGGCCAGGTTTTTTAGGGATTTCCCTTGGGTCTGTTTCTGGAAAAAGAGTGTCTTGTGTTTAGGGGAGCTGCAGGGGGTTTGCAGTGGCTCTCACCGCCTCCCCACTCTAAATACTCGAGGTGAATTTGACCCTTGAAAAAAAAATACGACCTGCCAAACAAATACCATTTAGCCTGTGATTTAATATTTTTACCTGCCAAAAATGGTGAGGTCTCGCATGTTGTAGAAATGAATGTTTTCATGATAGGGATTTAATTTTAGTTTTATTTCTCTACACTAAACTGGTATATTTGACAATATTTAACTGTACTAATCTTGGATTTACGTGCAAATATGCTGTACCAATATATTTAGACAGCAAAACGATCTAGATTTCTACTGAGCATTTGATCAAATCATCAAACTCGATCATATGATTGAATTTCGCTTGCTATTTTTTTTTTACATTTGGCAGTCTAGTTTTATTTTCGCCTGCAATCTCAAAAATATGACCTGCTTTTGGCCATTGGCAGCCTGCTATTTCGAGCCCTGCTCTCCTGTGCATGATACAAATATATGGTGTACAACATATAGTGTGTTATCACTTGCAGATATGTAATACCAAGCCCATAATATTACCAGTAAGCCAGCGATGATGGAAACCATTAATCTACAGATCTGCCAAGAAAATATGGGCAGCTATACGCACAAGAGATTTTATACTGGTATTATACTCACTTTAACTCTCCAGTATCCAGGTATATGTTTCCTTCCCCAGTACGATGGCACATCAATCTTAACAGTAACTTGAGTTTCTCACGCGAGAAGCTTCCTTTTTTACGACTACAACACAAAGCAAATAGTTTTTCTTTATTGAAACTTTATAACCAGTATTTAAAAAAAATACATACAGTGTAGTATTTTAAGAACAGAATACCACCTACCTTATGCAGGATTGTTTTACAGTAATCACCTCAAGAGTTTTTGATGAAGTATTCCTTTTATTTTGTAATTTCACAATATACTGGTAGCTCTTTGCATCTGGCCAACTTGAATTCTTTTTTGAAGTGGTTGGACTTTTCACCTCTGCTTGTCCATTTTGACCTTCCTCATCACTCGAAACAACAACATCTGGCTTGCCAGGAGATTTAGTACCTGACTTGCTTGGCTTCCCCGACGTTGATTTCAGTTTGTTCTTCAATTTAGGTCAGTCAAAACCATTCACAATCGTTGGTTCAATGACATTGTGTACATAGCCAACAAATCTGAAATTTTTCAATTTTCAGTTTATTAGCCAAAGGATGTGGTCAGAAAAAGCCAGAGTGTACAGCCAAACTAGCACACCTAGCCAAATCCTATATATGCACATACTCAGGATATATTCAGAGTGAATTTTAAAGGATTATTGACCGAGTGTGATCAAGGTCTGTACTGTGAAATATCGGACTGAGGTTCTTTAGTACGAACTGAGCGAGCAAGGTCTGTACTAAGAAAACCTCATTCCGATTTTCCACGGCACAGACCTCACACTCAGTCAATAACCTTTAATATTCAGAGTGAATATATGTTGCTGGATCTCTCTATCAGCAAGCTTGCCAAGCAAATCATCAACAACAGTACCACTTGACTCATTTCTGGTGAACCAAAAAATAAATAACCTCTTCCCTATGGAGGAAATTAACAACACACCCTTTACCGGTACTGACATCCTAGACAAGTTTAAGACATTCTTTAGACAATTCCCATTCCCTCTCTTTGTCTCTTTCTCTGAATGGCGGAAATATCCTCTGTTGGTCGGTCATGGATCTTTTTGGAACAACCCACTCACAATGTAAGATTCCAAACTTCGGAAATTGGTTGTGAAGTTTGAAAGTTCATTTCAGAATTCACAAGCAGGTTTATAGACTAAGCATTCGATTGGCTCTGTGCAGGGGTTAAATCAGCCTGTGAATTGTAAAATAAACTTTTGAACTTTGGATCAAATTTTCAAAATTTGCAACAAAGTTTGGAATATTTTAGTAAAAAGTTAACTAAAAACAACTGTAGTAAAAAATAATGCTAAAAACACAAGAATGGATGGAGGGATGAAGAACTACTAATTTTGGGAAAAAAATACAAAAATAAGAAAAAGCATATCTCAATAACTAATTAATATGATTATTTTAGATTCACGATAGAAATTATTATTTCAACAGCAAGTTATAAACAATGATCATTTTTTAAGATTTTTTGTAATGGCAGCCATTTTGCATTTTATTTAAAGCATACAACATGGCAACCACCAAATGTTAAATTTCAGGGAAAAAATAGCACAAAGTTTAGGAATTGGGTCAGCCCCTCCCAACCCAATACAGGAAAAAATTGGAATAAGTATCATTTCTTCTTCCCAGAAATGTGCAAATTTACTACAAACCATGTCAACATTGCTAACACACCGCCATTTTTGAGATTTACAATCTCTCCTTAACAATCACATTTTAAACTCTCTCTCTCCAACTTGTCCCTAAACACCCACTTTCGAAGAAGCCTCGGGACGTGGGCAAAAATAAACACCGTTATTCTTTTAAAACATACTTCTCTCCTTTATATTTCACATCAATTTCTTCACCTTCTTGGTATCGGTCTCTTATATAATTGAAAACCTCGTCACATAAATTGTCCAACCGGCTGTGTCGAGTGTAATGTACAAGAGTGAGAACACCCTGTTTAATAGGTTGTGGGACTCGTTCGACAATTTTTCTGGCTTCTTGTTCCGATTCGTATGCCTCCTCGTACGTGAGACCATGTTTTAATGTGACCTCACAGCTCCAAACCAAACTATTGCAAAGAATTGTCCGCTTGAAGAAGGCTCTGTGTGTAAAAGACAAAAAGCCATTACACAACCTCGAAGCACGAGGGTGCACACAAAATACAGGTGTACAAAATGTATTTGAAATCGCAACAAAACTCTTCGATACTCACTCATAATCACGATAAACTTCGTTTGTCTGTCTGCAAACAAATACTTCCTCGTTATCTTTCAAATTCGACGGTGGTGGCTCCGCACGAAATGATTTTCGGTTAAGAAGTGGCATCTAGCCTCTGTTAACCTTAACCACAGCTTTCAAAAACTTTTAAAAACTCCCGGCAAAATTCGCGGCTAGTCTGTCATATAAACTTGGTCGCAATTCACCAAAATACTACACAAACTCCAGCATAAACACGTAATGTTTTTTGCCAAAAAAACCCCACAGAAATTCTTGAATTTCTTCGACAAAAGTTAAATACCATTACTTCGCTCTGCATTCGTCCTGTCGTGCCGCGCGAAATGACTTTTGAATAAAGACGACGTAGTCTGCTGGTCGAGACAGCACTACGCGGGCCAAATTGAAAGCAACTTTGTTCTAGTACTTTTACTCCAATTTTTACAGAAAAAAAATACGCGATACTCGAGTACGTAGATTTTCATATCTCATTGATGTTGTACAAAAATACTCAATAGTTTTTGTGTGAAAAAATGATAAAGTTATTAATTTGCGCGAGGTTTTTGTTTGAAGAATTTTTTGGCTAGCGTAGGCGATGGGTCGTTCCTATTGGCTGAGACACTTATTTTTGCAACATGTACTTCCGGCAATTACCGGAAGTAAATTTGAATCTTTTCGTTGTAGTAGGTTTTAGTCAGGGAGGCAGAGGGAATTTTACTTACTTTCTCGAGGGACTAATTCTATTGTTGATAATATTGTAGTTTGGATGTCCCTTAATATGAATTCGAATGTTGTTTCGGCAGATTTTTCTTGAGTAATGTGTTAAACATGGTTTTCTGCTCGATTTCAACATATTCGAAAAGACGCCATTTTGTTTCTAATTTTAGTACAAGAAACGAGCCCACGATATTTTCGATCAGCGGGCCAACACATAACTTCATGTATGCACATTAATACGCAAAATATTCATGCATGGGTAGTCATAGCGTTGATGCTCAAAACATTTGACATAATTTATAGTTATTCTGATTCGTGAAATATATATAATTCATTTCTCTTTTTGTTGTTTTAAAAAATTAAAAATTTTTTGAATGACTCAAACAACTGTGAATCGCAAATAGCCAGACGAACCATTGTCACGCAGTCATGCCTATGCTCATATGTGACCGGTCATAAGGCGGGATGGGGGGGGGGGGGGGGCACCGGCTGGTGCAATTAAAATACGGTATCCTCAATTTTTTTATCCTCACCCACTGTGAAAGTCTATGAACAGTCCCTCCCCCTTTCTGCCATGGTGATGTATCAACTAGAAAATTATATGCTAACTTAACTGATCAGTTCCTCCCTTCTGCTACCGTAACCTACATTTCCTAATGTGGCGATGTCTAAAGTTCACCTTTCAAGTTCCTGCCTGATGATGTATAGAGAAGAAAATTATATCACCGTCTTCCTTTCATCTGTGGTGATGTCTAAAGATGATTATTCTTCCTTTTTTCTGCCGTGGTGATACTTAAAGAACTTTAATACTTGTAATAGTTCAAACACAAGTAGAAGGACTTCCTCCGAGACAGGTTGAAATACGAGCTGAAGCCGAGTATTTTTCAATTAAGTTGGCGGATGTACATTTTCAGAATGCATTGCAGTCGGAAATCATTTCACATAAGCGTACGAGCCAGGGGTGCTGGGAGGGCTGCAGCCCTCCCCCCCCCCCAAAAAAAAATTTAAAAATTGAAAACTGCCAGTGTTTCGGGGAATTTATTTCCAAATTTCGGGGAATTTGGACGCTGAGACACTGGCCATGGAGGAATTCGGGAAACAAATGACAGCCCCCCCCCCCCCCCCAGTTGACAGAGATCCTGTACGCCTATGTCATTTCACAAAGCACATTGAACGTCTGTTGAAGGACAAGCACAAGAGAGGAGGTTATTTTCTTTGTGTTGTTAAAGTTTTATATCCCGGGATACTTTCCTTGGCATTTTTTTCAGTCGTTTTTGCTCAATGTCCGCAATGAATGCAGGTAAAATATACATGCTGCTTGACTTACGGTGGTGTTATTTCCCTTAATGGACAGCCCATAACTACCTACAGTTCGATTGCTACGCACCAGACCACTCGGGGAACCTGTTCGTTTGGTAATTTTTCTTTCGACAGCGCCACGGTTAAAATAAGGGAAGTAATGTTAATTGAATGTTGTTTGGATATGACCACGGCGGACAAGGAAGGAACTCGTCATGTTATTATCTTCTTTAATTATAGGGGGAGGGCCGATTCAAAAACGGTTCACTAATTTTCATGCAAAGGGAAAAAGGTGGTAATGGAAAATCATTTATACTTTGTACTGAAATAAATTAAAACAAGAATATGTAAAGAAACTGGAGAACGTTCATTAAAATTAAACAAACAGCAGATGACCTCCACCGCTACTTGATTTCTTGCTTCCAATAAAACCAAAATAAATCTGTAACAAGAGGGGGGGGGGTTATCAAAAAGAATATATCATTTTAGGTGATGATAATATATTGAGCATACTATATTTTAATTGCAGCAGCTGGTGGGCACCCTTAGACCGGTCACATATGAGCGTAGGCATCACTGTGTATTAAACAATGATTCATTTGCCTGGATATTTGCACCTCACAGTTGTTTCAGTCATTCAAAAAATTTTAATTTTTTAAAACAACAAAAAGAGAAATATATTTCACGAATCAGAATAACCATAAATTATATCAAATGTTTTGAGCATTAACGCTATGACTACCCATGCGAAAGCATGAATATTTTGCGTATTAATGTGCATACATGAAGTTACCTCGTGGCCCGCTGATCCAAAATATCGTGGGCTCGTTTCTTGTACTAAAATTAGAAACAAAATGGCGCCTTTTCAAATGTTTTGAAGTCAAGCAGAAAACTGTGTTTAACACATTACTCAAGAAAAATCTGTCGAAACAACATTCGAATTCGTATTTAGGGACATCTAAACTAAAATATTATCAACAATAGAATTAGTCCCTCGAGAAAGTAAGTGTGCATACATTTTTGACCCTCTGCCTCCCTGACTAAAATGATGCAACGTCAGTGTGGTGGATGGAAAATAGTAATACACTTGTTTAGGGCACTGGAACGAGCGCGCCAAATTTTGTAAAGCGTGACTAGTGATTTATATAGAGTGAACCTTCTGGTTAATTTTCTATTCTGTGGCGATGTCTAAAGTTCACCTTTCAAGTTCCTGCCTGATGATGTATAGAGAAGAAAATTATATCACCGTCTTCCTTTCATCTGTGTTGATGTCTAAAGATGATTTTTCTTCCATTTCTCTGCCGTGGTGATGCTTAAAGAACTGTAATACTTGTAATAGTTCAAACACAAGTAGAAGGAATTCGTCCGAGACAGGTTGAAATACGAGGTGAAGCCGAGTAGTCAGGGAGGCAGAGGGTCAAAAATGTATGCACACTTACTTTCTCGAGGGACTAATTCTATTGTTGATAATATTTTAGTTTAGATGTCCCTAAATACGAATTCGAATGTTGTTTCGGCAGATTTTTCTTGAGTAATGTGTTAAACACAGTTTTCTGCTTGACTTCAAAACATTTGAAAAGGCGCCATTTTGTTTCTAATTTTAGTACAAGAAACGAGCCCACGATATTTTGGATCAGCGGGCCACGAGGTAACTTCATGTATGCACATTAATACGCAAAATATTCATGCTTTCGCATGGGTAGTCATAGCGTTAATGCTCAAAACATTTGATATAATTTATGGTTATTCTGATTCGTGAAATATATTTCTCTTTTTGTTGTTTTAAAAAATTAAAATTTTTTGAATGACTGAAACAACTGTGAGGTGCAAATATCCAGGCAAATGAATCATTGTTTAATACACAGTGATGCCTACGCTCATATGTGACCGGTCTAAGGGTGCCCACCAGCTGCTGCAATTAAAATATAGTATGCTCAATATATTATCATCACCTAAAATGATATATTCTTTTTGATAACCCCCCCCCCCCCTCTTGTTACAGATTTATTTTGGTTTTACTGGAAGCAAGAAATCAAGTAGCGGTGGAGGTCATCTGCTGTTTGTTTAATTTTAATGAACGTTCTCCAGTTTCTTTACATATTCTTGTTTTAATTTATTTCAGTACAAAGTATAAATGATTTTCCATTACCACCTTTTTCCCTTTGCATGAAAATTAGTGAACCGTTTTTGAATCGGCCCTCCCCCTATAATTAAAGAAGATAATAACATGACGAGTTCCTTCCTTGTCCGCCGTGGTCATATCCAAACAACATTCAATTAACATTACTTCCCTTATTTTAACCGTGGCGCTGTCGAAAGAAAAATTACCAAACGAACAGGTTCCCCGAGTGGTCTGGTGCGTAGCAATCGAACTGTAGGTAGTTATGGGCTGTCCATTAAGGGAAATAACACCACCGTAAGTCAAGCAGCATGTATATTTTACCTGCATTCATTGCGGACATTGAGCAAAAACGACTGAAAAAAATGCCAAGGAAAGTATCCCGGGATATAAAACTTTAACAACACAAAGAAAATAACCTCCTCTCTTGTGCTTGTCCTTCAACAGACGTTCAATGTGCTTTGTGAAATGACATAGGCGTACAGGATCTCTGTCAACTGGGGGGGGGGGGGGCTGTCATTTGTTTCCCGAATTCCTCCATGGCCAGTGTCTCAGCGTCCAAATTCCCCGAAATTTGGAAATAAATTCCCCGAAACACTGGCAGTTTTCAATTTTTAAATTTTTTTTTGGGGGGGGGGGGGAGGGCTGCAGCCCTCCCAGCACCCCTGGCTCGTACGCTTATGTGAAATGATTTCCGACTGCAATGCATTCTGAAAATGTACATCCGCCAACTTAATTGAAAAATACTCGGCTTCAGCTCGTATTTCAACCTGTCTCGGAGGAAGTCCTTCTACTTGTGTTTGAACTATTACAAGTATTAAAGTTCTTTAAGTATCACCACGGCAGAAAAAAGGAAGAATAATCATCTTTAGACATCACCACAGATGAAAGGAAGACGGTGATATAATTTTCTTCTCTATACATCATCAGGCAGGAACTTGAAAGGTGAACTTTAGACATCGCCACATTAGGAAATGTAGGTTACGGTAGCAGAAGGGAGGAACTGATCAGTTAAGTTAGCATATAATTTTCTAGTTGATACATCACCATGGCAGAAAGGGGGAGGGACTGTTCATAGACTTTCACAGTGGGTGAGGATAAAAAAATTGAGGATACCGTATTTTAATTGCACCAGCCGGTGCCCCCCCCCCCCCATCCCGCCTTATGACCGGTCACATATGAGCATAGGCATGACTGCGTGACAATGGTTCGTCTGGCTATTTGCGATTCACAGTTGTTTGAGTCATTCAAAAAATTTTTAATTTTTTAAAACAACAAAAAGAGAAATGAATTATATATATTTCACGAATCAGAATAACTATAAATTATGTCAAATGTTTTGAGCATCAACGCTATGACTACCCATGCATGAATATTTTGCGTATTAATGTGCATACATGAAGTTATGCGTTGGCCCGCTGATCGAAAATATCGTGGGCTCGTTTCTTGTACTAAAATTAGAAACAAAATGGCGTCTTTTCGAATATGTTGAAATCGAGCAGAAAACCATGTTTAACACATTACTCAAGAAAAATCTGCCGAAACAACATTCGAATTCATATTAAGGGACATCCAAACTACAATATTATCAACAATAGAATTAGTCCCTCGAGAAAGTAAGTAAAATTCCCTCTGCCTCCCTGACTATTTTCACAATTTTCAATTTGAAGTATTTCTGCAGGTGGTCGTTTCCTGTTGCTACGCTTAGAATTACGATTTGGATTAGAGATTATTTAGAATCCATTTGAAAGGCTCTTTCTTGTTGGAATATAGCATACGTCCGTTTGAATGATGGGAACATGTAGCGAACTGCACTACACTTGTTTAGCTTGATATGAAATTGTGACAGGTTTCGACGAGAGTGAACCTTCTGGTTAATTTTCTATTCTGTGACATCGCCACATTAGGAAATGTAAGGAACTTTTCATTTAGGTTACGGTAGCAGAAGGGAGGAACTGATCAGTTAAGTTAGCATATAATTTTCTAGTTGAAAATCACCACGGCAGAAGGGGGGAGGGACTGTTCAAAGACTTTCACAGTGGGTGAGGATAAAAAAATTCAGAATAAAAATGAGGATACCATATTTTAATTGCACCAGCCGGTGCCCCCCCCCCCCACCCCCACCCCGCCTTATGACCGGTCACATATGAGCATAGGCATGGCTGCGTGACAATGGTTCGTCTGCCTATTTGCGCTTCACAGTTGTTTGAGTCATTCAAAAAATTTTTAATTTTTTAAAACAACACAAAGAGAAATGAATTATATATATTTCACGAATCAGAATAACTATAAATTATAACAAATGTTTTGAGCATTAACTCTATGACTACCCATGCGGAAGCATGAATATTTTGCGTATTAATGTGCATACATGAAGTTATGTGTTGGCCCGCTGATCCAAAATATCGTGGGCTCGTTTCTTGTACTAAAATTAGAAACAAAATGGCGCCTTTTCGAATATTTTGAAGTCAAGCAGAAAACCATGTTTAACACATTACTCAAGAAAAATCTGGCGAAACAACATTCGAATTCGTATTTAGGGACATCGAAACTACAATATTATCAACAATAGAATTAGTCCCTCGAGAAAGTAAGTGTGCATACATTTTTGACCCTCTGCCTCCCTGACTATTTTTATGTATCTGCAAATAAGTTGAATTTTTTGCAAGAAATTATTGGTTTTTCTAAATTTTTACAATGCATTTTTGTTTACCAAGTAAAAGGCTTTCTCGATTATGTTTTCGAGAGTTTCAAATGGCAAAAGAATCAAGGAAAATGTTACATGCTAGTGCCTTATCTGTCAAAGGAAAGTCAGAGAGCTCCACTAGGTGGCTCAGGAGACAAGCTAAGGTTTGTTAAAATACGTGTAGCTTGCCCTATCATAACTCGCATGTACTACGTTATGATGCGATGTTATATTTGGTCTTGGGATAGGTTAGGTATTGGTTACTGGTGAAAAAAATGGGGTGACCAGTACTGGTTGCTGGTGCTAACACCAATCATGGGGTGACACCATTGACATTAGTCAGGAATGAGTTGTTCATATCTCGTACCAGGGAAACACAGGAAGAAATGAAGTACATGCTGCCAAAAATGCAAAATTCTTATTGGTGATTGATCAAAATGTGTCTGTCAATCAAATAAGATATGTCGTACACTAGAAGTGCCTTTCCTTTAGTGACTGCTCACAATTCAGTCTTACATATCTGATTTGATTGACATACGCATCAATTTTGGCTAATGTGAATTTTGTGTTGCGCATGGTCAATGGATATTTCAATGACCATCTACAGCCGTGTATAAATAGTTAACTGGAATGAGGTTAGAGTAAAGATCAATTCATAATGAATGCTAGCTAACTTTTGTAAGGTTGGATTGTGCTATCCTGTGGGAAGTGAGTGCTATCTACTATGGACAGTACATAATTTTTAACTGATAAAAATCGATCTTACAAAGCTCAATTAAAATAACAAATTATAAAAAGATTGTTAAATTTAGAAAAGCTGATTTAAAAGTGTAATAGTCATGATAAACTGTTGTGATTTAGAATGTCTGAATAAGCCAGCTAAGCATGTCAACTAAATTTGTGATAATATTTACTTTATTGTCATGAATTAGCATATCTATTACTAGGATCCGTATGTGCACCGAGCCCTCAGGGATGGCTACAGATGTCGCAGTGCATATAAATTGTTAAAAATGGATGATAAATATCATTTTCTTAATCCTGGCTCTAGAGTAGTATCTCAAGTTATTTATTACTGAGTGCAAGAATGTGTCATTTTCTGAAGGGACTATTGCATGTCACAAATACATCATAGACAGATTTAAACAAAAATATTTTTTAAATCTTGCCTCCATTTTGGGCATAATAAAACAGTCCTCTATCTAAGTATCTGTTGATCTGGCTGTCCTCATATAATGTGGTTCCATTTGCATGCAAATAGCTTTAATTTGGAGCATTTGGGAAAAGGTCTCACTAGATTAACGCTTCATTTCAGCATAAAATAGAGTCTGGACAGCAGAAACCAATGAACCAGCTCCTCCCCCCCCCCAAAAAAAAATTGCCCCATAAAAAATATTGAGATAGCAATTAAAGCACCACCCTAGTAAAAAATATGGAATTAATAATTCATAAACTAAAGGGGGTTATCAACTATTCTGCTTTGTTTGTAGGTAGACTGTGGTGCTTCTCCAGGTAAGCTGTTAAAACTTAAGAAATCAAATACCTTCAATTTACTTACTAGCAGAATGATGAGCCTTACTTTATAGGATCATGGACACAAGTAGCAGTAAAAAGAATCAAATATGACAAAAATCATAAAGATCCTGGAATTGTGATTGCAGTTGATTTATTAGGTAGCTGATGTGTAATTATAAGTATTAATTAACTGCTAGTAGCCTTATCAGTAGTCATTTACACTCAATCAGTTGCCGAGGCCCAGTCTCATTGTCAAGAAAGATTGTCTGGTATTCTTAGGCACATGTAATTTTTTTTTGGAAGGCCAGATTCTGGCCCCAAATAGTTTTTGCTGCTCATAAAAATGTCTAGAATTTTGCTCAAGGGGTCCTGATGCTCCTGGAAAGTTTTGACACTTTAAGACCGAAGATGCAATTTCCTGTGTACTTCAATTCAAACTTTGTTGTATAGCATTTGTATTATGCCATCTTACACCTCCCCAGGACTGTGACTGCCCCCCCCCCTCCATATGCCTATGCTGGCATTAGACATTTAAAATGATGAATGTAGCCAATAGAATATGCAACTCTTTTTTAATGTTTTGGAACTATGCTGAACCAATCACCAGGTTATTCTGACTTATAAACGTCTCAGAACTTTATATACTGAAGCAGAGACCCAAATTTTAATAGCTATGAAGATACACTTCAGAGTGTATTTTTGTGGTGCAAAATGTGCAAAAGCCACATCGGTTTGTCTGTTGGAGCTCTAAAGTTGTACTTTAAGTGAATGGCTTGAATGAGTGATTAGGGATCACCATGCAAAATTTATTGTGTCTCATCAAATCAATGGACCATTGCCCGATTAGAGAAACTTTTGAATTGGGAAAATTCAGCTGTTTATGTGGCTTTGCTAAAAAATTTGCCCCCCGCTACCGTCGTTGAAAATAAGCTACTTTGTTCTTTCCGACGAAAAAGGTGCATGAATTGGATATAAGTACCTTCTTATATATACCATAAATAAAAGTATGTTCAGTTTCTCTATATGCTTCACGTATTTGTAAAATAATTTATGTGCTGGTACATATAGATTGCCTCCCCACATGGAAATTTTATCATATTTAAAGATATATTTCTGAAGGCTGCTAAAAATTTGCTATTATATTGCACATGTGCCATAAGGCTCCCATGAATCAAATTGATTATTTAATTAAATAGGTAACTGACAATGATTTGAGGTCATTATGAGAAGGGTGTATTACTGTTTTTAATGAGCCAATATGCTCTTTTCTCTCAAGCAGATATAAAAGACATCCCTGGTTGCATAACCCTGGCTTCTTGTAATTTTACCGACAGCGATGTTCAACAGAGGATAAGGCAATTCTTGCCAGACGGGCAGGCTGATGTTGTCATGAGGTATAATAGATAAATACAGGTCTGGATATCACATTATACTTTTTAGCATTGCCAATAGGAAGGCCATTCAGGGTTCAGATTTGATTTCTACTCCTATTACCTTCCCCTCATCGCTCCTAATCGAGAGGACACAACACACCTGATTAGCTTAAAGGTAGATTGAACTAGTCATAGTGGAAGTCACATTTGAACCTCGCTATTATTGAGGCAGGGCTCAAACTTTCTGAGACGTTAATCGAATGCTGAAGAAAGTCGCCCTGCTGGGATGTATGGTACTGGGGCGTACTTCCCCGGAAGAAAATTGAGAAAAAATGGTTTGCAGTATTTTGCATGCGGCGAGATTTTGTGTTGAAATTCTGACAACGGTGTCGAGCTAGCGACTTGTAGATTTTACGCTCTCTAGTATCTTTCATGAGTAACGGCGGAGAGACAGTCAGTGGACCTTTCCTCTAGGAGTCAAACTTTTGAAATCAGAAAATTTATTACTACAGTTAGAAAGAGCATCCTCAATATAGTAAAATCATGAAGTTTGGTTGGGAAATGTAGTAAAATGTGGAAAATATAGTCCCGTGAAATTTGCTGATTTTGTATATAAATGATATTTGACAACCAAATTTCGCATTTTAGCGAAACTTAGGATGGTCTTTCTAGCTGTGCTAGATATTTCCCAATTCAAAAGATTGTTTAATAGGAGAATGGTTTACTGAGAGACAGTCGAGAATTGGGAGATAAGATTCATATCTTCAAGTGCTCATGTGATGTGTTCAAGATAGCGGGGTTTCAGACCTAAACAGTAAATTGAACCACACTCAAACGGCACGAGTGCAAACGGACTCGAAGTCCCATGTGAGGCACTGTATTGACAAGTAGGTCAGGCATCAAGTCATATCAAGTCACATCATATCGCTTTCAAGTACGGCTAGTTCAGACAAACAACGCAGCAACCTATTGTATATTACACCCGTAAAAGTGCGCTACCACTTTCGAGATTTTCTTTTTCAGATAGTTAAGACACAAACGTAAGAAAGCTTTATTCTAAAATACTGTCTGTTCTTTTCCAGAGCCTCAAAAACTGAGACATAAAGTAGCTACAGCTCGAAGCAGTGTCATTTTCAGAGTGTTTTTAGTTAAGTTTTCTGCCCTTATACTTACGACATTTTGGGAGATTTATAGACATGGATGACTATTTTTACATGAATTTGTCCTGAATTTGTACAGAACCAAAGGAAAAATACCCTGAACGATTATTGTCTATATTGACCCCAATGTATGTTATGTTAGTGTCGTCTTTATACTACAGATGACAAAGTAACACATTCGCCGGATAAAATCAGAAAAACGTCCTACTCTGATCTGATAGGGAAAGTTCCTTATTATATATAATTATCTCAATTCGGAGGAGTCTGTCGAACGTACACTATATGGCCCAGCTAACACCTTCATTCTTCGCAGCGATATGGCACCGCCATCAACAGGAAATAAGGAACTGGATCATTTCAAGATAGTTGTAAGTACATTATGCACAGTACAAGGTTGAGCATGCATATTTCTACTTACGGTAACTTTCGTATATTCTGATTTCGTAGGTAATTAAAATGTTGGCGTATATTTTATGCAGGATTTAAACAGATCCGCCTTAAAGTTTACAAAAGGCGTGCTTTCAGATAATGGTTGTTTTCTATGCAAAAATGTGGGATGGCCAAGAAACAGCCGGAATGTTGAACTTTCCATCTGAAAACACGGAAACTATACTGGCATTAATTGTCAAACATAATTCCATTTGTCACACAAATTGGTTTTTTGATCCGAACTACTGAATTCCTTTATGGGCTTTAGGGACTTTAAATTCAACCTGTAGTGTTACGTTAGGAATTAAGCTGAGCCTTAAATTGTTTAAGATTTGGCTTTTGAGGTACAGTTTAGCTAGTTTCAGTTTGTTTTTGTTTTTTTTTGTCAAGAACCCACGACTTTTTCACTTTCAATTCTATACATTTGTTAACATGCAGGGGAAAAAGTGGACTAAGTTAAGCGGGTTTTCCGCCAGCGAATATTTTCGCGCTAAGTGCAACTAAGTTCAGTATAGCATGAAAGTACTGCGTGAAAAAAAGTTTCGCTAAAAAAATTTTTGCTGGTGCAAAACTGGCTTTACTATCCGGCCTTTGGTCGAAATTACCATTTTAGGTAACGCTGTATCCTATAGCTTTGCTACTTTACTACAGGAAATGTTCTAGAACATTAAATGGGGGGAAGGGGGGGGATATTGATATATTCAGGCTCTGCCCGACTAATTTCTTTTAAAATAAGATTGATTTCAATGTATACGTCGTGTATAGCACAGCAAGCATGTCACAGCATGGGCAAGATTGATAATTGCCTGCCTAATGCAACGAATTTTTATTGAGATTTAAGTTAAAATCATATTCAGTTGTTTATTTAAATAATCAGTTTTAGGAGTCTTGCTGCTTACCGTAAAATCATTCAATGTTTCTATGATCCCTTAAAATATGAATTTGTGAAACCGGAAAGCTTTACCGTGTAGTACATATGGTTGTTAATGTTTTCATTCAGCAGATGCTTCCTGTTTGTAGAGCTGATTGAAGAAATATCTGAAAGTTTTGTATTTTGCAAACAAGTGAAGCCGAAAGCATCAAGAATGGACAGTTCAGAACTTTATATTCTCTCCCACGGTTTTGTGAAGAAATGAAGGCCAGGAAGTCAAAGAACCGTAAGGTATTAATTTTGTCGCTATAAAATTTTTATAGCATAAAAATGCGATCATTGAAACTTACATGGTGTTTTACACAAAATTATACCGACATTTATATTCAGCATGAAAACCTACCAAGACAGAAACAGGAGCTCGGCTGGAGCGTTAGTTGGTTGGGAAGGCTTTGCATATTCATATATATATTCGTGTTCTGCAAGACTAATTTCATTTTAAATCAATAATAGATATATATAAAATAACAACTGATTTCAAAAGAATTTAGTCGGGCATGCAGAACCTCAATATACGCATGAATATAAAGGAGAAAATAAGTAAAAAATAAAGAGAATATTCAACTTACTTTGTGTTTCATCATGGTAACCATGTTTATAAAGATGATCTATCATATAGGTGAACCTATGACCATGCATCCTCTGGAGAATGATGGTTGACAGTGACGTCACAAAATAGAAAATAAGCAGAAGAGCCACTTGAGTCGGAACCTTTGAAGTTTGTGTCCACACGCATGTCGGATTACGCTTGTTCATTATACAGGTACTGGTCAGTCAGTTGTCTTTTCTGGCCAATAGAAACGCTGAACAGGCTGTTCCGCCATTATGCTGGCCAGTAAATTGCATAAAAATAGAGGGACATGTTGCACTGCTCAGTGGCTCTACTGTTTATTTCCTATACTGTGGCGGAGTGCCGTCTCGTAAATGGCCGTGAACAGTCCTTGGCAACCTTTATTATCCTTATGTTTGCCGGACTTTGCAGTGCTCTAGTGCGTTCGATATTTAATCTACAGAAATCATTTTTCAACGCACTATGGCAAATGAAACTAATTAATTAGTAATGATACGGATATGCACAAACACACATAGCACAATGAACAACTGTCTTGCAAGGGATGTTTGTATTCAGAGTAATGAGTAATGAGTAATGAATTTTTTTACTTACATTATTAAGATAAACCATGAAAACATTGACTCCACTGGCTCCATTGACATTGAGTCTTCAAACGATCATCTCTAAGGTGAATAGCATGTTCGCAATAGTAGAATACTAGTAAACGAACCTGCTACTACTGGTGTCCTGCAAAAGTTTATAATATATTTTCGACCGCCATCACAGGTGGCCCAGAAATCGGTGCTTTTTAACCTTAAATAAATCAATCTTGTACATAATGTTCCTTTTACAGCTGTCAGAAACTCGCGGAATTGTTTTTTCTTGTGCGACAGTCGGTCAGTCTCGCGCGTTAATGTAAATAAATTGTCTGCCGTTAATCGTGGAATCTAAGAGCAACAACAAAACAAAAACTATACGGCATGTTGAACACGGATAATTTTACTACATTCTTACCAATTTTCTTGTTTCAAAGCCTTTCCAAAGTACGAGAAAAAATCGAGAGTTTTGAAGGTTTTTTCAGTGGCAGAAATATTTTTTTTCGAAAACTATGCAGGGGTCACCCAATCGGCCAGCTCGTGATATTTTTGGATTTTCCTGCCTTCCCTTATTGGCTCACATATTTTGCTGCAATTTCAGCCAATAAGCGAAGGTAGGAAAATTCAAAGAGAAAAACAATTCTGCGAGTTTCTGACAGCTTTAAAAGGAACATTATGTACAAGATTGATTTATTTAAGGTTAAAAAGCACCAATTTCTGGGCCACCTATGATGGCGGTCGAAAATTTATTATAAACTTTTACATGACACCAGTAGCAAGTTCGTTTAGTAGTATTCTACTATTGCGAACATGTTATTCACCTTGGAGACGATCGTTTTAAGACTCAATGAGTCAGTGGAGTCAATGTTTTCATGGTTTATCTTTATAATGTAAGTAAAAAAATTCATTACTCGTTACTCGTTACTCTGAATACAAACACCCTCTTGCAAGGAACAATAAACAAAGAGCGATTATAGTGATCACATTACTTAATATAGATGCACTTGCTCAGGACACTGACGGAGAAGGTTAGGTAGAAAACGCGGAGATACGGACTGCGGACACCGCCTGCGGACAGGCGGATATGCAAAAAAGACTTCCTGTCATGTCCGCATTTTCCACTTTAGTGGACGTCGTAAAATGATTTGACTCGCCACAAGTGTAGACTTTGCCAAGCAAGGCTGTTTTACTTTAATTGCTTATATTTACGCAGTTAAATTACTTTGCGTTTTTATGCATTTTACGAGGTGTTTTTCTAAGGTGTGTCCTCGTTTTTCACAAAAGTGGAAAATGCGGACATGAGAGAGAATTCCTTATTTGAACGTTTTTACGCATTTTCTAAGACATTGACGAGAAATGTCTTTTGCATGTCCGCCTGTCCGTTGTTCGCAGGTGGTGTCCGCACTCCGTCAAGTCTCCGCTAACTGACGGAGAAGATTCTGCACACTTAGTCTTGTATCTAAGCGAATTAAAAGAAGACAAGCTATTTTCCCAGAACGGCCCGATGATCCCGCGTGTTGTATAGTTAAACATAGTTAGTTTGCTGAAAAAATAGACAAACAAATGTATCGATCTGATTGCATTTAATGAAACACGACTTGATCCACATATAACTGATAACATGATTAGCCTAGATGGCTATGATGTTTTCAGACGGGACATATCAAGTAGTGGTGGAAGGGTTTGTATTTACTTACGTCGCACCATCAATTACAAAATAAGAAAAGATCTAGTTCCCCCCGAACTACTTACCACAGTCTATAGACCATTACCAGAAGTTTTTGATGATTTTGAAAAATTGATCAAAGCTATTAACAATGAAAATAAAGAAATGTTTATCCTGGGTGATCTAAACTGTAATATGTTAAAAAGAGATAAAGATGCAAACATCCCAACAAAGAAAATAAACTCGTTATATGAATTATACCAATTAACCAAATAATCGTTGAAGCTACTCGAGTGACTATGACAACCTGTAGCCTTATTGACATATTGTTACTAACACACCAGAAAAAATCTCAGATTCTGGTGTCATTGACACAGGTATTAGTGATCATAGCTTGGTATTTGCATTTAGAAAAATTTCTGTCATAGACAAACAAGAAAATATTCTTGAAATTAGAAACATTAAAAATTTTAATGAAGAAAAATTTATTGAAGACTTATTAAAACAAACCTGGGAACATATATTTCTCTGCAGAAGATCCGAATGCATGTGGGAAATATTTCTAGATGTCCTAGACAAACATCAGCACCAGTTATCTCAGACTCACTGACACTTCTTTTTAAACCAGGCTATTACTTTATCTTCCTTACCTGACGAATGGAAAATAGCTAGGGTTGCACCTCTTTATAAAAATGGCCAACGTAGTATTCCTGGAAACTATACACCTATATCAGTCTTACCAGCCATTAGTAAAATTATGGAACAAATATTACATGATCAACTATATAACTATTTAACAAAATTTGATCTTTTCAGTGATAGTCAATTTGGATTTCGATAATTCCACTCAACGGCTGGTGCATTACTAGACTGTACTAACGAATGGTATATAAATCTAAACAGAAAAATGTTTAACCAAGTAGTTTTAGTTGATTTGAAAAAAGCTTTAGATACTGTTGATCGCCAAATTCTATTAAACAAACCAGAGCTCTGTGGAATAAAAGGGCAAGCTATAAATTTCCTCAAATCTTATCTCACCAACCTAAAACAAAAGTGTCAAATAAGAAAATGATTTTCATCTGAGCGCCTGATCAAATGTGGTGTACCACAAGGCTCTATCTTAGGGCTATTACTTTTTTTGCTGTACATCAATGATCTACCTCGCTGTCGAAGCAAAGCAAAACCTCGGTTGTTTGCTGATGACACAAATTTGACGCCTTCAGCACTGATTCGGTGACTGACCTCGAGGCTGCAGCAAATTCTGATTTGGAGAACGTAAGAAAATGGTTAATAGCTAATAAGCTTAGCGTCAATGTGGCTAACACTGAGTTTATATTAATTGGCTCGAAATCCATGATAAAAAATATTTTTAATTCACATGCATTCGTGTTGATTGAAAATAATCAAATTAAACAAGTTTATGAGTGTAAAACTCTCGGGATAAAAATTGACCAGAATTTGTAGAAAGGTAACCGCAAAAATCTCTGCTATTCGTCGAATCAAAATTCAGTAGATTTGACGAATTACCTCAGCATTATCATTAATACTGCATATGTTCAAATAAAACAGCTGAAACAGACATGTTGTTTGATCAGTGTTTGAGTTTAATTATTACCGCCTGCAGTAATCCCTTCGTGTTGGACGCTAAATTCAGGCAAACTTTCAGGGAAAATCGAAAATTCGCGTCGCGTTGTCAAGTCGCGTCCGGTCTGTCTCGGCCTTTATATTCAAGAGTGATTGAACGTTTTTCAATAGTTTAGTGTATGTCGTCGGCGAATGAAGCAATTTGAGGTTGTTCCACTGGAACTGGTAAAACATTCACATAAAATAAAAACAAAATAGGTCCAGTGAACTGAAAAACTCATTAAATCGGCACTACTGGTAGTACAGCCCATCTATTAGCGAATTTATGTACGGGTTTCACCTTTTAATGGGGTTTGGTTTATTCGCTGACCTTCAATGATTCCCGCCACTCATTTTTGAGCTTTGTTTAAATAATGTTGATTCGTCTTGCCACAATTGTTCCATGTCACAAGAGTAGTCAAATAATGGCAGTATTACCGCGTTACACAGCATAACACACGTTTAATTTGTCTTTATAATCCCAATTTTGATGTTTTCTTATTGGCAATATGGTCAATGTGTTCATTTCATGTAAATGATGGACCTAAAATTGATCCAATTAAGATTTTTAAAAGCATACACTCTTTCGACAGTAATATGTTGATTGTTAGCGCCGTTTACTCAGCTGACAGTGAAGTCTGTAACTTTGCGCAATCTATGATGGGTTCCAACCGACATCACTAGTTTTGTCTTTTCATATTTTGCAAACAAGTAGTCTCCGTTTAGCCAGGAGATCATCCGCTCCAAATCTTCAGATAATTTAGATTTTGTCACATTTACACAGGGACTGCTGACATAAAGTAACGTATCATCAGCCTATGACAATAGTTTACTGCAGATCATGAAGAGTAGTGGGCTTTTTATTGTCCCTTGAGGTATCCCATACCAGAATGGTAACGAATCATTAATTTGTCTACTTTAATGCTCTGCATTCTGTCTGACAGGTAAGTATTAAACCATTGCACAGCCGACTGAGCCGAGGATGTAAAACCGAGAATGGACAGTTTTTGTAACATCATTGCGAGATCAAAAGTTTGAAACTCATTGGCCAGTCAATTGACGTTTACCCATGTTATAGAGTAAACTATTAATTTGTGATGTCAGTTAAACATATTGTTTTTGAATGTAAAGAACGGAATCTAGATTTATACCCGATAAACCATTTGATGCGCGTTCCAAAATTTTGGAGAAAACTGATAATACGGAATGATATAGGTCAATAATGATATAATTCGAGGGGTCATTTGACCCAGTTTAGAACTTTGGTGTAACAGCATTGCGCTTCCATTCAGCAAGAATACTGCCTTAGCTCTTCAGCTAAACTGTCCGCACTTTTGGCATTTTTGTCCGTTTGCGTCTTACCCTTTTATCCGCATGTCTGCAACTTACTTTTGCTAATTTGTTGGAATTCCTGGGGTTCACTCTCCATTTACCTGGTCTGTGGCAAATGCTTAATACACCCATTGTTTGTTTTGTACCTATTTTGTTCAACTCCAGCCACTGTAGTCCATATAGTTAACAGTTAATAGTCTTCAAAAAGGTATCCACCGAATAGGATAGAAATTCAGACATAAAAACGACGTCTAAGATGAAAAAAGTAGTGTAATACACAACTTCATTTTGCCAACTGATGTCAGTGTCACCACGAAGAATTACAAATTGCTGCTTCAATATCGACATTTTATGCATTAAATAACGTACGTATTTCGCTTAAATCGAAATGGGTGTAACTTTGAAGATCTTTTCCCCCGATAAGCTTAATAAACCATGTATTAATTGTCGTAGAGTCGAAAAATATTGTTATAAATAGACGCAAGTGTTACACGTTCACTTAGTCGTTCATGTTTCTTTGTCGATTTCAGAATTCGTAAAATTGACCAATCACAGCGAAGCACAAAAGTTCTAAACATTTGCCGCAGACAAGATTTACAGTATGCAACGAATCCGGGGTCGGCGTTAGATCATATCGAGTTAACGTACCATGACGTCACGGTTTTTGCAATACCTGAATTTAAGAGTCCAGAGGTGCTTGAAAAAAAAATTTTTGCATTAATATTATTGTCAATCAACCCCAAAACTAACCCTAACCCTAACCCTGATCCTAACCATAAAGAAAAAAACTTATAAAAAAAAACTTTGACTCAAAAGTATAAAATAGTCGTCGGTGGGATTCGAACCCCAAACTACGGCGTGGAAGGGGTAAGGGTAAAACGCGGATACGGACGGACGGACGGATATCCGCACGGACGGATATCCGGACGGACGGATATCCGGACGGACGGACGGATATCCGCACGGACGGATATCCGGACGGACGGACGGATGTCCGGACGGACGGACGAGACGGTAAAAAACGGATATGTGAGTAAAACGCGGATGAGAGGATAACATTGGTAATCATAACATTGGTAATCATCATTATAACATTTTAAGGGACCGATTACATGGGCGAGTTGTCCTGCAAACTGAGTTGAACTCGGGCACGGGAGTGATTTTAATCTTGAAAATGTAAACAAATATAAGTCATGAAACTCAAAATAGCAAATGAATTATGTTTTATATTTCAATACACGCTTTAATAACATTTTGGACTGCAAAATTAAAACATTTTACGAAAACCGAAATCGTAAAATTGAAAAGCGAAAAACTGATCGGGGCCAATAGCTACTAAACAAAATTATCGTGGCTAAAACTTCCCTCTATACGTAAGGAAGTCATAACATGCAATATACTAACCGTTATATATTAATAAAAATTTTGCAACGATTTTTCGAGTGTTGTGCATTTTTAATCTATGCGTTTTTGAGCCATACCGGCACATGTAATCGCAATTAACAAGTCAACTCTGCAAGGCGAGTCAACTCACTTAGCCCCTTAAAGACCTCAACCGTAATTAAGACGGTATGACATGTAGAACACAAATCTAGGTGTGGGGAATGATTGGTTTTCTTGTCACAATGGGAAATATCTACAGAAATTAGCACGTTACACCCGTTTTCAAAATTATAATATCTAATCCCAATTATTGGAATTTAAGCGGCTGGCTATGCAAGCACTTGGACCTGTCGGCTATCGATCGCAAGGGAAATTCCAGCAAAATCTCCCTGTAGAATTAGTTGGATGGAATACACAGCCAAATACTTCTGTAGTTCTATAATAAATGTCACGTGCAAGTGAAATTCCCGAGATGTAGCAAAATCTCCCTGTAAAATTAAGTTGGAATAAAAAGCTTAATAATTCTGCGTGTTCATTAAAGTAAAATGTCACTCTTCGGAAACTTGGTGCGGACAGACGGGACCACTAAATCCGATTTAGATTTTAGAGAACTGCCTATTTTTTCATACAAAAATTTGGTCGATAGAGAGGAAATTGGAGTGGGCGCATATGTTTGCAGTTGTTTTCACGGCGAAGCTTCCTGACAAAAGCAAAGTCGTTGTTAAAAAGTTGATAAGTGCTGATGAAGAAACTAAGAAATCTCTTATTAAAGAAGCGCGATTGCTCCAAAACCTCCGCCATGCTAATGTCGTAGAGTTTAAGGGGATATGCACGGACTAGCTTTCTTTACTGCTGAAATATACATATTTTGATTTCAGTCCATTTGGATGCGATATTCAGACTCACAGCCTTGCTGAATTTCTTGCGGTTTGCGAACAGTCTAGTTGCGATGGGATGAATCGGTTGCAGTATTTACTCACGCAGCATTTGACGTAGCGTCTGGTTTAAAGTACCTGCATCAAAACAACATTGCGCATCGTGACTTGAAACCAGCTAACATCCTGGTATCTAACCGGCACTACCACCATCTAAGCGACCAGGAGAAAATAAAGCAGATTATTTCCATCAAGCCGCTTGTGTGCAAGCTTTGCAGACTTCGGTGAAAGCCGTTCAACGGACGTTCAGACGCAGAATATCTTAAAGTCGAGAACTAATCGTGTGGATAGCGAGATCGATTCGATTTCAAAAGAAATTAATTGTGCAGAACACGAATATATGAACATGTCCCCCTCTCTTATCGCGCTGGCGACGCCACTGGTTATCTGCATGAAAGAAAGTACGAAATACATAAAATATGCCCAAAGTTTACATCTCGCTGTTTCTACTTACCTCTATCCACACGATTAGTTCTCGACTTTAAGATATTCTGCGTCTGAACGTCCGTTGAACGGCTTTCACCGAAGTCTGCAAGCTTGCACACAAGCGGCTTGATGGAAATAATCTGCTTTATTTTCTCCTGGTCGCTTAGATGGTGGTAGTGCCGGTTAGATACCAGGATGTTAGCTGGTTTCAAGTCACGATGCGCAATGTTGTTTTGATGCAGGTACTTTAAACCAGACGCTACGTCAAATGCTGCGTGAGTAAATACTGCAACATTCATCCCATCGCAACTAGACTGTTGGCAAACCGCTAGAAATTCAGCAAGGCTGTGAGTCTGAATATCGCATCCAAATGGACTGAAATCAAAATATGCATATTCCAGCAGTAAAGAAAGCTGGTCCGTGCATATCCCCTTAAACTCTACGACATTAGCATGGCGGAGGTTTTGGAGCAATCGCGCTTCTTTAATAAGAGATTTCTTAGTTTCTTCGTCAGCACTTATCAACTTTTTAACAACGACTTTGCTTTTGTCAGGAAGCTTCGCCGTGAAAACAACTGCAAATATATACGCCGACTCCAATTTCCTCTTTATCGACCAAATTTTTGTATGAAAAAATAGGCAGTTCTCTAAAATCTAAATCGGATTTAGTGGTCCCGTCTGTCCGCACCAAGTTTCCGAAGAGTGACATTTTACTTTAATGAACACGCAGAATTATTTAGCTTTTTATTCCAACTTAATTTTACAGAGAGATTTTGCTACATCTCAGGAATTTCACTTGCACGTGACATTTATTACAGAACTACAGAAGTATTTGGCTGTGTATTCCATCCAACTAATTTTACAGGGAGATTTTGCTACATTTCGGGAATTTCCCTTGCGATCGATAGCCGACAAGTCCATGTGCTTGCATAGCCAGCCGCTTAAATTTCAATAATTGGGATTAGATATTATAATTTTGAAAACGGGTGTAACGTGCTAATTTCTGTAGATATTTTCCATTGTGACAAGAAAACCAATCATTCCCCCCACCTAGATTTGTGTTCTACATGTCATACCGTCTTAATTACGGTTGAGGTCTTTAAGGGGCTAAGTGAGTTGACTGGCCTTGCAGAGTTGACTTGTTAATTGCGATTACATGTGCCGGGATGGCTCAAAAACGCATAGATTAAAAATGCACAACACTCAAAAAATCGTTGCAAAATTTTTATTAATATATAATGGTTTGTATATTGCATGTTATGATTTCCTTACGTATAGAGGGAAGTTTTAGCCACGATAATTTTGTTTAGTAGCTATTGGCCCCGAACAGTTTTTCGCTTTTCAATTTTAGGATTTCGGTTTTCGTAAAATGTTTTAATTTTGCACTCCAAAATGTTATTAAAGCGTGTATTGAAATATAAAACATAATTCATTTGCTATTTTGAGTTTCATGACTTATATTTGTTTACATTTTCAAGATTAAAATCACTCCCGTGCCCGAGTTCAACTCAGTTTGCAGGACAACTCGCCCAAGTAATCGGTCCCTTAAAATGTTATAATGATGATTACCAATGTTATGATTACCAATCTTATCCTCTCGCCCGCGTTTTACTCACATATCCGTGTTTTACCCTCTCGTCCGTCAGTCCGGACATCCGTCCGTCCGTCCGTCCGGATATCCGTCCGTGCGGATATCCGTCCGTCCGTCCGTGCGGATATCCGTCCGTCCGTCCGGATATCCGTCCGTGCGGATATCCGTCCGTCCGTCCGGATATCCGTCCGTCCGTCCGGATATCCGTCCGTCCGTCCGTATACGCGTTCTACCCTTACCCGGCGTGGAAGACCTGTACCTTAAAAACAGTATTTATAGTACTATTTGCACGTGTTTAATAAATATAAGAATTAATGACGTCATGGTACGTTAACTCGATATGATCTAACGCTAACCCGAATCCAGGTGGGGGTCACCTAAGTTGCAGCAGTGCTCATGCTGTGGTAGAATGAGCGAATGATATTGCGCGTTTTTCCTGGCAAACACAAGAGGTCGGGAATCTTCGAGTTAAGCCCTTCGAGTTAAGCCCCTCGAGTTAAGCCCTTTTCGAGTTAAGCCCCGACCAAGCCCTTTTATCTCCCGACCACGCCCTTTTCCAAAAAGGGCTTAACTCGAACAACGAAACACGATTTGTATCATTCGAGTTAACCCCGGGGCTTAACTCGACGTTTGAAAAAATTCTTCTTGCTCGAGTTAAGCCCCGACTTGTGAAGTATGCCAAAGGGTGAAACATTAAATTGTCAAATTTTTAATGCAAATAAGCCAAAACACAGAAATTTTACCCGAAAAGAACTAATAAATCGCTAATGAACATGATTAACTATTATATCGTTAACACTATTATTTTAGTTTTTCATACATTTAATGGTTCGTTTATCCACATAACAAAACAATATGTTAACTATAAAGTACATAGAACCTGACGTTTGTACGCCCTGTTCGCGCGCGCTACAATGTTCATCTTACCGTCATGTTAGTGTGACAGAAAAGGTGGAATCCTTTCCCGTCACCTTGAACAAAACTAACCTATTCATGAAATAATCGAAAATAACAACATGCACGTAATAGTTAAAGGAAAAGGGAGGAATTTTGGTAAAGAATATCTGTCTTTGAGACTCGCGCCTTCATACGCAGCGTAAATTTACATGTACAGCTAATTTTATTAGCTAAATCTTTGTCAGTTTATTGAGTCTTATCACAGTTGTTTTTGAAATTTGAATATACCATGCTTGCAATGAAACCTTGAATTTCTCTTAAATAATGCTATAGTTTGTTAAAAGATTCCTTTTACTTAGTATAGTTGAAGTTTTTCCTATGCTTTGCTGTTCATTTAAGCGAATACTTGTATCGGAAAATATGATTTATTCCGCTGGCTTGAAATCGAATGCAGTCCGCCTGCATGGCACAAACTTCAAAGATTCCGACAGACTCGATCGAGTTTAAGTAAAATACCCAAATGTAACAATTTTTCCCCGTGATATTTCGCTGCATGCGTTACGTACGTTCAACTGAGTCAAGTTGTATGCTTTTTATCAAATAATCTCTTGTGAATCTATTTAGCTTTTGGTAGTTCAAGTCGGTTTTTTTAGTATAATGGATCGTTTTGGATTGGAGTTTTTAAACTCTTCGTTAGTTTTCAATTGGGAGATATGTGAAGCAACAATTCGATGCTTACGCCCAATTTCGGAAGTGTGATTAAATGTATGAAAAACCTAAAATAATAGGGTTAACGATATAATAGCTAATAATCATGTTCCACTAGCGATTTATTAGTTCTTTTCGGGTGAAATTTCTGTTTTGGCTTATTCGCATTAAAAATTTGACAATTTAATGTTTGACTCTGGCATACTTCACAAGTCGGGGCTTAACTCGAGCAAGAAGAATTTTTTCAAACATCGAGTTAAGCCCCGGGGCTTAACTCGAATGACCCAAATCGTGTTTCGTTGTTCGAGTTAAGCCCTTTTTGGAAAAGGGCGTGGTCGGGAGATAAAAGGGCGTGGTCGGGGCTTAACTCGAAAAGGGCTTAACTCGGGGGGCTTAACTCGAAGGGCTTAACTCGAAGATTCCCGACCTCCAAACACAAGACCAGCACATACTATAAACAGTTGCTTTCTCTAATGACTGTGACTCGATTTGGATCGACCTGCAAAGAAGTTTATGACGTCACATCTATGGTCACATCAATTGGGGTTACAATTCCATGACACGCAATAATACAGACTGATTGGTCGTTCTTATAAGAACGACAAATTTGATTGGTCGTGCTCATTTCGTGACTGTCTTATTGCGTGTCATGGAATTGTAACCTGAATTGGTCACATGAACCCAAAAATTCTGCTACTCAAATAGCAACATGGCAAACACACCTTTAAAACATTAATGTTGGTAATGCCCAAAACAACCCTTCAACAGGTGACTTCAACCAAACAACCAAACACATCGCTTCGAATTTAGGATAGTTTGTCTACTTGGGACAGGTAAGCGTGACATTTATAATTAATTTGTATTCAAACACAAAAGCTGTGATATAACAATGGTTTTACATATTCTCGTGACCCACATCCTAGGAATACAAAACGACAGCAAAAATCTGAAGTTTCATATAGTCTTGACTTTCTTTGCGTCCTACCCTTTGTTAATCCTTCAGCCTTAATTGCTATTTATCCCGTAGTTCAGTAGATTTGATGAATAAACGTTGAAAATATACCATTGTTCAAGTCGTGTATTGTTGGAAAACCGGAAGCAGTCCTTGAATTAAAAAATAATGACTTTTAACCAGTTTATTTATGTTTTATTATTGTTGTTTCTGTAGCTACCAATTGCTAAATATAACTACCAACAAAATACATGAATACAATCATGATAATACAGTCTTATAATGCGTAATGAATAATGCATGACATGATTATTACAACCTATATGCATCAATCATTTGAAAAGCTTGGCCCTTTCACTTCTGGCATACCTTGGACATTTCCTTTGTATATTTGTGAAATTTAATTCCCTAATCACTGCCATTTGCTGAGCCAAAAAGAATCCTGCAATTTTTACATAAAATTTTTGTTCCAGATTTGTTTACTGTTTGCAGGCCAGGGTGCTAATTGAGAGACAGGGTGAGAGGCAACTGGAAGGGGTTTTTTCAGGGTTTTTCCTTAGATTTGGTTTTGCTGCTGGAAAGATTGAGTTAAGGTGAACTGCAGGTGTTTTGCAGGATCAGCTTGAAGTGGCTTTCTGATCATTATATACATGTATCATAACTAAAATGTTCAGTTTTTCTTGTGTTGTGAGATTATTTCCAGCCATTTTTTAGCTATCAGTTTTCCATCTTTCCACCTGTGATGAATTTTACTCAAACAACTTTATTTTAAGTATGTGGTTACTGAAAGTGTTGGTGTGAAGATTGAGTTTCAAATCGCAATTCAAGAGTTTTAGATAGGGTTTTTATGGTACTAAAAATTCTCTGAACGAAACCGTGACTCCATCAGGCTATTTAGGCAAGTGTGACATGTTCATTATTTTTGTCCATGAGAAACGTCATATGGACATTGGTGGGTTGGGGTTAGGGGTTGGTGGCAGGTGGCACCTGTGACATTTCTCGGTTGCAAATTGTGGAAGATTTAGATAGTTTGTTGAAAATGTTTAGTATTTTGAAATCATCTATACAAAGTACTGGTATACAAAAGTCCAGCAATCATATTTTTGAAGAATATTTGTGTGGTATCAGGTAGTGGTCTTGTATCATTTCAGAGATCTCAGTTTACATTGGGAACGACCTCATATCATCATAACAACAAATTATTTCATGATTTCTTGTTACAAATTTAAATTTTATCATGAGAAATTATTTCACACAAGTTGTAATTTTTTATGTGCGACAAATGCACTACTTGTAATTTGCCACCCAGAATCTCGGTGGCACATGACCAGCTCTGAGCCAAGGTTGCAAGCCTTTACCTATGCCTGGCACTGCAGCAAAGACCCTGGTTGGAGCTGGTCACCCCCAGGTTTTGTGGGTAAATCGAATTACACTATTCCCATCTTTTTGCTTAGAGAGGGGTGGTAGAGTGGTGTGGTGGTAGAGTGGTGTTAAATAATTATTTTCATGAAGAAATTACTAAGGAAGTTCATCAAAAATTTTACCGTTGCTCCTGGGATTCTTTTTCTATGCATGAAAGCTCAAGCACGTCCCTTGTTTTGTTGTTTTGTGTATAAGAAAACCCACAACTTTTTAACAAAACAAAGAGCTGATGTAAGAAGTGCTATCTTTAAGATTTTGATCACTTGTTAAACAATGTTAATAATCTTCTTCAAAAATGCAACAAATGACATTTTTTATATAAAAAATTTTCTGCAGGCATGCCACGTACAGAAGCACACCCCCCCCCCCCCCCCTATATACAACAACTAAATCAGAATTTAAGTCACAGAGTTGGAAGGTGTGTAATATAAAATAGCTACTAAGGTAATATGAATGCAAGTACTTGTGGACTCAGCCCTAGTTATTTCCTGTTTCAAAGTCAGTTAAGTGATATTAGTAAAAATTTAAAGTATAAACATTTCACTGCAAAATTCACTCAAAACAATTTAAGATTTAAAGGAAAGAATTGGCAGCACAGTGCTGTTAAAATGTTCCAACTATCCCCGCATAGAAATTGAGAGCGAGTAGTCTAATTGTTTTAGTAGAATATGAGATAAAAAATTGATCTTTAAGCCATTTTGTTAAAAAATTCGTCTACAAATACACCAAGAAACTTTGGCACTCGCTATCTATCAAGGAATAGATAGCGAGTAGAGTAGCCAATCAAATTACAGCATTTGCAATAGTGTACCTAGTATGATTCTACTAATATAGAGTACGAAATATGCCGAGTGTCCCAAAATAACTATACACTGTTTGATTTCATGTAACGTAAAACCTATAAAAGCTTTTTAACTAAAATAAAAGCATCGTATTAATAAAGGATCAACTTAGATTTTGATATGTAATATTTAAAGTGCTTATAAACCCAAAATGGTTTTTTGGTGATCCAAATAGAGCTAAAAAAGTTAGTTGGTAAGTTATAATTTAGTTTTTTTGTTGAGCGTTTAGTTCTGGAGATAAATGCAGTCAAACGTGCTAGTTTGGCCACATTTGGGAAAAAAAGTGCGCATCCAAATTTTATGCTTAGAGGCCTGGGTCCCAGGAACCAATTTTCACAGTCACTAGGCGCGTTGTATTGCGAATGCGTGTGTCACCGCAGTTTTTTGTGGAAAAATGCTTGAAAGATGCGTTGTTTACGGGTGTTCTAATACTACAGACAAGGAAAATGATATATTCTTGTACCAGATACCATTTTGGGATGAAAGCTCATCCGACGCAGTAAAACGAAGGAAGAAATGGATGGACTTCGTTCGACGGAGGCGAGATAAATGGACGCCAACACGTTCGTCTGTTGTTTGCTCGAAACACTTTACGCCAGAATGTTTCGAGTATTATACCCAGTACTGATGCTTTATATGTTATTTTACACGGTTCCAACCGCATCAACTACCAGCACCAAACCAAAAAGAAATGCACCAAAATGCAAGATGTGCAATAAGCCTATGAAAGGCCACAAAAATGTAGCTTCCTGTCCAAGAAATAAAACAAACTAAAGTTGCACTGCATTGCACTTGGAATGTATATATTACAGAAGCACTTGTTTGCCATTAATTTTTCTTGTTTAAAGGTTACTGTCACACCATAGTATTGCAGGCTTTTGTTATTGTTTACATTTTGTTATATTTTGTCAAAAATTAAAAATAATATCAAAAAGTCTTTGTTTGCTTCCATACCAGTAGCAATAAGGTTAAATAAGCAAAGATTTGAAAATAAATTGATTTGTTATTAGATGGATTATAAAAAGTTTTTATCTTGGTGTCCCAGATAAAATGGCTGCCATAAGCAAATTGAGCACACAATGCCATGGTGTGGCAGTAATCTATTAATGAAATAATATATTATGCACACATTAATCCAACACAGATGTCTCTGAATGTAAAAATCTGCCAGTCAATGGAAAATATACTCCCAAGACAGCATCTTGTCAAGCTGGGTTATAAAAACAAACTTTAGGTAATAATAACTGATATTGATGCTCACCATGCAAACTTATGAAGAACTTAATAATAACACTGTTTGACCCAGTATATTTTGAGATGCTCAAGATTCTTGAGTGGCCGATAGAATCAATAATTAGTAGGGGGAGGGCAGGGGGATGATGATAAAATTCAAATTCATTCAAGTTAACGTTGAGTGAAAAATTAATTTTCATGTGGTATAACTAGAAAATATTGTCAAACAAGTTTGTTCATTTTTATGCAAGATGCTATTTCTCAGAGCACATGTAATATTTACTTGCAATTGTGTAGAGACATAATTAACAGAAATTATTGCAGCTGTTAAAAGATTTTATATACTTCAGATACTTAAGTCTTTGAACTTCTAATAGTGAGCTAGCATATTAAAAACATGTCTGTACCAATTTAAAGATAATTACTGACTCTCGTCATCTGTTTCAATATCATCATAGCCAGTAAATGCATGATCAAGCTTAAAAGTGGAACGAATAGCAGTATATGCACAAGAAGGCAATGGTATTCTTTTATCCCTTAACCGACCATGTACCATCCGTGTGAACTGTCTATATGCAACACCTTGAAGAAACCTATATTAGAAAAATACATATCAACGTTACATAATAGTTACATCTTCAGCTAAAATGAATGGTAATAAGTCTACCTTTCTTTTGAACCACTCTGTCTGTAACGCTGACCATCTCGAGTTTTATAATTATCAGCCGCAATCTCTAACGACCACTTGTTGAGGCAAACAGCTGGAAAACCAGGGTGATCTGTTATACATTTCAGTGCTCCTTTACCATCTTTACAATAAACTTCAATGAACTGTAAGCAATTTTCGATCTCCAGGCAACAACAGCATTCTTTGGCATTTTGCAACAATCCAGTGCTACCAGTGCACCTATGGAACGAATATTGATGGTAGAATGAATTTTAAAAAACCCACTTTACTGTAATTATGAAATGTAAATGACAATGCTGTTTAATTGATAAGGCAACTCTCAGCTCAGTTTGTTGAAAATTTAATTTGCGCATATGATTTAAAACACATACCAAGTGACGCTCATGGCAAAAAATAAAAATTGTACGAAAATTACCATGATGTTACAGGTTTACTCTCTTTCCATCGAAGTTGTAATTCCTTAACTTTTTCAGCTTCCTCTTCCCGCCTCCGGTAATACTCTTGAAGCCAATTTTCGTCAGCAATTGGCTCGTCTGAGTAAGCATCCATGTAATAGTTTTCGCCATCATGGCTACCTTGAGTGCCTTCATCGTGTGATTTTTCAATTAAATTTCACTTTCGTACTGTTCATTTTCGATTTCAAGAGGCATGCTCGTAGAAGCCTTGCTATGTGTACTTGAGAATGAATTTGAGCAAGACATTCCAACTTTTTTACGCAAAAATAGCTGATCTTTGAGCTTCGAGACTAATATTACTATGTAATTGTATATAAAGTCTACATAAACATGTTCCTGGGATCCAGTCTCCCACAGGCGCGCACTTTTTCAACGAGCTGGCTTCTTTGAGCCCGGTTATCTGCGTAACTAAACGCTTAACGAAAAAACTAAATAATAACTTACTAACTAACTTTTTTAGCTCTATCTGAATCACCAATAACCCATTTTGGGTTTATAAGCACTTTAATTATCTGCACGATATTGACAGAGGTTATTAATGTTTCAAAGTTAAAGTACCATTTCTGAATAAGTAAAAAGTTAGCTTATTAAACTCCAGTTTATTTTACTTGTTGATTATTTTATATTCCAGCAAAAAGAATACATTTACGAACAAAAGAATTAGGTAATATATAAGTTTGCTCATCAGGACAAGCCTGTCCTTGAGCCTGTATGTACCACTGTGCTATACCATGCTATTGTTTGTCGTATTTGATACAAATCCAAACTCTTTAAGAAGAATGAAGGAATCAACCAAGAATGAAAGAATAAAAAAAAATAATCAATGGGGTCATGTGGAACTTTAAATTAATTCCATGTCCAGGAGGCAGGGCCAACTGCTGTCAATTTTGTTTGATGCGGCGATTTTTATCATTTTTCTAAAACTCCTTGCAATTTCAAACGTCAATATTGTGCGGAAAATTAAATGTTATACATACAAAATTTAAGTTAATCCTTTGCAAATACAGTGCTTTTTCTTTTAGTAAGTTTTTATATATACTATGTTTTATGCTACATGAAATCAAACAGTGTGTTTAGCTTTTCTGTATCATATATATGGCTGTTAATCTTTAGATGAAAATGAATGGTTTTTTCTTGATTTTTAGTGCTTGGCAAAATGTCTGTTCGACGCACTGATCCAAAAGCTGAGGATTCAGGTATGTTTGGGGGTTAATTTTTGGAATCGTTTATTTTTTAATGTTTACTCCAATTCTATAAACAGCGCAAATATAACTGTGCTGACAAATAATGGTCTCTATGCAGTTCTTGGGTTACTGGAAATTGGCCGCATTGCGATTATTAGACCGCATTATTTAACAACCACATTACGATCTTGAAATCTCTACGAGGTGATGGTGGACAGTCAGCTATCGTCTTTTTGAAATCGAGACAGAATTACTTCGCCCACGTACCCACGCTACGGCAAATTAGTTAGCCAACCCAACCCACCCAACCCACCATATAAAAATATGGATATTCTACTACTGAACTTCTTAAAATACCATCATGTAACTGTAGTTATGAGTATGTTTAGCATTTAAATGACTGTCCAATAAAGAAGATTAAGAAACAGACTGTACCGCCTTTGATGAAGAATATATACAATCTAACAACCACGGCACAAATTATAGCGTGCAACGTGTCGTATAAGATCAAGCAGTTTTGGAAGCAAAAAGAAAACTTTATCATCTAGCCACGGACAGAATTTTTTGACCACTGCATGATAGACATGAGATGAACGAGTTAACCTACACGTACCATTTTAGCAAAAAAATTTTCAACGAACCTTTAATAAAGTAGGATAATATGAGCGTTTTTAAAGATTTTATGTATAAATTGCATTACATTGATGGAAATTTTAGTTTCGAAGTCTGACTTTTGTTTTTAAGTGTCAACAATTAACATGAAATATATGTCATTCATTTTGGCAATTGAACAATACCGCCATCTCAAAGTGTCACAAAAAGGGACAGCTTTCACGGTTTTTGCTAAGGCTTTTAACCGCACACTTCGTCAACGGCGAAGCACACATAAGCGCAGGAGAGCAAGGTCCATAACCGTAAGGGCCCTGCCAGGCACCGCGTTTCTGTCAAATTTTAGCAGAAGAAAGGGATTTGCTTGCTATAGTATTATACCTGTGTTAAGTATTAATCGGTAATTTACCTTACTTGATTACCAGGGTTTGGTTGTATAAAAAAGTTAATAAAATTAACTATGACAGTGGGAACGTCAACCTATCAACTACATATTTTTTATTTGATCACTTTTTGACTACAAAACAGTGATTAAAAAGTGATTTTTAAAGTGTGTTTTACACAACCGACCCTAAATTTGTTGTGAGCGTGGTGTCCTTGAACAATGTTTGCAATATTTTTTATGAAAATGTCTGTTTTTAATTTTCAGATGATTCGAGTTCCGATGACGTGGAAGGTATGTCACTTTGCTAGAACGAATATATATGACATAACTCTCTAAATTTGTTCATTACTATACCGGGTGTGTACAAAAAATAAACAAATTTAAAATAGCTCTCAACCTCCCAAATTTTGCCAACCAACGATTTGCTCGATTTATTAATCAAACATTTATTTACCTTACTCAATTACCTGACTTGATGTGAGCGTGGAGTCCTTGAACAATTTTTGCAATTTTCTATAATTTTTTTTTTAATTTGGGGATGATCCGAGTTGCGCTGTATAATTCCAGCATTAACTATATGCAACAGTTTCTCTTTCATAAATTCACCATGCCAATTCCTGAAATACCATTATTAAACAATGGTCGGATATGTTTTGGCTAACTTTGAGTAATCATGCATTTATCTTTTTAACGTTATATTTCAAATTTGAAACAAAATACAAATATTACAAATGTTACTCTGGGATTTATACTCAAGGCTTAGTGTGGTTCTTTATGGATTGCCAGAAATTTGGGAGAAAATTTGTTGTCTTAGAACCCATTAGATCACAATATAATGAATTAACCTGCATTATATAGATTGTATTAGCTACAACGTTTTAGACTGCTTTAAACTGTAACAGAAACGTGTAAACAATGAGTGTTTATGTACTATTTAAAACACGAGCAGGAGTGTTTTATTAGTTATGAAGAGACGAGTGCGAAGCGTGATTGGCTTTGTACCTAATAAAACAGGTCATGCGAGTGTTTTAAATGGCTTCAAAAACATTTGCATAATAAAGCCAAATCTTTATATAAAAATCTTTAGATAAAAGTCTTTATATAATTTCCATGACAATCATCTTTTGTATTATTGCATAATGAAGTGTTCTCTAGCAGGTATAAAGAGGCATGCACGTGACTTATTTAGCACTGGATATTGGATAATTAGTTCATGAATAATTAATGAGCTTTTGAAGTACTATTAAGTAAAGGTTGAAGGGCATTTTTGTTAAGGAAGCGTACGAAATTTTAACGGATTTTTATGACTTTTATTCGTTATTTCACAGGCGGCCCAATTCAGTGTGTAGTTTCATATTGAGATCAGTGCGCACATAAACACAGTTTCTTAAATATAATTCCCTAAGGTTGGCAACTAAATCAACTACGAACATATACCCCCATGAAATAAAGCATAAATACACAAAGAAAACGTAACGAATTCCAAAAAAAAACAAGACCAGTGTGTGGCTGGATAAATTTACAACCCTTGTGGTGAGTTTCTGTTTCGAAAACCGCTTAAAAACGTTGTATACGGGTCAAAATTTTTAATGTTTTGTTAAATTTTACGTCTGTAACTATCCGGGATGCTCTCATCCTGCTACTGGAAAGAGTTTTCAATGACGAATCCGTGCAGCGATTGGCTTAACTATGAATTTTCAACGTTAAAACTTTGACAAGCCAATCGCTGCACGGATTCGTCATTTAAAACTCTCTCCAGTAGCAGGATGAGGGCATCCCGCATAGTTACAGACGAGAAATCGGCAAAATACCTTTATATTTCGTTCAAATACGGACCGTTTAAAGCCGTGTTTTAACAAGAAAAGTTGCTGACAGGTTAGTAAAATTATCCTAGTTTATATTTGTGTTGTTTTTAAAGCTGTTTTCTTTCTGGTTTTGATAAACTACGGATTTATTTCGTGCCGTGTATTTCAAAAAGTTCAAAGAGTTGCCAACCTTAGGAAATTAACTATATCATAAACTACGAAGTGTGTTTACGTGCGCACTGATCTCTATATGAAACTACACACTGAATTGGGCCGCCTATGGTTATTTCGGTTTTTTTGTTGCGGGTTTTGGATTATCTTTTCTGGATTTTCGCATTTTCTGGACCATGCTTGAAAAAACCTTGGCCGACTGATAGTTTCAGCAGATATAAGACAAGAGTTATCCCGAATAACGTGTGCATAGTAATAAGTACACAATTTAATTTAAACTGTATATTTCAAATCGATTTGATTCATCTTCAGCAGAAAAGCTTACAAGAATACGTTAAAACAATTACGTGTACAAGAATTTTGAATTTAAATAGCGTGCACAAGTTACGCGTAAGCAATAAACAACTAAGAATCAAAGCCGTCATTTCTAAAGCGTTCTTTTGTTCATTTTGACTAATCAATTAAATAATTGCAATTCTTTGCTTGCCTGGAAGGCCATTATTTAGGACACATTTACGTCGTTTTATGTGAAGTGCTTCTTTATAAAGTAACAAGTTCCAATTTCTAGCTGAATCAATTACTTCAGTATTATTTACAACAAGATCAACTAGTTCTTTGTTAGTTTTGTTGGTCAAGTCATCTGGTTCGTAGCAAGATTGTAAATGCTTGTTTATAGTACTGTCATTGTCTTTGTATGCATGTTCTTTAGCGCGTTCTAGTAGTGTTCGTTCAGTTATACCTATGTAGCTATTGCTACATTTTTGGCACGTGAACTCATACACAACATTAGACTTGTTTTCTTTAGGAGTTTTGTCTTTCATGTTGGTGAACATGTTGAGTTTGGTGGTTGTAGTTCTTGTTACAATTCGTACGTCAGAAATGTTAAGACAACGTTTCAGTTTCTTTGTTAGACCACGTAAGAGTTGTTCCCCTTTATGGCCAATGTAAGGCATCTCCAACCAAAGTGTTGGTGTAGTTGTATTGTTGTCATTCGTTTCGTTAGTATCATTGTTAGTATCGTGATGTTGTCTAAAACGTTTGATCAACGAAGACACAACCTGTTTGGGAAAATCGTTCCATGAAGCAATTCTTCTAATGAATCGTTTGAGATTAAATGGTGAACAGATCTTATAGGCTCGGGAAAGAAGAGAGCGAAGCCAAGCTGTGCGGTGTTTCCATGCTACGAAACTGTCAAAGTGGGTATATTGACCAGTAAAGGTGTGTTTACGGTATATTGAAAATCTGTTACCATCAAGATTTAGGTCAAGAGATTGGTGGTTCGTCCGAGAATGCATCGTATGTAAAACGTATGTTATGGTCAAAGGAGTGGAACTTGTGTGAGAGGAAGTCAATGTCATCACGTTTTATAAGAAGTAGAGTATCATCTACATAGCGGCAATAGAATTTAATTATACCGGCGTTAATCAACGGGTCAATTATTTGTTCAAATTCAGTTAGTATAATGCTCGCTAATACTGGACCAAGAGAGCCACCCGTGCTTACTCCATCGACTTGTTCGTAGTAGACACCATTGCAGCTGAAGATCGTTTTCTTGCAAGTGTCCCTTATCAATTTCCTGAGTGTTGTTTTCTTCAGGGATGTATCTAATTCCTTCTCATCATAGATGCGCTTCTCGATAACTGCTATAGAGTTCTTTCTAGAGGTACGTTCGTAAAGAGGGATTCAACGTCAAATGAGACATATTGGTAGCCTTGGCTAAAAAGAGCTTGATTGATTGTTTGAATTCGAGACTTAGCGTCAAACGTGTCCTTCACAGTATGTTCATTTATTGTTAATGGCTGTAGTAGTTGGCTCAAGAATTTTCCAACGCCGTAGTGTGTTGTTCCAGTTGTATCTATTATTGAATAATAATAATAGAATTTGATTCTTAGTTGTTTATTGCTTACGCGTAACTTGCGCACGCTATTTAAATTTAAAATTCTTGTACACGTAATTGTTTTAACGTATTCTTGTAAGCTTTTCTGCTGAAGATGAATCAAATCGATTCGAAATATACAGTTTAAATTAAATTGTGTACTTATTACTATGCACACGTTATTCGGGATAACTCTTGTCTTATATATGCTTGCAAAGGTTCGAAAGAAAAATGCGCGAGGGTTTCTGAAGGTCTGGCCAACCCAATGTATAGGCCATGTGGATATGCCCGCAACCTCTCGTCCGTTTGTCTCTAGCGAATTAACACCTGCATTAAAACAAGTAAATTCTAAGGTCGTCACCAAAAAACACTGGCTTTTCTAGTTTATCCCTTATTTGGCAACAACAAAAAGCACAAGGGTCGTTCAACCAAAAAACAGTATAAGTTTTGTTATTAAGCTTAGATCCCAGTTATAAGTAATGATGTTTTCTAATTGTGCTCCATTGGAAATACACTATATTTTTTATGAGAAGTATATAACCAGTTTGTATTGGAAAGCGGTCATGAAATAAGTGATGGAGAATATTTTTGATTTTGTCAACAAAATTTTATACCCCCTCAAGTTTGTCAGTTAATGTTTGGTACCCCATGCACATGATGGAGCCATGTTTTCATACCCCACCATAAATTGACAAAAGTATTATATTTCTGTGCAGTGCATAACAGACGTTGAAAACAAAGTACAAATAAAAGCAAATAAAGTATAAAGGCATACTATTTTATACAGTGCTGAACGAAACTGGTTGTTCGACGACACCATTGATCTGTTGCACAGTATGGCAGACAGCAATATTTAAAAATGGTTACTCTGTATTAAGTTTGCTGTGTAGTAGTTTCCCTTTGCAACGGCTTTTTGGCTCTTCATTCATACACTCCTCCTTATGCGCCCATGAAAAGGAATAAAATGATGACACAATTAGCAACTGCAAAGGAGACCAGCTGTGTAATGGTCAATGGTTATGACCGCTCCCTTGTGCGTGACTGGTTATTTTTTGGTGAAAATGATTTTTTCTCTTAATTTTTAGAGATTCTTCGAAGTTTGCCAGAAGGTATGTTCAGACTAAATTTTGGTAATCATTTATTATTTTTTAATGTTTTTCAAGAGAAATATTAAATGGAAATAACAGAAATGTAGTTGCGCTAAAAAATATAAGTTGCTTTATGCATTACACAAGACTTGCGTGGTTATTTACGAATAATGAGAAATTTTTATCCAAATGTTGATGAGAAATTGCATACGTCAGCCTATATCAGACTGTCTTATTGTATTGACCTTTATTGAACTGCATTAAAATATGTTTGTTGATGTCACAAAACTCCCGAGAGAAAAAGTCAAGTCTACAACCAATCCCGCTCATTCCTACTTTAGGTATAAGAAATAGACGCCGAGAACGAACGCAATACTATTGAGGATTTTTCATTACCTAAATCAAAAGCCCTCACTGGGAACGCCCGACTTTTGTTTGCAACGATTAGATTGTGGAATATCCTATAGTGTTTTTTTTCGGATTTCAGACTTGATTATTTCTGGGCGGACACATGAGCAATTATACTACCGAGCATTATTAGAGCATGATAAAATGGAAATTCTTAAGTGTATAAAGAAAATTCGCTTCAGTCGAATATTTCCAATAAACGCATAAAAGTTTATCATCGATAATTATCGTACAACTTTATAATATAAAGCTGATCCAAGATGGACAACAAACAACTGATCCTGGCGAGTTGGCTGTCGTCTAATCATGTGTATAATATTCCATCGCTTTAGTATATAGTCAGTGAGCACTTCCGATCGTTAATTACGTCACAGGGGGGGGGGGGCGATGGTTTCCGAAAAAAATGGAAAAATAAAATTTTTACCCCTTTACAATAACCTAAAATGAAAACATTGCCCCTTTTCACATTTTTTAAATATAATATTTACCCCCCCCCCCTGCCAACCTCGATCCCAGGGCCTTTTCTTGAATTGGGAAGGGAAAAGGCCCTGGCATCGGCTGGTCACATGACACCCAGAATATCTGGGTGTAAGAATATGTTAATTTTTGTGGTCTCTGTTAGTGTTTGCATAAATAATGAATCAGAGAAGTAATTTTTAACGTTCTATGCAATACAGCTAGCTTTAAGGTAAATAACTTCCTATAAAAGCAACCTTCTACGGACTATAGCTGGCTCTACATCTTCGGCTGTATATATGACACTACAATGCCCAATGAAATAAAGTAATATGTTAAACCTGGTAGAGTAAGTGCTTAGTAGGTATAATACAGTTAAAACTTGTTTAGAAGATTGCCTTGTGTGAGCTGATGACATGCATAAGTTGTCCCTATACCTAAATTCCGATAATGAAGCATACGGATATTCTGCGTATATGACTTTATACGAAGAGTGTTAAGAGTCAGCCGAATAATCTCGTGACAACAGACGCATTCCTGTTCTCTATCCATGATCTGACAATGTTCACATGAACACCCAAGAACAGTCAATAAAGAACGACTTTGCCACTGACTTGAATTAAATTGATACAATTTAAGAACAAGAAAATTCCAACCAACAAAGTGATGATTTACCAGTCTAAGTTGCCCAAACGAACAAGCGAAGTTTCCCCTTCGATCGACATGTGTTCTTCCCCGTTGATGTCAGCAGACTCGTCACTCGCACTGTACGAATCTCGTCTAGGTTCAAACTGATAGCCAAGGATTGCGTCCGCTTGTAAAAGATCTCTATGGAATTCGTCTAAACTCTCACCTGATGAGCTGGAAGTGCTTGATTCCGACAAACGGTCACTTGACGGTTTTAAAGGATTGACATTCATCGTAAAAGCTAAATAATGCTGTATTGCTGTATAAAAACAATATGCTTTGCCGTGCAGATTTCACTCACTTACGTCACAAAATGAGGCGCTGACCAAATCCGCGTCTGCACGGAAGAGAACAAGATGGCGCCCAAATTTGAATATTATGCGAACTTTGGAGAGCAATTTCTCCTTTACTATAAACATTTAGACGGAAATATTTTAGGAACAATCTAATAAAGGTACGATATTTCATTTAAACCTAACTTTATTTGGGACCGGAGTTCCCCTTTAAAGCTACATAAACAAACTAAGCAAAGGGTTTTAATGATTTAAATCTCTCTTCAGTTGTATTTTATGAATAAATTATACCCTTAAATGATTTAATTGACAGTTTGAATGAGCCAATGGGATTACAAAATAGACCAGCCAATGCCAGGGCCTTTTCCCTTCCCCAATTCAAGAAAAGGCCCTGGGATCGAGGTTGCCCCCCCCTTCCCATTTGCTTCCTTTCGAATGTTTTAGTCTGTGATCAATTGGGTCAGCTTATCGTTCGACAATGCGAAATACGTCATTTTATACAGAGCGAAAATGTATATGACAGGTTTCACAATTACTGTCAGTAATCTATTTTAATATTAAATTAATATATTGATCTTTTAAATTTTTAATAGTACATTTTTTCCCATGAACTTTAATATTTTCTGTTTAAAAATTTAACCCCCTGCATTTTTAATGCAGCATAAAACTTTACCCACCCAAAGTTACTAATGTTGAAAAGCATACCCCCCTATCAAAAGCACCGACCCCCCTATTAAAACCACCGACCCCCGACCCCCCCCCCCCCCGTGACGTAATTAACGATCGGTCCCTTGCGTTTGTCATAAAGTTTTAATTCTTAAAAATTTAACTCAGTAAACATAGTTAATACTAAGAATATTTTCATGAGGTGAAAGATGGAATGTTCCATCGCATATTGTGTAATGTGATCAAGTTTTCATTAAAATTTGTTCATAAGTGGAGTTCCAGTCACAAAGACTACTGCTCTTAGACGTCTTTCGTTCATTCACTCAAGTTTATTCCTCTCAATGGACTTAGAAAAATGCCAGACAAGACTTCCGTCATGAAAGTATGGCATAAATGCTGCCTTGTAAATATGCAGTTTTATTTTAGTGAATATCAATTTTCTGAGTCTCGTGAAGAATCTGATTCTCTTGCTGGTATTCCTACAAATATATGACACATGGTCTGAAAAGTATCTCACGTCTAGGTGCAACAGGTGCTGGGGGAGGTATGCTCTAAGATACTGGCAAATTAAGGAGGAGATTGCTCCGTGAGCTAGTATTTTACGAGTAGAAACTGAGAAAAAAAAAGCACTTACTGTTAAACAAATGGATACTATCAAGACCAATGTGAACCATTGATTGTGTACATCTTTACACATTCAACTATTAGCACTTTTGTTGGTTTTCCCTGAGTCTGTTATCCTCACCAACCAACCAGCCTTGCTTTGAATCATTTGATGCAAAGAGAATTATTTGCATCAATGCAACGCTTGGTAGGGAAGGCAATAGCCAATAAATAGCCTTGGAGAAAATTTCGATCAATGGTGTTCGGTATAAAGCTTACTTATTTTATATTTAATCATTAATATAACTGAAGTTCATAGTCTTAGAATCTTATAGTTTTATGATTCCAGTCTTAAATACAATGCGTTAGACCTTGTAAGATTACTATTTGACAAAGCTGCATAGATACTGTATTTTATATATTAAATAGGTATTTGCAGCAATATAATTTATTGTATAGTACCGTATCAATTTATGAGGCTTTAACAAATTTTGGTGACTAACAAATTTCATGTAAACAAAGATTTTCCGTTGTAGTAGGTAATATTTGACCAAGTATTGTTCTTTCCTAAAATGCATTTCACACACATACCCGTTCCCGCTATTGATTTGTCGACGCAAACTCTCCTCCACAACACAGTCCTTTGTCATGATCACGCTTATCCAAGCTTCGCGTGTTTTCTGTGATAATTCATCTGTCTCTGCAGGAATTTTAAAGATTCACACTCCATTGTGCTTTCGACTTGTTGCGCAACCATATATGAAGCAGTGTGCTCCTGGCATCGCGACATAATCGCCTAATTAAGTTCCCTCGGCTACATTGGTGACCAAAGACAATGAGGTTTTTAGTCGCGTGATTGTAACTTCCAAACCTTGCCATTATATTAAAAATGTTTATGGATTGGCAGAAAGTTGTGAGGAAATTTTTTGTGTGCGAACTACAATTTTTCTCCACGTTCATAATATCAAGAATTAGCCTGCATTATATAGAGTGCATGAGATAAATTGTAGCAGACTGCATTAGACTTCATTACCCTGTACGCATCGTACTTTATTATAGACCACATTACTAGACCACCATTGACATCATGATCGTCTTCTAAAATTTAGAACGTACAAAGAATGAGCGTTTATTGTAATTAAATTAATTAAATTCATACCTCATCCAAATCCTCCGCTCCGAGGTAGTATGTACTTTATGCCCTCTCGCTTGGGGCGTATCTACAATATTCTAATATCACTGGTTATTTTTATATAAAATGATTTTTTTCTTAATTTTTTAGAAGAACGTCGATATTGGGAAGGTATGTTCAGGCTAAATTTTGGTAACCATTTATTTTTTTTTGATTTTTTAACAGAAAAGTAATTGCGCTAAAAAACATTAGTTGATTTATACAGTACACAAGGTTTTGTGTGGTTATTTACGAATGAGGAAAATTTTTTATCTTAACGTTGATGAGAAATCGCATACGTCGGCCTGCATTTGACAGTCTTATATTGTATTGACCTGCATGCAAAGACATTCTGTGGATGTGACAAAACTCTCAAGCGAAAATGTTAGGTGTACAAGAATCCCACCCATTCTTACTATAGGTATAGACGCCGAGAACGAACGCAATAACTGTTGAGGATTTTTCATTACCAAAGTCTAAAACATAGAAATATTAGATATAGAATGCGTACTCCTATCTTTTGTCAGTAAAAATTTTGTCTCCACAAAATGGCGGATTTATAAGGGCATTTTGGCTAGTCCCAGACTCTTACGCAGAGAATTTCGCGCGGTTGCGAGGAGTGCGATTGTTTTTTTTGTCAAGCAAAGTTTACAGAAAGATAAAAATTCGTGACTTTACATGGGAAAATGGTTCATAAAGACTTTTAAACAAAGGAAAACGAATTTTATGAGTTTTTTACGAGAAAGGATTAGTCCTGAGCAGATAATACAAAGAAATTGGAGTTAAAAAATACACGTTTTCAAGATTGCTGCAAAAGCCGAAAAAGATAAAACTCAAAAACAGAGTCAGAGGATGAAAAACAATCTCAACAGGTGTGTTTTAGCGTTTTAAAATACATATATACATGAAAACAGTTACGATGATTGATAGTTACAAAGAACGAAATGGTTACCTTTGTTGGTTTTTGTCTGTGCTTCTTAATAATATGTTTAAAAGGCGTGCAATTTGGCAATGGCAATTTCAAGTAATCGATATTTGCTCATAAAATTACATTTTACACTCAACATAATAGTTTACTATAGTTTACATAGCTGCTGTTTTTTGAAACGGAAACTTAAAGATATATTATTAAGCTTCAAAAGTCAATGAAAAAACGATTATTTGGCCACTTTGGCTTTGTTTATAGCGAAATTTTCACTCATGCTTCGGGAATGCAAAGTGTTTCAAAATTAAATCGTGTTTACGCAAAACTACAACAGTTTTTTGTGTTAAATATGAAGGACTATATGAAGGACTATCTTTATTTTTTTTTGTTTCTTCTAGAGCACTATATTCTAAACTGTAAATGTGATACTATTTAAGTGATTTATTTATGATGAACTTAGTGTATACACTCTGCAGTTCAACTCCTGGTCAAATTCAATATGGCGGATTTAAAAGGGCACTTGCGAAAAAAAGTGGAGACATGATTCGTGACCGAGTACGCATTCTATATCTATTATTTCTATGGTCTAAAACCTTAACTAGGAACGTTCAGACACATGACCAGATATAGTTGATAAATATAGTCAATACTTCATACAAATAATGAATGTTAATGAGTGTAATGATAAGAATATTTTCATGAGGTGAAACGTGGAATATTCCAGTCCCATTTCGTGTGTGGTCAAGTTAGATTTCATTAAAAGTTATTCATAAGTAGAGTTCCACTAAAGACTACTGCTCTTAGGCCTCTTTCGCTCAAGTTTATTCCTATCATTGGACTTGAAATGCCAGACATATCTACCATCATTAAAGTATGGCATAAATGCGGCCTTGTAAATATGCAGTTTTATTGTAGTGGATATTAATTTTCCGAGTCTCGTGAAGAATCTGATTCTCTTGCTGGTATTCCTACAAATATATGACACATGATTTGAAAAGTTTAATTCTTTATCCAAGGTTGCTCCAAGAAGCTTCATCTGGGCTAATACTTGATTGTCAGTGTGTATTTTTGAGCTATCAATTTTACCTTTAGTCATCATCATAACCTGATATGTACTAAGGTTTTCTTCTTGATAGTTCGCCTTATACCTGTCACTTGTAATCTTGCCATTCTTCTTCAACATCTTTGCTGAGTCCTCAACTGTCTCATTTGAGGAATAAAGCTGATGGTCATCTGCATACATTGATTGTTGCAAAATCAAATTCTCATAAAACAGATGGTTTTGATAAATTTTCCAAAGAACTGATCCAGAGGAACATTCTGGGCAACCTGGGCACCAAAATTTAATGAGTTACAGTACTTATAAAACAAATAATGAATGATTTTATTCGTGCAATGGTAAGAATATTTTCGTTCGGTGAAAGATGGAATGTTTCATTCAACTAGGCTATCGCCTCGTTCAATGGAACATTCCATCTTTCACCTCATGAAAATATTCTTACCATTGCACGAATAAAAAACATTCATTATTTGTATAATTATAACCGGCAAATCTTTCTCAACCTCAGATGTCTTAACAGTGATTGCAAATGTTTAGCGGACTGACAGTAAAGTCGTTTTAATTAACTGAACATATGTTTCAAACATCGGTCATCCTGGTAATCAGAACTGCCGCATATCAGTAGAAGAAGTTGAAAATTACTTCAGTCACATAATTATTTCAGTATAGTCTTAAATATTTCTAAAATTCCCAGTTGGACGGATTGTCGGGGGAGGGAAAATGCGTTTTTTTATGTTGGAAGACGTCGGGAGGGAATGCTCAAGCTAAATTTTTCAGCAATTTATTATTTTTAATGTTTTATCAGACATTTAAAACGCTTTGGGTTTGTGTGACTCTATGAGCAATTAGAAATTGATGACAAAAATTTAGTTGTCTGATCGCTTGTATTATAGACTGCATTGCAATATTAAATAGGCTGCGTTAAACCATTGTCCGGTAAATATGACGACATTCTCACGCCTTGAAAAAAGACATTTATATCCTTAGTGATTTGAATTGTAACGTCATTAACAGCAGCGATAGCGGTGCTATGGCTCTGTTAGGCTTTTGTTCGTCGTTTAACCTCAAAGAATTAATAAACAAACCGGCAAGAATAACTGAATCATCTGAAACTTTGACTGATATTGTTTTGGTCACAAACAAAAGCATGCCGGCGTGACACCGGTCTCTATCAGTGATCATTATTTGGTGTATATAACCCTCAATTTCAAGAAAATTTTCGCTGAACCAGTTTACATATCATATCGCAGTTATAAACATTATGACGCTGATTCGTTCGTACAGGATATTTCTGACGTTCCGTGGGCAGTTATAGATGATCTTAATGATTTTGAGGACAGGCTGAATTGCCTTTCATATGCTTTTCAACTCAATGCTTCACAAGCGTGCCGCTATCAAACGTGTTAAGCTGAGGACCCGCCCTAGCCCCTTCGTAACAGATGAGATAAAGGTATTAATGCAAACTAGGGATGAGTGGCGGAGACTGGCCGAGAAAACCAATAATTCCAATACCTGGTCAACATCTTGTTAAAGTGCGAAGTAAGGTGTGAGTTGAGAGAGGCTGAGAAGGAGTTGTTACGAAACAAATAAAAGAAAACCGTAATGATTCAGGCTGTTTATCGAAAGTCATTCGCTCATGGCTTCCAAACAAAGTAGCTGGCGTCAAAACGTAGCATATATAAAGTAAAGCGTTTTTGTGAAACGTTATTACGCAATTGCTGACGTGAGAAGACGGAGATCTTTTAGACTAGTAAAGCTTACTTGTGATTAGTTATATTTCCGAGTATTTTAATGCTATTTTTGATAATAAATTACGTTTGTTACACTATCATAAGAGTTGTTTCAGCATCTATAGATTAACAAAATAACTGCTTCGTGAGAGTTCCAAACACGTATAACGTCGAATAGTATATGTTTTGTTGTGTTATGTTATGTTATGTTGCAAAAGAAATTCAGATCGTCTGGCCGAGTCAACATCCGTTCTTGTTCTATTCAGGCGTTAAACATAATTTCCATTTTTATAGCATTCACGAAACAGTTCAGATAGGAACAAAACAGTTCCTATCATTGTCACAAAAAATTACGGCAGGAGCCTTACAAGAAACAGCCAAACTGCATAATGACACAGATTTACTTCGTGAAATTACAGGAAAGACTATGTTGCAATTGAAGCTTGCTACCATAAGAAGTGCTATTTACAAAGATTTTAACTCGCAATATCAAACCTATTGGTGCTACAGTTTATGACAATGCTTTTGACATTTTTTGTGTGGAAATTATTGAACAAAGAATTGTTGGTAACAAGGAGATACTACTTCTCAGGGATCTGGTGATAGAGTTTATTAAGATTGTCCAAAAATTGAATGGCGTTTGTTTCCTGGCGTTTCGCCTACGTTTTCTGGACATGGATGTGAAATCGACAACGTGGGACACACGCACGTTACATGGATGACATTGCCTCCAGCACCCGACTCCGTACTTGACTTTGTAAATTGTAGGTGCAAGACCAGTTGTATCAATAACCGTTGTTCTTGCAAGGTTGTTTGTTAGCGCGCAGACATTTGACCGTAGTGTTCGTTTAACCCAACCTGATAGATCATTTTGAGTTCGCAAACAATTAAAACTTACTTGAAATACGTAGAAGCAAAAACGAAAAACATTGTAAATAACTGTTGAAAACATGTATACTATAATAACGTCATCATTTTGAAATGCTAATAAAATCCACTTGGTTTAGTTTCTTTACTTTTTATCATTTTGCAGTGATTTAAAAAAAGATTTAATTTAATTTAATTTATAAACTTTGCCAATTACATAATAACACTAATAATTACATAATAGCAATTTAAAATTACATAATAACAGGACGAAACATACACTGCGACTCACGATATTACTTGTATGAGATATTTATGCCGTACGTGTTCAAAATGAGCATTGCTATTCATTAATACTTACGAACATCAAAACAAAGTTGTGAGAAGATCTTTACCATGTTGATATTTGATGTTAGCCACATGACTGAAAAAATATGGCGTTGTTCCATATTTCAGGCGGACCACGCTATTAGTTTTAAAAATATGATAACACGACAGGACGTCGTTTTTAACTTAATTGGAAGTGGAAACGACATTCTTTAACCAAAAACAGCATAGGTAACAACAAGAGAATGTTTTAGCTAGAAAATAAACGAACTTGGTGTCATAGTTGGAGGATTTTTCAAAGATTACGTGGAACGGTGGAAAAGAGGGATTCTTGACTTCTAAAGTGGATAAGAATGGAAGGTATTAGGCGTTTGAAGGAGAGCTGTTCGTAAATTATCATGATCAACGTCTATCAACATTTTGAGAAAGTTTGCTTTGCCATATATCTTCAAAACTAGCAATGATGGATTCCTGGTAAGCAATAATAATTCTAAAAGTACCTCCACTGGTGTCGTGGAATAAACGTTTGGCACTGGATTGAGGCAAAAAAATGCTTGAGAGCACAACAAGTCGAGACCGACAAGACAGACAAGTCGAGATCAACATGATAATTCCCTAATGCTAGAAAAGGAACTTCTGATGAAAGGCAGGTACCTGCCAAAGAAATGGTAGAACGATCCTTTAGATCCGTATTATTAGCAACCAACATGTCTTCATATGTGCCCAAATGTGCAAAAGAGATCTCTGATCCCTATTTCCGCTGTTGCCAGCAGAACTCGTTTACTTTAGAACTTTTTTGTTGACTCCTTAGCCTCGCTGGTCACATACCATCATTAAATATCAATAATCTAACCCATGCATGCATTTTTCAAGCTTTATCATGCTGATTTCGTCTGCCCATCAAAAGGACAAACTTCTGTTGTGCTCTCAAGCATATTTTTGCCTCAATCCAGTGCCAAACGTTTATTCCACGACACCAGTGGAGGTACTTTTAGAATTCTTATTGCTTACCAGGAATCCATCATTGCTAGTTTTGAAGATATATGGCAAAGCAAACTTTCTCAAAATGTTGATAGACGTTGATCATGATAACTTACGAACAGTTCTCCTTCAAACGCCTAATACCTCCCACTCTTATCCATTTTAGAAATCAAGAATCCCTCTTTTCCACCGTTCCACGTAATCTTTGAAAAATCCTTCAACTATGACACCAAGTTCGTTTATTTTCTAGCTAAAGCATTCTCTTGTTGTTACCTATGCTGTTTTTGGTTAAAGAATGTCGTTTCCACTTCCAATTAAGTTAAAAACGACGTCTTATCGTGTTATCATATTTTTAAAACTAATAGCGTGGTCCGCCTGAAATATAGAACAGCGCCATATTTTCTCAGTCATGTGACTAACATCAAATATCAACATCGTAAAGATCTCCTCACAACTTTGTTTTGATGTTCGTAAGTTTTAATGAATGGCAATGCTCATTTTGAATACGTACGGATTAAATATCACATACAAGTAATATCGTGAGTCGCACTGTACATTACACACATACATATATTACACATATAAAAAGATGAACACGGCTGGGTGACCGCAACAGCGATTAGCCAATTACTGCTGGCCCGTCACAAAACTACATTTAACTAGTTAACTATCATTATACTGTACACATGTTCACACTCTTCAACAGCAACATAATATTGGATGTAGCAGAGTACGAACACAATTACATTTAAGACATACACTTTTAATTAACGTTCGGCGAAATAAAGTAATACTTGAGCAAATCCGATTTAAATACAGTAAGGCTAGTATCCATAGTGATGTTTAGTTAATCTACAAGATAATTCCAAACTCGACACGCTCTTACGAGGAAAGATTTTTGGTAGGTTGTAGTTCTGCATTTTGTAATGACATATTTCAGTGGGTTGGATGAGGTTGATCGGGTTGTCCTACGAGTGACGTGGATAGCTGGCGAAACGTTGGGGTTTCGTGTTACTAAACCATGTGTAATTTTGAAAAACAGGATAAGGTCCAAGTATTCGTGCCAATACCTAACAGGAAAAAGATTAAAAGACTGTAACCTCGTTTTACAGTCAACGGCTGTACTAAACGGTAGATTTAAGATGTATTTAGTAGCACGTCTTTGTATTCTTTCGAGTTTTTTAATTAGTTCCACAGACTGCGGTGACCAAACCTGTGTTGCGTAGCCAAAATGCGACCTAACCAATGCCAGGTATAACGCTCGTCTAGCTGCAGTGTTCTTGAATAGCTACATACCCCAGAATCGTATTGGCTTTCGCTGTCTGCTCGTTTGCTTGCTTTTTCCACCTTAAGTCAGATGACACCCACACGCCCAGGTCTCGTTCGCTGTCAGTACTGGATACGATAGAGTCCTCCAACTTGTACGAGGATGCAACTGGCACTTTTTTACGCGCAAGCATTTGACGCTTGCACTTGGATTGGTTGAATGACGGCTCAGATACCGTTGACCAATGTTCTAGGTTCCCAAGATCAGTTTGAAGAGCAATAACATCGTCTTGTGATTTTATTGAGGGCGTCATCGGCAAACATTGCAGCACGACTGGATGTGGGTGCTTCGAGTAGGTCATTCACGTAAAGAAGAAACAATGTAGGACCGAGTATTGACCCCTGTGGAACGCCCGAACAAACTGGTAGTGGCTTCGATGTTACGTCAAGTACAGTTACACGTTGACGACGTCAGTCAAGCACGATTGAAACCATTTAAGTAGGTTACCACCAACACCCGAATTTGCTAATTTCTGCATCAAACGCTTATGGTTAATTCGGTCAAACGCCTTTGACATGTCAAGGTGCAACATGTCGCTATTTTTAGCCATTAACTTTTGAATTTGGGCAATGATCAAGGATTTTTTACCAAGTAATATTTTGCTGACGTCAGCGAATTTTAAATCGACTAACGGCGAAATGAAAGAGATAAAGAGCGGGAACTTTCGAATCTGTATTCTCCATACTCGAAGGTAGTAAGTTATTATACAATTATTTAGTTCCACTGGGTGCACTGCGGAATTTGTATCCTTGGCTATTTTCCACTTCACGGCAAACGGCCTATTTGTTTTAGCAAGGGATTTTCCCCTTTTGGGCTATTCACAATGTTTAGATCTGGTATACACACGAGCCGAACATAATGGGTCCTATTTCTCATAAAGCTTTCGTTCACTTGGGGTTGTATGTCTCATGACACTACTGGCGCCACACGAGAGACCGGGATCTTTACGGAAGGACTCTCCTCTTTACTTAAACCTTCAAAAACTCGATATAGGTGTAATCTTTAATGACATTTGTGTTCACTGTATATATAATGGTCATCTGGCAAAAACCAGTTTTAAGCAGCAACAGAAAAGTTAGTCCAGAACGGACGGACAGAAAAGGCTTTGGTAGGGTATAACTTAAATGAAAAAAACTCAAAAACTGTACTGTCCCTAACGTCTTGGATCATCCATTCATCTTTAATGGAAATATCCTTTGTTGACTGGGACAGACACTACCGGGACAGAAACGTCAATCTGCTGCCGGGCTATCTCACGTCTGGGTGCAACAGGTGCTGGGGGAGGTATGCTCTTTACTGGCAAATTTAAGGAGGAGATTGCTCCGTGAGCTAGTATTTTACGAGTAGAACCTGAAAAAATAAAAACACTTACTGTTAAACAAATGGATACTATCAAGACCAATGCGAACCATTGATTGTGCACGTCTTTACACATCGAACAATTAGCACTTTTGTTGGCTTTCTCTAAACTTGTTTGTTTCTCCCTTAACTGTACTCTCTTTCTTTTTACTGAGGGATTTTCTCCTTTTGCGCTATTCACAATGTTCAGGTCCGACTAATATACAAATGAGCCTGACATAACGGGTCCTATTTCTCATAAAGCTTTTGCTCACTTGGCGTTGTATGTCTCATGACACTACTGGCGCTGCGAGACTGGGATCTTTGCGGAAGGACACTGAGTGTTCCTCTTTACTTAAACCTTCAAAAACTCGATATTGATGTATTATTTAATGACCTTTGTGTTCACTGTATATATAATAGTCATCTGGTAAAAACCAGTTGTAAGTAGCAACAGGAAAGTTAGGTCCAGAACCGAACGACAAGGAGAGCTTTGGTAGGGTATAAGGTGAATGAAAAAACTAAAAACTGTAGTGCTGTACTGTCCGTAACGTCTTTCTTGGATCATCCATTCATCTTTAATGGCAATATCTTTTGTTGAAAGTGTTTGGGACAAACACTACTGGGACAGAAACGTCAATCTGCCGCCGGGCTATCTCACGTCTGGGTTCAACAGGCGCTGGGGGAACTTTGACTGTGCGCATCTTTACACATTCAACAATTAGCACTTTTGTTGGTTTTCCCTAAGTCTATTATCCTGACCATCCAGCCTTGTTTTAAATCATTTGATGCAAAGATAACTATTTGGATCAATGCTAAGCTTGGTAGTGAAAGCAATAGCCTTGGAGAAAATTTCGATCAATGGTGTTCAATGAAAAGCTTACTTATTTTATATTCAAGCATTAATATAACTGAAGTTCATAGTCTTAGAATCTTATATGGTTTTATGATTCCAATCTTAGATACATACAATGCGTTAGACCTTATAAAATCACTATTTGACAAAGCTGCATAGATACTGTATTTTATATATTACGTATAGGTATTTGCAGCAATATAATCTATTATATAGTACGTATCAATTTATAAGACTTTAACAAATTTTGGTGACTAACAAATTTCATATAAACAAAGATTTCCCGTTGTAGTAGGTAATATTTCACCGAGTATTATCAAGGGCCGTGACCTGACAGTTCAGTTTCGCACCGAGATGTAAATCTCAATCGTGAAATATTAGATAAATTAAAATAAGAATTAGTATGCTTACAACACTCATATTGTTCTTTCCTAAAATGTTTTTCACACACAACCCGTTCCCGCTATTGATTTGTCGACGCAAACTCTCGTCCACAACACGGTCCTTCGTGATCACGTTTATCCAAGCTTCGCGTATTTTCTTTGATAATTCATCTGTCTCAGCAGGAATTTTAAAGATTCACACTCCACTCTGCTTTCGACTTGTCGCGCAACCATATATTTAGCAACTTCTCTTGGCATGGCGACAAAATCGCCTAAATACGATGATTTTAAGTTCCCTCAGCTAGATTTGTGTATAGTAAAGACCTTCTTGAATGCACTTTGGCTTCCGCGTGACCAAAGACAATGAATTTTTAGTCACGTGATCGTACCTTCCAAACCCTCCCATTACATTAACTATGTTTATGCATTGTCAGAAACTTTAGAGAATTTTTTTTGTCTGCGAACCACACTTTTGCTCCACGTTCATTATATCATAATTAGCCTGCATTATATAGATTGCATGGGATAAACTGTAGCAGACTGAATTAGACTTCATTACCCTGTACGCATCGTACGTTATTGTAGACCACATTACTAGACCACCATTGACATCGTGATCGTTTTCTAAAAGTTAAAACGTACAAAGAATGAGCGTTTATTGCTCATACTTCATCCCAATCCTCCACTCCGAGTTAATATTTACTTTATAGTCGCTCGCTTGGGGCGTATCGACAATATTTTAATGACTGGTTATATGTAAAATGATTTTTTTTCTTATTTTTTTGGAAGTGGACCCACGATTGGAAGGTATGTTCAGGCTAAATTTTAGTAACCATTTATTATTTTTTTATTTTTAACAGAAATGTAATTGCGCTGAAAAATATTAGTTAATTTATACCGTACACAAGGTTTTGTGTGGTTATTTACGAATAATGAAATTTTTTTATCTAAACGTTGATGGGAAATTGCATACGTCAGCCTGCATTTGACAGTCTTATATTGTATTGACCTGCATTCAAAGGCGTTCTGTGGATGTGACAAATCTCTCAAGCGAAAAAGTTAGGTGTACAACAATCCCGCCCATTCTTACTATAGGTATAGACGCCGAGAACGAACACAATAACTATTGAGGATTTTTCATTACCTAAATCAAAAGTCTTAAATTGGAACGTTCAGACACATGACGAGATATAGTTGATAAACATAGTCAATCATAGATGGCAGAAGATTTGCATTATTGGGGGGGGGGGGGGGGCGTAACTTAGGAATAAGCTTGAGGGGTTGTAAGTTATGTTTAACCGACGATGGGAGATTAAGATTTCAAGCTGCGTGACCTAGGTTTCTTCGTGAATAACGTAAGGTACTCTGCCTCTCGAGGCCCCACCATGGTTAGCGCTGAGCGAGAAAATTTTCAAAGAAGCCAGATCGCCAGAAGTGGCATTTTCAGGGTCATTTTCACTTTTATGATTTCGGTTTTCCGACGCTTTTTGCCCTACCCAGTTATCACGATTTTTTTGACAAAAACGCCATTTTTAAACCCCTAACGGCCTAACCACATTATAGATACGCCCGTGGGTACATGCGCTATGATATAGCACATCATCGTTTCCTGGGAACAAGAGTAGTGAGGCGAATGGCCATGGTGTTGGTACTCGCCTTCCACGGTCCCAGCCCCTGATTAGTTAATCTATAATTAGAAACTAGTGGGTAAAATAACGAGAAGTACGAAGTAATGACTGAGTAATGGCTATTTTTAACTAATCAAATAAAAAAAGAACAATAAAAAACCACAATGTAGTACACTACATACAGTATACTGTCTAAAGTGTTGACTGTCTAGAGAATCGGTTACTTTATATACTACAGAGTAATGAGTGCTAATTTAACACTGTTTGGCTGTTACATGACAACATGGTAACTCGAATGGTCAATGAAGAAATTTATGGACAGTTGACAGCTTCCTTGTCAAGGATTAGCCCAAGAGCCAAAATAGCTCTTACGACGTTCATTAACAGATACGAACTCGTTAGTAATGCTTGATAAATCAAGTTGATCAGTTCTTTCTTTGTGGATGTGCATAACAATAAGATGATTAAGTCGTTTCTGATTCATGGTGGTGCGTAAATAATTTTTAATCTTCTCAGGGCGGAGAAGCTTCGTTCAAGGGTAGCACTGGCCATTAGAACAGTTAAATAGATTCGAAGCAGTCTGTCCACCTGTTGTAACATTTGTTTACTATGTGGACTGGCGTTGAAAAGTTATACGATAGTGCCAACAGAGGTTACTTTTCTTACACCCAATTTGTGTTCTACGTTAGCAGTCCTAAGTAAGTCAGGAAGCATGCGCAGTTGAACGGCTAATCTATTGAGGTCTAGGTCTTTCCATATAACTCTGAGAAATTTTCTGGCAGCAGGACCGTATTGTCATTAGAAGACGTCATAAGCAATTTCTCAGTACCTTTGAAAACTGACAAAGAAGGCTGGTTGAATCTGCGTTCTAGTTCACTCATGAGCAGATCCAATACTTGGTAAATATTGTTGACGAAAATAGATTTCGGGTGACGTAAATATAGAATTAGCTCGGCGCAGTTTAGAGGGATCGGTCAGATTCTTTGATTTGCTCAGGGTCGTTTGGTAAAATTCCGAAACTGCTGCATCAGAGTGTTGCCTTGTCAGAAACGATATTGCTTGAGCGACAAACCTACAAGTGTCCTGGGCATTGAGGTCATGACCCTGTAACACTTTGGAGACTTCTTCAGTAGCACTAAACACCAAATATGATAAAGAAAGTCCGAATAATGTTTCAAACATCTCTATTAAAAGCACTCTGTCCAGACGCATGCGTCGCTGAATCTCCAGATTCGTTACTCACTTGTTCCATTTCTGTGCAGTTCTTTAAGATGGAGTTAATCGCACCTGTTCAGCCCCGGCACGTCCACATTAAACTCTTCTTGAAGATTGGAGATTCCAAGGCGCTTGGGTGATGCACGTGTTATGGTAGCCACGCCTGAGGTAAGACTAAGAGCATTCTTTACAGCTAAGCACTTGGGACTACAGTTTTCAAACACAGATTGATATTGTGTGCCAAGCAGTGAACGAAGAGTGGTAAGGGTTGCTCGTTTTGGATACACTTGGCAACGCTCTTAATTGATCAGGCCATATTTGCAGCTCCGTCATATGCCTGTCCACGGCATTGGGTCAATAGAAGAATGTTAATTGTTCAGCTGTAGTGCTCTCTACATCAACCATTCCAATGAGATCATCAAAAATGTTGTATCCAGGGTCCACCCAGCGTAATGATATTGCAAACTGTTCAGCACCACTTAGGTCTCGGATTTCATCTGCAATTATTGAATTCTGCAGCACGAACTTCTGCAAGTAGTTTTCTCAACAACTGCATGTACATTAATTCAACCATTTCATTTACGATGTCATGTGATCTATAGTCTCCTTTCTTTAGCCAAGCCTCCAGGCCAGGAACATCTTCACCTCGACATCTAAGAACTTGATAAAGATTTCCTTCTTTTTCCTTATGTTCGCGAATGGCTGATCCTTGTCTTAAAAGTAATTTAAGAGATGATAACAACTTCATGAGCATTGTTCGGTGCTCAGCTTGTTCTTTTCTTGAAGGCTTGCTGAAAGAAGCGATGCTACTGAACCTTTTAATGAAGTTTGATGGGAAAGTAGCGCCTGCCTGTGCAAAAAGCTACCCTCATACCCACGAAATTTCTGCAAAGCATTTTTCCAATTATCAAATCCGTCCTCAGTAAAAGCAGTAGCAGTAGCACGTTCAGTTTTTTTTCAGTGAGGATGAAGCTTTTCGACAGTAGTAACAGAATACTTTGCCCCTTATCGTGCAAAATGATAACCAGCTGTGTTCTTTAAACCAGTTTGGAGAGAATGACCGATTTTGCTGTCCTTGCCTTTTACTAGTTGAGAGAACAGCAACATCAGGGTGGTATGGATGTTTAAGATCATTTTTGCAACACTCAAATGTGCAATCCTGTTCACTGACACATCTTTCTTAGCCCCCCCCCATTTCACACGTTTTTGAAGTTCGGGGTAGGCTTCAGCCCCCCCCCCGGTTCCGCCTATGTAGTCAATACTGTATACAAATAATGACTGTTTATGAGCACAATGGTAAGAATATTTTCATGAGGTGAAACGTGGAATACTCCAACCGAATATTGTATAATGTGGTCAAGTTATATTTCATTAAAATTTGTTCATAAGTAGAGTTTTCGTCGCAAAAGACTGCACTTGGACCTCCTTCGTTCAATCGCTCAAGTTTATTCCTATCACTGGACTTGAAATGCCAGACAAATCTATCGTCATTAAAGTATGGCATGAATGCTGCCTTGTAAATATGCAGTTTTATTGTAGTGGATATTAAATTTCCGAGTCTCGTGAAGAATCTGATTCTCTTGCTGGTATTCCTACAAATATATGACACATGATCTGAAAAGTTCAATTCTTTATCCAAGGTTACTCCAAGAAGCTTCATCTGGACAAATACTTGATTGTCACTGTCTACCTTTGTAAAATCACTTTTGCCTTTAGTCATCATCATAACCCGATATGTACTAAGGTTTCCTTCTAGGTAGTTCGCCTTATACCTCTCACTCGTAATCTTGCCATTTTTCTACAAGACCTTTGTTGAGTCCTCAATTGTCTCATTTGAAGAATAAACCTGATGGTCATCTGCATACCTGTACATTGATTGTTGCAAAATCAAACTCTCATAAAGCAGATCGTTTTGATAAATATTCCACAAAACGGATCTCAAAGAGGAACATTCTGGGCAACGAGAATTTAATGAGTTGTAAAACAAATAATGAATGCTTTTATTCGTGCAATGTTAAGAATATTTTCATTCGGTTAAAAATGAAATGTTCCATTCGGAAGGCGAGGCGATAGCCGAGTGAAAATATTCTTACCATTGCACGAATAAAAACATTCATTATTTGTATAATAATAACCGGCAAATCTTTCTCAACCTCAGATGTCTTAACACAGGTCACCCGGAATGCGTACAGTTCTAATATAGCGTTCAGTGGGACAGCATCTATTACATAATGTATATATTAACACAAAGGTTGGCAAGTAAATACAAATTTGAACACTCGTACAAAATTTAAACCACAAAAAAATCTGCAAAAAGGCTTCGATATTCATTTAAAAACATACACATATTGAGAAGACATAACTGAAAAGCATATACGTTGTATTTTTGTGTCAATTCAACATTTTTTACCCGACGAAATTCGCGAAAAGTCATCAAATTTTTAGTTGATTTTCGCTAAAACTATGCGCGATGCCGGCTGCCTGCCTTACGTCACAGGAAAAAGCTCCCTGATTGGCTGATGAAAACTCAAATTTTTAACCGCTAAATATTCCACACTGGGCTACGTAATACACAATGAATATACAATGCTTCTTTTTTTGCACCTCTTCACATCTTTAGCACTTCAGTTTAAAATTTTTCGCAGTTGTTTGCATTTGTTACTGAGTTGTTGCTTTTAAAAAAGCCTTCACTTCAAATTTCCCTCGGCAGCGTCGGCGTAGCTCTTTGAAAATTCTAACATTTCTCCCCCCGGTTTTGCTTTCGCGGTTAAAAATTTGAGTTTTCATCAGCCAATCAGGGAGCTTTTTCCTGTGACGTAAGGCAGGTAGCCGGCATCGCGCATAGTTTTAGCGAAAATCAACTAAAAATTTGATGACTTTTCGCGAATTTCGTCGGGTAAAAAATGTTGAATTGACACAAAAATACAACGTATATGCTTTTCAGTTATGTCTTCTCAATATGTGGATGTTTTTAAATGAATATCGAAGTCTTTTTGCAGATTTTTTTGTGGTTTAAATTTTGTACGAGAGTTCAAATTTGTATTTACTTGCCAACCTTTGTGTTAATATATACATTATGTAATAGATGCTGTCCCACTGAACGCTATATTAGAACTGTACGCATTCCGGGTGACCTGTGGTCTTAACAGGGATAGTAAATGTTTAGCGGACTGACAGTTAAATCGTTTTAATGTATTAACTGAACATATGTTTCAAACATCGGTCATCCTGGTGATCAGAACTGCCCGCATATCAGTAGAAGAAGTTGAAAATTACTTCAGTCACATAATTCTTTCAGTATAGTCTTAAATGGTTCTAAAACTCCAACAAAAGTGTAAATTTCCGGCGGATTAGGAATGGGACGGATTGCCGGGGGAGGGGAAATACGGGTTTTTATGTTGGAAGACGTCGGGAGGGTAAGTTCAGGTTAAAGGGGCACTCCACTGGAAAAACAAGTTAGGGTCAAATTAAAGATCATACCTTTACTAGGTTATCCCCAAAATATTTTGTTCTGAATGTTCGTAATGAAGGAGAAATCGTTCATCAAAGTTTGTATTTTTTTTGAAATTCCGACGCCATTTTGAAATTTCCCGGCAGACGCGGATTTTCAGCGGTTTCGTTTTCATGACGTCAGTGAGTGCTTCACACTTTCCTCCCGAAAATCGCTGTATGTTTTTAAACTATAAAGCAAGCTTTTCAAAATGTCTTCATCGAACTCGAGTTCTTTGTCTTGCTCAGACGAGTCTCTAGATGAATTTCATAGAGATATGTTACAAGTAGGCGAAGTCCTGGGTTATCAATTTCAACCGAAACGTGATTCTGTTAGTGATGAATCTGGCTCAAGCAGCGAAGGCGATGAGAATATGTCGACCGATGAAGTTCAACAGGCTGTTCGACTGGATAACCTAGACTGGTAACTCCTCATAATTTACTTTAATAAACACACCAAACCTTATTCCCCCCTCTTTTTAAACTGTAATGATGTCGTTGACTTGCAACAATTTGCAAGTGCTTACTTGTGTACAGGTGCTCATGTGAGCATTGTCAAATGATGGACAGAGAAGAGGAGTGTGTGTGTTGTCACGAGATTTCTCAAGTCAGGGATAAAAACGATGAGGTTTTTGGGTATATGAAACCACAGTTTTCTTATTTCTATTAACTGTGATGAAACCCAAAGAGCCATACACCTGTGTCACAGATAACCCTGGTTTCAAGACGGGATGTCTAGATCGATGGGTCTTGCAAATTGCTTGGTTGCAATATAAACAAGAATACGGCAGAAGTGCATACGAAGGTCCAGAACACAAAGTTAATAGACATGTTGCATATCGGCAGTTTGTTCGTTGGTGATGGGGAGTTCTTGGACGGGATATACGAGTGGTTTTACCATCTTGTGTAGTTAGCTGCATTCGAGCCCACTTTCCGCCTCCTGGAGATGAGGATGACTTTGTATTTGTTGACTTTCACTTTGCAGATGAATAAATATGAATCAGAACCCAAGGTATTTGTTTCATTGAAATAAATTATTTACTGTTTAGCCATCCCCAACCTTGATTGATGCTTTGCTATAATGTCCTGTTTACAGGGCTTAGGGGTTGGTGCTATGTGTTTGGCTTGTCGAGTTGGCTTGTAGGGGAATTTTTTGCCTTCCTGGCAGAGAATGACATCATCCATCATGCCTTCAATGTAGCTATATGCTTTTGGAGTTTTGATCTCTTTCACAACCCAATTTTTCCTTTGTTTTGAACAAACCAGCTTGTATCTTTTTTTCCCTTGACAAGCTCCCTTTTTCACTTCTGCCTGGCTCCTGGTAGTATTTGCATTTTGGTCTAAGATTGCCAATTGTGTTCAAGCCACCATTCCATTGTAGCTGAAGTGCTCTCTTTTAGGGACATATTTTGTCATGAGGGAATGGTAGGACTCTAACTGACCAGTGTGGTGGAATTCTGTAAGTTTGGCCAAATCTTTTAGAAGCTTCTGGTTAGTGATCACTTCTTCCAAGGCAACTAGAGCAGGAGAACCTTTCTTTAACCAGGTTATGCTCTTTTTCTCTCTTTTACTCATAGCAGCCTGGCCACACTTCTTGACAAATTGAAACTTAGGGGAAGACTTCCATGAGTGTTTGTTGACAATATGTTCCAACATCGATAACCATTTCTCCCTGAGAACATCTGCCAGTCCATTGCAGGTTGCTGCACACCACCACAAATGATTGGATATGCATTGAATCCATGCTGTCAACTCTTCACAGTCCTTTTTCTTTGCTTTTTTGGTGAGCTTTTTCGTTACCCATTTACTTAGATGCCATACATCATATTGGTGATTAATTGTTGGAAAGACAGTCCTCATTTTGGCAGTTATTGTTGTGTGCCGATCTGTTGTTAGGCAACGAATGGGAACTTTTTTCTTGATGACAGATTCAAGTGATCGTTTGCAGCCCTCATACTCCATCGCATTTGAAGAAGACACTTCTGTGACCTGCACTAAGCTAAATTCAACTATTAGATTTGATTTCTCATCCATCAGTGTATATGTTCCGTATTTTGCAGAGTGACCAGGGCTGTCACACCGCCCATCACCACATAAATCAACACTCTTAGTTTGCCTCAATTATTTTACAACTTCTGCTTGGTTTTTTCTCCAGGCCTTCTGAACAACTGGGAAAATAATGTTTCTTTGAATTTTGTAATAATAGGAGGAGCTGATGAACTGAAGATTTAGGTGTTTTGCAAAGTCTGCAGAATGCTTATAAGTATTGTCACTAAATACAATAGCTGCTGTTATTAACAGGTTACCTGCAGCAGTTCCTTTGACCCATGGTTGTGATTCCCATGTAAGTGTATGTCCATTGGTACAACTGGTTTTAACTGTTACCATACTTCCATGTTGGGTCATTGTTGTTGTGTCAGTTGGACTGCCACATTGTTGACAAAATTTGAAAAGCTTTAATAATTCATTCTCAGAAACAATAAGCTTTTTTTGTTTAGGTAATGTTTGTGAATTGTCATCATCACTGTCAGAACCCTCGGAATCTGAAGGGAAATACTCAGAATCACTACTTTCAAGAACTTCATTATCTGATTCAGCAGTTGCAAGGTTTTGATAACTGCAACACTCAGTGTTATCTTCTAAATTCACATCATCTGATTCTGGTACATCAGTTATACCCCATTTTTCTACTTTGGACATAAGAATATTTGGCAATTCGATCAAGTGGTTTGTAGATTGCTCTCCAGTTTCAGTTGCTTCAGTCATGATCTGCCCATTAACTTTGCCCAGAGAGTAATTGTGATCTTCAAGATGCTGGATTGGGTTAACATCATCTGAATGAATTACTATAGGATGGTATTTCTCAACTTGTTCAGTTTGTGTGCTAATTGATCTGAATGTCTTTATGGTTTGAATATTGAAAGTTTGAAAGTGTCATATTTCAATGGAAGAAATTGCAAAGATGCTGGTATGGTGTTGTCATCAGTTGTAATCTCCATTTCTTCGTTTAAATGACCAGGTGCAATTTCATGTGATTCATTTTGTAACATACTATCTGCGACCTGAACAAATGTTGATTTAAGAAGTTATGAACAAAATTTTACTATAACATGCTTGTGTTGTATCATTAGAGCATATGTTTGTGCTTTTCTTATTATAGAACTGTATATACAACAGAATAGTTTTGTAATTAAGTGCGTCTGTTTATTTAATGTATAATTGCATTGTGTGTGTATATATATATATATATATATATATATATATATATATATATATATATATATATATATATATATATATATATATATATATATATATATATATATATATATATAATGTGCTAGTTTTGGTTAGCGAAATACAAAAGAGTGCTCAATGACATATAGACAGAGCGAAATGTATAATTGTGCAAAATACCTCAAAAACTTACCACTACAGTCTGTTTCATCCAAAGGGAATCTTCAGGTGGTAGACCTGAAGATTCCCTTTACTACCACCTGAAGATTCCCTTTGGATGAAACAGACTGTAGTGGTAAGTTTTTGAGGTATTTTGCACAATTATATATATATATATATATATATATATATATATATATATATATATATATATATATATATATATATATATATATATATATATATATATATATATATATATATATATATATATATATATATATTGTTAAGGCGATCAGTAGAAGACATTTTCACATGCTTTAATACGTTTGAAGCTGATCTGACTTTATTAAAAAACATACTAAAATTGAAACATAAAACTATTAAAAAACGTTCAACTGAAATGACTAAAATGCTGAATTTTCGGCTGCTAGCTGCTAGCCTTCTTCAGAGCAAATATGGCAAAGGTTTAGTCTGAGTTGCTTTTATACTGTCCGTCTTTTATATCTATTGTCTTTAACAAAGGTAAATAGCAGCTGGGGAACTCTACGTGAACATTAACAGACTCCTTATCCGATACTGAGTGCCACGCCTCCAGGAAAAGTTTCTTTTGTTGGTCCATTACACCTTTTTCAAGGATTTTTACATCCGTTTTTGCTACATCATGTTCCGTGCTTTCTGCATGGTCTTTTATTGCAGAAGTAATCTTTCTCCTTACTCCAGGTTTATGTTCTAGCCAGCGCGAACACCAACATCTCTTCGTCTGACCGATATATGTGAATGCACAAGACTTGCATTTGAATTTGTAAACAATTGCTTTTTTGCGTGTTTCTTCAAGCATGTCTTTTGGTTTTTGAAATACATTAGCCAGAGTTCGCACTGGTTTGAAGGCCGTGCGGATACCATACCTAGTCAAAATATGCTTTACTTTTTCAGCCAGACCTTTTATATACGGAATGCAAGTGAAACCTCGTTGCTTATCAGCCTCGCCGTCGCAATTCAGTGTATTTGTATTACGTGCGCAAACTTTATCAACAAAAGCCGTCTTGTAACCATTTAAGCTTAAAACTTGCTTGACCCTGTTTATTTCGTCCTTTTGTAGATCGTTATCCGATGGAATGCTTTTTGCTCTATCCATTAAAGTTTTAACTACTGTCTTAAAAAAACTTGTTTTTCCAGTGGAGTGCCCCTTTAATGTTTTTTTCAGCAATTGAAGACATTTAGAACGCTTGGGGTTTGTGTGACTCTTCATAAGCAGCTAGAAATTGATGACAAAAATTTAGTTTTCTGATTGCTTTTATTATAGACTGCGTTAGCCTGCATTGTAATATTAAATAGGCTGGGTTAGGTCATTGTCCGGTAAATATGACAAAATTCTCTCGCTTAAAAAAGTTAGCTCTACAACAATCCGTGCCCATTCCTTTTCCGGAAAGAAAGCCTTCTTCATGCATAAAGCAAATATCGATATATTGGTACACGGAGCAGTATACAATTTCCAACATTTATCCTGCAGGCCTGAACCAGGGTTATTCGATGCTTTATCACAAAACCTGTCTTAAATCCATTTTTACGCTTTCCACAATCATTTAGTATAATTGCATGGGGAAACACAGGTACTATAAGTTCTACATGGCTCGCCAATCTAATTAACATTGACCTGCAACCAGTGGCTACAATGTACTACCCTGTGTTAAAAAGTATTAAATGAACTGCGTTATACAATTCGCCCGTAAATATAATAAAACTCTCATGCCACAAAAAAGTTAGCCCCGCAACAATCTTGCCATTTCTTGCACATTAGTGAGGTTCAGCTTTGACTCAATCTATCTTAGCCAATCAGATGTGTTCCATTTCCTAATTAGCCAATCAGGTTACTTGTAAGTCTGAGAAAGGTATTGGCAGTGGTAGTGGAAATTGAATGTGAACTTCGCTACTATATGTAAAGAATAGGCTCTACATGCCCTGGAATTAATATTCTTAGTGTTTGTACTACAATTAAAACTAACAATAAGTATCTGATAATTCACTAACTAAACCAAAAATTTTCATTTGAAACGTCCAAAATTTGTTTGCATCGTTTAGATTGAGAAGAGCAAGTCACGACGATTAAGGGCCACGTATTTTTCGTGCTGCAGATTTATATGTTCTTTTTCTCATCGTTTACTTCAATCTTAGTACCTAATTTCTCGATTAGTCCACAACAGAAGTTGTGTTCCTATAACATTAACGAAAAATTGAGAGAGCGACTTGAGAAGGAAAATATTTTACAATATATTTTGCAAGATGCTGTCACGCAACCACGAACGAAGGGCCTTTTGGTATAGAAGCTGCGCGAGAGAAGGCCCTGGTAAAATCTGGTCACGTGACTCCACAAATTCTGGACATTGCGTAATATTTCAGCTTCGTAATCATGGGGTTCGGCTTGCTTCAATTTAACAAACATGGCGCGAAGGAGCGAAGTGACAAATGAGCAATTGAAAGGACTATCGTATCTGCGAGATTTCTTACAATAGATTATAAAATGGAATTTCGAGACGGTAAAAAAGCTCGAGCTTCATTTGCGTGGGCAGCTGCGATGGAAATATAAAAGTTATACTCCTTCAAATTAAAGAACAAGGAAATTTGATAAAACGATAAAATATTAAGTCGCAGACAGTAGAGACACTGAGACAGATAATAATCAAAATGGAATCTTAATCTGCAAACATTTTGGAAGCGAAAATACGTAACAGTGACACCACAGTCGAAAATACAGCGTTGAATTCAGTCATGGTTGGCGTGTATAAACATTGATCTTTGCGAATTGTGAGCGCGAATTCTGAGCACTTGCTTGGTACTTCATGGTGAAACCACCTTTGACGCGTTTACAATGGTTTTTATATGGTCATCCTGATGTTTCTCTATGAATAAACATAAAATTATTTTCACTTATGCAGGATTATATTATTAGTTTAAAGCGTTTTAGTTAATATCAATATAAGTGTGTGGAATTTTTGTGTGATCTGTCTGAACGATGTCTTAATAGTCTTGTGTGGTGTTCCGTTAATCATATGATATCCCTTTAATGTCATTCTGCCACTCGTCTTCTGTCCTGTTTTGCTTGTGTGATATAAGTTAGTCATTATTTTATGTACTTTGTTTTTTTATTTGATTTAAAGTTCAAGGCAAGATTTCCCTAGATAAGCCTATGGCTTTTGGAAAAATTTCCTGTTTTAGAATTAAATATTGTTTAAAACAAACATATTTTTGTTGTTCTGTATTAGAGACAATCACGTTGAATTCTTCTGATTGGTGGCCATAAATGTACAAATTTAAAATTGAACACCCCTGCTTGAAGTATATGTAAAATGGCAATGGCAATTCTAACGTCATTTGGCCTGTATCTTTTTAGGGCGAATCGAAAACCAAGTAACTGAGAAACAAGGCAAATGTTAAAAAGTTAATAGTATTTACAAATGACTGATATATATTACTTAAATGCTTACAATACACTTTTCCAGATAGTAATTTTAACTATACAGCCTCATTTTCATATCTTGGCGAATGCTGCCATTTTTCATATTAGGTGACTTTAACATTATTTTCTATCATATTATTTCAGCAACAGTGTCACTAGTAACAACAGGAAGCCTGAAAAACAGGTTTAAAATATGAGAACAATGTTGAACTGACAAAAATTACTTTCCAGAAAGGTTATATACTATTATTTGCTGCTTAAAATGCAACATGTCCTTACATGGCCGTAAGACTAGCCTTTTTGAGGACAGAAAATGACTTTTACACATTCTAATGACTACAAATGTTAAGGAAAACTAATTGGAACCATTTAAACATTGTATATACAGTGGCATAGTCAGCTTGATAATCTGGGGGTATTATTCATGTTTTTGTTTAATGCACCATTTACGAAACAGGGTTCGAACGCTTTATATCAACCTTTAATTACTTTGCCTTTAGCACTTTACAGTTTACACGTTTCACCATCCCGGCACACGGTTTTAACACACTTGTAAAATTCCTACAGAAACATGCATTACAATTATGTTACAGTCCTTTACATATAAACAATATTTACACACATACATTATGATTAGGTAAACTTACCAATGTGCGGGAATATGGCTTGCTTTACTTGCTTTGCTTTTGCTTAACACTTCGAATACTTTATGAATACTTCGCTTACTTTAATTTGAAAAAAAAAAACAGGATGTTGGCGTTATATGCCTGTTTAAATATTCATGCTCGTCATGCATAACTAATATATACTATAATATTCATTGTTGTTGAATTAGCCACAACATCCTCGGCCCCCTGAATGAAGAGGGTTCATTCAGTGTTCAATAACCTAACATAAATAGACTTAAATGTCACTCACTATCTTAATAAACTCACTCATTAAGGTCAAATATTAGTATATGTAGTTCAGTATAAGTTGATACATCATGATTGTCCAGCTTCTTCCAACAAACATAATTTTGAGATTGGGCGAATCAAAGTGGATTCCTTTGTCTTTATTTCGGCTGTCCTGACACGACCATCACGACCAGGGAATACCTTCATACATCGGCCAAGCAACCAACGTCCACGAGGAATGGTTTTATCAACTACCAACACAAGATCATTGACTTTCAGATTTTTTCTTTCTCGAATCCATTTCTGGCGTTCTTGTAGCATTGGCAAATACTCTTAGCTAAAAACAGTCTGGTCCAAAAACAGTTAGCTAAAAACTGGGCACGTCTCAATTGCTTACGAGAGTGTAGATTTTCTTCGGTAAACATGCTAGATGGGATAACGAGACTTCGGCGTTGTAGTAATAAATGGTTTGGTGTAAGGGGTTCCAAATCGTTAGGGTCATCACTGCTAGGGCAGAGTGGGCGGCTGTTGAGGATGGTAACCACTTCAGCAAAAAGGGTACGCAATGTTTCTTTACTCAGGAAGGCATTAGGGTGACCGATTACCGCTTTCATTGATCTTCTTACACTACGGATAAGTCGTTCCCAGACCCCACTCATATGACTAGCTGCTGGAGGTTGAAAACGCCATTTGGAAATTGGACAAATCTCCCACTCAATTTCTTTCGATCTCATTTCATTCAGGATTGTTTCCCTCTTCCAGTTACAAATGGATTGACGAAGCTCCTTCTCTGCGCCAGTGAAATTTGTACCATTATCACTCCAAATAATTTTCGGACAACCACGGTTGGAGATAAATCTTCTTAACGCTTGTATGAAGACGTCACCTTCTAATGAACTAGCGTCCTCTATACGAATTGCTCGACTGTTGAAACAAACGAAAATACATCCGTATACCTTCTCTGTTGAACGTCCTCTTTTGACCAGGAAGGGACCAAAGAAATCAATTCCATTATAGGTAAAGGGAGCTTCATACGGAATCAATCTTTCACTTGGGAGGTCCGCCATATATTGTTGCATCACTGCTTCGTTTCGCTTTCGACAATTAACACAATTTCGTAAGATTTTCCGCGTAAGTGCTCGTCCTTGCAATATCCAATACTGTCGACGTACAAAGGAAAGAACATGTTCACGACCAGCGTGTCCGAGGATCTGGTGGTTAAGGCGTACGATCAGAGTAGAGACGTGATGTTCCTTTGGCAGAATCATTGGATGCATTGCATCAAGAGGAAGGGGAGCATTACGAATTCTTCCACCGACTCGGATGACATCATCGATCAGGATCGGATTGAGGGTTGCTAACTTACTGTTGGTAGAAACTTGTTTGCCATCTCGAAGTGACTCAAGTTCGTTCGGGAAGTACTGACGTTGTATAATACTCGCATCTCTGCAAAGGTAATCGTCGGTGGCATTGTCGAAGGAACAACTGGATTCTTGAGATGTTGGATAAAGCGCAACAACCACGCCATTTGCCTTTGAAGACGCGGCCATGAAGAACATTGGTGTAGGAATTGGTTTAAGGAAGCGCTAGGAGAAATGATCATCACGTGCTTCTCTGTCTGGAGTTCCGTATCGTTGTCTGGAACGTCACCTACATGCTGAGTTGGCCAACATTCATCAGCTTGCCAGAGGAAAGATGGACCCGTCCACCAACGACACGTAGGTTGAAAGGCTTTGATTTTCATTCCTCTTGAACCATCGTCGGCAGGATTAAGATCACCTGGAACGTATTTGCAATCACTTGGTGATGATACGTCGTGAATTTCACTAAGGCGATTAGCCACGAACGGACGGAATCGACGTCTTTCATTCTTGATGTATTGTAACGTCGTCATAGAATCAGACCAAAAGAATGTCCTCGAAATTGTTAACTCCAGCTCGTTGTAGATTAACTTGTGTAATCGTGAAGACAAAACTGCGGCTTGTAGTTCCAAACGAGGGATTGACCATTCTCGTATAGGTGCATTACGACATTTTCCCATGACAAAGGCACAATGGATTTGCGCAGAATCATCCGGCATTCGTAGAAAGGTAACAGCGGCATAACCGATCTTAGATGCATCAGAAAAGTGATGTAATTGAACTTCGACCAAGGTGCCAAAATTGAATGCTAAGAAACATCTTGGTATCTTGATGCTGCGAATGTGTTGCAATTCTTTAATCCATCTCTGCCATTGGAGAAGATACGGATCTTGAATCTCCTCATCCCATTGAACTCCAATCCTCCACAGGTTTTGAAAAGTGAAAACCACCTTCTGCCAGTAGTTTGGTTAATTGTTCCACTAACCATATTGCCTTTGGAATTGTTGAGACCGATTTTAGATTGTCGTCGACGTAAAAGTTCCTGCGAAGTGTCTGGATTACTTCTTGGTCAAATTTGCTTTCGTTGTCGTCTGCTATCTGTCTCAATGCTTTACTCGCACAGCATGGCGACGAGGTTGCTCCAAATATATGTACCAGCATTTGGTATTCTTCTGGAGGATCATCAATGCTGTTGCTCCACCACAGGAATCTCAAGGCATCAGTGTCTTTGGAAATAACTCGGGTTTGATGAAACATAGCTTCGATATCTGCTGCGTATGCTATTCTATCTTGGCGAAACCGTATTAGAACACCGACCAAATCGTTTGTAAGATCTGGACCTTGTAGGAGATGTTCGTTTAACGATGTATCTTGGAACTTTGCTGCAGCGTCAAACACCACTCTCATTTTTCCAGGTTTATTCGGATTAAACACGGGATGATGAGGACGATACCACGTTATGTTACTTCTGGGTGACGCTTCTTCTGCGGTCATTTTTCTTGCATAACCTTTCGCAATGTAATCCTCGATAACGGCTCGATACTTATTATGGAGTTCAGGATCTCGTTGAAGACGTTTCTTCAGGTGGCTTAATCTAGCTTCAGCGACCACTCGGTTACATGGCAATCTAGGATTTTGCTCTTTCCACAACAAGCCCATTTGATAGTGGCCATCTACTTTCGAGATCGTACTTTCGATAATTCTTTGGGCATATTGGTCTTCAACGGTCATTGGTTTTGATTCCAGTTTCTCTAGACCATATGACTCGGTCTTCCAGAAATGTTCTAGCTGCTTATCAAGGGAGACTTCGTCTTGCACAACATGATTTAACTGAGCTCGTAATCTGGGACCACTACCGTTGGTGTTGCTCACGTTACAATTACCCAGAACACTCCACCCAAGACACGACTTTATTGCTAGAGGCTCGCACGGTATTCCTTTTTTAACTTCAAGCGGAATGAACGCTTCTGGGATGTTAGTGCCAATCAAGACTGATATCTTCTGTCTTTCTACTTCGGGAAATTTGAGATCGTTCAAGTGAGGCCATTGGTTAACGCTTCGACGCACGACAGAATAGGGCTTGAGCGGGATGTTTAAGTCCTTGATTGCCCAGGCATCGTTGACATTGATTCCTAGGTCGTTGTCATCATCAGTGGGAGCTATCGTAAAGTCTACTTTAAGACCAGTTTCTTCAACATCTTTAGTATTAACAGTGGAAAGGGAAATCCTACCGGAGGAACCTTTGATTCTCAATCGTTCAACCAGAGAAAGATCAATCATTGTTACATCAGAACCTGAATCAATAAGACCATATGTCGTCACTTGGTTGCCATCTTCGTTGATGATTCGTAAAGGAATTACTTGAAGCAAGACTTCATTTCTTTGTTTGGAAGTTAAATTATTAGTTGATTTAAACTCATCAATAGATAATGTCATTGTTCCAACATCGGATTTCGTCTTCTTCTCTTTAGGAGGGGAACTCATGTGTAACAGTGTATGGTGAGGTTTACCGCATCCAGGACTTCTGCAACGGATGGAAGAATTGCATGTTCGTGAGATATGCTCCTTTGAGTTAATGCAATTGAAGCAGATTCTATTGCGCTTAACAAACTCGCCTCGCTCTTCTGGAGACTCCGACTTGAAAACTTCGCAACGATACAACGGGTGAAGATTGTTGCACTTCGGACACAATTGTTCCTTTGAAATATCATCACGATTATTACTTCGAGTTGTAAGGATAGTTCGTCTTTCACTACTGCGTCTTTGACCACCTCCGAAAACTTTCTCATCTCGATTACTTTCCGATGTTTTACTGAAGAAAGGGTGATTTGCAACATCTGCGCGATCTTTCAGGAAGTCAACTATGTTATGAAATGTCGCCATCGTTGAACCGCTTCGCTCGATTTTCTTCAAATATTCTGCAAATTTGCCTTGCGCCCACTTTGGTAATCTGAGGATCATCTTCTCGGGGTTATCAGCATTCATCTCACCGAGACAATTCATTGAATTTAGAGTATCATACATTACTTGCGCGTCATCAGCGTATTTCCGCAAACCTTGCTTATCGTTAGGTGCGATCATTGGTCCCTTGGTCAGAGAGTCTACACATGCGCGTACTATTTGACATGGTCTACCAAATCGATCCTCGAGCAGCTTCATCGCCTGCGTCAAACCACCAGGAATCGTCTCGTATCTCTTTACAGCGTTTAACGGCGCACCTTCGAGAAGTTGCAACAAACGTGACATTTTCGTCGATTCGTCAAGCGGCTTCGACTGGACCAACTGCTCAAATCTTTGGCGAAATACTGGAAAGTTCTGTGGAGAACCATCAAATTTCATTATTTGAATCGTAGGAAAATCGTGAGAAATACCAATCTTTTCGATTGTTGTCACCAGAGAACTGAGGAGTGAATCTTGAACGAAGGGGGTGGAACCAGTAGGTTGAAGAACCGTAACATCATCTTGATTCCAAAATCTTCTGTTCACATCACTCCCATTTTTTGCTCGGGTTGGACTTGCTGACTGACGCTGGGATTTTGTAGCTGGTTGGAGGTAACGCAATGATTCAGGATGACCAGGGGCATCTGTGTGAAATTGGTGGGTTTGTTTGATACCTTCATGAGGGATACTTGTTGCACGATTAGCGTTTGGGTTATCTTTTAACGGCGACGTTTCCTTTGGTACGTTTGATTGTCCTATGGGAAGAATATGATCAGCTGTAGCTGGATGGGCTGAATTGCGTTCCTGGTGTGAATTCGAAGATGACGAAATTAATGAGGAAGAACATGTACGATTGCTCTCCTTGTCTTTCTCCTTGTGCTTCGTTAACTCGGAAACTTCTTGTTCTGCTATTCGAGCTTCAAGTTCTGCCAATTCTGTGTTATCTCGTGCGGCTACGACTTCGTTTTCCATCTCAATATGCGCAAGCTCGATACGTTGATTATATTCAAATTCTTTACGTTTAATCTCCATGTCCATTTTCGCCAATTCAAGTTGAAGAGCTCTTTTCTTTCTACTTTCAGTTTGTCTTTCGATCAATGACGCTTTCATCGCTGCCATCTTTGCTTCGCAAAGTTTGGACGTTGCGCTACTAATTCTCGAAATGTCAGATCCAACAGAGGTCGTTTTTTGTCGAGCTACATCTTCTATAACTTGAGCATTAAAATGAACAAGAGAATCAGTCACATATTGATCAACAGTAACATCGTAAGTTTGTTTTCTCGAACGTTTGTTCCTCATACTGTACACTGATGCGTTTATATAACTCGCTTTTCTTGTCAATTAGCGTTAAATAATGGACACAACACGCTTCATATTGATGCCAAGCCAACCGTAACTTTGAATGGAATTCTTTTACTTGAGCTACATTATCATAACTGCTTAACAACTCATCGATTTGATTGTAAATTCGGGTAAGCGATCCTAGGTAGCCCCGACGAGAATGTTCAAGCGTATTTAATTTCTCTTGGAGTACTTCTTGTTGGTCAATTGCTGGATTCGGTCTTCTCTCGCGGACAGCAGACCGTGTATTTTCTTGAGGTCGAGTTTCGGTTTCGCTAAGTCTATGCTCATCCATGTGTAATGCGTACACATAAATCAAGCGAACACCTTTTTTTTTCTTTGCGAATGAATATTGGAATTTTACGATGTACGAAACAGGGTTCGAACGCTTTATATCAACCTTTAATTACTTTGCCTTTAGTACTTTACAGTTTACACGTTTCACCATCCCGGCACACGGTTTTAACACACTTGTAAAATTCCTACAGAAACATGCATTACAATTATGTTACAGTCCTTTACATATAAACAATATTTACACACATACATTATGATTAGGTAAACTTACCAATGTGCGGGAATATGGCTTGCTTTACTTGCTTTGCTTTTGCTTAATACTTCGAATACTTTATGAATACTTCGCTTACTTTAATTTGAAAAAAACAGGGTGTTGGCGTTATATGCCTGTTTAAATATTCATGCTCGTCATGCATAACTAATATATACTATAATATTCATTGTTGTTGAATTAGCCACAACACACCAGTCATTTGAAATCCATGCACCCCCCACCTCGGGACTACCAGAGGCAAAGGCGGGAAAAGCACCTTGTTTTCACCACTTTAACATTTCCCTATAGCAAGCCGGGAATACACACTTTTTCACTGCGCCATTGTTTGGAGCGGGGCGAAAGTGGGGCATTCACAATAATTCAATGAACAGCATATTGGCACTATCATGAAGTATTTTTTATGTGCTGAGAGTGGTGCAGATATATTTAAAGGTTGTGTTCTTGGTAATAGTCCTTTTTTATACATTATTCAGGTTATTACTATTCAGGTTGATTTTTAAATGATTGTAAACTTTCTACAATAAGGGATTAAAGGGTACTTTTAAAATTAAACCAAAGGCACAAAATTGTTGTTTGTATGAACTTTGCATTCGACTGAAATTTCTTCTTATTCCAGTTGTTGTCGAGGTACCCGAGGGCAGGGGAAATCACCATATTGTTTTGTCCTGGTGACGGGGAACATCACCATCTTTCACATTTAGATAAAGCGAATGCCCCGCACATTCCTGAGGTGGGGATGCGGGGATTTCAAATGACTGGTGCATAATATAATTTCTTTCAAAATAGATTGTTCTTAAGGTCTGCAATGAACATAAATGCCCCCTAAAATATCAAGCTACTACCCACATGTTAGTTTCATGTTTTGAAAACACATCTTCAACAAATTTATCATGTACTATGCAGATTCAGATTGTCCAGTTCAGTCACTACAATGTTGACAGGCGAGTACACAATACTGAAATACAGACAGCTCAAGTAAAAACTAATCATTATAGAGACATAAAAGCGTTAAGAAAATACTTTTCGAAACTTGTACATAGTTTTAATCTTGAAACATTTACAGTGTATTCGTTGGAAATATTACAACTAATTTTCTACTCATAGCAAATAAGTTATGAAAATATTAGTATTAAACATCTCAACTATCCCGAACATTTAAGCTCAAATTAGTCAAATAAACGATTGGAACCTTATTTACGTAAAAATATACATAAATTCGCTCACCTGAACACTTCTGAGCATTCGTTAATATAAATTTCATTTGAGAGAACACAATCCCAGTGGAAATAAAAAATAGACATAAAAACATTGATTTTTCTATCGGGATTTGTGTCTGCGCAATATTTTGAAAGTATTTTAAAAAATGTTCAATAACTTTCACCCCCGTGATAGCGCAGCAGTTGCAAGGCCAGGTTACAAAAATATCCAGAATTTGTGGAGTCACGTGACCAGATTTTACCAGGGCCTTCTCTCGCGCAGCTTCTATACCAAAAGGCCCTGGGTTCGAGGTTGGCTGTCACGTTTCGCCGCATCTTGGCTTTGGTTTAACCAGACGCCAGACGGAAGAAATTTCTTGTCGCGAGAGTGAGTTATTATCCAGTGGCGGATCCAGGGTAAGTCAAAATAAATTATAGCAGCCCAATTTTAAATTCAAAATAGCTTTATGACAATGTCGTAGGTTATGAATTTCAAAAGAATAAAATCTAACCAATGAAGCTGCTTTGAATGTATTTTAAAATGTAAATATATCCTAGAATGAGCAGTGGTAATTTATTTTGACTTACGCTAGATCCGCCACTGTTATTATCCTAATTCTACCACCTATTTTCATCAACCTCGACTAATCGTGCTTTCTGGAGATGTAAAACTGAATCCATAAATGGTAGATCGGCAGAGAGAATGTAATATAAAGGTAAAACATCTGAACATCTGAAGAACATCTGAAGAAGGGGGCTCATTGTATTCAAATTAAAAACCTAATAACTGAAAGCGATTTCGACATTTTTACTATATCGGAAACATGGTTAAACGAGTTGGTTCATGACAGTGGGATAGCAATTCCCGAGTATGTTTTATATCGTCTTGATAGACTGGTCAAAATTTTTGGCGGAGTATGTGTGTTTGTGAAAGAATTCTATTAAGTTAAAACCACTCGACAAACTATCATCAAAATCAAACGTCGCTTTTGACCAATTTTGGCTTAGTGTTCAGATTCAAAACCATAAATATTTTATTACCTGCACAGCAAATACCCCCAGACTGTACTGTAGATTGTTTTGATGAGGAATTTTCAGAATCGTTCGTTTCAGCATCTATGTGGAAAAAAGACATTTATATCCTTGGTGATTTGAATTGTAATGTGATTGAGCAAAGCGATAGCGGTGCTAAGGCTCTACTAGACAAAACACACAAACATGATATGTGGTTTAATAATCTCGTCAGTTCCGATTCCATAATTCTTTTAATTATTATGGGGACATCAACATAATCCTCCTCCTCAGTAAATATAGAAAATAAAATTTCTTGCAATTTTTCCTTAAATTTTCCTTTACTAATATTACGCAAGTTATCACGGATGCCATTCCATATTCTGACTCCCGCCCTTGAGAATGAATTTTTTAAATTGTTTATATGGGAATTCCTCACATACAAATTACGAGTTGACGAAAACCTGGTATTGTACATGTTCACTTCACGCACAGGAATGAACAAATTTGAAATATTTGTTAGTGTCTTATTATTATTATGATGCATATAATGCATTAGCATAGAAACAGATTTAAAATAAAGCATAATCACAGGTACTGTGATTGTCAACGGGTGTGCCCCCAGGATACTAATTTATTATATGCGCATAAAAGCTTAAAATCGCTAGAAAGTATTGTTAATGGCGAGTTAGCCAACATATATAACTGGTCAACTGCTTACAAATTATTCATAAATGTAAAAAAAAATCAAATTTTGTTATCTTTCATTCATATCTATTCTATGAATTTGTACCTATCAGTACCACTCTAAATATTAACAATTCCTATATTTTACCACATATAACATACGGTATCAATGTATGGGGCCTGGCCGCCAAGTTTCATCTTAATAAAATGCTTAAACTTCAAAAACGTGTTTTACGAATTATGAATTTTGGGCAATATAGATCGCACGCGATTCCTTTCTTTATTTCGGCAAATGTATTTATTTTTCTCTGATATATCATTACCAATCTGCGTTGTCTAGCTGGATGCGATTTAATAAATATGATGAGAACCGATCCTTAACAATTTCACGTATGCCATGGTATCGTATATGTTTCGCGTAGTGTAACGTTCAGAGCATAATAACAATTAATTATGCATTCTGGCGAACGGTTGCGAAGAGAAGCCGACTTTGGGCGGCCCTATTGTTGTGTTTTAATATACTGCAGATTTGAAAGCGTTCGCCGAACATGAATGACATAGTTTTATTCATATTCCTATGCTGATTTCGCACAAATCATCTAGTTAGAACATACATAGATCACAGTAAGTTTTAAAACTGTTAAACGTTTTTAGCGTATGGTAGTATATGGAACATTTCTGTAGCCTTTTGAAGATCCCTACCACGAAACGGACCAACGTGTGTGGTGCTGGCGCCGTCCAGACAGCAAGGATCACCCAATTTGGCGATGCAAACCTTCGCGGGAAAATCCGCTGCAGAAAAGGTTGAGGTGGTCCGAAGGCATAAGGCTTGTGTTTCCTGCCTATCTCAGGGGCACACCTCCAGAGTTTGTAAGAGAAACTTCAGGTGCAAAGAAGAAGGCTGTGGTATGTCTCATCATCAGCTCTGGCATGAAGCCCATGCCTCAGGGATATCCTTTCATGGAAGCCGAAAAGCAGATAGGAATGGTGTTCAAGACACCAACATCCTATTACAACTGCAAAAAGTAAAGGTTGGTAAGCATGGCGGTGGGCTTGCACAATTGAATGTTCTATGGGATGGTGGTAGTACGCTATATTTATAGCATTCCGATAAGCTCGATAGCTGCAGCTAATTGGTGAGAAGGTTCGCATTGAAATTGTGAAAGTTGGAGGCATAGTTGAAGAGTTAGACTCTTTTCGCTACAATGTCACGTTGGTGGACAAGGCAGGATTACCCACCAACGTCACTGTATTAGGAATTGAGCGCATCTCATTCGACATCAAAGCGGTGGATATAGACGGTGTAAGAAAGTTGTTAAAGAGTCCAAAAGCTCAAGACGTCGATAGACCTAAGGAAGGAGAAATAGATTGCTTGCTTGACTACGAGTATGCAGCATTCCATCCAGTTCGTATTCAGGCTATAGGACACTTACTTCTGCTTCATAACAGGTTTGTGACGGTTATCGGAGGCAAACACCCTAAATTGATAGAAAACACGAAAAGGATTGTCCAACATGTTAGGATATACTACGCTAACGTCAATATCCAGATGGAAGACTTCTACTCGATTGAGCGACTGGGAGTGGATTGCCTCGCTGTGGGTCATGCAAGTGCGGTCAGTGTCACCCTGGTGGAAAAGGCATGACTCTTAAGGAGGAGAGAAAGTATAATCTCATTGAGGAAAAGCTCGTCTACAAACCTGATCAAAGGAAGTTGGAAGCACGATACCCATAGACAAAAGATCCGCAAAGCCTACCAGATAACAAAGCCTGTGTGCTTGGCACGCTGAAATCTACAGAGAAACGCGTTAAAAGATTTCCCGAACATGCCAAAGTATATCAAAAGCAAATTGAAGATATGTTCAAAAGAGGGGCTGCTAGGAAACTCACCAGACAAGACATGGATGACTACTGTGGATCAAAGTTCTATATATCACACCACGAAGTTCTTAAACCAGAGAACAAGAGTACCCCCATGCAGAATAGTTTTCAATGGCAGTGCGAAATTTCGAGGTCATATCCTTAACGAGTGCTATGCACTCGTTATATGTATATGTTGAACAACCTTCTTGGTGTTCTGCTTAGATTCCGTGAAAGAGCTGTAGCGATGGTTGGGGACATAGGAAATCTGTTCCATGCAATTGACATATCGACAGTCGATCGGTATGACTCAGCCAAATGACTCACCGCTTTCTCTGGAGAGACTTGGAGGAGGAACGGGAGCCCGATACCTATGTAATGACGTCCGTTAACATGGGGGATCGACCATCTGGTACCATCGCAATGATAGTTCTGCGCAAGACAGCTGAAATGAGCAAAAATGAATTCCCACAGGCCTGTCAAATAATAATCCCTAACAGTTACATGGATGACATAATGGACAGCGTTGACTTGATAGACGAGGCAAGGAAAGTAATGGGAGAGATTGATGAGGTGCTTGATAAGGGGGGTTTCAAGATCAAAGAGTGGACACGCTCGGGAAGAACACGAGGATGTGCAACAGACGCGGACGTTGAACAGAAGGCTATTCAGCTGCTCTCCAACTCAAGCGTTACGACTAATAGTACCGAAAGAGTACTTGGAATGGGGCCACAGAATGACACATTCGGCTACAAAGTGAAATTGAATTTTTCGATCAAGAGGAGAAATGTCCACTTAGGGCCAGATCTTTCCCGTGAACAGGTTCCAACCAGGGGCCGGTTGTTCGAAGCCCGTTTAGCGTAAACGATGGATAAGTCAAAATTAAATAACACTCTTACATCACTCGTTAAACAGTTAACTTAAATATTTTGCAGTAAATATGTAGTTTTAAGCATAATCATTCTATTAAGGCTCAAAACTTTTAGTTTGGTTGTTGAATGAAGCTATAAACTTGGTTTCTATCTTGAGCTTAACCACCGTTTAAGCTAAACGGGCTTCGAACAACTGGTCCCAGTGTCCGAGCGCCGCTAACCAAGAGACAAGTTTTATCTCTGTTTTATCCCTGGGCTTAATATCGCCCTTCACAGTTAGGGCAAAGATGATGCTTCGTAAACTGTGGGGACGGGAGAAGAGATTAGATTGGTATGACGCAATCCCAGATTATCGTAGACATGAGTGGATAACCTTTTTCGAAGAGCTATTCCAACTGGAGAACGTCAGCATCCCGAGGTGCATGAAACCCCGCAAATCTATCGAAGAACCGGAATTGATACTCTTCTCCGACGCATCTAACGAAGCATATGGTGCAGCGGCCTACGTTCGTTGGACGTTAACAAATGGAACATTTGCTGCACAACTCATCGCACTCGTAAAGATGATAGATATTGTACGTCTTGAACTAACGGGGGTGGTCCTTAGCAAGAGATTGAGAACCCTCATTCAAAAAGAATCTAGGTACACGTCCAGCGCCGTATATCATATCGTCGACAGCGAGATTGTTAAGGCTGTGATCAGTAAAAATAGCTATGGATTCAACACCTACATATGCTGCCAACAGAATTGGCGAAATCCAGCAAGACACCGACCCATCTGAGTGGTTTTGGACTGCTGGAAGGCTGAAGATAGAGGACTTGCTAGCCCGGGGAAAATCCCCTGGGGAATTAGGGCAAGAGACTACGTGGAAAAAGGGCCCCGCCTTCCTTTAGCTCCCAGTGGATGATTGGCCAATCTCCTGTGAAGCAAATATCGAAAATTTACACGATTTAGCCCCTGAATCTAAAGAATTTGACACGTTAGCTAATAGAATCGATATTTCAAGATTCAGTAAAATCAGAATGTTGCTAAATACTACGGCCAGGATTCTGAAGTTGTATAAACGATATAAAAACCAGAACGACGCCATGAGAAAACGCAAGACAGGTGAGCTAACAGTATCTGACTTGGAATACGCAGAGAAGTTTTGAATCCTGGAGGCTCAAAGTGTGATTCGTAGCGCTGTAAAAGAAGGAGAACTACTTAGATTATGCCCAAGGTACAGAAACGGTATTATCGGCGTCGGTGGTAGGGCTGAGCACTGGATGCAAGCAACATGGAACAAACAAGAATTCATCCTATTGCCACACAACCATCGATTATTTCACTTGATTGCGGAGAGTGACCACGCTAAGGGTGGACATCTCGGTGTCTCCTCCACTGTGGCTAAAATCAGATCGCGGTTTTGGATCATCAACGTGCAGAAAATTGTGAAGAGTATTTGCAATAAATGTATTAAATGCCGAAAGAAGTTCAAGATGCTTTGTGGCGAAGCAATGAAGGATTTACCAGTAGAGAGATTGCAGCCGTCGCCTCCATTCACAAACGTTGGGGTAGATTTCTTTGGGCCTTTCACGATCAAGGGAGAGGTACAGAAACGCACACGAGGGAAATGTTTCGGAGTCATATTTACCTGCTTCGCCTGCCGGGCGGTTTACGTTGACGTCAGCAGTGATTACTCTACTGATAGTTTCCTACAAGTTCTGAGAAGATTTGCAAGCGTAAGAGGTTGGCCACGGAAAGTCACAATGGAACACAGCTCGTGGCAGCATCTAAGGAATTGAAAGATGTCGTGAGGGGCTGGATGAAGCGACTCTCCAACCTTACGGCGTGGTCCATGAGACAGATTGGCAATTTACACCCGCAGATGCTCCGTGGATGAACGGCATCACAGAGGCCTTGGTCAAGTCCGTAAAGAATTCCCTAAATGCTGCTATCGGAGACCAGGTTATGCGATTTAGTGAATTACAAACTGTGATGTTTGAAGCCGCTTAGCTCGTCAATCAAAGATCGATTGGACGACACCCGACCGACCCAGAAGACGGAAGTTATTTATGTCCTAATTCTTATATACAAGCATCATGGCATGCATAAACTATATTGGATGAATATATTACATCTCCCCTGATTAAGTATAAAGATTACCCTATTTTTGTTCATTTGTCCATTGTCCTCAAGTTCAGGTTCAATAACTTCCTGTTGCAAATCATGGAAGCCTCTACTCCTACACATTCTTGAATAATGATTAGGTTTTTTACACTTAAAACATACCTTTCCTCGTGCAGGACATTTTTGCTTTGTTTCATGTTTCCGACCACAGTTTCTACACTCACTCACCCTTGTCTTGTCATCACGAGGTTGCTCTGTTCTCGCTTGGTTCCTGTCATGCCTGCTTTTGCGCATTCCGCATACAGATTTATCTTGTTCAGTTAAATCTTTCATCTGAGTTGTTGATATTTCAATCCCCCGGGCGATTGTTAAAGCTTTACCTAGGTCAAGCGCATCTGCTTGTAAAAGTTTCTCTTTTACTTGAGGGTTGTTTGTTCCGCACACGATTCTTTCCCGAATCATTTCACTTGTTAATTCCCCGTACGCACAATCTTTAGCAAGCCGTTTGAGTTCTGTTACGTATTGATCAATAGTCTCGCCGTCGCTCTGATTTCGCGTGTTGAATTTATACCTATAACAGTTACTTTCTGTTTAGGATTGCAGTATGCTCCATGCTTCTCAAATAACACATCGATTTTATCTGTTTTCGCCGATGTTAATGTCCAAGCGTTAAAGATATCTCTTCCGTTTTGTCCCACGTACAGAAGGAAATAGCCACATTGCTGCTTTTCGTCTTTTTCTGATAATGGGTCCTGAAGCATTAAACGCATCGTTTGCTTCCAACGCTTTCAATTTTCAGCGATATTCTCGTTTTCGAAATCAAGCTCACTTATACTTACTGGTTTAGAGGCCGTTCTAGTCAATTTACTTCGTTATTTGTGATCCCACTCTTGACTCCATGTTGTGTTCTGCGTATTTTAAGTATGAAAATCTGACTATCGGTCTACTTATATACAATCATAATGGCATGCATAAATTATATGTATGAATATATTACTTACCCAAATCTAAACAATCCCTTGTACGTCGTAAAACTCCGATTCTTTGGTTGACCATGGTGATCAAGTTGTCAACATGCTTATGCCAACAGAAATCTTCACTGAGAGTAATTCCAAGATATTTATTGGCTTCTCACGTTGTATCTTTTTACTTTAGACGGTGATCGTAACGTCAGAACAGGTTGTTATTGAGACAGTGTGAGACTGATTGCAAATCGGCGTTTAGTTGAGATTCAAGGTCTGTCACTGTCTTCGCAAAGTGGTAAAGTAGGGTATCATAGTGTGTCAAAGCAATATTCATAGATAGCTTAGGACGAAAACCAAATTGGTCTGAAGTGATCAGATTGTTTTGCTGGAGGTACTCGTTTACTTGTTGATGTACTATGTGTTCCAGTATTTTGCTTAAGATTGGCAGAATAGTTTTACGACTATAGTTATTAGGAGATATTGGTCATGATTTATAGAGGGGAACAATCTTGCCCTTTTTCCAGATATCTGGAAATGTTTGCGAAAATAAGGGCGTATTGAAAATCTTGGTAAGACATGATACAAATGAGGAAGCATAATCTTTAAGCAGTTTCGCATCTATTTGATCCAGTTCCGTGGCTTTGTTTGTTTTCGTCCACTTCTTTGAACTCAAAGGTGTAGGGAAGATTAACGAGCGTTGGCGGTGCTTTCCTTTCGAATGCATGCTTAATTTTATTGGCTAATTTTGCACCAATAGATGTAAAACAATCGTTGAAAGATTGTTGCAATAGATTTTTCATCCGTTACTGGTTCACCTTCACTGATTATACATGAAGGGTTTTGCCGTGACACATTACGTGATGTAAGCTCATTTAGTGTTTTTCACAGACTAGATGGATTATCTTTTATGTTTTATCAGCTTTATTTGGCACGCCTGCTAATAGCCACACAATATTGTACATAACTAATATAAACTAACACAAAAATTACATAATTTAAAAGCGTGCCAAAGTTGGAGAAGCACAAATGAGACCAGGTCCCATGCATGGTGCTCACCATTGATTAGTCTTACAGGACAGTATAGACAAAACAACACATTAATATAGAGTAAGAAATAAGATTGGGAAGGAAAGCAAGAAGTATAGTAGATTAAAATAGTAGAGAGAAGAACGACTGTATAGAAGAAATTATTCAGTGATGATCAATGAGTGCATGGGAACTCGGTAAGTGAGGAGCGTAAGCAGTGGCAGTAAGTTGGAGATAAGTCTTATGGAGGTTTGTTTTGAAGGAGGTTAGAGTGTTAAAGCTGTTCGAAAGAGCAGTCTTACCAACATAATTCCATAGATTGACAATCCTAACAAAGTAGGAGCTTTGGAATCTTTAAAATGTGTTGACGCACGTTGATCATGGTAATTTACGACCAGTTCTCCTTCAAACGCCTAATAGCTCCTATTCTTATCGATTTCACTAGTCCAAAATCTCTCTTTTCCGCCGTTCCACGGATTCTTTGAAAAATCTCCCAACTAGGACACCAAGTTCGTTTATTTTCTAACTAAAACATTCTCTTGTTGTTACATTTTCTATTTTGTGATAAAGAATGTCGTTTCCACTTCCAATTAAGTTTTAACAACGTCGTATCGTGTTTATTGTATTTTAAAACTAATATCGTGGTTCACCTTGAACATGGAACAACTTTGTCGCAACTTTGTCTTAATGATCGTAAATTTTAATGAATTGCACTGCTCAATTTGATTACTTACTGCATAAATATCTTACAAAACTAATATCATGGTTCGTACTGTATAACGTGTGCGCTTACCACTTCCAGGATTGAAAAGGCAGATCCTGTTTGTCTTCACCAAATGTGGTGCGTAGTTGATGACCGACTGGGAGAGCTTTGGTTGGGTATAAGGTGACTGAAAAATTTAAAAACTATACTGTCCGTATCCTCTTTCTCGGACCATCCATTCATCTTTAATGGCAATATCTTTTGTTGAAAGTGTTTGAAGTTTGGATGCACTACTAGGAGATTAACTATATAAAAATGTTTCTCTTTAATAAATTGATTTGCCAACTATGTCTGTCCAATATTTCCTGAAATACCATAATTAAACAATGGCCGGATATGTTTAGGCTAACTTTTGGTAATCTTACATTTATATCTTTTTAACGTTTTATCTCGAATTTGAAACAAAATACATATAGAATATTTCTCTGGTAAAATATTTTGCGATTTATACCCAAGGCTTTGTGTGGTCCTTTATGGATTTTCACGTTCATATCCTATTGTCGTACATAGATCACAATATAATAAATTAGCCTGCATTATATAGATTGCGTTACAACGTTTTAGACTGCTTTAAACTGTAGCAGAAACGCATAAACAATGAGGGTTTTTTCGCATTTTCCGGACCACCGGGATCTCTCAAACGCAGTTTTATGCTTCCAAAAGGTTCGAGAGAAAAATGCACGAGGATTTCTGCAGGTCTGGCCGACCCAGTGTATAGGCCATGTAGATATGCCCGCAACGTCCGTCTCTGGGAAAACACCTGTATTAAAACAGGTCAATTCTAAGATTGTCACCAAAAAATATTGGCTTTTCTAGTTTATCTCTTATTTGGCAACAACCAAAAGCACAAGGGTCGGTCAACCGAAAAATCTTAGTTAAAAGTAATGATGTACTGTAATTGTGCTCCATTAGAAATACACTACAATTTTTATGGGAAGAATGTAAGCAGTGTATATTGGGGAGCGGTCATGAAGCAAGTGCTACGACGGGATGGAGAATATTTTTAATTTTGTCAACAAAATTTTATACCCCCTCAAGTTTGTCAGTTAATATTTGGTACCCCAGGGAGATGATGGAGCAATGTTTCATACCCCACCATAAAATGACAAAAAAATATTTTCGTTCTATGCAGTGCTTAACAGACGTTGCAAACAAAGTACAAATAAAAGCAATTAAATAAAGTATAAAGGCATACTAAACTAGTAGTTGAACGAAACTAGTTGTTGGACAACACCATTGTGTAGTAGTTTGCTGTGTAGTAGTTTCCCTTTCCCTTTTTCTTTCATACACTCCTCCTTATGGGCCCATGAGAAGGAATAAAATGATGAAACAAATAGCAACTGCAAAGTAGACCAGCTGTGTAATGGTCAAATCGTTCGTGAGACAATGATGGCAGTGATGTATCAGTATGAAAAATGTTTGTATGTATGCAAAGTGATTTATGCAAAGCAGGCCAGAACAGAGCCACAAATTAGAATTGGAGCAAATAAATTTTGTTTCCTGCCCCCTCGTTAAAGTCATGAATATATTCATACCCCACCCTGGTTCCTGAAGGTAATTCATACCCCATGCCCATATTCCCCGCCTTGGGGTAGCACTTATTGTATGACTGCTCCCTTGGGGGTGACTGGTTATTTTTATGTGAAAATGATTTTTTTTTCTTAAGTTTTAGAAAATGTTCGACGATTAGAAGTTATGTTCAGGCTAAATTTTGTTAATCATTTATTATCTACATTTATTTTCTTGTTTTCTCAAGAGAAATATTAAATGAAAATATCAGAAATGTAATTGCGCTGAAAGATATATGCTGATTTATACAGTGCACGAGGCTTTGTGTGGTTATTTACGAATAATGAATTTTTTTATCTAAATGTTGATGAAAAATCGCATACGTTAGCCTAAGTTAGACTGTCCTATAATGTATTCACCTTCATTGAACTGCATTAAAAAAAGTTTGTGGATGTGACAAAACTCCCAAGAGAAAAAGTCAGGTCTACAACAATCCCGCCCATTCCTACTTTAGGTATAATAGACAGACGCCGAGAACGAACGCAATAACTATTGAGGATTTTTCATTACCTAAATCAAAAGCCCTAACTAGGAACGCCCAACTTTTGTTTGCAACGATTAGATTGTGGAATATCCTGTAGTGTTTTGTCTGGATTTCTGATTTGATTATTTTTGGGCGGACAAGTGAGCAATTATACTACCGAGCATTATTAGAGCATGATAAAATGGAAGTTCTTAAATGTAAAGAAAATTTGCTTCAGTCGAATATTTCCAATAAACGCATAAAAGTTTCTTATCGATAATCATCGTACAGCTTTATAATATAAAGCTGATCCAAGATGGACAACAAACAACTGATCCTGGCGAGTTGGCTGTCCTCTAATCACGTGTATAATATTCCATCGCTTTAGTATATAGTCAGTGAGCACTTGCGTTTGTCATAAAGTTTTAATTCTTAAAAATTTAACTCAATAAACATTGTTAATACCACATACAAATAATGAATGTTCATGAGTGCAATGGTAAGAATATTTTCATGAGGTGAAAGTTGGAATATTCTATCGCATATTGTATAATGTGGCAAAGTTAGATTTCATTGAAAGTTGTTCATAAGTAGAGTTCCAGTCACAAAAGACTGCTCTTAGACCTCTTTCGTTCGTTCGCTAAAGTTTGTTCCTATCACTGGACTTACAAAAATGCCAGACAAGACTACCGTTGTGTACGGACGAATCATTGCTGGCACTTAAGCTCCTGCAATTCACTGTCGTCTTTACTTGCGTTACGAATTTGTTCCAACTTCTCATGTGACACTGGCATTTGCTTCAGAATAGCATCAACATAAACATCAAGGCCAAGATCATCAGGAGCGCTGCCATCACGAGCACCATTTCTGGACAGGGTATCGAGCAACCGGAATACTCTTTCCTGGTTTGTACTTGACTGTGACGTTATATCTTTGCAAGCGCATTCTCATTCTCTGCAGTCGCATTAGGACCAAATGTGACGGTTTCTTCATTATGATCTCCAGAGGTTTATGATCCGTTTCAGCTACAAAATTCCTTCCGTAAAGATAATGATGAAACTTTTCACAACTAAACACTAGGGCCAAAGCTTCCTTTTCGGTCTGCGCATAAGCTTGTTGCGTGGTTGTTAACGATTTCGAGGCGTATGCTATTAGTCGTCCGTTCTGCATGACCACTGCTCCTAAACCCGACTGTGAAGCATCTACTTGTGCTCTTACTGGCTTGAATGGTTCATAATACTGCAGCACAGGACCAGAAACTTCTGTGATCATTTTCTTGATCTCTGTAAACGCTTCCTGGTGCTCCGGAGAACATATCCATCCTCGATCTTCTTTGCATAGCTCTCTTAAACAGGCAGTCCTTTGTGAAAGATGAGGTGAGTACTGAGACAGATACGTAAACATACCCAGCTGACATTCGAGCTCTTTCCTGCTCTTTGGAGAACTCATCTTCTCTACTGCTGCCACCTTCTCTGGATCAGGCTGTAACCTATCCTTTGTGTAATATTTCAAATCCGAGTTAGTGTTTTAGACGTGGTTTCTAAATCCAAGGCTGCGCCTCGCCATTGTTCGTGGCACTTTGGGATTAGGAAGCTAAGTCTAAAATACTAACTCGGATTTGAAATGGCGAATGCGTAACGAAGGAACGAATTAAGGCGTTGTTGTTCAGGCCACTGTTAGTATTTGTTCGCCTTTGAAGGAAGCATGGCCTTTGCTTGCAAAAAGAGGAGATTTCGAGATCCTCAAAGCGTGGAAACAAGTATTGACAACGTCAGAAAGGCAATTCCACTGACAATGCGTTATGAAGATCGTTGGGGACTTCGTATATTTGAAGATTGGCAAAGTGGGCGAGAAAATAAAGCGGTCATATGTGAGAACAACCTTTTCAGCTTAGATCTTCAGAATTTTTTGTCGAACAGTACATTCACTAACTGTTCTTTTAACATTTCGTTTGCTGGAAATAAGTAATATTAAGTAAACTGCATGTGTGTTAGTTAGTGTGCTTTAAAAGGTAACATTCAGAAATCGTTATATATGTAAATTGTGTCGGAATTATACTATGATCATATTTTTGTTGTTTGAAGTATGATTGAATGTTTTTAATAATTCTAAACATAGCAATTGAATGTATTTGCATAATCTTTTGTTTGCCCCTCAATTTCCCTGTTCTTCAAAGCCCTTCCCACTTGAAGTAATTAAACTCCTGGTCTGGACGGGGTACCATCATAGATATCTCATATACACTAGATAGCGCATCTGTTATCAAAAAGTGAAGCCAAAAATCTCAGCGGTTTCCCACTCATTAAAAAGTGCTACAGAAAACACTATACTTTTATGCATTTGTGTATTAAATACTTTTTAGCTGCATAAAAGAGGATTTATTGTCAACTTTGTCCATTTCCGCTATACAAAATACACAAGTTATCATACTCGGTGTCAACTCTGTGGGAACGACCAGCGCCTTCGATCTGGCTTCAATTTTCGCCTGTCCACAGTGTAGGATGCACTATCTAATGTATATGAGATATCTATGGGTAACATATACATACACGTGATGTAAATTACACCATGTCATTGGCCGAAATATCTAATGATGTGTGATAAGGTAATTTCATGAACATTACTAGAAAATATATTGTCAATAAGCGTGGCAGCAACCCTCGTAATTCAACTATTTTTGCGTCGGCAAAAAATTGCCGAAGGCTTTTAATAATGTTCGATTTTGCCTCGGCAATTAATGACGTGAACCAGCAACATACAGGGAGTGAATTCGCCTAAGTGAGAAATTTTACTTGCCTACAATTATTTTCTAATATTGTGGCTATAGGCCATGCCAATTTTAACCTACAGATATGAAGTTCACGTTGTTAAAGTGGTTTATATAAGGAAAAAAACGCTGTAGTTTGTAAATTTAAGATGTAACGGATGGAATTGCCTCGGCATTTTTATTGCCGAGGCAAACTATGAAAATCATAACTTGCCTCGGCAATTGCCGAGTGCCGAGGCGGATTACGAGGGTTGGGCAGAATTAGTGTGCACACGCGTAGGTTTATCAGTAGTCGGAATCAAGTGAAAACTTTGTAAGGAGCAAAGAAAATTTTGCGCAAAATTACATGTTTCACAGCAAAGTAGATTTATGTTGAAGTCACCCATAACGTAAATAGGTTTGCCAGGGACAGCATACTTCTCAATTGTTTCTTCAAATAGACTTGAAAACGCTCTGGAGAGTTATGTTGTCTATAAATTATTCCACATAAAATATTTGCATGTTTCGCCTGAATAATTTCAACCCAAGGTGCTTGAAAAGCCCCATTAGTGGTTTTTTCTATTATTTTATAATTTAAAGATTTGTGAGTATTTGTGAACGTCGATACGTTTTCAAGGTTATAGTGTTGTATACTAGGATTAAAATCACTTATTTCTAGTTGATTAATTCTAGTTTCAGTGATACCAATTACGCTAAAACTGTAATCGAGCTCGTTTAGAAGATGTGATTGAAAATTTTCGATGTTCCTTTTCAAGCTCCTTATACATTATTGTGAAGAATAGAAAACCTAGCGTTGTTTATAGCTAGAGTAGAATTATTTTTTAATTGATCAAAGCTATGAGGTGAATAATATTTGCACCGCACTAAATGCGAGTGATTAGAGACCGAGTTATCATCTGGTGCATTAAAATTAAATACTAGATCTAGATGATATAGACTTGTTAAACAGTCTAATTGTTTTTTAGTTGATAAATTTTCAACTGGATTGGAGGATTGAGTAAAGTTTACGCCGTAAAACGGCATTTCTTGGAATAAATGTTTAGCTATCTCTTTAGCAGTAGCCATTGAAATATACATAGCGAATTAAATCCACTTATCTGATTTGTCATAGTCGACTTCAGCGTTGTATTGAAAACTTGTCCAAATCACTTTGTTGTTAAATCTTAATTGGCTGTGAATCTTCAGAATTTCGTAGATATATTACAGAGTTTTTTGTCCTGCAAAATCTGAAGTTGTTATCCTTTTTGACTTTTTTTGCATGTGCGAAAAGCTGCTGTAACCTAGGGGTTATAGATGATCAAATATAGCAGCATTCTGCAAAGAAGTCTCTTGAGGCGAACCAACACTAACTGGGTCAATTTTGCGCTTCTCTCCTTTTTTTATCATCACTTGTTCTCGTGTAAGGCGTCGCACGTATTTGCAAACGATTGGTTTTGCCTGATTGCTATTAGGATTTCTTGTTGCACTCGATGAGCAATATCGATATCCAGTATCGACGCATTAACACCCATGGCTTTGAAGATTTGTTCTCAAACCTTACTAGTTTCAATCGCCGACTTTTTCGGTTTAAGCTCAGGTACACCCATCAACTTGATGTTATATGCATAGCTATATTGCTGAGCTTCGTCAATCGCAACCTAAAGACTATTGACCCTGGTAGCTATCTCTGTAAAGCGAGTACTTAAACAAGAGATATGCTGTTTTGTTGATAAGTTAAGTCGTTTTTGGTCATCATATTCGTTGCTGAGATATTCTAAGCTTTTCTCAGATTCTTTGTCTGGCGTCGTACAGTTGCTTTTTGTTAGAGTCGTTCTATTACTGCTAACTTCTTCTTGCAGCTTTATGATTTTACCTTTTAAAGAATCAACTTGACCTTTCAAGTCATCGTTCTGCTTTTTAAGAGACTTGATCGTGTCCTTAGACATATCGATTAAATTGTAAGGTAGGCTTAAACAATCAAAATTTACTTGAAATGCGTAGAAACAAAAACGAAAAACATTGTAAATAACTGTTGAAAACATGTGTAATACCACTATAATAACGTCATCATTTTGAAATGCTAATAAAATCCACTTGGTTGACTTTCTTTACTTTTTATCAACCATCATTTTGTAGTGATTTAAAAGAGATTTAGTCACTAACTTTGGAATTTTGGGTAATGATCAAGGATTTTTACCAAATAATATTTTGTTGACGTCAGCAAATTTTAAATCGTCTATAACGGCGATGGTAAGTTATCATACAATTATTTAGTTCCACTGGGTGCACTACGGAATTTCTATCCTAGGCTGTTTTCCACTTCACGGCAAACGGCCTATTCGTTTTACCAAGGGTCTTTCCCCTTTTGGGCTATTCACAATGTTCAGATCTGATATACACACGAGCCTGAAATAATGGGTCCTCTGTCTCATAAAACTTTTGCTCACTTGGCGTTGTATGTCTCATGACACTACTGGCGCCACACGAGGGACTGGGATCTTTACGGAAGGACACTGTATGTTCCTCTTTACTTAAACCTTCATAAACTTGAGCATTTTGCAAAGTGGCCATTAAGGTCGATACAGATGAATTCTTTAATAACCTTTTGTGTTCACTGTATATATAATGGTCATCTGGTAAAAACCAGTTGTAAGTAGCAACAGGAAAGTTAGGTCCAGAACGGACCGACAGAAAGGGTTCGTGATCACGCTTATCCAAGCTTCGCGTATTTTCTGTGATAATTCATCTGTCTCTGCAGGAATTTTAAAGATTTACACTCCACTGTCCTTTCGACTTGCCACGCAACCATATATTTAGCAATTTCTTCTGGCATCGCGAAAAAATCGCCTAAATACGATGATTTTAAGTTCCCTCAGCTAGATTTGTATATGGTATATAAATACCTTAACTTATAGTATATAAATCCACACGACCAAAAACAATGAGTTTTTTAGTCACATGATCGTACCTTCCAAACCATCCCATTATATTAAATATGTTTGTGGATTGCCAGAAACCTGTGAGAAAATTTTTTTGTCTTCGAGCCACAGTTTTTCTCCACGTTCATAATATCATGAATTAGTCTGCATTATATAGATTGCATGAGATAAACTATAGCAGACTGCATCAGACTTCATTACCCTGTACGCATCGTACTTTATTATAGACCACATTATTAGACCACCATTGACAACATGATTGTTTTCTAAAAGTCAAAACGTACAAAGAATTAGCGTTTATTGCAATTAAATTAATTAAATTCATACTTCATCCCAGTCCTCCCCTCCGAGGTCGTATTTACTTTATGGGCGCTCGCCTGGGGCGTATCGGCAATATTTTAATGTGACTGGCTAGCTATTTTTATGTAAAATGGTTTTTTTTAAAATTTTTTAGAACTTCGTCGACAAAGGGAAGGTATGTTCACGCTAAATTATGGTAATTATGTATTATTTTTTGATTTTTTAACAGAAATGTAATTGCGCTGAAAACTATTAGTTGATTTATACAGTACACAAGGCTTTGTGTGGTTATTTACGAATAATGAAATTTTTTTATCAAAATTCGTTGATGAGAAATCGCATACGTCAGCCTGCATTTGACAGTCTTATATTGTACTGACCTGCATTCAAAGGCGTTTTGTGGATGTGATAAACTCTCAAGCGTCAAGTCTACAACAATCCCGCCCATTCTTACTATAGGTATTACGCCGAGAACGAACGGTTTTTCATTACCTAAATCAAAAGCCTTAACTAGGAACGTTCAGACACATGACCAGATATAGTTAATAAATATAGTTAATCATAGGCGGTGGAAGATTTGCATTATTTGGGGTGGGGACTTAACTTAGGTATAAGCTTGAGGGGTTGTAAGTTATGTTTAACCGACGATGGGAGATTAAGATTTCAAGCTGTGTGACCTAGGTTTCTTCGTGAATAACGTAAGGTACTCTGCCTCTCGAGACCCCACCATGGTTAGCGCTGAGTGAGAAAATTTTCGAAAATAATGAAGCCTTACATCGCCGGAAAGGGCATTTTCTTTAACTTTTATGATTTCGGTTTTCCGACGCTTTTTGCCCTACCCAGTTATCACGATTGTTTAACAAAATCGCCATTTTTAAACCCCTGTCGGCCTAACCATTATAGATACGCCCGTGGGTACATACGCTATGATCTGGCACATAATTGTTTCCTGGGAACAAGAATGGTGTGGCGAATGGCGATGGTGTTGGTACTCGCCTTCCACGGTCCCAGCCCTTGATTAGTTAATCTATAATTAGAAACTAATGGGTAAAATGACGAGAACTACGAAGTAATGACTGAGTAATGACTATTTTCAACTAATGAAATAAAATAAGAACAATAAAAAACCACAATGTAGTACACTACATACAGTATACTGTCTAAAGTGTTGACTGTCTAGAGAATCGGTTACTCTATATACTACAGAGTAATGAGTGCTAATTTAACACTGTTGGGCTGTTACATGACAACATGGTAACTCGAATGGTCAATGAAGAAATTTATGGACAGTTGACAGCTTCCTTGTCAAGGATTAGCCCAAGAGCCAAAATAGCTCTTACGACGTTCATTAACAGATACGAACTCCTTGTAGCAATGCTTGATAAATCAAGTTGATCAGTTCTTTCTTTGTGGATGTGCATAACAATAAGATGATTAAGTTGTTTCTGAGTCATGGTGGTGCGTAAATAATTTTTTAATCTTCTCAGGGCGGAGAAGCTTCGTTCGGCGGTAGCACTGGCCATTGGAACCGTTACATAGATTCGAAGCAGTCTGTCCACCTGTTGTAACTTTTGTTTACTATGTGGACTGGCGTTGTAAAGTTGTACGATAGTGCCAACAGAGGTTACTTTTCTTACACCCAATTTGTGCATACGTTAGCAGTCCTAAGCAAGTCAGGAAGCATGTGCAGTTGAACGGCTAATCTATCGAGGTCTAGGTCTTTCCATATAACCCTGAGAAATTTTCTGGCAGCTGGACCGTATTGTCATTAGAAGATGTCATAAGCAATTTCTCAGTATCTTTGAAAACTGACAAAGAAGGCTGGTTGAATCTGCGTTCTGGTTCACTTATGAGCAGATCGAATACTTGAAAATATTGTTGACGAAAATAGATTTCGGGTGACGTAAATATTATAGCATTAGCTCGGCTCAGTTTAGAGGAATCGGTCAGATTCTTTGATTTGCTTAGGGTCGTTTCGTAAAATTCCGAAACTGCTACATCTGAGTGTTGCCTTGTCAGAAACGATATTGCTTGAGCGACAGACCTACAAGCGTCCTGGGCATTGAGGTCATGACCGTGTAACACTTTGGAGACTTCTTCAGTAGCACTAAACACCAAATATGATAAAGAAAGTCCGAATAATGTTTCAAACATCTCCATTAAAAGCACTATGTCCAGACGCATGCGTCGCTGAATCTCCAGATTCGTTACTCACTTGTTCCATTTCTGTGCAGTTCCTTAAGATGGAGTTAATCGCGCCTGTTTAGCCCCGGCACGTCCACATTAAACTCTTCTTGAAGATTGGAGATTCCAAGGCGCTTGGGTGATGCACGTGTTATGGTAGCCACGCCTGAGGTAAGACTAAGAGCATTCTTTACAGCTAAGCACTGAGGACTACAGTTTTCAAACACAGATTGAGATTGTGTGCCAAGCAGTGAACGAAGAGTGCTAAGGGTTGCTCGTTTTGGATACACTTGGCAACGCTCTTAATTGATCAGGCCATATTTGCAGCTCCGTCATATGCCTGTCCACGGCATTGGGTCAATGGAAGAATGTTAATTGTTCAGCAGTAGTGCTCTCTACATCAGCCATTCCAATGAGATCATCAAAAATGTTGTATCCAGGGTCCACCCAGTGTAATGATATTGCAAACTGTTCAGCACCAATTAGGTCTCTGATTTCATCTGCAATTATTGAATTCTGCAGCACGAACTTCTGCAAGTAGTTTTCTCAACAACTGCATGTACATTATTAATTCAACCAATTCATTTACGATGTCATGTGATCTACAGTCTCTTTTCTTTAGCCAAGCCTCCAGGCCAGGAACATCTTCACCTCGACATCTAAGAACTTGATAAAGATTTCCTTCTTTTTCCTTATGTCCGCGAATGGCTGATCCTTGTCTTAAAAGTAATTTAAGAGATGATAACAGCTTCATGAGGATTGTTAGTTGCTCAGCTTGTTCTTTGCTTGAAGACTTGCTGAAAGAAGCGATGCTACTGAAGTTTGAAATTTGAGGTAATGAAGTTTGATGGGAAAGTAGCGCCTGCCTGTGCAAAAAGCTACCCTCATACTCACGAAATTTCTGCAAAGCATTTTTTCAATTATCAAATCCTTCCTCAGTAAAAGCAGCAGCAGTGGCACGTTCAGTTTTTTTTCAGTGATGATGAAGCTTTTCGACAGTAGTAACAGAATACTTTGCCCCTTATCGTGCAAAATGATAACCAGCTGTATTCTTTAAACCAGTTTGGAGAGAATGACCGATTTTGCTGTCCTTGCCTTTTACTAGTTGAGAGAACAGCAACATCAGGGTGGTATGGATGTTTAAGATCATTTTTGCAACACTCAAATGTGCAATCCTGTTCACTGACACAACATCTTTCTTAGCCCCCCCCCCCATTTCACACGTTTTTGAAGTTTGGGGTAGGCTTCAGCCCCCCCCCCTCCCTAGCTCTCCTAGCCCCCCGGTTCCGCCGCCTATGTAGTCAATACTGTATACAAATAATGACTGTTTATGAGCACAATGGTAAGAATATTTTCATGAGGTGAAACGTGGAATATTCCAACCGAATATTGTATAATGTGGTCAAGTTATATTTCATTAAAATTTGTTCATAAGTAGAGTTTTCGTCGCAAAAGACTGCACTTCGACCTCTTTCGTTCAATCGCTCAAGTTTATAATAATAATAATAATAATAATAATAATAATAATAATAATAATAATAATAATAATAATAATAATAATAATAATAATAAAGGTTTATTACGGCATATCCATATATTACATGGCTCTTCATCCCTAAATTCCATGGCTCTTCATCCCTTAATTACATGGCTCTTCATCCCTTATTCCTATCACTGGACTTGAAATGCCAGACAAATCTATCGTCATTAAAGTATGGCATAAATGCTGCCTTGTAAATATGCAGTTTTATTGTAGTTGATATCAATTTTCTGTGTCTAGTGGAGAATCTGATTCTCTTGCTGGTATTCTTACAAATATATGACACATGATCTGAAAAGTTCAGTTCTTTCTCCAAGATTACTCCAAGAAGCTTCATCTGGACTAACACTTGATTGTCACTGTCTACCTTTGTAAAATCACTTTTACCTTTAGTCACCATCATAACCTGATATGTACTAAGGTTTCTTTCTAGGTAGTTCGCCATATACCTCTAACTCGTAATCTTGCCATTTTTCTACAAGACCTTTGCTGAGTCCTCAATTTTCTCATTTGAAGAATAAACCTGATGGTCATCTGCATACCTGTACATTGATTGTTGCAAAATCAAATTCTTATAAAACAGATCATTTTGATCCACAATACTGATCTCAAAGAGGAACATTCTGGGCAACCAGAATTTAATGAGTTGTAAAACAAATAATCAATGTTTTTATTCGTGCAATGTTAAGAATATTTTCATTCGGTTAAAAATGAAATGTTCCATTCGGAAGGCGAGGCGATAGCCGAGTGAAAATACTCTTACCATTGCACAAATAAAAGCATTCATTATTTGTATAATAATAACCGGCAAATCTTTTTCAACCTCAGATGTCTTAACAGTGATAGTAAATGTTTAGCGGACTGACTGTAAAGTCGTTTTAATTTATTAACTGAACATATGTTTCAAACATCGGTCATCCTGGTAATCAGAACTGCCGCATATCAGTAGAAGAAGTTGAAAATTACTTCAGTCACATAATTCTTTCAGTATAGTCTTAAATGTTTCTAAAATTCCAACAAAAGTGTAAATTTCCGGCGGATTAGGAATTGGACAGATTGTCAGGGGAGGGGAAATGCGTTTTTTTATGTTGGAAGACGTCGGGAGGGTATGTTCAGGTTAATGTTTTTTTCGTCAATTAAAGACATTTAAAACGTTTGGGGTTTGGGTGACTCTTTATAAGCAACTAGAAATTGATGACAAAACTTTAGTTGTCTGATTGCTTGTATTATAGACTGCATTAGCCTGCATTAGACTGCATTGCAATATTAAATAGGCTGCGTTAAGTCATTGTCCGGTAAATATGACAAAATTCTCACGCTTAAAAAATTAGCTCTACAACAACGCGTGTCCATTCTTATTCCGGAAAAGAAAGCATAAAGCAAATATCGATATATTGGTACACGGAGCAATATACAATTTCCAACATTTATCCTGCAAGCCTGAACCAGGGGTATTCGATGCTTTAACCTGTCTTAAATCCATTTTTACGCTTTCCACAATCCTTTGGTATAATTGCATGCATGTGGAAACACAGGTACTGTAAGTTCTACATGGCTCGCCAATCTGATTAGCATTGACTTGCAACCAGTGGCTACAATGTACTACCCTGTATTAAACAGTGTTAAATGAACTGCGTTTTACAATTCGCCCGTAAATATAATAAAACTCTCATGCAACAAAAAAGTTAGCTCTGCAACAATCTTGCCATTTCTTGCATATTAGTGAGGTTCAGCTTTGACTCAATCAATCTCAGCCAATCAGATGTGTTGCATCCTTCTAATTAGCCAACCAGGTTACTTGTAAGTCTAAAAAAGGTATTGGTAGTGGTAGTGGAAATTAAATGTGAACTTCGCTACTATATGTAAAAAATAGGCGCTACATGCTCTGGAATTGATATTCTTAGTGTTTGTACTACAATTAGAACTAACAATAAGTATCTTATAATTCACTAACTAAACCAAAAATTTTCATTTAAAACGTCCAAAATTTGTTTGCATCGTTTAGATTGTGAAGAGCAGGTCACGACGATTAAGGGCCACGTATTTTTCATGCTACAGATTTATATGTGTTTTTTCGCATGGTGTAGGAAAAAAAAATTGGAAAAAACTTTATTTAAACAGGGTGGCCCTTTCAGCACGAAGGCTGGTATCCATAGGGGCCCTGTATCTAGATATATACTATATAGATATAATATGTAAGTACAAAATATTATCGCAATCAGTTCCGTCACTTCTAAGTTCCACATCAATAAGACAGCTCATTTCACACAATTCGTACGTACAAGACGTGCGAAAGTGTGAATGGACTCAACATTCATCACATAATCTGGGAGCATATTGTAAGCCTGCACCCCACTAAAGATAAAAGTATTTTTTCCAAAATTATATTTAACTTTAGGAAGTATTAATCTATTTTTATGTCTAGTTTACTTCAATCTTAGTCTCTAATGTCTCCACTAGTTCACAACAGAAGTTGTGTTGCTATAACATTAACGAAAAATCGAAAGAGCAACTTGAAAGGGAAGCAATATGTTTGGCAAGATGCCGTCACGTTTCGTCGCCATCTTGGCTTTGGTTTAACCAGACGGAATAAATTTCTTGCCGCGAGAGTGGGTTATTATCCTTGTTCTACAAGCTATTTTCATCAGTGTCGACTAATCGTGCTTTCTGGAGATGTAAAACTGAATCCAGAAATGCTAGATCGGCAGAGAGAATAGTATAAAGAACATAAAGTTAGCACATTTGAACATTCGTTCGCTGAAGAACAGGGCTCATTGTATTCAAATTAAAAATCTAATAACTGAAAGCAATTTCGTCATTTTTACTATATCGGAAACATGGTTAAACGAATTGGTCCATGACAGTGAGATAGCAATTCCCGGGTATGTTTTTTATCGTCGTGATAGACTGGACAAAATTGGTGGTGGAGCATGTGTGTTTGTGAAAGAATTCGATAAAGTTAAACCACTCGACAAACTCATCAATATCAAACGTCGGTTTTCACTAATTGGGGCTTAGTGTTCAAATTCAAAATCATAAAACTTTTATTATCTGCACAGGATATAGACCCCCAGGTTGTACTCTAGATTGTTTGATGAGGAATTTCCAGATTCGTTCGTTTCAGCATCTATGTTGAAAAAAGATATTTATACCTTTAGTGATTTGAATTGTAATGTCATTAACAGCAGCGATAGCGTCGCTAAGGCTCTTTTAGACTTTTGTTCGTCGTTTAACCTCAAGCAATAATAAACAAACCGACAAGAATAACTGAATCATTAAAACTTTGATTGATGTTGTTTTGGTCACAAACTAAAGCATGGTTAAGAATGCTGGCGTGACACCGGTGTCCCAGGAAATCCGTGCCCCGTAATATCGCCCCCACACTGTTATTTTCAAGGAGTAGATTTGACTCCAAAAGTGGAGTAAAAAAAAAAAGGCCCCAGTCTACTCCAATTTGAGAGTACTTTTTACTCCGGTATTTTAACTCTCTTTTCAGAGTAATTTTTACTCCAAACGTAGAGTGAATTTTACTACTCATAGGAGTCATTATTACTCCTATTAAAAATGTACTCCCCTTGGGAGAGTGAATTTTACACTCATAAGTGGAGTAATATTGACTCCAGAAATTACTCTTAAACTAGTATGTGGAGTAAAAATTGCAATAATTTCAATACTTACAAAATCAGATGAAATATTGTGAAGTTAAAACATTTATTGAAAAAAGAAAGAATTGAGTTTTTATATACACTTAATTAAGTCACTTTATACTATTCTACAAACCTATAAAATACAGTTCTAAACATAATCATCCAACACATAAAATGTTTGTTTTTGGGCTGTTTTAAACCAATTAATTTATAGACAATTTGATCAACATATTAGTTTCTTTGATAAAACTGGTTGTCTCACATGCATGTATATCATACTGTTCAATGGCTTTAGGTTTATCAGTTAACTATAAATAGGCAATTATAACAATATTATTAGGTTATTGCTAACTATTGTAGATTTCGAAATGTTGTATTGTCTCATACATTCCAAGTAGCAGTTCGAATACTGTGAAACTGCTTACATGAGCCCCATATTTTCCAAGGCTGAGTATCTTTCATAAATCAAAATATATTGCATCCAATTGTCCAAGCCTTGCATCATTAGCTTTGACTCCTTTCAACCAATGGTGTTTCCAGGCAGTTGTATGTGATCAAAATTTTGTAAGGCTGCAATAAGATAAGTAAAGTCGTAAGTTAAGATAATCAAATAGCTATCCACCATACATGACAGGATATATCTTGGGCATTGGATCATTCCAGAAAAGATCCTGCACAGAGGAAATTAAAAATATCCCCAGCCTCTTCGGATATCACACAGGTATTCAACCTTCCCCCTTCCAGGACATCTTGGACATAAATCCCCCACCTCCCCTTGGACATCTATGATTCAATTTATTCTTGGTTTAAATTTACAAACATTTTGCTTGATAAATACAATGGCTTTTTACAAAGTGTAACCCTTTGGGGCAAACTTATACATGCCTCCCCTCCCCTTTGGGCATCTTAAGACATCCCCCCTCCTTGAATGGCAGAAATTTCCTCTGAGGGGTATAGATCTTTTCTGGAATGACCTTTTGATGCAATAATACATGAGGCAATCATAAATTTTTCTATGCAAAATGTTCTAGTATGTCAGCACTTTTCTTAGTACAATTATCTGATATCAAATAGAATAAAATAGCAAAGTGTACATTAACATACTGCTTGGTTAAAAGTTTAAAGTAGCACTTTTATTGATAAGTAGAATAGTCTGGTGTCAGACAAATTGGCCCTATGACAAATCCAGTATATGAGACCGAGTGTGGAAAAAATACAGTATGGCATAAAGGTTTATATTGTCACACACAAGATGCACTACTGGTACTTCTAAAAGTGCAGTGAGACTAATTAATGGTGAATTATATGTTCCACTATCTTCCATTATTACCATGAGTCAATGTTATTCCTTTCCTCCCTAAAGGGCAGCAAATTTTACCAGAGGGCCTGCAAATCTTTATTGGAATGACCCGAATTCAAGTAGTGTGGTGTAAAACATGGATTGCATTAAGGATTATTCAGTAATAAGATGTTGACAATAGGCCAATTAGTATTTTGTTACTTTTAAACTTAGTGCTTTAATATCACTTCTTGGAGGTTGCGGCTCCTTGGGGAAATGTATTACTTATATCTCTTTTCTTGTTATGCAAGTCTTACTTACAATACTCATGAACATTGTTCTCCTATTTATAATATCAGTAATATCAGCAGCAATGCTAATAGGATAATTAACAGTATATATAAATAGTTTTGATTGTTATTATATTTTGCTGTATCTTTCATAGCAGAGAATTTTGCTCATCAAGAGGAGAGCCTTGGCAATCAAACATACAAAATACACTGTATAACACGATGTATAAATTAAGATAGTATTCTAGTGTTTTGCTGAGAAGGAAATGGTTGAGCACATTAAAGCTTAGTCATCATAACAAATTAGCAACACACAAATTTCCCTGCTACAATATTACCTTAAGCTAGGTAGCTAACAAATTTTGGCTATACTTCCATGACACGCAACAACACACTCACGAAATAATGCACATAATATCGCCGGCTTCCCCATTAGACTGGCACTCAGTCATTGTGTCATGGCCACATTACAATATAAGGTTCTAACACTAACAGTTAGGAACACAAGATAAGGTTCTAACAGTACTGATGTCCTAACAATACTGAGCCGAATTCTATGCATCAAGTTATTTATTTCAACGTATAAATTCCTTTTAAATCCAAATACTATCGCGCGAAATTCAAATTTATAATATGGAACACGTGTTTCGATCATCGATGGACTCATGGAAGGCAGTAAATATTAAACATTTACATTGTTTTATCTATACAAAAACCACAAGAATTTGCTTACCTGAGTTTTACGCCGTCCTTCATGATGTATACGGGGTTATTTCATCGTCCATCTTGGTTAAAATGGTATCTTTCTTCACTGTATAAAACCTTTTAATTGTGGAAAATATAAATATGGCGTCGCTTCGAAGTGACGCTATCCCGCCGAGCTTTGCGCGCGTAGCACTGCCACTGATCTCTGTAAGTAACTGGACACAAAGCTACGTGTCAGCGTAATAAAAATAGTTTATATTTTTTAATCAGCAATATTCATATCATACCGCTATTGGACAAACAGACGACATATATTCATTTCATCACGAACTTACAAGAGATTCAATCACATTTTGGCTGCACAAATAACGCAATCTTGCGAAAACAAATCTATGCCCGATATTTTGAGTCGTCTTTTTGGCATAGATATGGTGCATTTATCATAATTATAAATGAATACATGTCTGTAGATCTCTACACAGAGTATTCTATAAATTTACTCCTTTCACTACAATTGATAGTGGAGTCAAAATAACTCCGGGAGTATTTTTTGGGGGGTAAAAATTACTCTGGTATTTCTACTCCATTAGTTGTAGTTATTTTTACTCCTTTAGTGGAGTTAAATTTACTCTTGATGGAGTAAAGTTTAGATTCTAGAGTAGTTTTAACTCCATTTTTGGAGTAAATTTAACTCCACTAGTTTCACTCTCCTATAAAGAGTTATTTTGACTCCACACGTGGAGTTAAAATTACTCCCTGAAATTAACAGTGCAGGGGACGATATTCCTACGAAATTCGCCCTCCCGGGCGACAGATTTCCTAGGAATATAGCCCCCCTTTAGGAATTTCGCTCTCCTTCTTCTTACAACTAATCGCATGGGATGAGTAATTTCAAGGGTTTTGTTCACGCGTGTTTCACTCGTTGCTATAGGATTTTGCAACTTAAGAATTGTGTGTGATATCTCACGATTTCGTGTGATATCTCATCTCCCGATCTTTTTCTAAATACTAATCTGTGTCACACTGCTAATTACTTCTTTGCGGATCAAAATTTTTGAACTCCTATCAAGGTCATCATTTGGTGTATATAACCCTAAATTTCAAGAAAATTTTCGCTGAACCAGTGTACATATCATATCGCAGTTATGAACACTATGACGCTGATTCGTTCGTAGAGGATATTTTTGACGTTCCATGGGCAGTAATAGATGATCTTGATGATGTTGAGGACAGGCTGAATGCCTTTCATATGCTTTTCAACACAATTCTTGACAAGCATGCTTCTATTAAACATGTTAAGCTGAGGACCCGCCCTAACCCCTTCGTAACAGATGAGATAAAGGTATTATTGCAAACTAGGGATGATTAGCGTAGATTGGCCGTGAAAACCAATAATTCCAATGCCTAGTCGACATATGGATTGTTAAAGTGCGTAAAAAAGTGAGAGTTGAGAGAGACTGAGGAGTATGTTACGAAACAAATAAGGGAAAAGGCTAATGATTTGGGCTGTTTATGGAAGTCATTAGCTCATGCCTTCCAAAGAAAGCAGCTGGCGTGAAACGTTTGTGCAAGATGAAATGGTTATTGCTAATGATTTTAACAAATTCTTGGTAATAATTCCGTTTTCTCAGTACGCGAAATTAAATTTTAATCCAAGCCCTAAATCTAATTAAGTCTTCAATCCATCAAAGTTAAGACATGACAAATAAAACGCTGGTTAGGATTAGGGTTTGGGTTAGGACTTGGATTAAGATTTATATGAGAACACGGAATTATTACCAAATTCTTCTGCTCTGTTGAACAATTAAAACACAGTGAGAGAAATTCATGCAACGATAAACAATTTCAATTGTGACAAGATTTTAATACCATGAACAATTCTCCTAAGCAACCAATTTAGCATTAGAAAGGCCACGCAAGAGTACGTCGAACAGATAATCACTAAAATGCATTTAGAAAAAGCTCCAAGACCAGACAAAATCTCCTTAAAAGTAATAAAAGACTGTCTTCCAGTAAGTTTAAAACCATTAACCTCTATCATAAATGCATCTTTTACCAGTCAAGTTTACCCAAGCTTGTGGAAAAAGGCAGAGATTGTACCAAAAGCTTGTAACATCGATTATCAACAAGCTGAAAACAATCGACCAATGTCATTGCTACCTATATTGTCCAAAGTTTGCAAGAAAGTGGTTGCCAATCAATTTATACCTTACCTTTTATCACACAATCGTCTTACAGCAAATCAGAGTGGAAATAAACAGTTACATTCTACTGAAACAGCACTATTAAAGATAACAGATGTGATTGTAAAGGCCATGAACAACAAGCAATTAACTGCTGTTGTTCTTCTCGATATGTCGAAAGCATTTGACAGTTTAGACCATGCCATCTTGATTGGCAAACTTGAGAATGTAGTGGGGTTTAATACTGCATTAAAATTGTTTAAGAGCTATTTGTCAAATAGATGCCAATCAGTCCGCATTAATTGTATACTGTCGGATACTATAGAAGTGACAAATGGGATACCACATGGAAGCATACTTGGGCCCTTGCTATTTAGCATTTACATCAACGACATAACATCAGTACCGCAGTACTGACCAGCTGACTTCTAGGTAGATGATACAAAATTGTATACATGCTTTTCTGTTAGAGATTATGACCTAGCAATGGACCTCATGCATGAATGATGATCTTATAAGAATGCAAAATTGGTGTTTTCAGAACTTATTGCTTTTAAATCCTAACAAAACCAAACTTATGGTTTACGGGATGAGACAAATGCATACGAGATTACCTAACGATTTTTGTCTCTCACTGCTGGAAAACGACCTTATCTCTGGAGGTGCAATGAAAGACCTGGGACCAACACTTGACCGTAACCATCACATTGTGAAGGTGACAGCTTCGTACACGTCAACTTGCAAATCAAAAGAGTTAAGCATGTTTTTAAATCGGAATTGCTCACTATTGTAATTAATGCATTAGTGTTCAGCAAGCTGTTCTATTGTTCCTCTGTCTGGTTGTCAATTTCCGGGAAAAATATCAAGAAACTCCAATATGTCCAGAACTTTGCCACAGATATCATCAGCGGCCATAGTAGCTAATACATATTTGCACTTCTTCTGATACTCGGTGGTTGCATGATCGAACATTCATGCAGTCGAAAAATCGTTAACCATCTAGCACAGCATGGAGGTTTTCTGTGGTTCTCCTGATGAGTAATGGCGCTATATAGCTTGTGAAACTGTATTGCTCAACACTTGCACTGCCAAGTTAACTTTCATCTTTAAATATGAGTCAAGAGCAATGCGACCAACTTTCAACTTAGGAGGCTGAAGTAAGCCCGAGTCAAGATCCATGTAGTAAATTTTGGCAATGTGTTCCCACAGTAAATACTTTTTGTTGTTCCACATATAACGTGTGCGCCTTACTACTTCCAGAATTGAAGAGGCAGTTCCTTCTTGTCTTCACTAAATGTGGTGCATCAGAAAAAATAGATTTTTCTGCTAGGGGCAAAAAGATTGGGTGCATAGTTTACCACTTCGCTATCAGGTTCGACCAAATCAGAATACAGCTGGTAGAAAAGGCGAGTTGGTGAAGCCCCATCAGACTCAGAAGCACAAACCCAGAGATTACACTCAAGCTCAAATATCGACACTGGCATTATCTGGTAGGAGCTGACATTTTTGGTAAGGAAGTATGCCAGGGCATACGTACGAGATTACTAGCAGCACCGCGTATGAAAAATACCAGGTCATGAGTTGCAAGGTCAGATAATCCACTGCTTAGGTTCTGTTCCTCTTTATCAAGATCAACAAAGCTAATTAATTTGTTTGAGTGTTCATCAAAGGGCAGCTTTGAATGGATTTTCACTTCATCTCTGAATGCCGAAATAATGGCTTGTTTGACTCCTCAGTCTATCAATATTATCTAGATCAAAACCTATCCTTGGCTTGAAGAAAGTCGGTAATCCCTGAGAGTTCTTTCCCTTGGGAGTACTAGAACACCTGACTCTTGTAATTCTTTATATGCTGACTGAGACTTGGCATCAAGGGACAGACGGAAGCGGATAACATGAGGGTGTAACCTATATTAATGATAAAGATATAATAATTCTAATTAGAATAAAATACTTATATACTATGGTATTACCTTCACCTGACCAAGTCACAAAATGTTGCCTTGCACACTGCGGGAAGCCCAATCAACTCAGGGCTTACTATTAAAATCATCAGACATTCAAAATATAAAAACGCCACTTCCCCACTTACTATTAAAATCATCAGACATTCGAAATATAAAAACGTACACAAAGATGAATTGCAACTCAATAGAACATAAAAAGGTGGCACAGGTGTAGACTAGGGGACACTCAGACTACCTGTTGAAATATTGCCATCAAATTTGTACAAGTGCCATTGCCATTTGCTTTTCTTTTTTCAGTCATACGCTTCTTAAAATGACTTGCCATTACAAACAACAAAATTGAAGCTTTCATCATGCAATACCATCAATGTTCAAGAAATAATAATACTAGAATGATTATCTCCTTCCAAACTTTGGCATAGCTAGTAGTTTCCTGTGTTGCACGCAGAAAACTTTCATCTGTGGGGTTACTTCATCACTTCTATCTGAGAGAATGGCCAACATATCTGTTCCACCGCTGCATCAGTTAGAATACTGTTATTCTCAGTTTCTTTTGTTAGCTCTGCTATTCGACCCTCAAGTTTCTTGCATGCCAGCCTTTACTTTTGGACTGTGGAAATTAATCTCTTCTTACTTGAGCCAGACAAAGGTGCATTACTTTTGAGAGGCTTTGTTGCTCTCTTGACTGTACTCTCTTTCGTTTTACCAAGGGATTTCCCCTTTTGGGCTATTCACAATGTTTAGATCTGATATACACACGAACCTGTTGAGGATTTTTCATTACCTAAATCAAAAGCCTTAACTAGGAACGTTCAGACACATGACCAGATATAGTTAATAAACATAGTTAATACTATATATAAATAATGAATGTTTATGAGTGCATTGATAAGAATATTTTCATGAGGTGAAATGTGGAATATTCCAACCGCATATTGTATAATGTGGTGACTGTTTTCAATGGTAGGAATATTTTCATTCAGCTATCGTCGAGTTTGTCATAAAGTTTTAACTCTTAAAAATTTAACTCAATAATCATAGTTAATACTATATACAAATAATGAAGGTTTATGAGCGCAATGGTAAGAATATTTTCATGAGGTGAAAGATGGAATATTCTATCGCATATTGTATGATGTGGTCAAGTTAGATTTCATTGAAAGTTGTTCAGAAGTAGAGTTCCAGTCACAAAAGACTGCTCTTAGACCTCTTTCGTTCATTCGTATCATATATGACACATGATCTGAAAAGTATCTGACGTCTGGGTGCAGCAGGCGCTGGGGGAGGTATGCTCTAAGATACTGGCAAATTTAAGGACCAACCGGCCTTGTTTTGAATTATTTGATGCAGAGAGAACTATTTGCATCAATGCCAAGCTTGGTAGTGAAGGCAATAAATAGCCTTGGAGAAAATTTCAATCAGTAGTGTTGAATAAAAAGTTTCCTTTTTTTACATTGAATAATTAATATAACTGAAGTTCATAGTCTTTGAATATATAGTTTTATGATTCCAATCTTAAATACAATGCGTTAGACCTTGTAAAATCACTTTTTGACAAAGCTACATAGATACTGTATTTTATATATTAAATAGGTATTTGCAGCAATGTAATTTATGATGTAGTACCGTATCAATTTATTAGGCTTTACTAATTTTTGGTGATTAACAAATTTCTTATAAGCAAATATTTCCCGTTGTAGTAGGTAATATTTCACCGAGTATTCTCAAGGGCCGTGACCTGACAGTTCTGTTGCGCACCGAGAAGTAATTCTCAATCGTGAAATATTAGATAAATTAAAATAAGAATTAGTATGCTTACAACATTCATATTGTTCTTTCCTAAAACCCTTCCAAACCGTCCCATTATATTAAATATGTTTGTGGATTGCCAAAAACCTGTGAGAAAAATTTTTTCTCTTCGAGCCACACTTTCTCCACGTTCATTATATCATGTATTGGCCTGCATTATGTACATTACATGAGATAAACGGTAGCAGACTGCATCAGACTTCATCACCCTGAACGCATCGTGCTGTATTATAGACCACATTACTAGACCACCACTGACATCATGATGGTTTTCTAAAAGTTAAAACGTATAAAGAATGAAATATTGCAATTAAATTAATTAAATTCATACCTCATCCCAATCCTCCGCTCCGAGGTAGTATTTACTTTGTGGCCGCTCGCTTTGGGCGTATCGACAATATTTTAATATGACTGGTTAAATTTTGGTAACCATTTATTATTTTTTATTTTTTAACAGAAATGTAATTGCGCAGAAAATATTAGTTGATTTACACAGCACACAAGGCTTTGTGTGGTTGTTTACGAATAATGAAATTTTTTAATCTAAACGTTGATGAGAAATCGCATACGTCAACCTGCATTTGACAGTCTTATATTGTATTGACCTGCATTCAAATGCGTTCTGTGGATGTGACAAAACTCTCAAGAGATTTTTCTCTACAACAGTTAGTCTACAACAATCCCGCCCATTCTTGCTATAGGTATAGACGCCGAGAATGAGCGCAATAACTGTTGAGAATTTTTCATTACCTAAATCAAAAGCCTTAACTAGGAACGTTCAGACACATGACCAGATATAGTTAACAAACATAGTTAATACTATATATAAATAATGAATGTTTATAAGTGCAATGGTAAGAATATTTTCGTGAGGTGAAACGTGGAATATTCCAACCGCATATTGTATAATGTGGTCAAGTTAGATTTCATTAAAAGTTGTTCATAAGTAGATTTCCAGTCACAAAAGACTGCTCTTAGACCTCTTTCGTTCATTCGCTCAAGTTTTTTTCCTATCACTGGACTTTAAAAAATGCCAGACAATTCTACCGTCATTAAAGTATGGCATAAATGCTGCCTTGTAAATATGCAGTTTTATTTTAGTGGGTATTAATTTTCTCTCGTGAAGAATCTGATTCTCTTGCTGGTATTCCTACAAATATATGACACATGATCTGAAAAGTTCAATTCTTTACTCCAAGAAGCTTCATCTGGGCTAATACTTGATTGTCAATGTCTGCCTTTGTGATATCACTTTTACCTTTAGTCATCATCATAACCTGATATGTACTAAGGTTTCCTCCTAGATAGTTCACCTTATACCTCTCACTCGTAATCTTGCCATTTTTCTCTAAGACCTTTGCTGTGCCCTCGATTGTCTCATTTGAAAAATAAAGCTGATGGTCATCTGCATACATTGATTGTTGCAAAATCAAATTCTCATAAAACAGATCGTTTTAATAAATTTTGCACAGAACTGATCTCAATTCTCAAAGAGGAACATTCTGGACAACCAGAATTTAATGAGTTGCTTTATAAAACAAATAATGAATGTTTTCAATGGTAGGAATATTTTCATTCGGCTATCGTCTCGTTGAATGGAACATTCCATCTTTCACCTCGTGAAAATATTCTTACCATTGCACGAATAAATTCATTATTCATTATTATTTTAATACATTATTTGTGGAATAGTAACCGGCAAATCTTTCTCAACCTCAGATGTCTTAACAATGATAGTAAATGTTTAGCGCACTGACAGCAAAGTCATTTTAATTTATTAACTGTAGATATGTTTCAAACATCGGTCATCCTGGTAATCGGAACTGCCGCATGTCAGTAGAAAAAGTTGAAAATTACTTCAGTCACATAATTCTTTCAGTATAGTCTTAAATATTTCTAAAATTCTCACTTGGACGGATTGTCGGGGGAGGGAAAATGCGTTTTTTTATATTGGAAGACGTCGGGAGGGAATGTTCAGGCTAAATTTGTCAGCAATTTATTATTTTTTTTAGTGTTTTATCAGCAGTTGAAGACATTTAAAACGCTTGGGGTTTGTATGACTCTATAAGCAACTAGAAATTGATGACAAAAATTTAGTTGTCTGATTGATTGTATTATAGACTGCATTGCAATATTAAATAGGCTGCGTTAAACCATTGTCCGGTAAATATGACGAAATTCTCACGCCTTGAAAAAAGACATTTATGTCCTTAGTGATTTGAATTGTAATGTCATTAACAGCAGCGATAGCGGTGCTATGGCTCTATTAGACTGTTCGTCGTTTAACCTCAAACAATTAAACAAACCGACAAGGATAACTGAATCATCTAAAACTTTGATGGATGTTGTTTTGGTCACAAACAAAAGAATGGTTAAGAACGCCGGCGTGACACCGGTCGCTATCAGTGATCATTATTTGGCGTATATAACAATCAATTTCAAGAAAATTTTCGCTAAACCAGTTTAAATATATCGCAGTTATAAACACTATGACGCCGATTCGTTCGTACAGGATATTTTTGACGTTCCGTGAGCAGTTGTAGATGATCTTGATGATATTGAGGACAGGCTGAATGCCTTTCATATGCTTTTCAACCCAATTCTTGACAAGCATGCCGCTATTAAACGTGTTAAGCTGAGGACCCGTCCTAGCCCCTTCGTAACAGATGAGATAAAGTTATTAATGCAAACTAGGGATGAGTGGCGTAGACTGGCCGAGAAAACCAATAATTCCAATATATAATAATTCTGGTCAACATATAGATTGTTAAAGTGCGTAGAAAAGTGAGAGTTGAGAGAGACTGAGGAGTATGTTACGAAACAAATAAGGGAAAAGGCTAATGATTTGGGCTGTTTATGGAAAGTCATTAGCTCATGCCTTCCAAAGAAAGCAGCTGGCGTGAAACGTTTGTGAAAGATAAAACGGTTATTGCTAATGATTTTAACAAATTCTTCTGCTCTGTTGAACAAATCACAGTGGGAGAAATTCATACAACGATAAACATGAACAATTCTCCTAAGCAACCAATTTAGAAATTTAGAAAGGTCACGCAAGAGGACGTCGAACAGATAATCACTAAAATGCCTTTAGGAAAAGCTCCAAGACCAGACAAAATCTCCTTAAAAGTAATCAAAGACTGTCTTCCAGTAAGTGTAAAACCATTAACCTCTATCATAAATGCATCTTTTACCAGTCAAGTTTACCCAAGCTTGTGGAAAAAGGCAGAGATTGTACCAAAAGCTAGTAACATCGATTATCAACAAGCTGAAAACAATCGACCAATGTCATTGCTACCTATATTGTCCAAAGTTTGCAAGAAAGTGGTTGCCAATCAATTTATACCTTACCTTTTTCACACAATCGTCTTACAGCAAATCGGACTGGAAATAAACAGCATAACTAAATATAACTGATGTGATTTTAAAGGCCATGAACAACAAGCAATTAACTGCTGTTGTTCTTCTCGAAATTCACGTCGATAGTGCTATCCACTGAATAGTGATTTTTTTATCCTGTCTTAAAAATTCTTTTAAATGCAATAAAACTTAATATACTTTAGCCAAATTATAAGTTCCCTCTTCAAATTTAAAATGCTAAACACTAGATTTGACCATTCCAGTAAATCAACAATTTTAGGACGTTTGAAAAAGTTGCTATCCGGTGGATAACTTTATCCACCCTTCGTACAACCGGCCCCAGATTAGTAAACTTAAGGATGTAGGGGGTCTAATACTCCATTACAATGGTTCAGGAGCTACTTGACAAATAGATGCCAATCAGTCCGCATGTGACAAATAGGGTACCACAAGAAAGCATACACTTGGGCCCTTGCTATTCAGCATTTACATCAACGACTTAACATCAGTTCCACAGCACTGTCCAGCTGACTGCTACGTAGATGATACAGGATTACCTAACGATTTTTGTCTCTCACTGCTGGAAAACTACTTATCCCTGGAGGTGCAATAATAGGCCTGTGACTAACATATTGCCGTAACCTAAATTTCAACGACCACATTGTGAAGGTGACAGCTTTGTGCACGTCAACTCTAGGAGTTAAGCATGTTTTTAATTCAGAATTACTCACTATTTTTTTTAATGCATTAGTGTTCAGCAAGCTGTTTTATTACTCCTCTGTTTGGTTGTCAATTTCCGGGAAAAATATCAAGAAACTCCAATGTATCCAGAACTTTGCCGCACGTATCATCAGCGGCCATAGTAGCTAATACATACTTCCACTTCTTCTGATACTCGGTGGTTGTCGAACATTCATGCAGTCGAACAAATCGTTTATCATCTAGCACTGCTTGGAGGTTTTCTGTGGTTCTCCTGATGAGTATAATAGCGCTGTTGAGCTTGTGAAACTGTATTGCTCAACACTTGCACTGCCAAGATAGCTTTCATTTTTAAATATGACTTAAGAGCAATGCAATCAACTGTCAACTTAGGAGGCTGAAGTAGGCCCGAGCCATGATCCATGTAGTAATTCTTGGCAATGTGTTCCCACAGTAAATGCTTTTCGTTGTTCCACACGTGTGGGCTTAACACTGCCAGATTTGAAGAAGCAGTTCCTTGCTGTCTTCACCCAATGTGGTGCATCAGAAAAAAAAATAGATTTTTCTGCTAGGAGCAAAAAGATTGGGTGCACAGTGTACCACTTCCCCATCAGGTTCGACCAAATCAGAATACAGTATAGTTGGTAGAAAAGGCGATTTGGTGAGGCCTCGTCAGACCCAAAAGCACAAACCCTGAGATTATACTCGAGCTCAAATATGGACTCTGGCCTTATCTGGTAGGAACTGACATCTTTGGTAAAGAAGTATGCCAGGGCATACGTGAGATTACTAGCAGCACCGAGTATGAAAAATACCTGGGCATGAGTTGCAAGATTTAGATAATCCACTGCTTAGGTTCTGTTCCTCTTCATCAAGATCAACAAAGCCAATTAACTTGTTTGAGTGTTCATCAAAGACCAGCTTTGAATGGATTTTCACTTCATCGAATAAAAGGACAACCTATCTCTGGATGCCGAAATAATGGCTTGTTTGATTCTTCAGTCTATCAAAATTATCTGAATGAGTACCTGTCCTTGGCTTGAAGAAATTCGGTAATCCCTGAGAGTTCTTTCGCTTGGGAGTACTGGAACACCTGACTATTGTAATTCTTTATATGCTGCCTGAGACTTGGCATGAAAGGACAGGCAGAAACGGATAACATGTGGGTGTAAACTACATTAGCGATAAAGATATAAGAAATTTAATTAGAACAAAATACTTATATACTGTAGTATTGCCTTTACCTGGCCAAGTCAGAAAAGACTCAGAAAATGTTGCCTTGCACACTGCGGGAAGCTCATTCAACTCAGAGCATCCCCACTTTCTACTAAAATCATCAGACATTTAAAAGGTAAAGAAATAAGCAAAGATACATTGCAACTCAATAGGACATAAAAAGATGGCACAGGTTTAGACTAGGGGAGACTCAGACCACCTGTTAAAATATTGCCAGCAAATTTGTACAAGTGCCAATGATATTGGCTTTTTGCTGCTCTTTGTTCAGTCAAAGGCTTTTTAAAATGCATACCATTATTGTTTGCGTTTTGCGATTAAAAAACAAGAAAATTGAAGCTTTCATCATGTTGCAATATATGCTGATGTACACTGGTCTGATATACACAGGACTCTGACATCTGATATACACACGAGCCTGAAATAATGGGTCTTCGTTCTCAAAAAACATTAGCTCAGTTGGGATTGTATGTCTCATGACGCTACTGGTGCCACAGGAGGGACTGTACTTATGACATTGACATATGACATGACATCGTATTTTATGTATTGCATTTGTTATTTGCAGAAGTATAATGTATTTTATTATATGGTTATGGGTGTTTTACCGTAAACTAAAACACTCGTATTTTCCATATTGCGCTCGTTTGTAAAATATTGTTTTCACCACCCGAAAATAATATTCATATCTTCGCGCCACCGTGTAATATCCTCTATATATAGATACCGTATAAATTTATAAGACTATTGTTTTCGACTCTCAAGGGCCGTGACCTAACAGCGCAGTAGCGCAGAGATTTTGGGGTCATTATTTGACGCCATAAGTGAACCAAAACGTGGGGTGTTGGTGGAAGCCCGGTTATGACATGTGGTGTTTTGTGCGGATCGGAGAGATTTTGATCATTTCCGGGAAAACACATGACAATTATATACTGGCAAGCACTGAAGCATGATGAAATAAAATTCTTAAAGAGATATGGCAATATTTTTTTTTAAATTTTGGCTTATCGATAAGAACCTTTGAAGTAGCTATGATATTTATCTGGGTATACGTATTTATCGTTTTAACCTGGCTTAGTTATTTTATGTAGTCTTTACGTTTTCGTTAAATAATGTGTTTTATGAAGCATATGAACGTTTGTCACCATTCGGCCAGTTTTGAAACATGTTGCCACTTTCGATTTCCACCTGACTAGGGTGTCTCACGAGGTCGGCATTTCGCAAAATCTGCTGATATGCACATGAATGCATGGATTTGTAAGTGAGATTTAATGTATAGGACAGGTAGCCAGATATTCAAAAAAATGTGAATAAAATATGTATACTAGTGTATAATTGCATACACGATGAGCGTTGGATACTTTTGAAATATAGAAGCGATTTCATTTCTTTTCTCGACAGATTTAAAAATATTTTTATGTTTCCAGTCTAATCATCCAGTCTAATCAAGGTAAACAGAGGTAAAAACAAACATCCCCAATAATTTCAAATCAACTCTAATGTAACAACTTATTAGAAGCGAAATTAGTCGGGAAAAACGAAAAAATATTAATTTTATTCCCCCCCCCCCCAATTAGCGTTCTAGTTACGGGGTCCGCAGTAATTATCAAAATTGTTTTTAGATGACCATGACGAGGTAAAACCTAATTGGTGTCAATTCGATAATTTAATGCTTGGTTTGAAATTAGAAAATTATCCTATGTGTTAACAATTATCCGACTACCTTGTACTAGAAAGTCGTTTTTCGCTAATGCGCACCAATTAATGTAACTGCTTTAGTAAATCATTAATGGTTTTCAAGCATTTTGATTGGCTGCCTGACTAGTAAAAATGAGACATTATTTACTAGTTGGCATATTTTCAAAATGGCCGCCAGTGAAAGTCGTTTTGATATTTTATAGTTTTGCCAAAATTAACAAATGGAGAAAAATTACATTACATATAATACAAACTCAAAAAATATAAACAAACTTTGATGTTAAACTATCTTTAGTTGATAGATGTCACGATGTAAGAATAACAAATAAACTTTAGTCTTTTATCATTTCGTCTTCTGGCGAATGATTGAGTAAACACAAGTGTTTAACATGTATAATTTAATTTTTATTACGATCTGTTTTTAGAAACGATGTACTCACAGGCTTATTATGAAGCTCTTAGAGACGGTGAAACAAGAAATAATCGAATTCCAATAATAATTGTTGGTAGTGACAGGGTTGGCAAATCATCTTTGAGAAAACATCTTTTAGGCTTGCCCTTCCACATTGCAGAACCAAGTACGAACGGCATCGATGTCGATGTCGTAGAGTTAACAGCTGAAAATGCGAAGGATCCGTGGGTAACAATGGCGGGGAAATTTTTCACGAGTGCCGAAGCAGCAGAAGATGAAACTTGCAAGAACGCGGTGAAGCAGGTTTTACAATCCAGTCGCAAATATGATCCGTATTTCCAAGGTGCAAAGATCTCCCCAGTCACATTAAGTAAATTAAAGAAAATACGAAATTCAAAGTCAAATGATTTTAGCAGCGAACAGCCTGCGCCAATGAAAGTGTTTGTTCATGATTTTGCGGGTCAGAGTATATTTTACGATACGCACTTCTGTTTCTTAAAGATGCTGTGTCCTTATGTGTTGGTTGTCGATGCAAGTCTTGACCTAGATGAACCCGCTCAATCACGGTTCAAGTTCAAGTCGGTTGATGTCGAGCGTAAGCTAAATGATCCAATACTTCAGACCAACCTAGACTGTTTGTTGTCTTGGTTAACCGTTTTGGAGAAGCTAGGTGATTTCTTCAACGAGAATCACGAAAGAGAGGATCTAGAATTTAAACTACCACCCGTCGTGATTCTGCTAACCAATGTTGATAGATGTAAGGGAAACATTGACGAAGCGGTTGAAAGGATCAAGAAGCTGCTGGGTCAGAAAGCGTTTCAAAATGTTCTTCCGGATATTTTCCTTATTGACAACACGTCGATTGAGAGAAATGGCAGTGAGATAAGAAAGCTTCGCGAGTTGCTTTACGAGCTCACCACGTCCATCCTGAAGAAACAACCCCCGATGCCTGTTCGATGGTTACAGTTTGAAGGAGTACTCAGCAACATGATGCTAGAGGGGAAGAAGCACATTTCAATTAAAGATGCCCGCAAAGCAGCCAAGTTATGTAAAATCAACGACGCCGATGCCGCATTGAAATTCCTACATCGCCAGGCTATAATCGTTCATCACAGTGAATCACCAGTTGTCGTTCTCAGTCCGACATGGTTGATGAACCTTTTCACAGAAATAATTACAGTTCCACCGAAAAAGACCCCGAAAGATACCCCATTTCACAACCTGTTAATAAATAAGGGAATACTGATGCAACATTATATTCAGAGAAAGGTGGACGGAAAGCTCTTAGAATATTTGATGAAGCAGTTTAGTTTGATCTGCCCTTGGGAGTATGAAGGAAAGTGTGCCTACATCGTACCATCAGTAGCTCCCCTTATGGATGAAGGAGAAGACATACAACAACTGTTGGAGAAGAGCTCAGTTATCCCGGGTTTCATCCACTTCAACTGGTCCTACGTTCCACTTGGCTACTATACAAGATTCCAAATTCAAATGATCAAGCTTTGCAGGAAGGATTTATTAAGGATTCCCGAGATTTATTGCAACTATACCCTTCTTTCATTCGGTCGTACCAAAGGTAAATTTGATGTTTACCTCATCAAAATTCCTGGGATAATTAAAATTGGCATCGTCCCCCAAGAAGTTCGTGATCCAGAAGCTTGCAGAACCTTTGTCAACTTTCTTAGAAAGACCCTAGAATATTGTTTAAAGAAAATTAATGACGAAGAGCGCGTAATTTACAGAAATGTTGCTGCTTCGCTTATGGTGAAATGTTCCGCTTGTTCCTGGAGATCCGAGACTTGTCTCCTTCAGCATTTGGGCAAAGTAAAATGTAATCGTGATGAATGTTGCCACTTCTGGAGTCTGGACCAGCTTCAGAATTGTGACGAGGATCCTGGTTGCGAAAAAAACAATCTTAGAACAATCACCTTTTCCCTGGACTGTGTCAAGTTTTGGCTCTATGAAAAAGGTACAGTCGTATTTTAAAGTTTTATCCTATTTTTAATGAGCACAGTGGATATTTGCATGGTTCTCTTATCTGGTATACCAAATTTAGGATTAAACCGCGAGGCCACTGTTTAAAGTACATTTTGTTTCAGTTACATTATCTTATAGCTTGTGTTCTGATCAGAAATCATTCTGTTGAATAAGTGGCGGATCTAGCGTAAGTCAAAATAAATTACCACAGCTCATTCTAGGATATATTTACATTTTAAAATACCTTCAAAGCAACTTCATTGGTTAGATTTTATTCTTTTGAAATTCATAACCTATGACATTGTTATAAAGTTATTTTGAATTTAAAATTGAGCTGCTATAATTTATTTTGACTTACCCTGGATCCGCCACAGAATAACGTACTAATTTCATGTATATAAACATGGACAATTCATTAATTTTTGCGTTGGTGTAGTTGTTCTCAGTATTTAGCTTAAGATGGTTTAATCGACTGCAAATCACTGAACATTCTCACTGTGATCTATTTATATTTCTACAAAAAATTTTTCATAGGGAAGACAATCGCATTTCCAGCATAAGTCTGTCAACCATTGAATTAACCGTAACCTGTGTCGTTGACTCGTTCTATCAAAGTTTCAAAATGCGGTAAAACAGATACATAATGTAAAATTTATTTATGAAAATACTCGAATTCAAAGTTTCTAAAGAACGAGAAAATGATTTCTGAAATAAGTAATTTGCGAGTTAAAGTGTTTTCGCGTTGAAACATTATTTTAAAGTACTTATACCTTCCAATGAATACCCTGATGGAATGGAATGTGGTTCAACCGTTTTCCACTGCGCACTATTACTGCGCCTATCTAATAACAATTTCGTGCATAACATAGGGGGAGAGAATTTGTAAACTGCGCTGATAAGGCATGCATCAGGATTTACACTTTATCCAGTGGCGAAGCCAGCCCGACAGTTTGGTCATGCGTAGCAAATTTAAATCGTCATTATTCATTTCTTTAGAAATTGATTCCTTATACGGTCTATAAACAGAGAAAAATTTGCATTTGCATGACCAAATGTCGGGCTGGCTTCGCGATCTTTTTGAAACTCAGTTCCTATTTACATTTGTGATTTTGCAAAGATTCCAAGCCAAATAACCATACCTCACTTCCTTTAGGAGATTTCTTTACAAACTTTAAAACATGGTTGGGGAAAAGGTTCTCACGAAAAGTCAAAGCTGGCGCCTCTGGAACAGGTGCCGTATTTTACCTTCATATCTTCTAAACGAGCCCAGTGACCCAAACGTTTTTTTTTTGTTTTTGCTTTATGTATATCATAAAATTCATCCCTGCGATGTTTTAGTAAAGTTTTTTTTATTAGGGAACAATTACTGCGTAATTAGTTACCTCTAATTTTAATTACTATCATTGATTTTATAATCTGTAGTTGTTATCAGTGTTAAACGTTCTGTGATTTGTACCGCTAACTTTTAATGTTTCCTCCATTCGTTTACAAATAGCTCATGTTTTTATTGCGCATTTTCTGCAGATGACGATGTTTCACCTTCAGATCAGAACACAGGTGACAGCGCTGGAAAAGGTTGGTTCAATAATTGTGTAGGAATGTTAAAAATTTTATGTTTATTTAAAATTTTAATGTGATATTCCGAACTTCGTTGCCAAGTTCGGAAGTTCGTCGCGAAGTTTTAAAGTTCATTTCAGAATTCGCAAGCCGGTTTGTAAACAAAGGCTGTGATTGGTCCCTGAACTCAAAGAGTTGACTCTATGACGTGAACATGGGCAATGTGTGTCAGGCGAAGGAAAAAATTAGTATTCAAATATATGACGTAATGTTGATTGAACGTGGGTTAAAGTAAGGGGCGGCGTCATAATATATGCATGACGTCAGTCAAGGCTAGTTCGTGCAAGAAAGTCATTTAAAGTGTTATGTCATAATAGACTTAGCGTGAATAGCGTCTCTATAAATTGTATCATTCAGGCTCTCGTTAATTTATGTAAGCTTGTTTGACATTTTCGAACGGCTGCTGTTTGTTTATCCACAATCTTCACCACAGCTTAGTTTATTTCTCGCTGTTTCGCCGGTTGCTTTTTACTACCATTTGTGCTCACAATTTTCGATCTACTGTACTTCTAGCTCATCACCGTTTAACGTTTTTTGTCTACAATTTGTACTTTATTTCTGCCGATTTCTTAATTTTTTGTTTGCATCTTTATCTTCTAATGGTACACTAATTCTAATTTTACTTTTCTTTAACCATTTTTTTCGTTCGGCAGTCTGGCAAGGTTGGTGCCAGAATAATGTAGGAACAGCCAGTTCAGCGTTTCTATTGGCCAGAAAAGGCAATCGACTGGCCAGAACCTGCATAATAAACATGCGACATTCTAGGTTCCGACTCGAGTGGCCCTTCTGTTTATTTCTATTCTATATCTACTTCTCTACATGTTTACTTAAATTTGATTGCTAACTACCGCGACGATTCTGTACGTATAGAAACTCTGTCCAGGTTATCTAATTTCAGATTAATGGCTTTACCCTATGTTCACCCTATGTATGTCATGTATTTGAATGCTGATTATTTCCACCGCCAGACACATTGCCCATGTTACGTCATAGCTCATCTGTATCTATTAACAACGATATAGTAATAGTATTCTTGTGCTCATTAGGGAGTTAAAACATTCAAATTCGAACGTTCGGCACTAGCGCTTGACTTCAAAGAGTAGCCTTTTCTTGGGACACACTATATTCTGATTGGTGTCTACATTAATAAGTTAATGAACTTATAGACGGGGGGCTTATATTGGGAAGGGTGTTATAATCGGAGGTTTGCCGTATAGTGTATAACTTGCCGACATATATAATTCTCCGATCTGGTATACCAAATTTTGCATTTATCGGGCCGTGTGGTCAATGTTTAAAGAGCGTTTTATAACTTGTGTTATGATAAGAAATCATTCTCTTAAACATATTAATTAAATGTTTATAAAGCGTGAACAATTATCAAAATTTTGCTTTTTATGCTGTAGTTACCATTATCTAGTTGTACGTTGCTTTAATTGTCTAAAAATCATTGAACATTCTAATTAACTGTGTCTATTTATGTTCCTGTAGAAAATGTTTCTGCAGCAAGACAATCGCATTGTGAGCATAAATCCAACAACCAGGAAGAAAGTAAGCATATATATTACTGCTTCTGTTTCTTCTCTAACGAAAGTAAAATTTGTCATAGCAGACTCATGAAATAATAAATCACTCATAGAAGGTATGCCTTAAAAAAATACCGCGAGACTAATAAAGTATAGCTGTAACCTATGCCTTTGAATCACTCTATTACAATTTCGAAATGCGGTAAAACATACATAATGTTGAATTTTTTCATGAAACACTCAAATTTAAATTAAAACTAGAAATGATATTTAGCATAAGAAGGAAATGATATTTGGCATAACTAATTTGTAATTCCATGCAAGTGTTCTTTATTGAAACCTTATTTTGAAGTGCATGCATGCTTCTGACGAATGCCCTGACGATACGTAAGATGATTCAACAGTGTTGCACGAAGGTGGTAAAGGGTATTTTCGTCAGCCGTAATTGGCTATTATCTGTTCGTGTGAAATGCTTGATTTTGATGCCGCGAAATGTGATTTTTTTTCTACTTCCGTGAGGCGTGATTCTCAATAAAATTGCTCTGTGAAATGAGAATAATAGATGTCAAGCATCTGAACTATGAGTCAATCGTTCAAATAAGAGTAAAAATTCTTCAGAGGCTTTTCAGAGACGAATACATATTGGAGGATTATACATATTGAAGAAATTAGATCTAGTCTAGTTAAAGTAACGTGATAGATCTGTAAACAAACTGTTATGTAGATGAAACGTAAAGCTGTTTTTTAAGACACGTGAATTATGAAACTGCTCCCCCCCCCCACCCGGTGTGAAACGTGATCGACAATCCCTCTTTACCACCCTCTTCCACTGAATGGGCACTCTTAATGCGCCTAAGGACAATTTCTGGCATAACATATGAAGTCAAACTATTGCAGTGTAAAGCGATATGAGGGCAAAGGAGAAGACAATCTGCAAACTGTAATGATAAGGCATGCTTCAGGATTTACACCTAACTAGGTCATGAGGTTCCTTTTTGGTTGAGAATTTTTTCTATTTGCGTTTGTAAATTCGTTGCAAGTTTCTCAGGGATTATTGTAAACTTTCCAAGGCAATTAACAACACCTCACTTGCGGGATTGTGATTGTTTGTGTGAAGGTGCCATGTTTCACCAATCATATCTTCTAAACCAGTCCAGTGTCCAAACTTTTTATGTGTATATTCATGCATACTAGAGATGTTTCCTTAAAGTTTCATTGGGAGATCAATTACTCTATGATGAGTTATTTTTTAAGTTCTTTATTAATTGTTCTCGATTCTTTTAATCTATAGTTGTTATCAGTGGAAAACGTGTTGTGATTTTGTACCACATTTCGTAGTCATGTCTAGTTTAAATGTTTCCTCCATTCGTTTACAAATAGCTCATGTTTTTATTGTGTATTTTCTGTAGATGTTGATGTTTTACCTTCAGATGAGGACCCAGGTAACAGCGCTGAAAAAGGTTGGTTCAATAATTGTGACTTAAATTTATTTCAGAATTCGCAAGCGGCTTTGTAAAAAAGGCTGTAATTGGCCCCTGAACTCAAAGAGGCCAATCAAATGCTTAGTTTACAAACCGGCTTGCTAATTGTGAAATTGAACGTTTGAACCTCGCAACAAACTTCAGAAAAGATCGGAATATTACAGTGAAAAGTTAGCTGAAATCGACTGTAATAACAATCTGAAGTTTCGTATTTTTCACATTTACAAGGCGTCTTAAGTAGTGATACCGCACTCTTGAATTTAAAGGATGCTGAGAAACGACGTGACAATAGAGTAACGCATTTTTCAACTATGACGTGACACGGGCAATGTGTGTCAGGCGGCGGAAATAATTAGTATTCAAATATATGACGTACTATGGGTTGAACGTGGGGTAAAGCAAGGGGTGGCGTCATAATATATGCATGACGTCAGTCAAGGCTAGTTCGTGCAAGAAAGTCATTAAAGTGTTATGTCATAATAGACTTAGCGTGAATAGCGTCTCTATAAATTGTATCATTCAGGCTCTCGTTAATTTATGTAAGCTTGTTTGACATTTTCGAACGGCTGCTGTTTGTTTATCTACAATCTTCACCACAGCTTAGTTTATTTCTCGCTGTTTCACTGGTTGCTGTTTACTACCGTTTGTGCTCACAATTTTCGATCCACTTCCAGCTCATCACCGTTTAACGTTTGTTTACCTACAATTTGTAGTTTATTTCTGCCGATCATCCACAGCCATGTTGATCTCTTAATTTTTTGTTTGCATCTTCATCTCCTTATGGTACACTAATTCTAATTTGACTTTACTTTACTTGAACCATTTTTTCGTTCTGGAGTCTGGCAAAATTTCTACCATCGTATTAGGAATAAACAGAGAAAGTAAACCTCGGCCAATCAGGATGCAGAAAACTCGATATTTACCTGGAAATTTATACTGATATGTCATTTAATATGGCGTACCCATGGATTTGAAAATAGATAACCTGGATAGAGTTTCCATAGCTAAAAAATCGTAGTCCCATGTTCCCCATGTTCACCTCATATTACGTCATATACTTATGTACTGATTATCTCCGCCGCCAGACACAGACCTTCATCTCAGTGAAAATAGAGTGAGCACACCCAATGGGTCAAACACTTTGGCGATTATCTTCAGAATACTTCGTTTACTAGAAGGCAACTCATTTACTAGCTTGACTATGTCGTCAAACCGGATTACCTATGTGTCTTTTGCATAGTTTCAGTTCAATCCCAAAACCTTTTGCTCTGTTTGGTGTGAGTTTGAAGATTCTGTTCTTAACAAATAACTTTGCATAAGACAATAACATTTCCTGGTTGTGTGCTTGATTACTTCCTTGTTGTGCATTTGAAGATTAGCAGAGTTCGAGCACCACTTACGCAAGTTGAAACCGCCCATCTTCATGATCTCCTTCAGCTTTAGGTGGGTCGCAAAACCCTTGTCATCTGTTGGCTCTTCAGTGCTTAGATCATGATTTCATTAAGAAGGCTTTTTCAATGTCTGCGATCAGTGTCACGTTATTGATCCTGAATCGCATTAATACATCAGCTATCTTCGGCAGAAGCACGGGCCTTTATACAAGCATTCATTTAGAGATGGATTGTTATCAGCTTTTGCCGAGGCGTCATAGACGATTCTGAGCTTTGTGGTATTCTTGTCACGTCTGATGACTGGGTGGTTGGGAATATAATAATGTACTGCACCAGCTGTTTTTGCTTCACTTGGCTTGATCTCTTCAATGATTCCCCTTTTAAGCTGATCCTTGATTACCCCATCATATTCTTCAATGATGTTCTGTGCCTTTAACTTACCCAGTAAAGATCTCAGGCGCCGCCTACATAGCCGGTATAGTTATCTGGGAGTGTGTCATGAGATGGTTTCAACGGCAACTTCACCTGATAGTGGCCATCTTTGAAGTAACGTTACTTTTGAATTGATCTTGTACTGTTTCTACATTTGTTGAAATCCCAATTGCTTCGAGGTCCTAAAATTGATGCAATCGCTTCTCCGGACGTTTGTCTCCAGAATGGATGACGACCGTTTCATTGCTTACTCGAAGGACATGTGTCAAATTCACTTGAGTATATTCAACATCACTCTCAACTGGGCCTGAAAGAACTCACCCAAACATTTATTTAGTTGCCACTGGTCCAAGTTCCCTTCGTCTGTTTTTCCCTTCAAGAAATGCCAATAGTAGTCACCACCGAGTAGACTGTCTACTTCAGATCCAATGTCACTCTCTGGACCAAGGTCTGCGAGCTTGAATCCTTGAAGATGGTGGTAGTTGACTAGTTGTCACAAGCATTTTTAATAGCTTGGTTTTTTAATGGCGAGCAAATTGTTGGTATAGTGAGCGCATTAAACTGAACCGTTTGATTGGATTGTTCCCTTCTTTAGTGTTACTTGCACAAGATCTTGTGTTTAAAGCTGACCGACACTCGAACCGAACGTTTTTATCATGAGAGTTTCTTTCCTGATTGTTGGTAGATTAATGATTCTTTCACATGACGGGTAACGTAAACGCTAACTGTCAAACATGCCACTGTCGAAAATGATCCTTGCTTGAATAGATTTCTCTGGCTTTTCACTATTCACAACAGTTTCTATAGCAGTTTGCAGAAGCACAGATGTCTTTGCCTCTGTGAACACATGGTTGTCTACTGTTTCTTTGGCACCGTCCGCAGGTGACTTACTACCACCGTTATTTTGCTCTTGCTGTAAGGGTGCAGCATGCAGCCAATGATGACGCTTGTTGCACTTAAAACAAGACTTTGCACTGCAGTCCTTTGCTAAGTGTGACTTTCGCAAACAGATATAACACCGACCTTTTTTCAAAAGCTCCTTTCTTGCTTGAACAGGTGAGGCTTGCGACAGTACGTAAGTCATACCTTGTATTCTTTTGCTTAGAATTTTCTTTGATAGCAGAATTTTAAGACCTCTTACATGAACTTCTATGCTATCATAGACCTTTCTGATTTAGTTTACATCTGCTGCACGACTTCTAACTTGAATAAAGCGTCCATATGGGCATTAATGATTGTGTGTTTTTGTGCGAAACGTTCCTTTAATGAACCCAGTCCAACTTCATAACTCGCAGATGTCAATCGTAAACCTGCAACAGCAGATGCAGCTTCGCCCTTTGAATAGCTTCGCAAATAATTGAACTTTGCCACGTCAGAAATATGGACATTATTATGAATTGCGCACTTGTAACTATCCCACCATTCATTCCAGACCTTTGGGTTGTCATTGAATTTATTAAGTTGTAATTTAGGTAGTTTAGTTCGAACCTGTGTGACTTCAGTCAAACTTGAATCTCCTATACTTCCTGGCGCAACATATGAAGTCTAACTATTGCAGTGTAGAGCGATATGAGGGCAAAGGAGAAGACAGGATTAGGATTTACACCTAACTAGGTCATGAGGTTCCTTTTTGGTTGCGAATTTTTTCTGTTTACTTTCGTAAATTCGTTTCAAATTTCTCAGGGATTATTGCAAATTTTCCAAGGCAATTAACAACACCTCACTTACTTGAAGTGCGCCACGAAAGTTCGTCACTAGGTTGCGGGATTGTGATTGTTTGTTTGCTGGCATAAAGTCAAAACTGGCGCCATTTCGATCAATGGTGCCATGTTGCACAAATCATATCTTCTAAACCAGCCCAGTGACCCAAACTTTTTATGTGTATATTCATGCATACTATAATCTACAGTTGTTATCAGTGGAAAACGTGTTGTGATTATGTACCACATGTCGTGTCATGCCTAGTTTAAATTTCTCCTGCATTCGTTTACAAATAGCTTATGTTTTTTTGTGTATTTTCTGTAGATGATGATGTTTCACCTTCACATGAGGACCCAGGTAGCAGCGCTGGAAAAGGTTAGTTCAATAATTGTGACTTAATGCTCACTTTTATCATATACTAAAAAACAATATATAGGAGTCATTAATTTAATTAGGAATGTTTGAAATTTTATGTTTTTTAAAAAGAAATCTTTGTAGTAAAAAATCGTATTTGAACAGAAATTTTTACTTGGTTGTTGAAAAATATTATTAAAAATAAGTTATTAAAAATGAAGCAATCATTATCATCGATTTCAGGTCAGTTTTCATTACGAAGTTCCTCGTGAAGTTCTGATCGAAGTTCATTTCAGTATTCGCAAGCCGGTTTGTAAACAAAGGCTATAATTGGCCCCTGAAGTCAAAGAGGTCAATCAAATGCTTAGTTTACAAACCAGCGTGCAAGTTCTGAAATAAACGTTTGAGCTTCACAACGAACTTCCGAATTTCGCAAGTTCGGAATATTACAGTAAAAAGTTAGCTGAAATCGGCTGTAATAACAACCTGAAGTTTCGTAATTTTCGCATTTACAAGGCGTCTTAAGTAGTGATACCCCACTCTTGAATTCAAAGGATGCTGACAAACGACGTGACAATAGAGTAACGCATCTTCAGCTATGACGTGACATGGGCAATGTGTGTCAGGTGGAGGAAAAAATTAGTATTCAAATATATGACGTAATATGGGTTGAACGTGGGGTAAAGCGAGGGGCGGCGTCATAATATATGCATGACGTCAGTCAAGGCTAGTTCGTGCAAGAAAGTCATTAAAGTGTTATGTCATAATAGACTTAGCGTGATGAGCGTCCCTATGAATTGTATCATTCAGGATCTCGTTAATTTATGTAAGCTTGTTTGACATTTTCGAACGGCTGCTGTTTGTTTATCTACAATCTTCACCACAGCTTAGTTTATTTCTCGCTGTTTCGCCTGTTGTTCAACGGTTTTCTACCGTTTGTGCTCGCAGTTTTCGATGTACTTCTAGCTCATCACGTTTAACGTTTCTTTATCTACAATTTTCTAATTCTAATTTTACTTTACTTTAACCATTTTTTTCCGTTCTGCAGTCTGGCAGGATTTCTACCATCGTATAGGGAATAAACAGTAGGACCACTCAGCAGTTCAACATGTCCCCCTATTTTTATGTCATTGACTGGCCAGCCAGTGCCAGTTCAGCGTTTCTATTGGCCAAAAAAGGCAATTGACTGACCAGAACCTGCATGATAAACATGCGTAATGACATATGCGCGGGAACACTAAGGTCTCAATCGAGTGGCCCTTCTTTATTTCCATTCTGTGTTGGAACTCCCACATCCAAACACTGGACTTATAAATTTCCAGGTGTTTACAAATGATAATCAACTAAATTTTACAAAAATTCTCTTTAAATTCATTCAGAATGCAGGAAAATCAATAGTCACCTGGAAATTTATACTAATATGACATAACACTTTAATGAGTTTTGCACGAACTTGCCCCAGCTCGCCTTGACTGACATCATGCATATATTATGACGCTACCCCTGCTTTACCCACTGATCTGAAAATTAATAACCTGGATAAAGTTTTCATAGCTATAAAATCGTAGCCACTTTTGATGTCGAACACCCGATTCTTGGGACAACCCTTGGCCCCAAATGATGACCCCAAATCGGTAGATATTGACAAAATATGCACTTCTGTACATGTTTACTACTTCAAAACTAGCTCAAAACAGTGCAAATTGCTCAGATACAGGCAAAAAGCATCGAATGCGCTCCTTGTTTTCCCAAGAATTGGGAATTTATCCGGGTTATTTAATTTCAGATCAATGTCTTTAAATAGGTCTAGTCTATTTAAAGTAACGTGATAGATCTGTAAACAAACTGTTATGTAAATGAAACGTGAAGCTGTTTTTTAAGACACGTGAATTATGAAACTGCCCCCCCCCCCCGGTGTGAAACGTGATCGACAATCTCCCCTTTACCACCCTCTTCTACTGAATGCGCACTCTCACTGCGCTCAACTAATAACAATTTCCGGCATAACATATGAAGTCAAACTATTGCAATGTAAAGCGATATGAGGGCAAAGAAGAAGAAACTGCAATGGTCATGAGGTTCCTTTTTGGTTGGGAATTTTTTCTATTTACGTTCGTAAATTCGTTGCAAATTTCTCAGAGATTATTGCAAATTTTTCAAGATAGTTGACAACACCTCACTTGCTTGAAGTTCGCCAAGAAAGTTCGTCATTAGGTTGCGGGATTGTTATTGTTTGTTTGCTGGCATGAGGTCAAAACTGGCGCCATTTTGATCAATGGTGCCATGTTTCACCAATCATATCTTCTTAACCAGCCCAGTAACCCAAACTTTTTATGTGTATATGCATGCATACTAGAGATGTTTCCGTAATGTTTCATTGGGAGATCAATTACTGCATAATGAGTTATTTTTTAAGTTCTTAATTAATTGTTATTCATTCTTATAATCTATAGTTGTTATCAGTGGAAAACGTGTTGTGATTTTGTACCACATTTTGTAGTCATGTCTAGTTTACATTTTTCCTCCATTCGTTTACAAATAGCTCATGTTTTTTTTTGTGTATTTTCTGTAGATGATGATGTTTCACCTTCAGACGAGGACCCAGGTAACAGCGCTGGAAAAGGTGGGTTCAATAAACAACATATAGGAATCATTAATTTAATTAGGAATGTTTAAAATTTTATGTTTATTTGAAAAGAAATCTTTGTAGTAAAAAAATCGTATTTAAACAGGCTTTTTACTAGGTTGTTGAGAAACATTATTAAAAACAAATTATTAAAGATGAAGCGATCATCGTCGATTTCAGGTCACTTTTCACTGTAATATTCCGAACTTCGTTGCGAAGACCTTAGACCTGAAGACTTAATTCAAACACATGATGTTCCTCGAAGAACATGAAAGCAGAATGCACGCTCTAGAGTGGCTATTCTAGGCGACTCAATGATTAAACATATCAATCTTAGATAGCTTCAAAATGGTCTAAAGCCAAAGATCACAGTAAAGACTTTTCCAGGTGCCACGATACGTGTATGACTCACTATGTCAAACCAACTCTGTCTACTGCCCCAGATAAGATAATCTTAGGCACCAACGACCTCAAAGCCAAAACCCCAGAAGCAGTAGCGAATGCTGCAGCGTATCTTAGGGAAACTATATACCAACAGAACAAGGACATAAAACTAACATTTTCAGAAATTATTACAAGAGCTGACGATGAACGTCTAACTAGTAAGGTAACTCTTTACAATACCCTTCTTGCTAAATTATGCCTAGAACGAAAATGGCAACTCATTAGTAGCAACAATATAGACAAACCCCATTTAAGTAGTTATGGTCTCCACTTGAACAAAAATGGGACGGCAATTCTTGCTAAAAACATTAAACATTTTCTAATTACTAACTATGGTAAATTAGGTACATGACTAGAAAGTAAAGTAGATGACGGCTCCAATTTGCAATCATCATTTATTTCAAAAAGCACTTTAACGATTACGCCAGACCGCTGTAGCAATTTTCATGCTCACGCATCCAGTACTGAGGAGAATAATGATTTGCAATCTCCCGCAAAACTGATTCCCAAAAGCCGAGGCTTTAAAATAGCTTGTTTAAATATAACTAGCCTATATAAGCACATCGACGAACTTAGAATTTGTTTAAATGATCGCAAGGTCGACACACTAGCTATTAACGAAACTAGACTTGGTCCAGATTTCCCAACAGAATTAATTTCTATTTACGGATGTAACTGGAGAGATAGAAATAGGCATGTTGGTGGGATCGGCTTTCATGTAAGAGATACGTTAAACTACCGTATAAGATCGGATCTAAACAATACTGACATTGAAGTATTAACTATTGAAATATCTAAATATGAAACCAAACCTTTCCTCGTAACTACCTGGTACAGACCGCCGAATACACCAATTGAAAAATTTCAAGAATTTGAGAAAATCCTACGATATATTGACTGTGATCTAATCTCCGAAGGTACAAACGATCACAATTCAATGGAACTTAATTTTAGAGTTACAAAGAATACCAAATCTCTTATTGATCATTTTTCACAAATAAGCCGCAAAACATTGTAACTACGAGAGTTTCATAAATAACCGTCAGTTACCATTATTTAATTTACGGAGTACGTAAATTTCCATCTTTAAAAGTAAATACACGAATAATTGAATTTCGAGATCTTAAAAATCTGAATGAGCGTGCATTTTTAGACGACATAAGGTCACTCGACACATTAAACCTTCACCAATACGCAAGTGCAAATGAAATGTGGTTTGCTTGGAAAGAAAATTTTGCGATAATTTGTGACAAACATGCTCCAATAGAAAGACGCAAAATACGAAAGAAATCAAATCCTTGGATCACTGACCAACTTTTACATGAAAAAAGGCATAAGAATTATTTAAAACAGAAGGCCTGCAAATCTGGTAATGTCTACGACTGGCAAAATTACAAAATTACCAGGAACAGTTATAATAAACTTATTAAGAATACGATGAAAAGACATTTTCTAATGATATTCAAAATAACAAAGGAAATTTGAAGAAAACTTGAAGCATTAATCAGTGTTTGAACAGAAATCCTAAATTTAAAAAATAGCGCTTATTAAAGACTCCAACGAGAATGATATTAAATCAGAAGATATGTTTAATGCATTTAACGAACATTTTATTAATATTGGTAGTAGCTTGGCACAACAAATTTCTCAACCTAATCATCCACCTGAGTATTACATCAACAGTGTTGAAAAAATATTTATTTTTCGAGAAATATTTGAACAAGAGGTACTTACACTCTTGCTAAATATGTCAACCAATAAAGCAACCGGTATGGATAGACTATGACCATAATATTTAACAAATGAATCAAGTTTGGTTCCTTTCCATGGGAATGGAAAATGGACCAAGAGAGGACATGAACAATTATAGACCGATATCTGTCATTTCTATTGTTGCAAAAAAAATGGAAAAGTTGGTCTACAATCAACTATATGAATATTTTACAGAAAATGACTTGCTTAAAACCTCTCAACATGGTTTTAGACTTAACCATTCCACGGTGACTGCAATGTTGGAAATTGTGAACAAATGGTTTCATAATATTGATATCGGCCAATTAAATGGGGTTGTATTTCTTGATCTTAAAAAGGCATTTGATACTGTAGATCATGAGATATTTCTACATAAGTTATACCTCTACGGCATAAAAGGAATTGCTCTTAATTGGTTCAGATCTTATATATCGAATAGACGTCAATACTGCCAAGTAAACGACCACCTTTCCCACCCACTGCAAATGGTCTGCGGCATACCTCAGGGGTCCATACTTGGACCATTACTGTTTCTAATATACGTTAATGACCTTCCCAATTGCTTAAAATATACAAGATGCAATATGTTTGCTGATGATACACAAATTGATACATCTAGCAACAATACTGATTCGATTGCTAATACTTTGAATGCAGATTTGGCAAACATTTCTGATTGGGTGAAGGCAAATAAATGAAGCCTAAATACTAGTAAAACAGAATACATGGTCATCGGTTCTCACAAAAGGCTTCATCAAACTCAGAGTGATCCGCCAATCACCTTGGGTGATAATCAAATAGTCAAAAGAGTTAAAGTTACAAAATCACTTGGATTAATGATTGATGAGACATTAACTTGGGATGATCAGGTTACGTTAATTACGAAAAAAGTAAACAAGGGCTTAAATGTCACGCGGAGATTACGGGATTTCTTTGACATAAAAATATTGACTACCGTTTATCAAACTTTAGTTCAACCATACTTCGATTATTGTTCCCAGGTTTGGGAAGGTCTCTGTGCCACACTCTGTAATAAACTTCAGCGATTACAAAATAGAGCTGTTCGTATCATCACAAAGAGTGGATACGAAGTTCAATATGTAAACCTACTAAACCAACTTGGTTTTCCTAACCTTGAAACGAGAAGAAATCATCAACTTAATACACTAATGTACAAGGTTAGACACGAAATGGGACCCTCTTCCTTAAGTAATATGTTCCAAAAAACGAGTGAGGTACATAAACACCAAACGAGACAAGCCAAACATGATTTCGTACCACCAAAGCCTAAAACAAACTACCTGAAAAAGGCTTTTAGCTATAGAGGTGCAGCGGCCTGGAATAATCTACCAAGTGCAATTAAAAATTCTGATAGTGCTAACGCGTTTAAAGCAAAACTCAAAATTCTCAACTGAATGTATTTTTATAAGTATTATGCATGTATTAGTAAATGCTCTAAATGTATATTGTAGACATAGCGTTTTTAACATAGTTAAGCACACGGCCTATTGGAAGATCACATTGTTTTGTTTTTGTTATGCAATTTGTAAAATAGTACCGTGTATAAAAAAAGTTCAATTATAATAAAAAATAATGATAATAAAGTTTTAAAGTTTATTTCAGAATTCGCAAATCGGTTTGTAAACCGAGGCTGTGATTGGCCCCTGAACTCAAAGAGCAAAATCAAATGCTTGGTTTACAAACCGGCTTGCAAATTCTGAAATGAACGTTTGAACTTCGCAACGAACTTCCGAACTTCGCAACAAAGATCGGAATATTACAGTGAAAAGTTAGCTGAAATCGACTGTAATAACAATCTGAAGTTTCGTAATTTTCACATTTACAAGGCGTCTTAAGTAGTGATACCCCACTCTTGAGTTCAAAGGATGCCGACAAACCACGTGACAATAGAGTAACGCATTTTCAGCTATGACGTGACATAGGCAATGTGTGCCAGGCGGCGGAAATAATTAATATTCAAATATATAACGTAATATGGCTGAACGTGGGGTGAAGCCAGGGGTGGCGTCATGATATATGCATGACGTCAGTCATGGCTAGTTCGTGCAAGAAAGTCATTAAAGTGTTATGTCATAATAGACTTAGCGTGAATAGCGTCTCTATAAATTGTATCATTCAGGCTCTCGTTAATTTATGTAAGCTTGTTTGACATTTTCAAACGATTGCTGTTTGTTTATCTACCATGTTAACCACTGTTTCACCACAGCTTAGTTTATTTCTCGCTGTATCGCCGGTTGCTAAACGGTTTACTACCGTTTGTGCTCAGATCTTTCGATGTCCTTCTAGCTCATCACGTTTAACTTTTGTTTGTCTACAATTTGTAGTTTATTTCTTCCGATTATCCACAGCCATGTTTATCTCTTAATTTTTTGTTTGCATCTTTGTCTTCTAATGGCACAATAATTCTAATTTTACTTTACTCGAACCATTTTTTTCGTTCTGCAGTCTGGCAAGGTTCGTACCACAGTATAGCGAATAAACAGTAGGACCACTCAGCAATGCAACATGTCCCCCTATTTTTATGCAATTTTTTGGCCAGAATAGTGGTGGAACAGCCAGTTCAGCGTTTCTATTGGCCAGAAAAGGCAACTGATTGACCAGAACCTGCATAATAAACATGCGACATGCGCGGGGACACTAACTTCGAAGGTTTCGACTCGAGAGACCCTTCTGTTTATTTCTATTCTGTGTTGGAACCCCCACATCCAAACACAGGACACTCTCTTCGCGTGCTACCCGTAGCGTAACTCTTCACTTGACAAAGGTGTTTGAGTGTTATAGGCTTGTAATCACCAAGCCTGACGCGAGCCTGGCCAGTGATTATCACTTCAGAGACAGCGAATCTCAACCAATCAGAATGCAGGAAAATCAATAGTCACCTGGAAATTTATACTAATATGACAACACCTTAATGAGTTTTGCACGAACTTGCCCCAGCTCACCTTGGTTAGCGTTAGATCATATAGCGTTAACGTACCATGACGTCACGGTTTTTGCAATACCTGAATTTAAGAGTCTAGAGGTGCTTGAAAAAAAATTTTTTGCATTAATATTATTGTCAATCAGCCCCAAAACTAACCCTAACCCTAACCCTGACCCTAACTATAAAGAAAAAAACTTAGAAAAAAAACTTTGAGTCAAAAGTATAAAATAGTCATCGCCGGGTTTCGAACGTTAAGCTACGGCATGGAAGACATGTGTCTTAACCACTAGGACACAGAAGAACAATCTACAAACCGTGTTTGAAAACGGTATTTATAGTACTACTTGAACGTGTTTAATAAATATAAGAATTAATGACGTCATGGTACGTTAACGCTATATGATCTAACGCCGACCGCTCACCTTGACTGACGTCATGCATATATTCTGACGCTACCCCTGCTTTACCCACTGATCTGAAAATTGATAACCTGGACAGCGTCTTTATAACTAATAAATCGTAGCCACGTTTGATGTCGAACACCCGATTCTTGGGACAATCCATGACCCCAAATCGAGATGACTTAAAATCGGAATGACCTCAAATATTCTCAAAATATGCACTTCTCTACATTCTCTACTAGCTCAAAACAGTGCAAATTGCTCAGATACAGGCATACAGCATCGAATGCGCTCCTTGTTCTCCCACGATTCGGGTGTTTGACATCAAAAGTGGCCACGACGATTTTGTAGGCATAGAAAGTCTATCCAGGTTATCTAATTTCAGATCAATAGCTTTACCCTATGTTCACCCATATTACGTCATATATTTGAATACTGATTATTTCCGTCGCCAAACACATTGCCCATGTTACATCATAGCTCATCTGTATCTATTAACAATGATATAGCAATAGTATTCTTGTGCTCATTAGGGAGTTAAAACATTCAAATTCGAACGATCGGCACTAGCGCTTGACTTCAAAGAGTAGCCTTTTCTTGCATGGGAGTTAGTTAATGTACTTATAGACGCCCCCGGGGGGCTTTTATTCAGTGCTGTAGAACTGCAATTTCTAGAGGGGGGGCTCTCTTCAGTGACTAAAGTATTATAAAATCGTGAAATATTGGAGACCTTAAGCAAGCGACGGTTTTGAGAACACGGACGTTAACCAGACGTAGATTCACCTTTTTAACCAAACATGGCTCTGCTTTTTGTGTTTATCATGCACGTCCGTGTTGTCAAAAACTTGCTTGCTTAACTCCCTAAGCGAACAGTGTCTATACCAATTACCGAATTGTTCAGTCTAATTTTGTTTGCTTTTTTTTACTGAAACATCAATATATTAACATGAAGAGGTGCCTGTTTTCAGGGCTTTTTATTTTTGAAATAGAGCTTTTTTTAACTGACGAATATATTGTTTGTAAAAAGTAGAGGGGGGGCTCAGCCCCCCTTGAAATTGTAGAGGGGGGGGGCTCAGCCCCCCTGCGCCCCCCTCTTCTACAGCCCTGCTTTTATTGGAAAGGGTGTTATAATCGGAGGTTTGCCGTATAGTATATAACTTGCCGACAAAGATCTTTCGCTCCAAGCGTCGAATTCTGCTTTTGTCGTTTCGGGGAGTAAAAGATCATATGTTTTGGTGAAAACATTATAAAATAATTTAAGAGCGATAATTATAGGAATGGTGCGTTTTAATTCCTTAGACGGGCACATGAAACGCGTATATTCTGTTTTGCTATTTTCATGCAGATATTTCCAGCGGTTTCGAAGCTGAAGTTGGTGAAGACGACCTAAGGTGGTTGGCGCAACGCTTAAACAAGGATGTCGATAAAGTTGCGCGGCTGTTAAAAGTTCATCAAAGTGAAATCGACTTGATAAGACAACAAGGCGATCGTGAAGTAGAAACACAAAACTTCAGAATTCTGCGCTGTTGGACAACTGCAACACGCAATTCTGGAAATGTACCAACGTGGAAAACGCTTGCAGAAGTCCTTGAAGACGAGGACGTTGGTCGGCTTGATGTGATTCGCGCCCGTTTAAATGAAGAAGAACTTGATGATCGTGTTTTCCTGTGGCTTGAACCTCGAGTAGCCGCCTTCTGTGAGATTTACGGTCGGATTCTTGGCCTGCCATATCATGAAATAGTTATGATATGTCGTAATGTTCAAAATCCGAGGGAGAGATCCAGAGATATACTGAAAAGATGGAGGGAGACAACGAGAACGCCGAAAATCGAGAGTTTGATACAGGCTTTGGAAGACGGTGATTTGAAGGAAAGCGAATTGGCCGAAAAGATGAGAGAAAAATTTCTAGTTATAAACTAGATAACTAGTTAGGGCAAAGATAACTAGTCATAAACATGTCAATTTAACTAACTGTATTTGCAAGGCCGGAACGGATTTGTCTAGTGCTGTAAATTAAGATGTACACATGCATGAAGTATACGCTCGTCGACGCTTGATGTATTTGCAAGATGTTTTGCAACATCATGCAACTTTGTTAATGTACGGCCGACTATTTACTATATTATTGGAGAACGAAAAATTGCCACAAACAAGAAATTGCGTAGGAACACGAGCAAGATTTTCGACGCAATTTCTCGTTTCTCCCAAACATCCGCAATCTTTCTATATACCTCGATAGAAACACAGAAAATAGTATTTCCTTTATTAAATAGCCTTTTGAAAGCAAAACTGAGAAATGTATTGATTTAGTCGGATTCGTTCAAATATAGTTGATTCCAATTTTTATCTTCGTGCAAAAAATAATAAAACATTGAAACCTTTTTAATCGAATTAATTCTCGAAAATTAAAACTTACTTCACTTCTTAATTTCGAGACTAAATTCAGTAAAAAATATGTTTTCCTTGCGTATTTATTTTAGTGGCAGTTCGTTTATTTGTGTTTTCTAGCACGAAAGCCGCTACTTTGAATTTTGTCTTTAAATATGCCCGTGAAATCTGGGCAACTATAACGTAGTCGCGCGAAATGTCCCGTGTTTCTATCGAACAATATAGCAGGTTTTCCGAGCATTTCCATTCATCAGCACCCCTGTTTTCAAAAGGCTATTTTATAAATGCATCGAACGATAGCGTGCGCCGTATAGACTTAAAAATGCGATGTATTTTGTTGTAGTTTTCTTTAGCAAAATATTGAAATTTTGTAAGCTTTTAAAGCCCACATCGCTATTTGAACTGCCCATGCGACCTAAAGCATTTTTAAATGTTAAAACATTTAGAATTTATAGTATATCGTGTATACCATGTACTTCCTGTGTAATCAGAACATGAACCGTGCATGAACCGTGTAAAACATTGTAAGATCATTTATTGTCCTAAAATGATCACCTCTATAGCAGACATTCATGCAGTCTAAAACTCTGGAGGCTCTAGATCCTGGAAATGGCCATCTACCTCTTTCAGTGCTATATTTTAAACTTGCGATTAACGAAAAAATATATGCATGTAAATGTTGATCATAGATACACGTGTAGCATTAAAATTTATACATGATTTCAAATACTTTCTGTAACGAATTTTACAGCATCTTTTCGGAGGCATTTTCTCCAAGATTGTTGTATTTTTGTTGGAGGCGAAAGATATTCCGGTCCCTTTTTGTATAATTTCGGAAGGGCAGAGCCCGCACCCCCCCCCCTCCCCCACCCATCCTTTCTAATTGTATTGGTGCATGGCTGCATTTCAATCACGGAACCACAACAGCAGCGTTCCGTGTAGACTAGCCACAGTCGCTCGATCGCTTATTGCACGCAGCAATCGATTGATTTGTGGGAAGTTGTTACTACTGCCAGTATTTTTACGGTAATTGCTCTTAGTTATTTGTTAGACACGTAAGGAACAATAAACTAGTGTGATTAATGTATATTATATAATTTTAGTAGTATAACTGAAACTGTTTGTGTGTTTTAATGTACTTGTGTTTGAATGATATATAGTCACAAAGTTTCTGTATTACATTTATATTGCTCTGTACACTTTGCCCAAATTTAATATCCATGTTTGTTGGGGCCACATTTCCGCAAACTCCTTGGAAATTTGGCTCAGGGGCATATTTCTGAAGAGGACACTATAATTATTTATTGTGACAAAATTTCTGATTGAGGGCTGCATGGGTAAATGAAAATAAAACACCTCAAGGCTTGGGTAAATAAGAATTTATTGTCATTTCCAACGTATGATTTTCTTTTATGACTTGTTCGTTTGCCTTTCGAAATATATGATACCTTCTCCACTTGAAGCGAATAATAGTTGTTGTAAGTTAGTTTCTACTAATTAACCAAATCGCACAAAATGTCAATAAAAATATGAATGTTTATATGATTAGTATTAAATAGCTTTTGCATTCACCACAGTTATCACTTACACGCGTTTTCAAAATTACGCGACCCGGCCGAAAATAGCTACACTGACATGTCAGTTTTATGTTAAACGATCACGAAGCTCAAATTGTTCAAAGTTTTAATTTTTTCGATCACTATCACTGTATTATGTATATACTTTGTTTGTTTTTGATAAAACGTTTTGAATGCTTTTCAAGATATTTTAATGATAATTATTGCAACATAAAACTGACATTTCCAACTAAAACTATTTTTTGCTTGGTTGCGTAAATTTGAAAACGGGTGTAGTACTTTCTTTTGAGCTGTCTCAAAGAAAAAAATTACCGCACCTTGTCCCAAACGCAATTTTTACTATACAAGATTGACAAGATCAACAAACAGCGAAAAAGGACAAACTAGTGAACATGTTTCATGTGATATAATCAAGACCCTATGGAGGCAGGAGGGGAAGGTCTTGTCGCGAAATTACGGAGGTCCTTTTCAGATTCCAAGAATGTCATTACCCAATTATCCATTGCTTCCTGCTATACCCGACTGATCTCCAATGGCAATGCTGATTTCCGAAGAAGATAATTTAAATTTTCACGATTTCACTCCAGACAACATGGCAACTACATATATGCATATATAGTCACAAGAGTAGGAAATGATTTAAATGAAGCAAATGTTTGAATATTTCGATTTGATATTATTGTAATTGGCACCTAGTATTGAACCCACAAATTTGTAAATAATGCTGAAGGAATATAAATCACGAATTGAGTGGCGTAGACAGGGGGGCGGGGGCTAGCGGGAGGGGGGAGGGCTCAGCCCAAAATCAGAAAATCACGTTATAAGCAAAGGCCCTTGCCAGCCTATAGATCATAACTTCTCTGCCAATAAACGAAACCGTCGGTTTCAAGTATGAAGTATCATGATACGAAAAGTTGGCTTGAGTACTCTAAATCACTGGACAAAGCTCTCTGCTTTTACTGCAGGGTATTTAATGCACAGGTAAGGAACAATTCTAGCTTTTTGGCATTGAAGTTTGCTATAAGTGAGTGATTCCGCATTGATTCTTCTACAACAGTACGACTAAAGTTAGCATAAAGAACACTGTCACAGACCTCGTACCCAGGGCATTTTACCACGGCGAAAATGGCCCTGGCCTTGGCCGGTCAGTTCAGCAACCTGATTGGTTAATCGTCAAGCCAATTTAATTCGCGTGTCAATAACATATTCCATGTAATTTCAATTCAACAATGAGCTGTAATTTCTATTATAAAAATCTAAAACTTTGAAGTCGCATATTTTTCGTGTACATATGGCTTTTATTGAAGGTAAGAAGCAATTGAAATATATTTGTATATACTTATGCTTTTTTATCTAATTATATACTTGACGTTAAAGATAAGCTGCAAATCTTGAAACTGCATAACTTTACGTAATTAATTTTCGTAAAATAAATTATCATACTATTGATACTAAACACCCCAAAATTCAGGGTGTCACGTGACCAGCCGAGGCAAGGACCATTTTCGCCGTGGTAAAATGCCCTGGGTACGAGGTTGGTATGTTTCATTTGCTTTTGTAGGTCTCGTCAAAGAGTGATCAATGTTTTATCAAAGTTGGTTTTAGTAATTGGACGAAATCTGAAGTTTTGACAAAACACCAAAAATCTGACTGTCACAAGCAGTTTTTTCAGGCTTACCGTTTTTGGAAACATCATAAACCAGTTGATCACCAGATAAAGTGCTGAAGCAGAACGACAAGAGTCTTATCGACAACACATGGTAAGAAGTCATTCAGTTATAAATCTACACTATTTTTCCCAATAAATAGTTTTCTTCAATCAATACCGTAATTGGGCTTTAATTAGCAGGAGATATATTCATAAGTTTGTGTTCTGCCGAACTAATTTCTTTTCAAATCAGTAGTTTTTAAGGTTGATTTCAAAAGACATTAGTTGGACAGAATACGAGTTAGTGTCCTGGCTAAAACAGCTGGGTAGAAAGCCATGTTTTTTTAACCAGAATATTGTTATTTATGTGGGTACATGTTCACGCATGTTCAACACAAAACTATTTTAAAGTAGCTTTCAAAAGTTCACAAACAAAATTTTAGTTTAGCAGGAATTTTTCAACTATATAATTATACATCCCTAGCTAACACAATCAAATTCTGGTTCTTTAGGTGAAACAAAATCGAACAATAATTGGCAGATTATCAATGTGGTGCAAGTCCTGGACAAATTGAACTTACCTTTCAGGGGACGCCATGAAGGTGAATGCTCAGTGTATAACGAGTGTTTAAAGAATTTATTGCGCATATGACAAAGAGTGACCCACTTATTGAAAGCCATCCAAATGATTCTGCAAGTACATACATTATTTTAGTCTTGGTAAACATGTTTTTATATAAGTAATTTCATCAGTCACATGTTGTGCTAGTAGTAATGTGTAACGATTATAAAGCAAGGCTAAATAAACTTTATGTTGGTTTGAATTTTATTGTTCATACTATTTATTGACAAAAAATTGTTCTCCTATATAATGCGAAAAGTATACAAACCCTGAAATATAGAATCAAATTATCCGGATACTTGGTTCTGGTATTTTAGATGAAATAGTGCACAGGGTCAAAAAAGCAAAGCTGTATTCAATAATAGCAGATGAAACTCCCGATAATAGTAAAACGGAACAGTTATCTCTGCTTGTCCGGTACATGTGGAATGGAAAGTGGAAGAACAGTGGGAGTTTTACCAGTACAAGAAACCACAGCTGAAGTTCTATTCCATACTGTTTGCAGTAAAGTAAAAGAACTTGGAATAGAAATATCAAATTTACGCGGACAGTGCTATGATGGTGTAAACATGGAAGCCTGGCATATCAATGCGAGCCCTTGTGCCTTGAATAGGGATGACGGAAGTCATTTACCACAAGAGTATTTACATCTTGTTGGTAGATGACGTCACCTTGACAGCATATAAGGTCGTGAGTTTCAACATCAGATCACCCCTGATGAAGACACTAGACCGGAGTGTCGAAACGTTGGGTCGTGAATGTAATCTTTGTTCGGTGATTTCATTCATTTAACAAAACCAGAGTAGCACTTATTATGTCTGATTATATACCTGGTTGCGATATAGTCACAAATTTCAGTTCAATGTTTCAGGAGTTCACACTGGGTTACAAACACGAACTAAAGAACTTTCACCATCAGCTCTTTTCACCCATTGTTGTGCTAATGTGTTGAACCTCGTTATTGTTGACACAATGAACAACAAGCGAATTGCTAAAGATTTCTTTGGAACATTACAGAACTTGTATGTATTCGCTGAAACCTGTCCCAAACGACATGCAGTTTATCTGGAACAACAACGAAAGGTTAATCTGGCTACTGGTGAAGAACAAAGAAAGTGATGGTATGTACGTATTAAAATAAGAGAATATCCGATACCAGATGGGCCTGTCGGGCTGATAGCATTAAAGTATTCCATCACACCATAAAAGCTGTAATTGCCTCTTTAGAAGATATCAGAAAAAATGAGAGAAAAGCAGATATTTCTGCCGAAGCAAAAGGATTACTTCAGAACATGTTGCTGAACACTTGTAAAGTCGCATGTTAAAACGTATTCATATTTGTCCACGTTTTTATTTCTATTTTTTAATGCATCTCAGTAAAGGCGTTTCTGGTAAATTGCAGACAGAAGACTTAGACTGCGAGAGAGTAACTGATTTACTAGCGAGAATCAAAGTTCTTCGGTGCGAGGCAAAATTAATTTGAATCGTTCCGGGAAAGCACTTGGAGAGATGCTGTGTGCCAGGAATTGCAGAACAAAAAGAGCATTGTCCGCATAAACTTCCTCGTCGAAATGATGACAATTCCCAGATTGCTGTACAAATGTCAGCAAAAGACAATTTAAGACTCTCGTTCTATTGTTACTGTACCTGTTGCTAGGCATTCCAGTTTAATCTTCTTCTGTCAATTTCTGTGCAGCAAATTACGTTAAACTATTTAAGAGAGCCGATACGATAAAAATAATGCGCAAGTCTTGCAGGGTTTAGGCTATTTGCATCCTTGTCGATTGGAAGATCCTGAAGCATGGAAAAAGATCTTTGTGGCATGTAAATGGTTCCAAAAAGACCTGGAAATCGATGCCCTTCAAACCGAAATATTTTCCTTCAAGTTTCATCACTGCTCACTGGCGTGCTGAAAAAAGCAGGGTCCGAGAAACAAAGAGCCACCTTTGTTGACCTGTTCACAGTATTGAATGAAGAACCATAGTGTTATGATAATACCGTTCAATTGATGAAAATTGTTTTGAAACAGAAAAAAGTACAAAATAGCAGCTTTCGTTTAAAAATATAAGTAAAACAAGTTTATAGTCATCGAAAATGTGGGAAATGTTTAGTACTACAACAATATGCAACGAAAGGGAAATGCAAATGCTTGGCATACATACTCAAGAAGACATTTTTTACTAAATTTAGTCTTGAAATTAACAAGCAAATTTTCGATTGTCATAGAGTATTTGAATAAAACACAAAACTATTGATACTCCGTAAATTGTCAACATTTTATTCTGTACGTTTCGACATGTAGTACAAGTTATCTTCAGTAGAATAACTGTTAACTTATTATCAGTGAATAGCGCAACTTTTAAATTAACAGTTATTCTACTGAAGGTGACTTGTACCTACATGTCGAAACGTATAGAATAAAATGTTGACAATTTACGGAGTATCAATAGTTTTGTGTTTTAACAAGTAAAGTTACGTAAGTTTTAACTTTTGTGAATTAATTGTTTAGAAAAAGGTTGATTTTTTATTTTTACACAAACCAGCAAAAATTGCAAGAACATTATAGTAAATGCAATTAAATCAATGCAGCCACCATTTTTGTTTTCAAGACTTTTTCCGTGTTCGTCTCAGAAACACTTGAGGAACGCGTGAGAAACTCGAAATTGCGTGGAAATGCTACTACGTTTTGGTGTGCTTCGGTTGTCCGACATTGTCCGATCGCTTTCCGACTTTGCCGTGTAGTCATGTTTTAAGCTGTTTAGCTATGTTTAAAGATCTTTTATGGATGCACAAACCTTTTAAAGCCTTTAAATTAAGTGTTTTGATTTAGAAAAGAGTGAAAGTATGTTTTACAGCAAGTCATTTATAAGAAGCGAATTATCGTCGTTTGCATAATTATAATAACTGTTGTCCTTTTGACTCCCCGTGGGCCGGAGCTTTATATGCCATTGCGTTCAGTGTCCTTGATATAGGAGTCATATATTTATGGCCTTGGGTTTAATTCCCAAACACTGAATGGCTGTCTTCAGCTCTTTCAAGTAACAAGATAACATTGCAACAAAATGGCACTACGTTGTCATATTGTAACTAATTTGTCAACACGTAACTCAAGCCGAAACAACGACAGCCAAACCCAAAAGATAGTAATTCACTACCAACATGCAGGAAAGTTTGAGACTCAACGAATACACTGTAGACTGCACAGGGTTATCTGGAAAACACGGACAACATGGACACGGACAACGCGGACACGGGCACGTAAAAAATAGAACAAAAAGCAATCAAAGCGGAAAATGGGAAAAAAATCATATCAACAATTTTATAAAGTAACAATTCTATGTGAAATAATAGTCAGGGTTAGGGTTAGGGTTAGGGTTACAGTTAGGGTTAGGGTTAGCATGTTGTCCGGGTCCGTGTTGTCCGTGTTTTCCAGATATGTTGTCCGTGTTTTCCAGATAACCACTGCAGTAATAGGTAGAGTTACGGCCATTGTTCTAAACCAAACGTATTGCTCTTCAGGAAAACAGTTTTCTACCTATCAGCAGAAAATTCACAGCTTCTATGTAACAAGGCATTTTCTGGTTATAGAAACCAAATTATATGCATGTCGTTGTCTTAAAACAAACCTATTGCTCTTCATGAAAACAGTTTCCTATCAACGAGAATGCCTGAAGCTCACATGTTGCATTGCAAAAAATCTTGGGTGAATATACACAATATATAGTGTAAACAATGCACCCACAGTAACGCATTATTGAGTGTAAAACGTACGCAGAATACTGTGTAAATTTACACAAACAAAATGCACCCACAGCTACACATTATTTTGTGTAAAGGTAATACTTACACAAAACTTATGTAATGCGTACGCAAGATAATGTGTAAATTTACTCGAAAGGAATGCACCCACAGTTACACATTATTTCGTGTAGATCTAAAACTTACAAAAACTTTGTGTAAAGCATACACAAAATACGTGCTGCATTTGCATAACTTTACACAAGGAACCTGTAGTTTCAAATACTGGAATAAATGATAAACACAGTGAAATAATATTCCAACTTAGTACATTAATAGTATTAAAACATATTATACAAATACGATTATCAATAATTACATGATATTGCCTATATAGTAAAGCGCGCATTCCAAACTCTATTAATTACCTAACACAGGGCCGGTATTTATATAACAAGACATTTTCTGGTTATAGAAATCAAATCATATGCATGTCGTTGTCTTAAAACAAATCTATTGCTCTTCATGAAAACAGTTTCCTATCAACGAGAATGCCTGAAGCTCACAGATTGTATATAACCAGGCATTGTCTAGGTTATATCGCCTGTAAACTGCAGAGCAAACTATATACATGTCGTTGTCCTAAAACAAACCTATTGCCCTTCAGGGATACAGTTTCCTATCAATCAGAAATGCATTTTATAGGTTATATCAATATAAACTATTAAATGATACAATCATGGCGGACGGTCGTGCGAAAGTTAGCTCCACAAAAATGAGAATAGACAACCGAAATTTAGCAATGACATTGGCAGACCTGGTAGCTGACGATCATAATAATAGTATGAACGATGTACAATCTGTAGAAATGGAGATGAGCAACAATAAAACCTTTCGAACGCAAGTCATGGCGACCGGCCATAGCTCGGATATACTCGACTCTAGCATGTTTGTTAGCTCGCAAGGAGATAATGACGACAAGATAAAAGACCTAATTATCACAGAAAAAGGCAAGCTTAAATGGCGTGGTGATCTTATTACACTGCAACTATTCCTCGATGAAAGTTTAAACATCAGAGGTAATTGGACAACGGCAAGCGGAGCAAAGACTTTAAAGAACGAAAATGTGATAATACGCTGGTATAGTTACAACGAAAGCCTAACAATCGGCGGGTCAGATGCAGAGAAAGTTAAACTATATCTCGAATCGAGAGCAATGACCAATATTAAGGCTGACATTTCAGAAACCGATTCCACAAGGCAAAAGCAAAACGAATATAAAAAAACCATCGATTTGCATAACGATTCAACAAAAACCAACAGCCCGTCCCCAAATGACCATGCATGCGAACCAGAGAACAGTAATTTAAATCAACATCAATTGTTAAATGATTTGTATAAATTTGTGCAAAGAATAGACGACAAGGTTACGGGGGATTTCACATGAAGTAAACAACCTCAAGGCAAATATAGGCCAAACTGATCTATCTGATACGATCAGAAATCTCAAGCAGGAGATAGCCGAACTTAAAAATGAAAATCTAGAACTTCGCCAGAAAAATGCGACTTTATCGTATGTTACGACGGACTTGCAAACTAAAGTAATAGATTTAGAAAATGAAAAGAGTAGCCTAGCTAACCCAACAAGATCAGTCAAATTTTAGCGGAAGCAATGGCCAAGTTGATTCGCGGCAGAATGTTGGAAATAAAGAATCAAATGTTAATAAAACTAGCAAAGATAGCAATGCCGAAAAAGCAACAGCCACTATCGCGAATATAAACAGATATGAAGTGTTCAACAATAGTGATGCCGAATCAACAAAACAACAAATTCCGTCGTATATCAAACCAACTACAAGTCAAAAGAACCATGGCATAGCCAAGACGCCATCCCAGAACTGTCCCAGAAGTAGAGCAACTGAAGGCCCTATAACAATCTTAGGGGATTCCATGATAAAGATGATCAAACCAACCAAACTAAGTCGGTCAATTGGTGAAAAGGTAAATATCAAAACTTTTCCCGGGGCAACTATCGACGACATGAACCACTACATGCAGCCAACATTGAAAAAACAGCCCAAGCTTGTTGTCCTACATGTTGGAACTAACGATGTCCAACGCAAGGAACCCGAAGAAATTGTAACCCAGATGGAATCATTATGCCAAGGTATCGTTAAGGTATCAAATATAGCTATATCTCAAATAATTAAGAGAAAAGACCCAGTTATGAACACTAAGATAGATAAAATTAATTCGTTATTAGCTAAACTTTGCAGTAAATTTAAGTGGCAATTTATTCGACATGCTAATATAGACATTTCTAAATTGAATGCATCAGGATTGCACTTAAATATCAAGGGAACGGCAACATTAGCGAAGAACCTGATTGAATTTCTCAGAAACTGACTAAATGATAGTGATTATCTTTATAAAATTGTAAAGTCAAATAAAATAGAGGTTTGCTCAAACAATTTGGAATTAAGCACGGAGTACGAAACTAACAATTCAACCCTACTACATGAGCACACCCCAAATTTACATTTTATTGAACACATCTCGAATTATACTGACCATAATCCAAATTCAAACATTGGTAACAAACAACAAGACCGGTTAACACCGGCTATCCGAGGATTCAAAATCGCCTCTCTCAACATAACCAGTCTAGTTAAACATATTGACGAACTTCGAATCTGCATGAAAGACAGAGAAATAGATGTCCTTGCTATTAATGAAACACGAATGGACGATGGTGTGCCAATTCAGTCAATAGCCATTCTGGGTTATACCTGGATTTCCAAAAATAGAAATAGGTCTGGGGGCGGTATCGGTTTTTTTGTGAGAGAGTCAACTAATTTTCGACTCCGAACTGACCTCAATGATCCTGACATTGAAATTCTTACAATACAAATTTGTAAACAGAATGTAAAACCGTTCCTAATCACGACGTGGTATCGCCCACCAAACGATCCAATTGAGTCATTATATAGATTCGAGAAATGTTTACAACTTATTGATAGTGATAATAAAGAAAGTATTATTCTAGGAGACGTAAATTATGACTTTTTATCTGAAAATCTATCACCCCAAGCTTCAGAACTCAAATTTATTACGAGGTTGTATCAATATGATCAGTTGATAAGCGAACCTACAAGAGTTACTAAAGACACTCGTACATTGATTGACCACTTTTATACAACAAATCCTCAAAATATTATTTCAAAAGGAGTGTCGGTCGTTTCTATCAGTGACCACTATCTTATTTATGGCATCAGAAAATTCAAGACCAATAAAGAAAATGCAAAAATAATCGAATATCGTGATTACAAGTATTTCAATGAACAAATGTTCTTGCATGACTTGAAAAATTGCTTTTCTGACTTTGCCTTGGACTATGAAAGCAATCCAAATATATCTTGGCAGATTTGGAAGAATGATTTCTTTAGAGTCTGGGATAAGCATGCCCCAGTTAAAAGACGAAAGGTCGGCACAAAGGGATTACCTTGGCTAACAACAGACCTAATTTACAAAAAACGTCATGTTAATTTCCTCAACAGAAAAGCTAAAATAATTAACACAACTGAAGCCTGGGCTAACTATAAAAAGGCAAAAAACCATTACAATAGGCAAATAAAAAACACTAAGTGCTCGTATTATCAAGATAAACTACATAATAATCCAGGAAATCTCAAACAAACTTGGAAAACACTAAATGAGTTGATGAATAGAAAGCCAACCAACTACAAAATCCCAGAAATGAAAGATGAGAATGGTGAAACAATAAACGAGACGCAGGTCCCTGATGCTTTCAATAAATATTTTGTTGAATTAGGTGAAAAGCTTGCAAGTAAAATCCCTCGCTCGAGTATCTCTCCAGATAGTTTTCTTACTGATGTTGACTATCCGGATAATGGGCTCTCCTGCTTTCAAGAAATTCCTGAAAATCATGTTTTGAATTTGTTATGTAGTTTAGAGTCTAAAAAAGCAGCGGGGATCGATGGTATATCTTCTCGCATATTAAAACTTTCAGCAAAAGTTATTGCACCATCTCTAACAATAATATTTAATCAAACAATTTTAACAGGTATATTTCCCAATGACTGGAAAATCGCTAGAATTACCCCGATCTTTAAATCCGACGCTAAAGATAAAATGACAAACTACAGACCAATTTCTGTTATTTCAATAATTTCCAAAATTGCGGAAAAAAGTATCCATGACCAAATCTACAACTATTTGCATAGCTATAATCTACTGGCAAATTGCCAGCATGGATTTAGACCACTTCATTCAACTGTAACGGCATTACTGGACATTACCAATGAGTGGTACAAAAACATTGATGTTGGAAAACTAAACGGGATTGTGTTTTTGGATTTAAAAAAGGCATTCGACACTGTTGACCACAATATACTTTTGAAAAAAATTGCAATTTATGGAATAAAGGGAACTGCATACCGCTGGCTTGAGTCGTATTTATCAAATAGAACCCAGTACTGTTGCGTGAATGGCAAACTATCGAGTCCAGCAATTATGAAAACAGGTATACCTCAAGGTTCTGGTTTAGGCCCACTATTATTTCTTATTTACATAAATGACTTACCAAAATGTTTAAATGCAGGCTCAAAACCAGATATGTTTGCTGATGATACCCAAATTGCAACAGCAAGTCACGATATTGAAGTAATCACTGAAACACTAAATAATGATTTAAACAATGTTGCAAGTTGGCTGTCGGCAAACAAATTAACCCTTAATAATAGCAAAACAGAATATATGATAATTGGTTCTAAGAAGAGGCTTGGTCTGGTGGCTTGCGATCCCATTATTAACGTAGGTAATTTGAAAATTAACAGGGTTGAAACCACAAAATCATTAGGCCTTATGATAGACGAGTCACTAAATTGGTCCGCACATGTCGATCACATCTTCAAAAAGGTCGCTTCAGGTCTCGCAATTCTCAGGAAAGTTCGAGAGATATTAGATTTCGATACCTTAATAATTATATACCAATCCATAATTCAGCCCTATTTTGACTATTGTGCTCAAGTGTGGGGTTGTCTTGGAAAAACATTAGTAGTGAAAGTACAAAAATTGCAAAATAGAGCATTGAGAATAATCACACGTGAAAATTACACTACAAGGTCAGTTGATATCTTAAAAACGTTAGGGATTCCGAATCTCGAAAAAAGAAGAATGCAACAACTTGCAATTTTCATGTACAAGGTAAAAAACTGATTGGTCCCCGATTAGTTGTGTGATTTGTTTACAAATGTAAGTGACATACATAATTATGACACGAGACAGTCGGGAGCCGATCTGATTCTGCCTAAGCCTAAAACAAACAGTATGAAAAATGCATTCTCCTATAGAGGTGCGGAATCCTGGAACACTCTTTCTCCGTCTCAAAAGTCATCAAAAAGTCTTGCCAATTTTAAGGCTACTTTGAAATACTAACAATAAGAATTATGTCTTTGTTTTTATATTTTTAAAAATTCCTCTAAATATGTTATGTAGCGTAAGTGTGAGCACGGCCGGTTGGAAGATCACCATTATTTATTTTTATATTTTGTACATAATTTTTTACAGGTGAAATCGTACCGTGTTAAAATATTGTTCATAATAATAATAATAATAATAATAATTGAATCGCAGGTTCTACGTCAAGGCCTGCTGAGAATATACTATGTGTTACTCTGTCATTGTTTCGGCATGAGTTACCTGTTGACAAATTGGTTACAGTGTGACAACGTAGTGCCATCTTGTTGCAATGTCATCTTATTACTTGAAAGAGCTGAAGAAAGCCATTCAGTGTTTGGGAATTAAACCCAAGGCCATTTAATAAATGACTCCTGTATCAAGGACACTGAGCGCAATGACATATAAAACTGATCAAGAAAGAAGAAAGGCCCACGGAAAGTCAACAAGACAACAGTTATTATAATTATGCAAAAGTCGAAATTTTTTCTTGCAAACACCTTATTATAAAATATAGCCAAACAACTAAAACACGGCTTTGATTTATTGAGCGTTGTCGTCTTTGACTCTTTCCTGAAAGAAAACACTTGCTTTAAAGACTTTAAAGTGTTTGCGCATCTTTGCGCATCCATGCTTGTACCGTAAGCTTTAGGAAGAAGTGAGCCATATGTAATTGACAGAGCGTAGTGGTTTAGTCAGCTAAACCACTACACTGCTTTTACATTGTAGTGGTTTAGTGGTGCGTTGAAGTCTTCCACCGCTATTTCTCGAGGAAGACAACTTGTCTTCTTGAACGAAGAGAAATAACGAAAAGAAGTCTTCAATGCACCAAACCTGCAGGCATGTCCCCAACAGTCAACTAAAGCAAATTTGCTTAAATATCAGTTAAAAACAATAGGCAAATAAAGATTGCCTCCATGGTTTCGCGGTACTGCTTAGTGTTTTCATGCACTCCACGCCCATCTTTGACTTGAGTTTTGGATGGATCGGGGACCGATCAGTTGCAATTGACCGATCCTCGATCCATCTAAAACTAAAGTCAAACGATATGGGTAAGTCGGAAGACAGTTACCTTTACCTCTCGGCCACGGAGGGAAAGATGTTTGCCAATGAAAACTGGAACAGGTCTTTCATTGCTCATCAGCATGCAGATAAAAAAATCCAAAAACGTCCCTCATAAGCGTTTTTTGGGCGAATTAACAAAGTAAACTGGAAGTAAATCAGTAAAAGAAACACTTGAGTAAAAAATAATGGCAAAAACACTTCATTCGCACAATAAAAACTTATTTTTAGCTTCCTAAAAAAACATTGAATATTATACATACGGGTATTTGCTGACGGACAATGGTCATCTGACGTCATTTGCTTATGGAACTCGAAGACGAAGCTTCGACTTTTATGTCTGTCCAAATAACATTTGAAAATCTGCAGAAAGTCTAACGAAACGCGATAAATATCAATTAATCATATACAAACGACGACGATGATACAGGGGAGACGTGAGGAGCAAATTGGAGCGAAAACAACGAAGAAATGCAACAAAAATTACGATGGAAGACATAACGTTGTCGAAGCAAGTCCGAATCAAAATGGCGTCATCTTCTTCTCCAGTTTAAAGATCCAACAAAAATTGCCCTAGTATAGTTGAACATTGATAATATCGGATTTTTATTCAACATGTAAGTGCTCCCTGACTATTTTATGCATGCTTTAGTTATTAAATGTTGTCTTGTTTGACATAGTTCGGTCTGCTTACCCGGTTGGAATGTCTCTGAAATTTACTAAAATTCAGATAAAAGTACTGGTATGTATGACTGAGTTTCTATTTTTCTCTTTCTGCTAGGAGCGTAAACGAGCCGTTCAAAATCGAACACCGGTGACACCATTAAAACAGAACCTTTTCAAGGTAAAATAATTTTTGTCTAAAGTTTGTCATTTAGCTCCTAAACTGATTAATTTTGTTTCAGAAATTCCAGTATTTGCTGCCATTTAAAATTATTCTTACATATTGCACTTTAAATTGTAGATATTCCAATGTTATTTCAAGACAACCACTCGACAATTGTGATGGAAAAAGACACAGTCAGAAAAGAATTTCAAGAGGATTTAATAGTAAGAAAGCCAAATACTACAATATATTTACTATCATTGCAAATTTTCAATTTCAACCCTACCCCCCCCCCCCCCCCCCCGCGAGTGATTTGGGAAAAAATAATCGAGCCCTGTGGCTGTAAAGCTCTTTCCTTAACGTTATTTTCATGATCAAAATTCTTTGTTGCAATTTAAGTAATGAATAAGCCCAACTCTTTTTATATCCTTGCTCTCCAGTAAAACAACGCCCACCTTATGGAGATTAATAGAGAGTTTATAACAGAGAGTTTATAATGGAGAGTTTATAATAGAGAGATTATAATAGAGAGTTTATAATGATGATTGTTATCATGTAGCAGCTCATAAACACTATGGTAACTTACTTTAATTTTTCCTTTCTTTTTTCTTTTTCTTCAAAACCTCTTCCGTCCACTGATATATTGTACTCTGTACAAGAAACATGGAAATTCAGATTTTTAGTTCAAATTCAAAGGCGACTTCCGAGCTCGGGGCAAGTCAGAACTCTGTTTCAACAAGTATTTACATGATTTTTTAACTGCCTTTGATTTCAGCTGCATCTCTGAATTTCCTGATCTTTGCACTTCAGGCTCTGCCATTTAATTTCGACATAAAATCTCTCAAATCTAAAATCTCTCATCTCTCTACCTTGTTTCCCCGAGTACCCTTTCTAGGTTAGTACCCCTCCTTCATGTCACTTCAATATTTATCCTGTTAACACCCTCCTTTCTCCCACTTACCCCTCTAACAATTGTTAGTCATTCATCTGACGTAGTTACTGGAGAATTATTCAGACATTCAACTTGACAATTACACTATATGATAACTATAGTGAAACTCAATTTTATCTACTTATTTTTAATTACGCTTCGTTGTTGACAGTCTGAGTTAAGTACCCGTATTCCGTTGATTACAGATATTTTACAACTTCAACAACTTTGGCAAGCTGGAGTACCCGGAATAAACCCACGACTGAATAACTCCTCACATGGGTGTCACGAGCTTTATGTGAGGATTGAACCCACGACCTCAGAGGTGACAGGCACTTTTCTGACGATTGCGCCACATGAATATTATTGTGCAGGATCAAACAATCCCACACGAGAAATTTAAATTCCCTCGCGTTGACTTGTGTTCCACTGTTATTATGTTATAAAACAATTACTACCGTAAATAATTTCCTGGGCAGAATAGCGTCCGATGTACTCGGAATCATCGACTCGACAGGTTTTGCCCGTTGACTAAGCTCTGGGACCTGCCACGCCATTATAAGTACTTGCTCGATTAATGCTTATTAACGTGATTTTCTTTGTTAATCTTGTAAACAGTTTTTTAAGCACCGTATTTTTTTCAAAGGATGCCAATTAAAAAGTGAATACACCACCAGCCCCCCACCAACCATAAACAGCATGATGAGACGAGATCAACCGAAGCCCTGACGATCCAGAGAGAAAGTAAGTTTGTTGACTTTGTTTTGTCGTTTGCATTATCTTTGTCAGTTGACCTTTTGTTTCAAGAAAAATTAACATCTCTATCTAACGTTACCAGCGTCGGCAGTGCCAGTCAAAAGCACACAAAAACATAGGATATTTCACTTCTTTCGGGACGTTGGTAGTCATAAGTGATACGTAAGACCACAGCCAAACAACAAGTACATACTCAAAATGTTTTCAATGAATATGGTTTTGAAAATAGACACGAAGATATAATTTTAGGCCCTGCTTGTGACGTAACATGCATATAAAAAATAACCTATGATGGCGCATGGCCTACGTATAATGCTTTCAAATCCAAATATCTTAAGAAGTGAGAAGCACATTTATTAAGTGTATCATAGTTTCCCAAATAATCCTAAAATTATTTCAGATAAGATGTTTTTTCTAAATTCATTGCTAATCTTTTTAGTAATCCTAATTCCACCCTACATTTGTCGATATTTTTCTTGATGGATATATTTTTGTTTTTGAAAAAAGATGTTGAACGTGGTAAAAAAGAAGAAACTAGAGAATGCACCATCAAACGAGCGCCAGGTAAGTCGATAGTAAAAATATTTAGATAGAAGTTAAGGATGATTCTAAGCGAATCAAATCCCATGTTCCTCGTCAAGGTTCTCATTCCCCTTTTATAAGTCAAAAAAATTAATTTTTTTCTACTTTTTAAAACACGAGTACGAGCGGTTTGTCAGGCCTGTTTTATACACGTCGCATTTCAGTCGCGTCGAATCCAATTTAAACAACAGACAAGACGCCTGCTAAGGCGTTTACTCCGCCTGCCAAAACGAAAATGGGCACAAGGCCAGGCAGGGCTGTAATTAGAGCGTTCATTGGGGGTGGGGTATATTCACTTATTTCTGTTCTGCCCAACGAATTCCTTTTTAAATCAGTTATTATTAGGGTACCTTACCAGGCATTTTAAGACATTGCTAGCACATCCAACCGATCCGAACGTTGTATTCCAATAAAATTACTGGTTACAACGTTTGATAATTCCAATAGTTACTGGAATTGTCATTTCATGCATACAAAATGAACCCTGACCCAAACCCTGACCCTAACAATCCCAATAATTTATTGGAGACAATAATTTTATTGGGATACAACGTTCGGATCGGGTGGCTCATCTTATGTAATCACTAAGATAACCAAAAATTAATGTCCGAGTGACTTGCCAAGCACTCTGTCCAGAGTCCTAGTAAGACTGCATTTCTTAGACTTTAATTTAAATTAAAGACTTTCATAGTACATATATTAAACAAAATTCTTTTGTCATAATACCACGAACATATGGCTGTTTTATTTTTGGGTAGTTGCAAGTAAAGAAACTTTTACTAAAAGTGTATACAATACATAAATATATTAACCTGATAGCATCATTTAAATCAATTCTGCAGCACACTGCCTGAAGTCTCCACGATATAATTTGTTGGGAACTTTAGACTAACATATGTATTTCTGGAATTGGAATGTAAAATGTCTCTTACCTTTAATAATTGTATGAGATCCCCCAAGCAAATAAATCATTTTGCACGAAATATCAGCATCTCAACATAGGTATAGAAAACCAAGGAAAGAAATCACAACGAATACTTCGTGATTAGAATTAGGAACGCATTTCCTAGACTCACTCCTTGATCATTGAATGATGGAGTCTATCAAAATTTGCCGTTTTAAAACATTTCTGGAGCAATGTTTTGATAAAGAACCTTCCTGTCCCTTTTTTTTCACTATTACATGTTAAAAATTGTGTTTTGCACATAGGTATTTCAGTAGAATTTGCGTTTGATTCTTGTGTAGAAATTTCTAAATTTCTTAAAAGTGGAAACACAACAGAAAATGACGGAAACACGCTCTCAAAACTTCATCGCAATATATCGCTCCTCGGTAAAGTTTCGCGGTGGAATTTGTCGTTTTAAAACATTTTGCATGATAATCTTTGCACGTAAAACCTTTTTATGGTTTAGATGTTCTAGCATACATGTCAAAATGCGTGTTTTGTTCACATATTCCGCTAGAAATTGAGTTTAAACGCCGTGTTTAGGTCAGCTCTCGCGGCTTGTGCCCAGCGGTATCACCCATGAGCGCTACACCAACTTCTGACACCGAAAAAAAAAGAAGAAAAAAACAGAAACGGAGCGAATTTAAAACTCCGCCTCGCCTACGGCAGGGGGAGTAATAAGCTAGAGTTAAATACCGAGAAGGAGGGATGTATGTCATATACAGCCCCCGAGGACGCGCAGGGTCCGAGGGCTGTATATGACATACATCCCGACTTTTGAGGTATTTAACTAACTTAATTTATTTTTGAAGAGGTTTTCTAACAGAGTCTTTTGACTTCAAACAATTTAAGTCGAGATTCGTCGAGATTTTTCCACAACTTTGATCTAATTATTTATTCAAGGTAAATAACCTAAATACAACCCGCGGTACATCAAAGAAAACCGACTCAAAAATAAATTAATGAAAGTAAGCCATCTCATTATCTGCTGTTTGAATTGCATTCGACGCGACTGAAATGCGACGAATAAAGCAGGCCTCAGATATAAAGCATGAATACCAGGATTTTAAATAGCTTCAAATCATTTTATTTTCATTTATCATAGCTTCATTTTATACCCATCTTGTCAGTTTGTTTACGAAAGAACTTTCAATACCGATGTTGTGTCGAAGCAAAAGTTTTGTTAAAATCTGCGTGTGTTTCATCACATATAAAGACTCGTGCACGGCTATGATTTCCTTTGTGTTTTGCTCATGAATTATTGATGATTTTAAAGTGTTTTAGGCATTTTAGTTATTTCAATTTTTTCAAAATCAATTCAGAACTCTTAATATTAAAGGTAAAATGTTGATACTTGTTACACATTTTCTTAACATGTTTAGCTAGTGCTTGACACTCTTCAAATTTTAGCATTGTTCATAGTTAGTTGTTTCCGACATATTTTCTCCACTGCGCCAAAAATGTAAATTAAGGTTAAATACAAACCTTAAATCACCATGCTTTGTCATTGGACTTTTAAAACAAAAGATATCATTGTTTGTGACTCATTCTTTAGAAAACCGATTACTATAGTTCAGCTTTTTATTGTTATACCTAAATTAGCGGCCGCAATAATTTTGTTTGATAAAAATTCCTTTTAAAGTGGACCAATAGCTATAAAGAGAAATGGCAATCTTAATTAAAACATCGCGTAGTTCATGAACAGACAGATGTAACTTGTGTAGTAGACTTGTGGTAGACTTCTCCCAAGTCTCCTAAGAATGTACCAAGATTGGATGACTTGGATATAAAAGTATCGTTATGGTTCCAGTACTTATTGAGTTTGTTAGTTAGTGTAAGTAGAAATTAATAATTCATGACAATGAATCTCGAGTGGCAAATAAAACACGTGCATGCCTCTATACCTGTTAGTGAACTCAATATAACTGGAAGACTACTTTCGTATAAATCCGTACGCAAAATTTGAAGCTAAACTTGACTTCCAGACACGCGTGTTGGACTTCCAGAAACGCGTGTTTATGTCCCGCACCCATCACTCGCGCGAGATCTCTGCAAGGGTTACAGCGTATTGTTTTTAGCCGAGTTTTTAATTGCGTGGAAAGAGTGGGAAGGACTTTAACAAGTTGGCTTCAAATTTCCCGCCTCAGGTAGCCTTCCAGTTATATTGAGTTCACTGATACCTGCTAGAGAACAGTAATTATGCAGTAACTGCCTCGACCCAGCGTCCTCGATATATATATTACATGAAGTATCGGAGTAACTAGGCAACCGCGATCTTTGCGTTTAGTTCGCACACCCCAATACTTCACAGAAGCCTAGATATAACAAGCGTCTGCCTATGTACAGAATTTTCAATATAGATTTTTTATAAGCCGAGAAAATCAAGGCAAACTTTTTGTGAAAATCTACTTGTGCTTATCACACATAAAGAATTCTTCACGGCTATGATTACCTTTATTGCCGAACAATTTTGATGAAAAATCTGCATATGAACGGAGGAACTGTAATTTCCCCTGATGTTAAAAACAAGCTACATGAATACACGATGTTTCTGCTAAATTAAATTTGGTCATTTAATCGTAATTATTATGTAACGGATACGATTCTTTCATTCCCATAGGTGATGGGTGTGAAGAAATGCAAGAGAAAAAGGTCAGAATTGACGATCTCAGATGACAATGACCAAAAAATAACAATTCAAGACGACGCGACTTTGTAATAGGAAAGTAATGGTAATTTACAAGTTAGTAGAAAACAAGATACTTATTATTTAGAAATCAAAGAGGATTTAAGTAAATTTTATTCTTTCTCGTTGAATAAAATCGTTGTTTCTCAAATAAGACTTGACAAATTTTTGCCAATTCCAAAGAGAATATACTATCTCATTGTTTCTTACTTAATCTCATTGATACATATAAAAAAACACAGTGCATAAATTAAATTTTTGAGCATTATAAATTCCCAAGGGAATATACAACATGCTTTGTTTTCATGGTAATATTAAATTATTAATGACATTCCAATGAGAATCCTCTTTGATTAGAAATATGATAAGTATCTTGATGCTTTGTGGTTTGTTTTGGTAAACATAAACAATGGAAAATCAAGCCATTGTTTTTTGCACTAAAGCAAATTACATAAGTGGTTTGAGAGCAGCTGTGACGTACCATATCAATCAAGGCGTTTTGGTCAAATAAGTATGAGAATTGCGGTATAGTTTTAAAATATTTCGATGTTTTTGAACTATATAGATATACGTTCATTAAAAATTTACATTATATACGAGTCTTGATGAAAAACAATTATACAAGTTCTGTTTCAGGTTTTAAAATGTTTTTTATCTTCGCATAATTCTCATGCTTATTTGACTCAGCCTTCGACTTCGGTAAGTATCAGGTTTAAATTTACTTCGGACCACTAAACACAACGAAAAGCCCATGCCCTTTCAGCTAAGGTTTTACGTTTGAAAACACAATCAAATACTCAGCTTAAGTGGGTTTAAGTAGCTAGAGATAACGTAATTTACCCTTTTATTTTGATTTTTTGTTTATAACGTAATTTAATAGCTAAATGAATGGACTGTGAGGGTGTGAGCCGCGTGTAAGTTGCATGGGGTTAGGCTTGTTAAAGGATATAAAATTTTGAAAGTATGCTTGTAAAATCTAACGAAACATCTAACAAAACGGCTAGGAGTAACTGAACATTTTATTCCTGTAGCATTATTACTGTGTGCTGTGGTAAGTGCTAAGGTACTCTGTGCTAAGTAAATTTAAATGTGAAGTCAAGTTTTCAGCTCACCTGTTTGTCCACTCGACCTTTCTGTTTACGTTTAGCCTAAAATATGCAAATAAATTACATTTAAAAGGCATACTTTACCAAAATTTTATTTCTTTTGATTTTCGGATTTGGGTGGCAGTCGGGCTTGGGGTGGTGCATGCGGGTTTATCAGCTGTGAGTGACTGTGCGATGGCGAGGAAAGTGAGGGCAACGAATGGAATGCAGGAGCTTAGGACCGAGGAAGACAGCTTAGAACTGAGGCAGGTAGGCAGTTGGTAGGATCAGCGGGGGGCACTTGCCGTTTTGGCCTTGGGATTCAAATTTGCATGCTAAGTACAAGTCACTAACGTCTGTTGTTTTAATTTGGTAGGTATGCGCGGCTGCTCTCTGGAGTTGATCAATTTTGCAATTTGCATTAGCATTTGCAAGCCTGATCTTCTCTTCGCCCCGCTACCCCAGCTAGCTCTCCGAGTGCTACTTCCACCGTAAGTAAGTCGAAGTACTTGTATTATATGTATGAGTACTTCTACTTAGGTGGAATTAGCACTTGGGGAGCTGGCTGGGGTAGGGGGATTATTTTTTTATTCAATTTTTCAATTCCCATGGGAATTAAATTTTTAATTAAAAAGGGTTAGAGGTAAATTTTGTAAACAATTTATTGAAAAGAATTCGCAAAATTACAATTTGAATAACAATAAAAAGAGATTAACTACTACACATTGTGCTCATTCAAATAACAATAGAAGAAAACAGGACACGGCAGAAACTAGAGAACGATTGTCATTGCGCTTTACACAAACAAGCGAATTAACACAGGCGAGTAAACACAAGTGAAAACGCAATGTAAAAAAACTTGGTCTTTTGAAGATAAATGTTTATACTTCAAGACATAAATAATCATGAAACAACTGGAAGTGACAAATTTTTCCAATTTGACATTTGACAGAGAAGTCGTCTGAAGCCCGTTTTCTACTTCAACCGTATCATAGCGAAACGTGGCGTATTCTATTGTGTCCATATAGTTTAATACAAAACAATGAAATACGCTACGATACGATAGAAAAGGAAAACAGGCTTTACATAAAACACCGAGTTGTTTCACAATTACAAAGAAAACATATGGCTCATGCAATTCAATTTGTTGAAGAGACGTTTTTAATCACAGTTTTAATTTTTTTTCAAATTTCTTCCGGTAAGCGGACAGTAGCATCAAACAGGTCCAATTAGAAACGTTTCTCAGAGTTAGTGATTTTTTATTATCGAAGAGGCACACGAGGTCGTTTCCGAGCGTTTTCACCGCACTCAAAATGAAAACGATATGAACTATGAAAAATCTCATCACAGGAAAACTGAAGGGGCTCGGTACTTCTACGGTCAGATCCTCCATTGAATGGAACAACATCGATATGGACATTAGAAAACTCATTGGCTAGCTTTAAATACATTCTACGCAAGTCATTTTTAGATGATCAGAAAGCCACTAAGATTATGAGATTGAAACTATTCTTTAATTTTAAGTTAAGAGACTTTTAAAATATTTCGGAAAGAAAACGCACGAAAACGACACCATGTGCACCTATCCTGTTAATATTCCTTGTGGGAAGAAACCGGAGTAGCCGGAGAATACTCACGACTTGACTGATGTTTACGTAATGCAAGTCTCAGAGGTAAACATGTTTTTTATCAGTCAGACAAAAAACTCTTCCAAATTTCGAAAAATCGCGAAGAAACGATTACTTATTAACAAAGAAATTAAAAAGGGTGGAAATTTCAACTTTCAGAGCCACATGGTTTCTAAGTGTGATTTTACCGCGACAATGTTGAATTAATAAAAATTGTTTTAATTCTTCTTAAACAAAAATCCAAGAACTCATATCCAAGAAGTCCATATATCGAATAGGACATTGTATAGAGCTTATACAATTCTTTCGAATTTTCTCAAACAGACATCACATTTCTTCGGGTGTGCGTGAGCACAGAAGCTTTCTGCGCTAATTATGAAAATTTTGTCGAGATAGCTTTGAAAATCTTTAAAAAGTGCTTTCCATTGATATACATAATTTTGTTTTATTAGTCGAAATGCATAATTTCAACGTAGAAGAATTATAAATACACCAGTAATTTATAAATAAACCAGTAGAAAAAAACGCTTAGGGTGTCTCGTCACTTATGCTACTCAATAGCGGGGTTTTTCAGGACTTGTTGCATATTCCAAAATGTATATAAATTTTAATACAATAGAAAGAAATTGTGTAAAATCGCTTCATTTTGTCACATTTTAATTTTAACGTTGAACGAAACTAAACAAAAATGTTGAAACCATATGAGACTGTTCTCGCACTGAAAAAATGTGATTTTTTGTGTTTGTGTAAATGTTTGATAATTGAATTTAGTCAATTTAGCAAGGTATCATTGTCAGGATAAAAACAAAGTTCTTTGAAGCATAAACTTATCTTCACTTACTTGTTCAAAAGACCATGTTCAATAGCCATGTGAACCTGTTTTCTTATATCATTACTATTGTACTAGTGTTACAAAGTGGAACTATTTAAAATGTAAATTGAACTGAAGCAAAGGGAGTAAAGGACATATAAAATAACCAAATATTTGAACTGCCAAACACAAATTCACCAGAATAAGACAGCACAAAAAGTTCAAGAGAAATCATTTAAAGATTAAATTTTAAAATATTTTAAACAAAAATGCTATTGAATCAAAGTATGGAAGTAATTTATGCTACTTTATTGTATCTATTGGCAGAAAGTTTTAATTGTCATTCATTAATACAAAATAGAAGATATTCATGCAAACACCCAATTTTGTTGACAGGAAAATGAAATTAACCAATACCAACAAAGCACTTAACTTCATACATATAACTAATTAAAGTCTGTGTAATGTGAAGAACTCTGATACAGATTTTACTGTATCTAGAGAATCAACGCTAAACGCTTGTAATAAAATGTATTTTCATCTGATTAGACTTCCAAACTGATTGCTTAGAATGTGTGTAAATCTGACATAAAAGTTATTTTAAATTTTTTATTTGTTCAAGTACTGTAACAACAAGGGTTTAAAAAAATTGAAAAGTGGTTGCCCTTTGGGGCAAGTAGTACCAAACATGTAGTTGCCTAAGGGCATTTCTCACAAGCCCACATTACACTGGATATTTTTTAAAATAAAGAATTTACAAAGCAAAACAGCAAAACCAGTGTTTAGGTGATCAAAACACAAAAATGTTGGTTGCCCAATGGGACATTAGTCTAACCAAAAGAATTTATGGTGTCTAGTTGTGATTTTCGTTTTCAATGTGCAATAAATAGTTTTTAATTTTTAATATTTCACACTTCAAACCAATATGTTCCAGTGCTTCAGTTTGTCTCAATTCCAAACATGTTCCACTTTGTGCACAATGAAGTAAAAGAGCATGCTAGCTTATTTTGACCTTAAGTAGCTCATCTTAAGTTTAAAAAGTTTGATGAAAAAATCACAAAGTTCATTCCAAAGATACAGTGTTACAAAACAACAAAGATTTAGGTCTTTTAAACATTTAGGGTTTGTACACTTCAATTAATTCTGGAATTGTTACAAAATATATTCAAATCATGCTCCCATAACATTGGGGACTATGTGATTTTCAAATGAACCTTTTAAACTTTTAAATGAACACTCAAATTCAACTTAAATAAAAGAAGACTGAGATGGTATACCAGGAAACAAATTAAAATTTTCTAAAAATGTTTTTTTCATAAAGCATAAGATATATATGTTTGAACTGAAGAAAAATGCTAATCGTTGTTTTTTTAATTTTAAGGTAGGAGTCTATTTCACCTGGTTTGAAATCAAGCAATGAAATAAACTTAGAATTTAATGCTTATCTTGAAATTTTAGCATGGTAATGAATGTCTTTTCTGTTTCTGATAAAACCACCTCATTCTCCTTATTATTGTTAATATTTAATAATAAAAAGTCAAATAATGACAAAATTGTTTTAATATCATTGATTTTTTTTGCCAAAACAGAGATACTCATAGAATTCATGCTTTTGGGGCCAATTTTTGAAAATAAACAATTGCTGTGAGCAAAAATAATTGCTGGTGACTATGCTGTATAAAATATTACACTAAAAAGAAATTTACTTGAACCAAAACAAGACTATAACTTTTGTAAAGACAGTTCATCATTATTTGACTTTTTCTGAGATAAAAATGCTTTGAGTACATGAGACGTTTCCTGATAAATGGCTGCACAAAATAATGATTAAATTGGGTGGGTATGAAACTGCAATTTCTAAAATTACACTGTCTCAATTGTTGTACAATGACGAAAAAATGTTGACAATAAAATCCAATGTTGTCTTTTTTAAAGCAAATAAAGTATCTATATTTTTTGAAAAACAGCAAAAACACAGCCACTTATTATGGAAAATCATACAGAGTATTAAAAGCATTTCAATTAGAAATAAAACATCAAAATATTGAAACCTTCTGTGTGCATTTCATCAACAGCATTCCTTTTTCACAATTAATCAGCATTCACCCATTCACACTGGCTACCAGTAATCAAACAATCTTGGAACTTTCTACATCTAAAAAGGATTTAAATTTTAAATTCTAAAAAATAATATAAAACAAGTAAGCAACTTAAAAGTTGATCGGACATGTCTGGATTTCATCCTTTAAAGGGAGTATATATTTAGTTATACATTCAAATGATCCCATTCATAGAGGGGTTGTGTGACACGACCTTCAACAAAGTCCTGAGCAATGTTGCAGAATAATGATTAGTAGCAATGTGCATGGGAACATGCAATGATTAACAAAATGGGTTTATACAAGAATTATACAGGATACTTTCAGTTCATTCACAATTCTGTATTTATTTTTCATACATGGGGAGTGAGGACCTGTTTCTTACCACACCCCTCGAATTTATCTTATTCACCAACCCCCTCAGAATTTCCTGGGAATGTCGATGATTTAATCGATCCTCTCTTGGATTTTTGCCATTTTACCTCCCCATGGAACTTCTATCATTTTATAGATCCACCACTGGATTTTTACCTCTTTATCACCCCCTCCCCTTGGATTTCTAAGGAGTTTTTATTACTTCTACAGTCTACCCCTGGATTTTTGTATTTCAACACCACCTACCTTGGATTTTCCAAGGTCCTCACCCCCTATGTATGGAAAATAAATGCAACCTCACAATATATTTTTGGCTGTGTAATTATTTCTGTCATTTGATTAAATTGAGAAGTTAAAGGACTGGGAATGGAAATAATGGCACTTTATTTGGAACATTGTAGCTCAATTACAAACGTTTTTACGCAAAAAACTAAACAAACAGTAGATTCCATCTAAACTGCGGTTTTTACTTCGGTAATCGCCCAGAGCGAAGACCAAGTCTGGTTTTCACACGTGCAAATATGTTACTTAACATTTAACTTTTTGTATTTAACAAAACGTCTATGTTCAAATATTTCGCTAAATTCGGCGTGATTGTCCACAGAAATTATCAATATCATACATTTGGATACTCTTCTACAACTACTGATAGAAAATAAAGCACATTACCTTGAAATAAAGGCAGAATAACTGAATAAAGACTTCGGATAACTTCTATGCAACGTTATCTACGCCATGCCCAATTTGGAAATTTCAAATTCCCGAAGTCGACGAGCTCATTAGTGTTTCCATTTTAAAAAACTGGAATTTTCTTTTTTTGTTCTAATTTTGGACGAGATTTCCTTTACATAGTTTCAATTCCCTTAAAATTGCCAAAAAATCCAAGACTTAAAAATAAAACTTTATTTGGCTCGTACTTTTTATACCAAAGTCTTTTTAAAGATTAATAGCTTCACAACAGTCAAATATTCAATAATATGATTAACATATCAACTGCGCAGTTTAGTTGAGGCAGCACTAATACTGTACTGCAGCCTAGTGTGCAGCCTTTAGAAAGGCCATGTTGTTTTGGTTGAATTGTATTGTATCAAATGCGATCAAATGTAACAATCTAGGCCTAATAGTAGTTGAACAACTGAACAATCAGCGTCAATTGACATCTTGCTGGAGTGATGTTAGTGGTGTATAACACTCATGTCACTTTGATTTATCAGCAATATAAAGCAGTAAAGCATTAAGCATGTATACTTGTATTACGACAGTTTACTCAATAATTCTTTTCTTAGTTCCTTTGTTTCTTCGTCAGTAGCCATGACTTCATCTTGGCTGCTAGTTTCAACATTCCTTTATGAACTCTCAAGCTGGCTGCAGTCTGCTGCTCATTCTTCATTCTCATCTTAGGCTGGAGTAAGGAGATCAATGACGTCGATCGTTAAAGAATATCTCTGATCTGGTTTGACCAGTTTGAACTGGCTAAAAAGTTTTCCACAGATGGATTTGAAAATGGTAAAGAAGCCAGAATACTAACAAATGCCATCAACACTGGATATTTGTCTTCGCCTGTTGGCGTTGTTGTGTTCCGTATGTTTAACCAGTATTCATCCCAGTGAAGTTCAGGCTTGGCATTCAGCTCAAGTGCATGTTGTCGACACTCCATGTCAAGTTTACGAGGTCGATGGTATCTTTTAAGTATGGCAATTTTTGACAAATGCTCTTAATGAACGTGTTTTGACTGCAGCAGCTTTGGAGGGTAAAAGGCATTGAAAAATTTCGTGGACTGGAGCATCTATATCAAGTCGACTTTGGATTTGAAGAATACTCTCGATGAGAAAATTTTTACAGGTACTTAGAAACTTATGAACATCCTCTTTGCTTGTCCTGCTAGCAATTTTGTGAAGAGTAGCAGTCGCTCCAAGCCCAACGTGAGCCCCACTTAATGGCACGTGTTGGCTAACGTCAGTTGGGTTAAGCTTGTTTGGCAGCGTTGCCTTTACGATGTCGATTTTCATAAAGTTGCAGGCAATTGACTTGATAAGGCTTTCCACCTCTAACTTTAGCCCGTGGAGGAGAGGACGCTCGCTCTGGAAAAATATATTCAATGCATATTACGACGCTTGATTTGATGACTTAAGAACTCCAGATACGCCTGGGTAAAACAATTTTGCAGTGGTGCCAAAATTCCGTCCGGTCGTTTGAGTGTTATGACTTATGTGTCTCCGTTGGCTGTCAAGGTAAACAAAGTTTTGCATGACGTTTTACGGCACTTTGCATCCCGCCTATCCACACGAAAATATTCGATAAAAAACACTTTTTATTGAACAAATTTAATTCATTTATCTTGTTTGTCGAAAAAACTATCTAGAAATGTAGAAGAGATTTTTTGTATCCAAGATCATTTGTCAGTATCTATTTTTTTCAGTAAATTGTTTTTTTGCTTGAAGCGAAAGTCTAACGTGTGTTAGTTTAATATGGTGAAAGAGTTGCCAGCCTTAGGATATTATATGATAATGATGCAATGACGTAACGTGCGCTGGAATGTCTGTGTTTTAAGTATTAAACATATTTGCGTTTTTGTGCCTTCACTATCAGAATTTAATTTCCACAAAAATACAAAATTCATGCACTTTAGCCAAAAACTTATACACAGTATGTAGGTCTTTTATAGACTGTTCAATAATATAATTATTATCTACCTCATGACTTTCCAATTCGCCGATCCCATAACTTGAAATAAAGGAACGTTTCTTTTGGAAAAACCTCGTGTAACTCCAGGAAAAAAAAACTTTGTCTGCCGATAAGTGTAATTACTTTTCTGATTTTAAAAGTCTTTCACTACGTGAGATTTTTGCGCCAATCACGCCGCCATGGCAAGTCAGCTAAAACACTCTTTAAGGAAATGTCAGATCATCGTGATCCCACTGCACTTGCCAATGACATCGGACATTTCTTCGTACAGAAGATCAAGCGCATACGTTCTGAGCTTATCGATTCTCCCTCTTCACAGCCTACTACTGAAACATTATCCACTTCCTCTATTATCCCCTAAGTTAAAAGTGATGAACGAAGAGGATGTAGAGCATTTAATAACCAAATCAGGGAAGAAATCATGCGCTTTGGATCTTATAGCTACCTACTTCTTTGGTCATCGAGTGTTTTGACGTTTTATGTCCCATCATCACCAGGGTGATAAATTTGTCATTAGACTCTGGTTTGTTTCAAGACAATTGGAAAACATGCTGAAGTTCGTGCTGGGGTGAAGAATAATTCTAGCTTTGATCCTTCTTTTTCCAACTTTCGTCCTGTCAGTAATCTTACATTTATCTCCAAATTAACAGAGCGAGCTGTCTCCGACCAAACACACAATCATCTATCAGTGCATAATACATAAACAACAATACTTCAGAAATTCATTCTTTATTAGGTCTGCCAGTCTGTGGAACAGTATTCCATCTGACCTGAAAACTTGTAACAGGCTGAACTCATTTAGAACTAGTCTTCGTAAATATTACGAATCAAAATTACCTTCTTACAGCCCTCCTGGTTGCAATTAAGGCTTTATATATTTATATATAGATGTTGTATTTGTAATGTATTTAGTATACTGTGCTGTCTGTTGCACTCTCGACCCTTTGCCACTTAAGTTCACAAAATGTTAATATGATTAAGGATGGGCTTGTAAATTGGAAGAAATTATGATTGACTTATTCCATTCTTATCCATTTCCTTCGTGAACATGGCACTGGGATCGGTCGTCAACAAACTGTGCATTATACTATTATTGGGGTCAGATATCAATAGGGATGCAAATCCTGTTTCTTTCCCCAGTCACACCTGTTTGTTGTTCGCATGTACGCTGTCCATTTTAGCGTTAAAGTTGTGTAGCGATATTGTGACAAATCAATAAATTGTATAATCTCTATCCTAAAAACCAGTCTGCTTACCGAAAATTCCACAGCACTGAAACGGCTCTCCCTCTGCTCAAACGTCTGCATTCCAATTTTAGAATTTCTGGCCTGTCTTATCATGGTTTCAGTCTTATCTTGAGAACCGTTCTCTATCTATTTTCGTAAATGGAGCAACATCAAAGCGGTTTCACCGTCAACATGGTGTCACACAAGGATCGTGTCACGGCCCCTTCTGTTTCTTATGTATGCAAGTGGACTATTCAACGTGATGGGACCCCATCTCTCAGAAGCGGTTGCTTTCGCAGATGATTCCCAACTCTATGTTTCATTCCTACCTAACGAAAATGCAAACGAAACTGCTGCAATCACAGCTATGCAAAACTGCATCGACGACGTCAGGAAATGGATGCTTATTAATAAGCTGAAGCTTAATGATGGAAAAACGGAATTTTTACTCATTGGAACGAGACAACAAATTGGCCAAAGTGAATTTAAGTACCTTGCGTATTGGTGAGGTCTCTGTCACCTGCTCAAGTGTACTAAGAGTCTGGGTTGTTGCTTTGACCCACAATTCAAATTTGAGACTCATATAACCAATGTTTGCAATGCAGCATTTTTTCATAAATAAAATATTAGGCGGATACGGAAATTCCTCAATGAGGATAATACTCGTACATTAGTCAATGCATTTGTAACAAGTCGAGGCAACAGCATCCTATATGGATTACCAGCTAGTAGCCTTAAAAAGTTACAACGTGTTCAGAACACAGCAGCCCGGCTAATATGCAACATTTCGCGGTTTGACCATACTACACCTACGATGTATAAATTACACTGGCTTCCTGTCAAGTTTAGGATTGATTTTAAAGTCTTACTAATTACTTATGAGGCTTTACGAGGCCTGGTGCCAGAGTACATCACTGAGATCATCACTATCAAGCCTATCACGGTACAATCGCAGATCAGATTCTGAACTACTCCTTCAGAAACCCAAAGTGAAGTCTTTGTCCCCCTCGGTGATAGGTCCTTCGCATTTGCTGTACGTACACTTTGAAACAAGCTATCCGCAGAAATACGGCATGCAAAGACCGTTGATAGTTAAAAAACTCTTAAAGACACATTTTTTTAAACAAGCGTTTTATTAACAACTTTATTTGGCTATAGTTATTTATTTTAGTACTTGTACAGATTAGTTTATTATCTTGTAATGCGCAAGTGAGCATATCCATATGGAACTTGCGCAATATAAATTTCATTTAATAACAATAATGTCTCAGAACATTCCGCAATTTCAGGGGATCGGATGCAATTCCACTTTAGCTATTTTACTTGAAACAGAAGCTGGGCACAGTTTGGCGCATTTTAGCTAGTGAATTCAGTCAATTAAAAAGGATATACCTAGTTGTTTGTTCAATGTCGCTTCATTTAGCAAGAGGTACCCTTATGGGTGTTTTTCCCTACGGTGTAAAAAAGGGTATACCTTTCTGTCTTGTCGCCACAAGAGCAAATGATTAAAAAGGTACCCTTTTTTATCTTATTGCGAACAAATGCAATCGCTCATTAATGCTACCCCCTTTTTCTACGGAAGAAGTTTCAGCTGCAGAAAAGCATCGAAAAGTCAGTTTTCAACGTTTTGAGCAGACTTGATATTGACAAAAAAGGGCGACAAACATTGAAAAAATGTACCATTGCTTGAGAAAAAAGTGGGGCTTGTCTGATTTTTTTTACAAACTACTTATGAGATAAAAAGGGTATTCTTTTTTCTATTCTCTATTGAGATTTAAAAATGACACGAATTTGATACACTTTTCAGTTTCTACTTCAAAAAATTTCCTGATTGTTAGTCTAGGTTGGTGGCGACCCTTTAGCTTCAGCTTTATCATACCATTTACTGAAATTTGCTTTCTACCCCACAGCATCAATATGTGTAAAGTTGATAAGCAACCGTTACCCTATGTAAGTATACAGTGAACCCATAGATTAGAAGAAAAATAAGAACAGATTCATATTTCAGATGTTTATTACACATTTCCTCTATTTAAAAAAATAAAGCCAAACACTAAAGACATTCTAAATTTCTAAACTCCACTCTTACACTTGTACAATCTAATTTTTTATGGCATAAATGGCATTGCTCATAAAAACGCACCAGAGCAAGCTAAATTCACAACGTTATATCATACATCCTGCACATGGGAAAACTATATTGGGTCGGTTGTACGAAATGTGAATAGCGCTGTCAACAGGATAGTGATTCTTTAAAAATTTCTAAACATGGCCAATCACTGGTAAAACCCACATTAAAGTTCATTACTTTCGGGGTGAAGTCATTTATCATCTCTTCCGAGTTCAATATCATTGCTTTTTATGCCTTTCTGTGCCAGTTGAAAAAGTTACCAACTTTCGTACAACCAGCCCCAGATCTTTGCATGACGTCACAAATCATTACATAATGGGGAACAGTGAGAAGACGAAAACAATGAAATGATTTTGGACGGTAGGTTCAGTGGTTGCTGAAGATCGATACACTGCTGGGGATGAAACACGTATTCCAATACTCACAGACCATAAAAAATCGATTTCAAAAGAAATGAATGCACTCAGAACACGAATACATGAATAGGTGCCCTCCTCTCAGCTACTTTCACGGACACTGAGTAGATCATAACTGATGAGGGACCTGAAGGGCTAAAATAAATGGTGGGATTTTAAGATAGTTTTTTAGCTGCCTAAATTATATTTCATGCACTGAAATCAGTAGAAAATTGTAATGGGACTACGATTTCAGCAATACAGGCACTAAAATGATGGGTTTAGTCAATTTGGCTGCGAAATGAGAATACGACCACTCGACCACCTCCTCTTTAGGACCCTCATAACTGTATCTTGTGCTGATGATATGTGCGTAAGTCTGTCTCTGATATAACTGGCCATTTTCAACATTTTCTCTCACAGTTCTACGTCTTCTTTCAATCAAAATGGTTTATTCATGCGAATGTTGGTCCCATGACAAAAAAATTCAATCACATTTACACATGTTAATGTGTTTAGATGGCGTGAAAAAGAAACAGAATATACAGTAAAGCACTGTGTTGTTTTATTTGCTGTCGTTACACCGTACAATTCAACAAAATACAAAACTAATCTTGTCGTACAAATTCACTTGTTCAAGCTGTATTATGCACTAACGTGCAACTGTGCCCCTCGGGGAAAAACCAACCTATATACTTAGGACAGGAAAGCTCCGGCGGGAACCCCACTCGGTCCGGCACGAGTACTCGCGATTATTCTATATATTTCATCAGGCAAAAATGTTAATAAATATTGACTAGGAATTTTTATAGACACAAATTCATTAAATTGCCAAACTCTGACTGACTTTAACCCTGGAGGGCCTAGGTATAGAAATACTTTCATAAAAATTATGAAACTTGGTATAATAAATGGAAATAGATCAAGAATTAAGGGAGGGAAGTTTTTTTAGCCTCAAGTTGCCGAGCCTTATTTTTGGGCTGGTATCAGATATGATACCACAGGTTTTAGAGGATAAATTTTCAGACATATCAAGAGAAAATGTTGCAACAAAAACTCTTGTAATTTTTAAATTGCTGTTATTATAATTGATCTAAATGTACAGAACTTTAGTGTTGATAGTACTAATCTACAATATATATATACAAAATGTGCAAAACCTAGGTTTTGCCCCAATAACGACAGTAACGTTTACTCGTGAAATGCTGCAAAGCAGTTTCTTTCTTTGTTGAGACAAAGTTGTGCATTACACTTCTCACACTTGATGTACGAAAAGGCTGAACATGACCTTGGACACAGTTTACACCTTTGACGAACACTGTCATAAATTGGCATGTGGTTCACTTCATCTCTCTGGACGTCTCGAGGAACAGCAACATAATACTTTTTCTTTGGCAGTTGTACTTGGGCGGTTGCCAGGTCTTCTAAGGACGGTCGACCACTTTCGCAATATGTCTCAGCGAATTGACCACAGTGTAATGGTCAATTCGCTGAGACATACTGTCACACTAAGAAACCTATTGGAAAATTATATTTGTTTCATTAGTATGTCAAATATTTTTCATTCAACACAATGTTATTTGTGTAAACATTCATTCTATGTTGACTAGACAACTAAAAGTTTACAAAGATTGCATTAATACTTCGTTTAATGAAACCACAAAATACCAGAAACACAGAAAACCATAGTTTGCTTTGTCACATGGCTTTGACCACTAAAACCTGTGGTATCAGATAAGATACCACGTGTTTACAAACATTGTAGAAACAGCTTATTTACTCAATCACAATCACAATTACACTCAAATATAGCTTGAAAACCTAATGTAACTATTCCATTAAAATAAAATATATAAAACTCACCAGTTGACCAAATTGAAGTGACTATTTCTGATGAAATTCGCTCCAGATCAATCGCGTTGTCGGCCAGTGTTTGGAGATGATATTTTTTCGATGAATACGCAAATCCAGCGGTCGGAAAACATTAAATATGTATGCTATACTTCGTGGCATTGCTAGGCTGAATGTACTTGTTCTTAGATGCGACAGTCTTCCATCCACCATGACGTTGTAACATTTCCCCAGGTAAGCTTTGCCAACCAGGATCTGAAATACCTCCGGAACGCAGGCTGTGTGTGCCCAGTTGGCGAGGATCTTCAAAAAATCTTCCAAATTTTGATTTTATCACGTCTCGTATACGTGAATACGATACACCCAGCGTTGGATGGAAACGCTTTCCTGCCTTTGTGTGTTGAATGCGACGCACGAGCGGGTAGCGGGAATCGGGTTTATCTCTTTAAGCTCTTCAAACTCCGCTATCGCAACGGGCACGTTTTCTTATTCGATCTCGCAATATAAACTGTTTGTTCCTTCCTAAACTGGTCGTTCTTCCGTTTGCGTAAGAAAAGACTCATATGATCATGGTTGATGGTAATATGTCGAACTTGGGCTGGAGCAATTCACTTATACGCAAGAAGCCATCATAGCCAACAAGTACGACGAAAAGGGTACGCAACTGATCCAAATCCCGCTTGTAATCCGTGCAACTTTCCAAAAAGGTCTCGAGCAAGTGTGGCTGGATGGGTTTCTTACGGACTATCGGTTTCGCCAACAGCCTCTTGCATCCGGCGAGGGTGGTGGTGACGAATGGGTTCTGAGTAGGTCAGTAGTGAACGCCAGTCATGTTAGGGGCCAAAACGACCCTGTAGACCGCGCAGTCGATCGATGAGATAGTCGTCGCAGGTTTTTAGTATATCCCTCAATTAGAGTGCTACGTGCATTGGTGCCGCAGGGAAGGAACAAATTCCCACTGCTTCCATGCAACGTCGCCATCCAGCCGCGTATGTCAGTATATGTTAGTATATTGCAATTAAGATCCTTGCATTAAACCATAAACTTCGCACCTGAACTGCGCATGGAGGTATATGGCCCACATTGACCATCTGTCACCATAGGGCATAAGGCCAAACGCGCCATTAAAGAAAATGAAGCGCTTGGCGTAAGGTCATATCAAAACAACACAATATGCGGAGCATACCGAGAATATTCAAAGCAAACGCCAAGCACGTGGAATGACGGTGTCCCAGTAAATATAGATGGCCTTCGTTTGTAAACTAAGGTCTGCCCCCTACCAGGTATAAAGGTATCTTTTACACTGGGTAGGGTAAACGAATCTATTACTCCGGGCCTGAAAACTCCAGAAAAACGGAACGATCAAAGTACCTTGCGCACTGCACGCGACAAACAAAGGGTGGGCATAACCAATTATTCTCTTGGGACCAATCCAGGGTGAACGCATCAATGGCTTCCGCCCCAGACGACCAAGAGCGCGAATTAAAACGCGCTAACTGGGTATTATAAGGCGATGCGAAACGATCTAAAGAATGAGGCCCCCATTTGCTATCGAGAATCTGAAATAACTTCGGATTCAGCTGCCAATCGTCCAAGTCAACGATGCGACTGATACTGTCAACAGTTTTATTGTGCTGTCGATGAATCCATGGGCATTCCAGGAATATTTTGCGCGAAAAACAATGGTGACACAGTTGCTCCGCTATAGAATGCAAATCCAATTTTGGACTACCAGAAATCGCCATACGCGCTGTATTCTGATTACCGGTGAACACTTTGACCTTTTTAGAAGCAAGCATGTGCGTAACAGACTCAATGACTAACGCTTCGGTACAGCATGCGCTACAATCCGTTTCAAAGATTAACGAATACGCGCTGGAAATACCGATCGTCGCAGTCCCAAAAAAAGACGGAGGCGTCCGGATCTGTGTGGACATGCGAAGTGCGAATGAGGCCATACAACGGATATGTCAACCAATCCCGACAGTGGAAGACGTAAGCTTCGAGCTCAACGGTGCCCAGTACTTCTCAAAGCTAGACCTGTCACCAGCTAGAGCTTGCGGAAGAGAGTAGGTATATAACCACGTTCAACACGCATTTAGGATTGTTCAGGTACAAGCGTTTAAATTGTACGGGACTAATGCCGCTGCTGAGATCTTTCGAAAAACTTTGCAAGGACAACTTCAAGGGCTAAAAGGCGTCAAAAACATAGCAGACGACATAATCGTGTACGGTAGGACTCGGGAGGAGCATGATGAAAATCTAGATAGGTGTCTCAAACGGCTTTTGGACAGAGGACTACGTCTCAACCGGTCTAAGTGCACATTAGAATTCTTTGGGCAGATTTTTTCGAAGCACGGGTGTAGACCTGACCTTAAACGATACACCGCATTGAAGAATGCACCTCAACCGACACACGTGTCTGAAGTGCGCAGTCTGCTAGGAATGGCAACATACAGCTCTAAATATTTCAAAACCATCCTCAGAGATATAAAAAACTAGATTCATATTAATCTGCAGTGTCCGATTATCTGAACATGGTTCTGAAATAGTATCGAAACACTGCGCGTCCTCACACACAAGCGTTAAGTCGTCACAAAAATATTTCGTGCACTTAAATTGGATAAGGCTCGCTACCAATCCCAGTTGACTCGACAGCTCAATTGGTAGAGCGGTGGTCTAAAAAACTGAAGATGCGAGTTCGAATACCGCTCGAGACAACGAATTTTTAGTTGTTCTACGCAGTGTCTAGTTTTTCACAGTTCTAAATACATTCCTAACTTTGCAACGATAGCGGCTCCACAAAGAAAAACACAAAATTCGAGTGGACAGAAACACAGCAAGATGCATATAACCAGATGACAACAGCTCTCTCCTCTGCACCGTGTATGGCGTATTTTCCAAAACAGAAAGATACATTTATTACTGTCGATGCAAGTCCAGTCGTTTTATCAGCAATCCTGACGCAAAGAACAAAAGGACGTGATGACGATGAGAAAGTGATAGCCTATGCGAGTGGAGCTCTTACCAACACTGAAATGCGCTACTCGCAAACCGAAAAGGAAGCGCTCGCTATCGGGTGGAGAGTTGAACATTTTTCACATCTATGTTTACGGACACGAATTTGATCTCGTAACCGACCATAAACCACTAGAAACTATACATGGTAATCGCACCTCAAAGACATCAGCAAGAATTGAACGTTGGGTGTTACGGCTCCATACTCATTCACCGTCCAGTATAAAACCGGTCGTGAGAATCCAGCGCATTACCTGTCCGGTCACCCAACATCTAGGAGTATCAAGCAACAACGCATGACCGAAGCGCATATTGACATGATTGTGCAGGCTAGCGTACCAAAAAACGCTTACGTTAAAAGAGATTGAAGGAGCTAAGGATGGTGACCATACTCTTAGACCAAAGCACTGATACCAGGGTATCGACGATATGATCAAGAATGCAATCGCGAAATGCATACCATGTCAAGCAGTTGGAACCAATGCCAAAGAGCCTATCAGCAGCACATAGATGCCCAAGCGACCGTGGGACACGTTCAGGGCCGTTCAGAGGGGGGGGGGGGGACAAAAGAGGCAATTTGCCCCGGGGCCCCAGGCTAAAGGGGACCCTTAAAAATATAATGGAGAAAAATTAATGTTATCAAATAATTATTATCAAACATCGTGGCTAGAGAATTGCCAGGCGGGAAACGAATTCTTGCTATAAATATGATGGCACAACATATAACTTTTAGCAAAGCCATAAAACCAGTAAAAATATAAATAATTTTTTATTAAGTAACGTTTCGTCTTTAACTTAAGACACCTCCAGACTAAATGGTATAAAATTACAAGGCTAGAGAATATAAGGTTAAATTACTTACAAGGTGTTATGTTACAAAGGTTGTGCTACTAGATATAGGATATGAAGGTGTAGGAAGGTACAGCTATTGAATTCCGATGATACTGCGATTAATTGCATACTTTAGAGACACTTGCAGATCAGCGGCAATGTTTTCATTATTTCGAAAGCTAAAACAAAATGGCGTCTTCGCGTATTTATTTATCTGGTGCAGCCAAGCGTAAACAAAGACAAATTCGTAATCAAAATGAAGCAAAATCTCGTAGATTAACGCTAGAGGACTTAAACTGGTATACCAAAACATAGAGAAACAATAAATCTCAGTCCGAAGGAGTTGAATGAGTTGTGTGTGAAGATAATATTACAGATATGGATGATACTACACACACTACTACCGATCTGGATGAGAGAATGACTAGTCAAGAAACTGAAGTAACCATTGGTCAGACTATATCCTTTCAAGTGAGGTTATCTGATGCTGACAGAATAATTTCACCTTCATTATCAAACAATCCTTCAAACTAGAAAAATCTAACTGAGCAAGACAAAGAATACATCGTCAAAATTGGCCCGCCAAAAAATCCGAAGTCTTTCCCTGGAGACAGCTCTGGCCGCAACTTTCCTCAAAACATTTTTGGTCAGGAAGTGACAAATGGAGAAAAAGTAACAAGAGATTGGTTGGTATGGAGCATATCAAGACAAAGTCTGTTTTGCTTCCTATGTTGTCTGTTTCAAGAAATATCACAAAAAGAGGTGAGATCCAAAACATCTAAGCTGACAAAACCAGATTTAGGACATGGAGACAACTGGCGAAAATTGTATGGGAAAGTCCGTCGCATGTGTCATGCTATATTACGGGAAAAGAACTCGAAAAAACCGTACTTAGAACAACTGGAATTGATCAGCAACTTCAATCGCAGTTCGAAAGCGAAGTATCAAAATGGCCTGAAATATTTCGATACATATTGGACGTTGTATTGTTTTTGTCGGAGCAACAACTTCCCTTTCGCGGATCAACCACTGAATTAAATAATCCAAATAATGGTTTATTTCTTGGAAACTTGGAACTGCTTAGTGGTCACAATAAAATTTTAAAAAGTCGCATCTGGATGAAGTAAAAAAGCATCAAGAAAACAACAGCTGAATGCAAGCGCATTATCTATCGCCCCGTTCACAGAACGAATTCATTGATGAATGCTCTAAAGTTGTTCTCAATGCTATTGTGGAAGAAGTTAATAAGCAAGCATTGTACTATAGCATCATTGTTGATGGTACCCCGGACGTTTCCCACACAGAACAAATAACTTTCATCTTAAGATATGTGAACTTGAATGAAAAAGTGTGGAAGATCTGTGAAAGATTTCTGACAATGGAAAATTGTGACAAAAAAAGGGAGGGATATTGTTGAGTTAATATGCAGAGTCCTCAAAGAACATGATCTTGAATTCAAAAAGGTCAAGGGTGTGACAATGGTGCAAATATGGCTGGAATTTAAAATGGTGCTCAAAGAGCAATTCTGGAGAAAAATCCCCGGGCGTTATTTTCCTCATGCAGCACACATAGTCTTAATCTTTGTGGGGTACATGGAGCAGAGTCATCAGCTGTTGTTAAAAGCTTCTGCAGAAACATTCAGAGGTTATACACTTTGTTCAGCTCTAGTCCTTCTCGTTGGAAGATTTTGCAAGAGGCTGCTGGTGTGTCCTTACATAAATTATCTACTACTCGCTGGAGTGCCAGAATAGAGGCAGTTAAACCTTTAGTAAAGAGGCCAAGAGAAATTTTAGATGCATTGAAAGGATTGAGAGATCATGATTTGCCCGGTGACGTGTGTAATAATGTCGAAAACCTTATCCAATGGTTGCAATCACTCGAGTTTGTCTTACTTATAACCATTTGGTTTAAGGTATTACAGACCATAAATGATGTTAGCGTTTTGCTTTAAGGTTCGAAGATCACCATTGATGAAGAATTGCGTCTCATTGAATCACTGAAAGATGATTTGAAACGCGTGAGAGAGTCGTGGAGCGTCATCAGTGTGGAATCGAAGCTTGTTGCTTCTTCTCTTGGCTTAAGTGAGCATTTTAGAGAAAAAAGGCGAAGAACTTTTAAACGATTCCACCATCAACCACGAGACAGTGAACACGAACAGCACAATCAGGAACGGGAATTCCAAATTAATGTATTTAATGTTGCTTTGGATAGAGTAATTTCCGAGATAGGCTGGAGATTTGAAAAAACTAAACAAGTAAATGACATGTTTTCCTTTTTGTGGAATTTCTCTTAAGTCACAAGCACAGACGACAACGAAGCAGCAGAAAGAACAATAGAAATTTGTTGCAAAAACCTTTCTAACTGTTATCCACGTGATTTAAATGAGCAAGGGCTTCTCGAAGAGATGCGGATTTTAGAAAGGTTGCAGAAAAGTGATATTTTGGATGAAAAACTAACTTCTATTGCATTATTGAACAAGATATATGAGAAGGGCCTTTAAACAATTCTTCCTCAAGTTTGTGTTGCTCTGCGGTTATTTGTGTGCATACCTGTGTCTGTTTCATCAGGAGAAAGATCTTTTAGTAAACTTGGTATAGTTAAGAATTGTCGAAGGTCCACAATGGGGCAGGAAGGCTTGTCAAGTCTGATCATGCTGTCATGCGAACGTGACATAGCAAGAAAAATTAACTATGATGACGTTATTGAATCGTTTGCATTCAAGTGTGCGCGTAAAGCATCCTTATAACTTGTTAATATTAAATTCACTGGTAAAAATTTTGTCAAATTATTTTGTACGTGCAATAAAAATGTGATTGAACTATGTCCATATGGCAAGGGCCCCCAAATTGGTTTTTGCCCTGGGTCCCCAAATTTCTCTGAACGGCCCTGGACACGTTACATATGGACTTCTACGAACCGTTACCATCAGGCGACTTCATATTAGTGGTCATTTATCGATACTTCATGTGTCATACCAAAATTAGGGGCTGATTATATGATTCCGCTTACCCGGGATTACGTGAAGCGTAACATGATCTTGAGGTATTGAAATAAGTCATAGTTTACGTTGTAAAAAATGTTTAATCCTTGATTGCTTGAGATTTTCGTTTTGCCGAAATATGAAGTAAACAAAATGGTGTATATCGCATTAATTTTTGTTAAGTCTATCTTTGTATGGATCAATGCTGAAAGCATTCGAACTTTGGTCGTTTCGTTTCATAAAATGACATTTTTCAATACCTCAAGATCATTTTACGCTTCACTTAATCTCGGGTAAGCGGGACCATATAATCAGCCCCTAAGACAGAATATTTGCTGTTCACGGAATTCCAAGCGTTATTAAAACGGCCAATGCACCTCCTTTTAATGGAGAGGAACAGAAACGATACGGCGGAGCACTTGGAGTCAAATTGACGTTTTCTACACCTCTATGGCCGCAAGGAAATGCCGAAGCGAAACGTTTCATGCAAGTATTTCAAAACTAAAGTATTGAAAACTGCTAAGATTACACAACGCCCTTGGAAAGAAGAAGTTCAACGGTTTTTGCTCTAATATCGTACGACACCACATTGCTCCACTTTTCAACAGAACGGTGCAAGGACAGTTACCAACCCTCGTAAATCGCAAAGTCGTGAACAGACACAAAGAAGCTCGTCAAAATGAAAAGAAAACGCAAGAATACTACGAGAGATACACTAACAGAAAGAACGGTGTAAGGAACAGTGACGTGAAAGTCTGTTGAGACAGCATCATAAAAACAAACTCACGTCTCATTTTAGCCCGACACCGTACGTAGTAACGAAACGTGAACACTCACGAGTAACAGCGCGTAATGATTGCGGGCATGTCATAACCCGACATGTGTCACACTTCATAACTCATACCGAAGCAACAACAACGCATTGATAGCGATGACAGTGATCAAGAAGATACAAGACATGACCCTTCAGGACCAAACGCAGAAAATCGCGATGACAATGAAGAAGCTCTTAATCTGAAGAACCACCACCACTAAAATTACGAAGATCTAACAGATTGCGAAGTAGACCTTACCGGTTTAGACAATCTACATAAGATAATCATCGAAATATTGTATATACTAGTTGTTTTGTTTTGTTAAAAAAGTGGTATATAGTAATGTATAAGCGCATGCAACGCACGTGATGCATGATTATAAAGTCAACAACACCATATAAGGAAATGGCATGATAAAAACAATAGAGAAGACATTTCATGTCGTTGTAGCGTGCGATTCATATTTTATACTGTAAACAATTTGAGAATAAAAGAAATTCTAACAAAGAGAATGTTATATTTACCTAGGTTATGCTGTCAGGGAAATCTTCCTTAATACCAAAGAATTCTCCAAAGACATAGAGAAACTCCAGAATCATTATTATATCACCAAACACATTCGGTTGGAATTTACTGTCTACCAGTACAGACTTGGGTAATTCCTAAAACAAAATGTGATTGGATTACAGTGGTAACCCAGTCCTCGTGAGAAGAGTAGAAGTCAAGGGTTCCGCCGAGAGTCATGGGTTTCCTCCAGGTACTCCAGTTTCCTCCCACAGGGAAAGTTGACAAGGTTACATTATGGCTAGAGTGACAGGACCTACAGCAAACACCCAACAACGCACATCTTGTAACAATTCTGTCGACAAGTTGTCTTCGCATTGCTTGTCTCACGTTGACAACAAGTTTGAAACAGCTAAACAACTTGCAACAAACTAGATGTAACAATGTTGTTACAGCCTTGTTACAATCTGATAATCCTGCATGCCTGTTACAAGTTGTTAATAACACAAGTTGTTGTTTTCTTGATTACAAATTTAAAAAGAGCACTTAAATCCATAACATATGTAACTTCTTTGGTAGAAATTTCGTGAACCACTGAGTATTTTTACAAAATACAAAATAATGGTAACTCCGAAAAAAAACATTTTAATAATCATAAAAAAATAATAAAAATCATAAAATAATAATAATAATAATAATCATAAAAGGACAGACCAACTGCAATGATTATTAAAATGTTTATTTTCGGAGTTACTGTTGTTTTGTATTCTTTGGTAGAGTTTTTGAACTATTAAACGAATCTTAATACATTGCATCACATATCTAATCAGGAAAACAATCATCTTATGATGCTGGAAACATGTGGGAGAACTTATGGGGAAAACATCTAAAGGCACTTAACACAAATCTCTGCGTATTTACTTCTTTTCTTCCAACGCCTATTTCCATTGTGATTGTTTATATGAATTGTGAACAATATACTACCAAAACAATCACCTTGTTATCATCGAGATCCAAGTCATCCAAACATTTTCTGTTCCTTCAGAAGTTCAGATCTTTCTAGTCGAGCCTAAATGCATATACATAAAGCAGATATTCACTTTAGACCTTATATACATACACTTTAAATAGCTTGTTATTAAAGGGTCTATAGAGAGCATCTGGAAACCATAGGATTAAAGGAAGAGTGTCAGATCATTTGGAGTAAACCTTTACCACGAGTGATAAAACTCTGTAAAATCCAGCCACACGGTGGTTAGCTATCAGCTGAGCTAAGCGGCATGAATAACTTCTGCTTAGCCGATAGCTCTCACATGCAGCTGGCTTTAGGCCAGCATTTCAAAGGTCTTCATTCTTACGTTGTTCAGGCATATTTTCCTCCTTGCTTGGTCTGGATATAAACTCAGGGTAACACCAAAAATGTCGTCGTTTAATTTTTTAAATTAATTTACTGAACGTCACCTGATCTCTTTCTTGTTTTCTCAACTCTTTTTCTTTTTCTCGTTTCAACCTGTATTCCTCCTTTATTCTTTGAATTTCCTCCAGTGTCAACTTCGGTTTCTCAACTTTTTCTTTCTCGTCCTGAAAGACATTTGACCATTTTCAAGAAATATTACTAATCTTGCAAAGTTTTATTTTTTCACAGCAAAAGTACTGGAATCAAGAATTTTAAGTGGGGTGCAAGCGTTCTTGATGTCTCGAGAGGGCATGACATGTCAAAGTGGTGGCAGGGAAGTTGAAACGACATTCTGGTCGGGGTAGACACTTTCAAAAGGGGTTAAGGAAAAATTTAGGGGGTTCCCCCTTCCTCTTAACCCCAAGGAAATCCGTCCATGCTAAGAACTAAGCTGAATTGCAAGGGACAGTGAATGAGCAAAGGTTTTCTAAGACATATTAAACTCTGTTTGGGGATGGATTTACTGTGGAGGCGGGGTGTGCCCTGGCCAGAATGGGCGGCGCAGGTGGCATTATACATGCTTTTATAATTGGGGGTTATGCAGGTAGTGAAAAAAATTGCAGTTGTTCAATTTGCTTGAATTAGTCAAACCACACAAAACTTTCAGATGTGACCAAGGATTTCAGTTAGCTTCAGGCACTTACAGGTAGCGCAGGATTCTAACAATTAACAGGCATGGAGGTATATCCTCAAAGCAAAGGACAGATCAACTGCAATGAAGAATTCCCAGCCACATGAGACTCAACACACTGGACTTGGGTTTAGTGTTAAGAGGAACAACACACTAACTTTACAGCATGGTGCCACCTACTGTATGTACCCCCTACATTGCATGGCCTGTTTCTTGCAGTGAAATATTTGATCAACACCTTTTTATCCTTCTTTGCTTGTGCTGTCAAACCAGCAGCCTTCATATTTTTTCATCCTTTTTGATTTTTTCTTTCCCTTTTTTTTATCCACTATCATCCTCACTTTGCTTTCGTTTTTTGTAACTTTTCTCCACAATGATGTTGGCATTGTCGACGTCAGAGGAATGATAAAATTTTGCAGGATATTCATTCTGAAATAAGAAAGAAGTCACCTTCTGCCTTGTGTGGAGACTCTGAGATATATCACACATCAAGTTCATACAGACAATTCCCAAGAACCTCTTAAAATTAGTAGAATTGCAAAATTTGGTGACGAGATATTGTAGTCAGTAGATAACGCAAAATACAAGGTGTATAAAAACACAGTAATCATACTTTGGAGTGCTCTACGACATTCAATATTTAGCATACAGAAAAAATTCTTTCATACTTTGAAATACCAGGCATTTGGCATTTGAATAACACTGTTTTTGTAAAATTTGAAGAAAAATTGAACGAACCAGATAAAATTGTGAGTTGAAATCACATTTTTCCACTGTTGGGAATTTAGTATTAAAATTGACAAATTTTTAGCTTGGGTAAGTAAAATTAATGCATCTGAATTAGCATATCATGGAAATAAAAACACTTTTTACTAGTAGATAGCTTGCAGTTGATGGCACACATACAACAAGCAGTATTGCCTATCACCAGGGAGAAATAATGAGCTATTCTGTACAGTACAGCTCACTTCAAACAAGCAATACAAATGGACCAGGAATCTCACAAATCCTGTGATTTTACAGCACCATGTCTCTCATGATCAGAGGTCAAAAGGTAACTTACATATTAGAAAATATGCAACTACAGTACTCAAATAAAATTCAAAACCCTGGGTAGGATAATCAAATCTCAAGGGATGGTGTGGTAAAATCCCAAGAAAAGAAGGATTCCTGATCCATGTAACTGGGTGTTAGACTTAGTTTGGTGCTCACGATACAAAGTAAACTGGCAACCTACAACTTATTTTGTACTATTAGTAATAAAAATTATCAACTGTTAACAGGGGCAGGTTTTTTAGGGATTTCCCTTGGGTTTAGGTGAGCTGCAGAGGGTCTTCAGTGCCCCCCCCCCCCCCCCACTCTGAATACTTGAGGGCAATTTGGTCTTTGCTTTCCTGTATATAATACTTTTAATGCCCTTGCAGACCTCATGCAGTCAACAGTTGAATTTTGTGACTTCACGTCATCCTCTTTTAACCATAAGATACTAGAATTAATGAACTTTGACACTTGATATATAATATATAATATATAGTGTGTCATCACTTGCACGTACCTCATAACCAGCCCATAATTTTATGATTGTTTTAAGCAATTAGTGCCAATTATGCTCCAGATAGATTTGAAAACTGCAAAATCTGGAATACACCTGGCAGTAGACTTGCATCAAGTCTGCTTCTTGAATGGAATTTTGAGCTTCATTTAAATTTGGAAGGTTGATTCCATTCAAGAGGCAGACTTGGTGCAAGTCTAACCTAGCAGCAAAATTTGGCTGAGTTACATAAAATTATGAGCACAATGATTGTACTTTCAAAGGATTGAATCGTACTCACTTTGTCACTCATAATTACGATAAACTTCGTTCGTCTGTCTGCAAACAAATACTTCCTCGTTATCTTTCAAATCCGACGGTGGTGGCTCCGTACGAAATGGAATGTTGCATCTAGCCTCAGTTAACCTTAACCACAGCTTTCAAAAACTTTTAAAAACTTCCGGCAAAATTCGCGGCTAGCCAGTCATATAAATTCGGTCGCAATTCACCAAAATACTACACAAACTCCAGCATAAACACGTAATGTTTTCAGCCAAAAAAAACCCTTGAATTTCTTCGACAAAAGTGAAACACCATTCCTTCGCTCTGCATTCGGTCACGGGCCAAATTGGAAGCAACTTTGTTCTGGTACTTTTACTCCAATTTATACCAAAAAAAATTACGCGATACTTGAGTACGTAGATTTTCATATCGCATTGATTTTGTACAAAAATACTTAATAGTTTTTGTATGAAAAAATGATAAAGTTATTAATTTGCGTGAGGTTTTTGTTTGAGGAATTTTTACTACTGTGAAACTGTCCCCACAATGGTCCCCACATTCTCCCCACATTCTCCCCACATTCGCCCCACATTCATTATGAGATTATATAAACAGATTAAGACCACCTGCGGTATGCTTACTATTTCCAATCATTCGAACAGCCGTTACCTGTATATCAAGCTTTAAGCATTCCAAATACTTTCAATTTTCGTCTCTGAAGCAATAAAAATTACAGCTCTTGCGACTTATATTTTAAAGGTTAAAATAAAAAAATTACCATTTCTGGGGAACAAATTTTCTCCATGTTTCTCTGCAACTTAAATGTCAGTCATTGTAATATGATATTAACGGTACAATCAATGAGCCATCTGCCTACGAGTGCTACCAACTTAATTTTCTAGTTACTTCTTCTATAACATTTTTTTATTTTCACATAAATGATACAGATTTTTATGCTCATTCCAGCCATATATCACAAGTTCTGGGGAATAACTTTTCTGTATGTGTTTTTGCATCTTAAATATCAGTAAATTTGAAACAATATCAGCATTAAATGTGCAAGATGAGTTGAGCATGAGTAACATCAACTTTATTTTCTAATTACCTATTCTACAGATTTTTTTTATTTTCACATACATGGTAAAAATTTTCATGGTTTTCCTAATGATATATCACAATTTCGGTGGAATAACTTTTCTGCATCTGTTTATGCATCCCAAATATAAGTCTTTCTAATATGATATTTAGTGTAAAATCAATGAGCCAACTGCGTATCAGTGATACCAATCTAATTTTCTAGTTACCTATTCTATAAATTTTCTTTATTTTTGCATATATGATATAGATTTTATGCTTTTTCTAACAATATATCCCAAGTTCTGGGGAATAACTTTTCTGTATGTGTTTATGCATCGTAAATATCAGTCATAGCAATATGATGTTTAGTGTACAATCAATGAGCCAACTGCGTATCATTGCTACCAATCTAATTTTCTACTTACCTATTCTATAAATTTTTTTTGTTTTCACATATATGATATAGGTTTTCATGCTCTTTCTAACGACATATCACAAGTTCTGGGGAATAACTTTTCTCTATACGTTTTTATAACTTAAATGTCAGTCATCGTAATATGATATTTACAATCATTGAGCCAAATGCGTACGAGCGCTACCTACTTAATTTTCCAGTTACCTATTCTATAAATTTTTTTTGTTTTCACATATATGATATAGATTTTCATGCTCTTTCTAACCATATATCACAAGTTCTGGGGAATAACTTTTCTGTATGCGTTTTTCCAACTTAAATGTCAGCCATCGTAATGTGATATTCACAATCATTGAGCCAAATGCGTATGAGCATTACCTGCTTAATTTTCTAGTTACCTATTCTATAAATTTTTTTTGTTTTCACATATATGATATAGGTTTTCATGCTCTTTCCAACGATATATCAGAAGTTCCGGGGAATAACTTTTCTGTATGTATTTTTGCAACTTAAATGTCAGTCATCGTAATATGATATTTACAATCTTTGATCCAAATGCGTACGAGCGCTACCTACTTAATTTTCTAGTTACCTATTCTATAAATTTTTTTTGTTTTCACATATATGATATAGATTTTCATGCTCTTTCTAACCAGATATCACAAGTTCTGGGGAATAACTTTTCTGTATGTATTTTTGCAACTTAAATGTCAGTCATCGTAATATGATATTTGCAATCAATGAGCCAAATGCGTACGAGCGCTACCTACTTAATTTTCTATTTACCTATTCTATAATTTTTTTTTATTTTCACATATATGATATAGGTTTTCATGCTCTTTCCAACGATATATCAGACGTTCCGGGGAATAACTTTTCTCTCTACGTTTTTATAACTTAGATGTCAGTCATCGTAATATGATATTCACAATCTTTGAGCCAAATGCGTACGAGCGCTACCTACTTAATTTTCTAGTTACCTATTCTATAATTTTTTTTTGTTTTCACATATATGATATAGATTTTCATGCTCTTTCTAACGATATATCACAAGTTCTGAAGAATAACTTTTCTCTATGCGTTTTTCCAACTTAAATGTCAGCCATCGTAATGTGATATTTACAATCATTGAGCCAAATGCGTACGAGCGCTACCTACTTAATTTTCCAGTTACCTATTCTATAAATTTTTTTTGTTTTCACATATATGATATAGATTTTCATGCTCTTTCTAACCATATATCACAAGTTCTGGGGAATAACTTTTCTGTATGTATTTTTGCAACTTAAATGTCAGTCATCGTAATATGATATTTACAATCTTTGAGCCAAATGCGTACGAGCGCTACCTACTTAATTTTCCAGTTACCTATTCTATAAATTTTTTTTGTTTTCACATATGTGATATAGATTTTCATGGTCTTTCTAACCAGATATCACAAGTTCTGGGGAATAACTTTTCTGTATGCGTTTTTGCAACTTAAATGTCAGTCATCGTAATACGATATTTGCAATCAATGAGCCAAATGCGTACGAGCGCTACCTACTTAATTTTCTATTTACCTATTCTATAAATTTTTTTTATTTTCACATATATGATATAGGTTTTCATGCTCTTTCCAACGATATATCAGAAGTTCCGGGGAATAACTTTTCTCTCTACGTTTTTATAACTTAAATGTCAGTCATCGTAATATGATATTCACAATCTTTGAGCCAAATGCGTACGAGCGCTACCTACTTAATTTTCTAGTTACCTATTCTATAAATTTTTTTTGTTTTCACATATATGATATAGATTTTCATGCTCTTTCTAACGATTTATCAGAAGTTCTGGGGAATAACTTTTCTCTATGCCTTTTTATAACTTAAATGTCAGTCATCGTAATATGATATTTACAATCTTTGAGCCAAATGCGTACGAGCGCTACCTACTTAATTTTCTAGTTACTTATTCTATAATTTTTTTTTGTTTTCACATATATGATATAGATTTTCATGGTCTTTCTAACCATACATGACAAAATCTGGGGAATAACTTTTCTCTATGTGTTTTTGCCACTTAAATGTCAGTCATCGTAATATGATATTTACAATCATCGAGCCAAATACCAACTTAATTTTCTAGTTACCTATTCTATAAATTTTTTTATTTTCACGTATATGATATAGGTTTTCATGATCTTTTTAACGATATATCAAAAGTTCTGCGAAATAACTTTTCTGTATGCGTTTTTGCAACTTAAATGTCAGCCATCGTAATATGATATTCACAATCATTGAGCCAAATGCGTACGAGCGCTACCTACTTAATTTTCTATTTACCTATTCTATAAATTTTTTTTTTCACATATATGATATAGATTTTCATGTTCTTTCTAACGATATATCACAAGTTCTGGGGAATAACTTTTCTCTATACGTTTTTATAACTTAAATGTCAGCCATCGTAATATGATATTTACAATCATTGAGCAAAATGCGTACGAGCGCTACCTACTTAATTTTCAAGTTACCTATTCAATAAATTTTTTTTGTTTTCACATATATGATATAGATTTCATGCTCTTTCTAAAATTAAGTAGGTAGCGCTCGTACGCATTTGGCTCAACGATTGTAAATATCATGTTACGATGACTGACATTTAAGTTGCAAAAACACATGGAGAAAAGTTATTCCCCAGAACTTGTGATAAATGATTAGAAAGAGCATGAAAATCTATATCATATATGTGAAAAAAAAAATTTATAGAATAGGTAAATAGAAAATTAAGTAGGTAGCGCTCGTACGCATTTGGCTCAATGATTGTAAATATCATATTACGATGACTGACATTTAAGTTATAAAAACGTATAGAGAAAAGTTATTCCCCAGAACTTGTGACATATCGTTAGAAAGAGCATGAAAATCTATATCATATATGTTAAAACAAAAAAATTTATAGAATAGGTTATTAGAAAATTAAGTAGGTAGCGCTCGTACGCACTTGGCTCAATGATTGTAAATATCATATTACGATGACTGACATTTAAGTTATAAAAACGCATAGAGAAAAGTTTTTCCCCAGAACTTGTGATATATGGTTAGAAAGAGCATGAAAATCTATATCACATATGTGAAAATCAAAAAAAATTTATAGAATAGGTAAATAGAAAATTAAGTAGGTAGCGCTCGTACGCATTTGGCTCAATGATTGTAAATATCATATTACGATGACTGACATTTAAGTTATAAAAACGTATAGAGAAAAGTTATTCCCCAGAACTTGTGATATATCGTTAGAAAGAGCATGAAAATCTATATCATATATGTGAAAAAAAAAATTTATAGAATAGGTAAATAGAAAATTAAGTAGGTATTTCGCTCAATGATTGTAAATATCATATTACGATGACTGACATTTAAGTTGCAAAAACACATAGAGAAAAGTTATTCCCCACAACTTGTGATATATGATTAGAAAGAGCATGAAAATCTATATCATATATGCGTAAACAAAAACAATTTATGGAATAGGTAACTAGAAAATTAAGTAGGTAGCGCTCGTACGCATTTGGCTCAATGATTGTAAATATCATATTACGATGACTGACATTTAAGTTATAAAAACGTATAGAGAAAAGTTATTCCCCAGAACTTGTGATATATCGTTAGAAAGAGCATGAAAATCTATATCATATATGTGAAAAAAAAAATTTATAGAATAGGTAAATAGAAAATTAAGTAGGTAGCGCTCGTACGCATTTGCCTAAATGATTGTAAATATCATATTACGATGACTGACATTTAAGTTATAAAAACGTATAGAGAAACGTTATTCCCCAGAACTTGCGATATATCGTTAGAAAGAGCATGAAAATCTATATCATATATGTGAAAACAAAAAAAATTTATGGAATAGGTAACTAGAAAATTAAGTAGGTAGCGCTCGTACGCATTTGGCTCAATGATTGTAAATATCATATTACGATGGCTGACATTTAAGTTATAAAAACGTATAGAGAAAAGTTATTCCCCAGAACTTCTGATATATCGTTAGAAAGAACATGAAAACCTATATCATATATGTGAAAATAAAATTTATAGAATAGGTAAATAGAAAATTAAGTAGGTAGCGCTCGTACGCATTTGGCTAAATGATTGTAAATATCATATTACGATGACTGACATTTAAGTTATAAAAACGTATAGAGAAAAGTTATTCCCCAGATCTTGTGATATATCGTTAGAAAGAGCATGAAAATCTATATCATATATGTGAAAACAAAAAAATTTATACAATAGGTAAATAGAAAATTAAGTAGGCAGCGCTCGTACGAATTTGTCTCGATGATTGTAAATATCATATTACGATGGCTGACATTTAAGTTGCAAAAACGCATACAGAAAAGTTATTCCCCAGAACTTCTGATATATCGTTAGAAAGAGCATGAAAACCTATATCATATATGTGAAAATAAAAAAAAATTTATGGAATAGGTAACTAGAAAATTAAGTTGGTATTTGGCTCAATGATTGTAAATATCATATTACGATGACTGACATTTAAGTTGCAAAAACGCATACAGAAAAGTTATTCCCCAGAACTTATGATATATGGTTAGAAAGAGCATGAAAATCTATATCACATATGTGAAAACAAAAAAAATTTATAGAGTAGGTAAATAGAAAATTAAGTATGTAGCACTCGTACGCATTTGGCTCAATGATTGTAAATATCATATTACGATGACTGACATTGAAGTTATAAAAAGGCATAGAGAAAAGTTATTCCCCAGAACTTGTGATATATGGTTAGAAAGAGCATGAAAATCTATATTATATATGTGAAAACAAAAAAAATTTATAGAATAGGTAACTAGAAAATTAAGCAGGTAATGCTCATACGCATTTGGCTCAATGATTGTGAATATCATATTACGATGACTGACATTTAAGTTATAAAAACGTAGAGAGAAAAGTTATTCCGCAGAACTTGTGATATATTGTTAGAAAGAGCATGAAAATCTATATCATATATGTGAAAATAAAAAAACTTTATAGAATAGGTAAATAGAAAATTAAGTAGGTAGCGCTCGTACGCATTTGGCTCATTGATTGCAAATATCATATTACGATGACTGACATTTAAGTTGCAAAAACACATACAGAAAAGTTATTCCCCAGAACTTGTGATATCTGGTTAGAAAGACCATGAAAATCTATATCACATATGTGAAAACAAAAAAAATTTATAGAATAGGTAACTGGAAAATTAAGTAGGTAGCGCTCGTACGCATTTGGCTCAATGATTGTAAATATCATATTACGATGACTGACATTTAAGTTGCAAAAATACATACAGAAAAGTTATTCCCCAGAACTTGTGATATATGGTTAGAAAGAGCATGAAAATCTATATTATATATGTGAAAACAAAAAAAATTTATAGAATAGGTAACTAGAAAATTAAGCAGGTAATGCTCATACGCATTTGGCTCAATGATTGTGAATATCATGCATATTACGATGACTGACATTTAAGTTATAAAAACGTAGAGAGAAAAGTTATTCCCCAGAACTTGTGATATATCGTTAGAAAGAGCATGAAAATCTATATCATATATGTGAAAATAAAAAAACTTTATAGAATAGGTAAATAGAAAATTAAGTAGGTAGCGCTCGTACGCATTTGGCTCATTGATTGCAAATATCATATTACGATGACTGACATTTAAGTTGCAAAAACACATACAGAAAAGTTATTCCCCAGAACTTGTGATATCTGGTTAGAAAGACCATGAAAATCTATATCACATATGTGAAAACAAAAAAAATTTATAGAATAGGTAACTGGAAAATTAAGTAGGTAGCGCTCGTACGCATTTGGCTCAATGATTGTAAATATCATATTACGATGACTGACATTTAAGTTGCAAAAATACATACAGAAAAGTTATTCCCCAGAACTTGTGATATATGGTTAGAAAGAGCATGAAAATCTATATCATATATGTGAAAACAAAAAAAATTTATAGAATAGGTAACTGGAAAATTAAGTAGGTAGCGATCGTACGCATTTGGCTCAATGATTGTAAATATCATATTACGATGACTGACATTTAAGTTATAAAAACGTATAGAGAAAAGTTATTCCCCAGAACTTGTGATATGTCGTTAGAAAGAGCATGAAAACCTATATCATATATGTGAAAACAAAAAAAATTTATAGAATAGGTAAGTAGAAAATTAGATTGGTAGCAATGATACGCAGTTGGCTCATTGATTGTACACTAAACATCATATTACTATGACTGATATTTACGATGCATAAACACATACAGAAAAGTTATTCCCCAGAACTTGGGATATATTGTTAGAAAAAGCATAAAATCTATATCATATATGCAAAAATAAAGAAAATTTATAGAATAGGTAACTAGAAAATTAGATTGGTATCACTGATACGCAGTTGGCTCATTGACTTTACACTAAATATCATATTAGAAAGACTTATATTTAGGATGCATAAACAGATGCAGAAAAGTTATTCCACCGAAATTGTGATATATCATTAGGAAAACCATGAAAATTTTTACAATGTATGTGAAAATAAAAAAAATCTATAGAATAGGTAATTAGAAAATAAAGTTGATGTTACTCATGCTCAACTCATCTTGCACATTTAATGCTGATATTGTTTCAAATTTACTGATATTTAAGATGCAAAAACACATACAGAAAAGTTATTCCCCAGAACTTGTGATATATGGCTGGAATGAGCATAAAAATCTGTATCATTTATGTGAAAATAAAAAAATTTTATAGAAGAAGTAACTAGAAAATTAAGTTGGTAGCACTCGTAGGCAGATGGCTCATTGATTGTACTGTTAATATCATATTACAATGACTGACATTTAAGTTGCAGAGAAACATGGAGAAAATTTGTTCCCCAGAAATGGTAATTTTTTTATTTTAACCTTTAAAATATAAGTCGCAAGAGCTGTAATTTTTATTGCTTCAGAGACGAAAATTGAAAGTATTTGGAATGCTTAAAGCTTGATATACAGGTAACGGCTGTTCGAATGATTGGAAATAGTAAGCATACCGCAGGTGGTCTTAATCTGTTTATATAATCTCATAATGAATGTGGGGCGAATGTGGGGAGAATGTGGGGGGGAATGTGAGGACGAATGTGGGGACCAATGTGGGGACAGTTTCACAGTAGTGGAATTTTTTGGCTAGCGCAGGCGATGGGTCGTTCCTATTGGCTGAGACCACTGAGCTATAACTACACTTATTTTTCAACATGTACTTCCGGCAATTACCGGAAGTAAATTTGAATCTTTTCGTAGTAATAGGTTTATGTATCTGCAAATAAGTTGAATTTTTTGCAAGAAATTATTGGTTTTTCTAAATTTTTACAATGCATTTTTGTTTACCAAGTAAAAGGCTTTCTCGATTATGTTTTCGAGAGTTTCAAATGGCAAAAGAATCAAGGAAAATGTTATATGTTAGTGCCTTAGTTTTTACCAACAAAAAATTTTCTGTCAAAAGAAAGTCAGAGAGCTCCACTAGGTGGCTCAGGAGACAAGCTAAGGTTTGTTAAAATACGTGTAGCTTGCCCTATCATGACTCGCATGTACTACGTTATGATGCGATGTTATATTTGTTCTTGGGATAGGTTAGGTATTGATTACTGGTAAAAAGTAGGTGATCAGTACTGGTTGCTGGTGTTAACACCAATCCTGGGGTGACACCATTGACATTAGTCAGGAATGAATTGTTCATATCTCCTACCAGGGAAACACAGGAGGAAATGAAATACATGCTGCCAAAAATGCAAAATTCTCATTGCTGACTGATCGAAATGTGTGTGTCAATCAAATCAGATAGAATTATGTCGTACACTAGAAGTGCCTTTTCTTTAGTGACTGCTCACAATCCAGTCTTACATATCTGATTTGATTGACATACACATCAATTTTCACTAATGGGAATTTTGTGTTGTGCATCCATGGTCAATGGATATTTCAATGGGGAACTGGTCAACTTGGCCCACTAACTAACTCGGCCCATGCCAACTCGGCCCACTAGAAAACCAACTCGTGATTATAAGTATTAATTAACTGCTAGTTGCCTTATCAGTAGTCATTTACACTCAATTGCCGAGGCCCAGTTTCCTTGCCAAGCAAGATTGTCTGGTATTCTTAGGCACATGTAATTTTTTTGGAAGGGAAGATTCTGGCCCCAAATAGTTTTGAGACTTTGACACCAAAGATGAAATTTCCTGTGTACTTCAATCCAAACTTTGCTGTATACCATTTGTATACCGTCTTGTGTATGAAACTACTCTCCGCCCTTCCATACGCCTATGCAGGCATTAGACATGTCTAACTGATGAATGTAGCCTATAGAATATGCGACTCTTTTTTAATGTTTTGGAACTACGCTGAACCAATCACCAGCGGGTTATTCTGACTTATAAACGTCTCAGAACTTTATATACTGAAGCCAGGGTACGAATTAACATGTCGCAATTCGCAAATTGCGATGCAGTTTTGAAAATATGCGATGCTAAAAAGAAAAAATAGCGATACGTAAAATCCATAATTTTTACAAAAAGTGCATTGTAAACAAAGGTTTGAAGGCCTGTTGTTTCAAAGCCCAAGTCATATTATCACACATTTATCAGCAAACGTGGTCAACGGTTAAACTACACGGGTGCGTTCGAGATGCATTGTATAACGACGAACTGAATCAAGCAAAGAAATCTCGTCTCAGTTACTATAACAAAGTTAGAAGTGAAGTTACGTTCGAAATGGATGAAAACGCCTACGTTTACCAAGGAAGAAAGCTTAAAAAATTCGAAGCCAGTGAACACAATTCCCCAATCGACAATTGCTGCTCTTTCTGATGCTGTCAGCAGTCGGTTTGAAAGCCTATCCATATGTCCGGTATTTAAAAATTCGGTCAGGATATTCTCGATTGCACGAAATGGCCACCTGATACGACCCAACTTTGTCTTATGGGGATTCAAACATGACTGAACTAATCAAACATTTTGCGCCATTATTAGAGCATAATTCTTGTAATATAGCAGAGATTCCTGCAGAATGCGATATACTTAAGAATCGACTTCGCCATTTCATTCACCCTAATAGTAGTTACTTAGATGTATGGTCTGGAGTTTTAATCTCGGCAGAGTTTCGGAAAGAGTGCGCGAATGTTCTACATGTTATCGAGTTACTACTTATAACTCTTTTTTCCAACGCAAAGCTCGAAAGAATGTTTAGCACGTAATCGTCTTGGCAGAGATCGACTTGAAGCGAATCTTAGAATCAGTCAGGAATGTGTTTCTAATTCCATTGATGATTTTTGCCCAGATGGAGCAATCGAATCGTGGTTTAATGCCAAAATTCGACGACTGAATTGTGGTGGCCATAGATATCCAAAAAACGTAAAACTATCTCATCAAAAGAGGGAGTTGTTGACATCACCGAACTAAGTATATCTGATTTAGAAAACGGTGTTCTAGACTCTGATGAAGAAACTGATGATGATCTAATGTTTTAGAGCCATAATTAGATTCGTTTGAGTATTGCTATGCTGCATGCTTAAATAAGTTTCAGTACCACTTGTGTTCAGAGCTGTTACTACTACTACTGTAGTTGTAATTGTAATATACGTTTCTTATGTTAAATTTTGATTAAAATTTCAATTAAATTTTTTCCCGTTTATAATGAGAATTTACGTTACTAAATTCACTTTAACCAGTAAATCTAGATGATGGTTTTAAAAACAATGAAAATCTAAAGAACTTCGTCTTTAAAGATTTTAACGCTTTAAGAATTTTCAGTAACTATACCCACATCTGGTAATTACCATGAATCGGGTGGTGGTACAATTTTTCAGTTGCAAAAATCGCGATGCACTTTTCCGACGTTAATTCGTACCCTGTGAAGCAGAGGCCCAAGGCTACTAAAAATTAGCTATTATATTGCACATGTGCCATTAGGCTCCCAAGAATCAAATTGATTATATATGTAATTAAATAGGTAACTGTCAATGATTTGAGGTCATAATGAGAAGGGTGTATTACCATTTTTAATGAGCCAATATGCTCTTTTCTGACAAGCAGATATAAAAGACATCCCTGGTTGCATAACCCTGGCTTGTTGTAATTTTACCCACTGCGATGTTCAACAGAGGATAAAGCAATTCTTGCCAGGTGGGCAGGCTGATGTTGTCATGAGGTATAATAGATAAATGCAGGTCTGCATATCACATTATACTTTTTAGCATTGTCAATAGGAAGGCCATTCAGGGTTCATATTTGACTTCTATATACTCCTATTACCTTCCCCTCATCACCCCTAATCGGGAGAACACAACACACCTGATTATAGATTGAAGTAGTCGTAGTGGAAGTCACATCTGAACCTCTCTATTATTGGGGCAGGGCTCAAACTTTCTGAGACGTTAATTGAATGCTGAAGACATTTGCCCTGCTGGGATGTATGGTACTGGGGCGTACTTCCCCGGAAGAAAATTGAGAAAAAATGGTTTCCAGTATTTCGCATGCGGCGAGATTTTGTGTTGAAATTCTGCAACAGTGTCGAGCTAGCGAGTTGTAGATTTTACGCTCTCTAATATCTTTCATGAGTAACGGTGGAGAGACAGTCAATAGACCTTTCTTCTAGTAGTCAAACTTTTGAAATAAGAAAATTTATTACTACAGTTGCAAAGACCATCCTCAATATAGTAAAATTGTAAAGTTTGGTTGGAAACTTTAGTAAAATGCGGAAAATATAGTCCCATGAAGTTTGCTAATTTTGTATATAAAATTTTATGATATTTCACAACCAAATTTTGCAATTTAATGAAACTTAGGATGGTCTTTCTAGCTGTGCTAATAAAATTTTCCAATTCAAAAGATTGTTTAATAGGAGAATGGTTTACTGAGAGACAGTCGACAATTAGAAGATAAGATTCATGTGTTCAAGTGTTCATGTGATGTGCTGTTCAAGATAGCGGGTTTCAGTCACGAGAAGCGTTCAGCGCTTCGTATATTTCAGACCTAAACAGTACGTCAGGCATCGCGCTTTCTTCTGGACTGCGTTTATAATAAACCTCTGTAATCATATCGCTTTCAAGTACGGCTAGTTCAGACAAACAACGCAGGAACGTATTGTATATTACATCCGTAAAAGTGCACTACCAGTTTCGAGGTTTCCTTTTATAGATAGTTAAGACACAAACGTAAGCAAGCCTTATTCTTAAATACTGTTCGTTCTTGTCCAGAGCTTCAAAAATTAAGACATAAAGTACAGCTCGAAGCACAGCAGTTTCATATGTAGCAGAGTGTTTTTATTTAAGTCGTCTGCCCTTATACCTACGACATTTTAGGAGATTTATAGACATGGATGACTATTTTTACATGAATTGGTCGTAAATTTAACGACATCGAATGAAAAAAAAACGAACTGAACGACTATTCATGACCTCAATGTATGTTGTGTTTGTGTCTTCTTTATACTACAGATGACAAAGTAAAGACAGAAACACATTCACCAGATAAAATCAGAAAAACGTCCCACTCTGATCTGATAGGGAAAGTTCCTTATTATATATAATTATCTCAGTCCCAACACCTTCATTCTTTGTAGTGATATGGCACCGTCATCAACAGGAAATAAGAAACTGGATCATTTCAAGATAGTTGTAAGTACATTATGCACAGTACAATGGCGAAGCATGCACAGTAACTTTCGTATATTTTGATTTCGTAATTAAAATGTTGGCGTATATTTTATATAGGATTTAAACAGATCCGCCTTAGAGTTTGCAAAATGCGTGCTTTCAGATAATGGTTGTTTTCTATGAAAAATGTGGGATGGTCAAGAAACAGCTGGTATGTTGAACTTTCCACGGAAAACTATACTGACATTAATTGTCAAACATAATTCCATTTGTCACACAAATCCATTAGTTTTCGATCCAAGCTACTCAATTCCTTATCGACGTCAAAATCATCCTGTGTTACATTAGGAAGTAAGTTGAGCCTTAAATTGTATAAGATTTGAGTTTTGAGGTACAGTTCAGCACGAGTATGAAATTGTAGTTTAAGTTTGTTTTTGGGGGTTTTTTTTGTCAAAAATCCACGACTGTTTTTTTTTGTCAAAAACCCATGATAAAGCTTTGTATATTCATATATATATTCGTGTTGTGCAAGACTAATTTCATTTGAAAGCTACTTTAAGACTGATTACGCGTAAGTTAACAGATAATCTGGCCTAGCTGTTCTTTGTGATTGGAAACTTACCTTACTGTACCTTATTATGGCCACTGTACCAGAGTGTTTTGAAAAAAAATCCAAAATCGGGAGCTACATTAAATCCGGCACATGTTTTAAGGAAAATAAAGGTTGCAAAACGGCTTACCTCCGTATTTTGACATTGTACGAAAGTATGTTTTCTTTTGAGTGCATGTGAGCGTCTTGAAATTGCCAAGAGGATAACTAGAATTTCGAGAAGAAATGATATATGGAAAGTAGCATCCATTGTTTCTTTCTTTTCGAGAACCTCACTGAAGAAACAGCGGAACTTTACTTCTTAGTTTCGACATCGTTGCAGCTTGCGCGAAAACTGACGTGCTTGTCGAGATTAGCTAATCGAGATAAGACTAATAAAACGACGCTATAATCAGAATATATTCATATCATTAACATAAAATTACCAAAATGAGATTGTATAATAAGGTGTTCACAGAAATAATTGAAGATGCGTACTGTAATTTTCTGTACTTGGTTTATGTAATTGGGTAAATGTAGTACGGTAGGTGCCGATCGAACCAGTTCTCGTGCGCTTAAATCAACTCCCCTTCATGCTAGCTGTTAAGTTGACCCAGGAGCTAGCGCAAGCTGTTCAAAATGTTGCTATGCTTTGCCAAAATACGAGAGAAAACTAACGCTTAAATTGTTAATGGCATTTTTTGACTGGTAAATCAACAGGATGTATTAAAACGCTTTCAAATTCAAATTAATCACACCTTGTTCGATTGATTTGACAACTGTAAATGTTTCGAATAAGAGTGATAAGCAAGAATATCAGGTATTGCATTCATGCAGGAAATTGATAAAATGTTGGAATCCTTAATTTGAAGCACTCAGACCTGCAAAATTATCATACACAATACTTTGGTTGTGGCGAGAGTTTTATATACATCCTGTAAACAATCCTTTTTTCAAACTGCATTTACTATAATTCCTGTAAGTTTTGAACTTGGGTAATGCCAAGTGAACTCAACTAATATAGTTCTGTAATAATGCTCGCTAATGTTTCATTTAATGTTGATATTCATAGTTAATATTAACAAATTGAATGACATATATTTTATATTTTAGTAAAACGAAGGCCTGTGATTGGCTGAAAAGAACTTTTAACCGGTCATTAACGTATACGGAAAATTCAAAGTGGCCGCCAATAAAAGTTGTTTTCATTTTTTCATGGATATTTTTTACTTTTGACGAAATGAAACAAATAACAGAATATTACAAAAACGTACGCATGTTACGGCAGTAAACTAAGGTAGCAACTAATTAATTAAAAACTTTTCATAATCTAAAATTTACGAAAAACAACACATCTTAAAACAAAAAGCAAAATATAAAGTGTCAAGAGGGAATAATGAGCAAATTCAAGCCATGTTATGAAACCCAGTTTTCATACAAATGTTTTACCGATGCACTGGTAATAAGTGCTATTTACAACATGAGTGACCGTGTTGTATCGGATGTACGAACTCGAGCCAAACGCGACTGTTGCATATCTAATACAGCATGGTTACTCATAAATCGCGTATGAAACTCTCCAGTTTTATAGATCTGTTAGCGAACTAGTTTGAGAATACATCTTATATAAGACTGAAAAATCTAAGATAAAATTTAAGCAAATCCAGAAATATCTATATCACATATACATGCAGACTTCTTCACGCTCATGATTTCTTTGTGTTTTCTTCATTAACTATTAAATAAGTTTCTCAACATCACTTTAAAAAACTAGATGTTATACAGACACGTTATATTTGATAGTAATCTTTATGTGGTCAATTTGGAACAAAGGTGTATAAAAAAGTACAGACGCTTATATACTGTTGTATTAATTTTTGACAGCTCTGAGTTCCTCAAATTAGTGATGGAATTCAATTTACGTGTTAACATGACGTTCTCAGTAATATTTCTATGTGTACGCGAACTGTTTTACAACAGTTTGACTGTTAAATTGTTCGACCACTTGTTAACAAAATGTCCTTTCTTCACCTCCGACATTTTCTCTTTTCACAAGTTCTATTGTTGATTTGACGTTTTACAACACAAATATGTTTACACTATTGATAAATAACTATAAGTGTTATACTTGTTAATGGAATATTTTACTGGTGAATCAACAGAGTGCATAAGAAACCCTTTCAAATTTAAATCACCCGCAACAATTGCCACATCACGTGTAGCGCTCTTGCGCGAGCTCTGCAGCTCCTGGCTCATAAATAAAAATAAACTAGCAAGTCCAGCTGATATTGGGTTACTACTTGTTGTTTTATAAAAGATTATCGCTTTGCAGCGCAACAAAGATCTTCTTTCTATTGAAGTATGAAATTAAGTTATATCAAGTTTTTAATTATTTATCCTTCACCACCTTGTGTACAACTACACTGTGGGAATTGAGCATTTTCCAAAAAACGTTTATGTTTATCTTTGAACACTTAATGATAATAAAGTTACAGGTCATCATCGCCTAGGTTACTACAGTCCCCCCCCCCCCCACAAAAATTGCCCCATTGCTATCCCATCTATTTAATTGATCCCTCGAAAATGACTCGCTGCATGCAGAATGGAAACTGGCTAACATTTTTCAAGAAAGGTGATAAATCTCATGTTGGATGAACTACGTTACTAAATCACTTCTTTGCGTTCTATCGCAAGTTTTTGAGCGCAGTATAGACATTATATAAACATCTTTGAATAGACATCTTTGTAAAAAGAATTAAGAAACTCATTAGCGTATTGGCGTCATACCCTACGAATTCTTCTGAAATCGAATCGATTTAAATGAATCACCCCCCCCCCCCCATTAACGCTCCAGTTACGCCTGACGGCCCCTGAGTGAAGTATAATGAGCCCAATCGTGTTCCTCCTCTACCTACTGTAAGTACTCTTTCTAATGTTTTTTAGTATTCAAAAGCGGCTTGCTTTGCTGACGACACCAAGATCTTCCGTCGCGTCGGTTCTACTTCCGATGCTGCACTCAAATCAACTCAAATGCAAGTGTCTACTTGTTACGTATACTAGGAAAACCCACCCTGTAACCTATGTGTATCAGATCAAGGTTACGTAGCTCCTTAGCACCTCAGTCGTAATTTGGGTTTTGAGTGATCGCAGATGGACCCAGCATTTTTAGAACGTTATATGAAGGCAAGCAAGCTGATTGGTTTCATCACGAGAAGCGGTGCAGTAAAACACTCAAAGACTTCTCATAAGCTGGTATCTCTCGATTGTTCCGATTCTTAATTTGCCACACAGGTCAAGCATGATCTCCCCAGACAGAGTTGCAAAGAAGCTACGGGTACGTGGGTATTACCTGTAAGAAATGCTTGCAAAATGGGCGGTCAATGACAAAAGTTTCATGTCAACACACTACATAAGTATCCAAAACCCTAACATAACAAAAAATAGATAATGATCTATTAAATTTCTTAAAAAAATTTAAGATTTCTTAAAAAATAGTGATCAAGCTTCATTCTCATCTTCAATTTGGAAAGCCCAACTTTACGTATTTTGAGGAAGGTTTGCAATTTTGCCCCGCAGAAAGTTGAACGCTTTTTACAAATCTGTCCGCAGACTGTCGTTTCAATAAAATCTTGTTTTCTTGAAGACATGCATAAACCATTCGATGCACGGGGGGTTCAAAAATTTTGTAGAAAACTGCTAATACTGATATAGGGTGGGGGTCAAGCTCAGTATTGATGTTTTTATGATGTAGATTCGCGTGAGCTAACTGATGCCAAATGATATGAAATTGTACGTTTTTGCTACCAAACACGAGGCCAGCACCAACCTCGTTTTGAACAACTCGTTACTTAGTAACCCAGAATCAAGCTGTATTGTGTTGGTTGGTGATTTCAATATTCCTTCGATCTCCTGGTCGGACAATGATTCAACTCCTATTACCTCAGGTGGGTGCCCTAACGGTGAAATCCTTTGTGAACTTATCCCTGACAATTTTTTGCAACAATTCGTGATTGGTCCAACTCACAGCGCAGGAAACAAGCTCGACTTGCTCTTTTGTAATTGTGCAGAATCAATATCAAATGTACTAACATCTCCTGCCGATGAACACAACTTCCCCACCGATCACTATGTCATTGAGTTCAGTATTTGTACCAAGTTTTCACGAGCGAAACCTGTGCGACGCGTCATTTACGACTATAGCCACACTGACTTCCCTGCTCTACGCAGAGCCTTGTCGGAAACATCTTTAGACATTTCCCTAACGGACGGTATCGACGATTGCTGGAAACAATGGAAAGACAAGTTTTTGTCTATCGTGACCAGCTTCGTTCCAACTAAAACTATACAGGACATCAATTCTCCTCCCTGGATCGACGCTGAAGTTCGCCATCTCATTCGCAAGAAATACACTGCGTTACGAAAATACCGAAATAATAAAACAGCTGACCGCAAACTCAAATTGCGTTCTTTATGTCAGCAAATCAAATACGCAATCAGAGCTAAACATAAACTGTATCTCGCGAAAATCGAAGCTTCACTGAAAGATAACCCGAAGATGTTCTGGAAATACCACAAATCCATTCTCTACCACCGTTCCTCTTTAAATTCTATCATAACCTTTAACAACTGTACAGCGAAGTCTCCAAAAGAGAAAGCAGAACTATTTAACACCTATTTCTGTTCCGTCTTTCGTGCTGCTCAAACCGCGATGAACCCTGACGCGTCCATCTCCTTAATAACTTCCTCTTCCCAACTGTCCGACATCACCATCTCAGAAGAAGAAGTGCTACGCACCTATGTAACTTAGATATATCTAAAGCTACTGGTCCTGATGGTATTCCTAGTCGGATTCTAAAAGAATGCAGTACCATTATCGCTCCAAGTCTATGCTCGCTTTTCAAGCACTCCCTTCACTCTGGTACTGTTCCATTTGATTGGAAATCTGCTAATGTCACACCTGTACATAAGAAAGAGAAAAAGGAACTTGCCACCAACTACCGACCAATATCCCTTCTATCTATTATTAGCAAAGTCTTGGAACGATGTGTTTGTAATCGATTTTATGATCATGTTCGGGGGATGATTAATGACGCTCAGCATGGATCCTTCATGGTCGCTCGTGTGTCACCCAACTTCTGACCACTCTTCATCGCATCGGACAACTACTCGACAATAACATTCAGACGGATGTTATTTTCCTTGACTTCGCGAAGGCGTTCGATTCTGTTGACCATAACATTCTTTTAACAAAACTTAGTAGATATGGAATCATTGGAAATCTTTACAGCTGGTTCAGCAGCTACTTGCGTGGGCGTAAACAACGTGTTGTTATCAAAGGTATAGCTTCAGAATGGTCCCCTGTAACCTCTGGCGTCCCTCAAGGAAGCATTTTAGGTTCTATGTTGTTCCTTCTGTTCATTATTGATCTCCCAGACGTTATCCCTCAAGCTACATCAACAGGTTTGTACGCTGACGACGCGAAGCTATACAGAGCTATAACATCTAACGAGGATAGCGCTTGGCTGCAGACCGCCTTGACTTGCGCTGAAGTTTGGAGCGCGGATTCAAACATCACATTCAACACATCCAAGTGCAAAATTATGACAGTCTCACGTCGCAGAAATCCACTCATCGCCAATTACCATCTTGGTTCTGCAGATTTAAAACGTGTGGACAGTGAAGTAGATCTTGGGATCACTTTGACAAGTAACCTCTGTTGGAACGCGCATATATCGCAGATTGTTAGCAAAGCCAATAAAACGCTGGGTCTACTAAGAAGAACATGCTACATCCTAAAGGTTTGTGATGTTCGGCGCGCCTTATATCCTTCTCTGGTAAAATCTCAGCTATGTTACGCCACAGAAATATGGTCGCCGTCCCAGTACACCAACAAAATAAAGTTGGAGAGAGTTCAAAGGCGCGCCACAAGATGGATCCTCCAAACGCGGGACCTTTCATATAAAGACCGTTTAAAGATGCTAAACCTCTTACCGTTGTCTTACGACAGAGAGATGAAGGATTTAACATATTTCTTCAAACTGCTGAACGGTTTTTACGATTTAAATATATCTAACTTTGTGTCATTTGTTAGTCATAACCGTACTCGTAATTGTAAAAATCCTTCTCTCGTACTTAAAGTGCCGTCGTGTAAAACAAGTTCTTTTCAGTCGTCGTTCTTTAACCGTACTGTCCCTCTTTGGAATTATGTGTGTAAAATAGCTTGTCCTGCAGACCTTCGAAGTCTTACAATGTTTAAATCCTTCCTGTTTAAAACATACGTACAGTTATTAGTGTCCAGTTTTAATGTAGATATGCCATGTACTTGGTCTTTACATCGAAGTTGTTCGTGTCACAGACCACACTAGGTGAACATATGCGCTTTGTTTGTGTGGTTTTTTCTGTCCGGCATGGTTTCTGTTTTTCGAGTTAGCTTTAGGCTGTTCTAAGACTTTTAGCTTCGACATAGTATAAAATTTAATCACTGTCTGCGCTCCAAGCAATTGGCATGTGTTAATATTAACTGCTGCATGTATTATCTATTTAGTAGAAGTAATTTATATATTGTGTGTAAAAAGGTAGATTGCCTCGCATGGGTCTTCGAGTCCCGTTTGCACTCGTGCCGTTTGGGTTTAATTCTCAAATAAAGTTTATTATATATATAGTTTCCAGAGCCTTTTCTAAAATGGAGGAAGGGAAAGGCCCTGCTTCTGCAATTTCATTGGTCCATATTATTCAGAACCGTGGAGAAAAAATTACGAGCAAAACTTCAAACACTTAACACCTTACTAAGCTGCTGCATTCCGTGTTTTCTAAACATTGTCATGTGTCGATCATTTTGGAATAATATTTTGTGAGCAGAATATAATGATGCTATAGGGCGGGCTTATTCAAAAACCACAATTCGTTGTTTTAAAAGCCAGCCGTACCAAGGCCTTCTTCCTTCCTCTAAATGGCCCTGAGAACGATGTTAGACGAACGTTAGACCAGCACATACCATGATTTAATTTATTAATCTTAGGGTTGGCCAGGTTTGTTGTTGTATACGGTTTTTTGTGTTTGACACCAGTAACTGCCACCACTGAGTTTGATGACGTCACAGGAAACCATATGCATGAAACCCAAGAATACTGGTAAGGAGGAAACACAAACACCACTGTGAACATATCAATGACTGTGAAGTACGCACAACATTCGATACGAGATTTAACCATAATTAACAGGCATTAAAAAAACTGCACTCCCTAATTTCAATCGCTCAAAAGTATACCAACAGATATAGTCAGTATTTCTCTTATTTATGAACCAAAAAAGAACTAAAACACTTATGTCTTACCCGTTAATAATAATAATCATATTTAAAACCCAAAATAGCCGAAATTTTCAGTCAAAGCGGTCAATATCTTGCCCCAAATGTACAGTACAATATTAGAAGTGATTAGACAAGCGAGATATGAAGTCTTCTCGAGAAGACCATAATTTTTTCGTCTGCTTTTTTATGGGATACTTTATATGTTGCACAATTTTATATTTGCGTTTTAACGGTACAAGTTTCGTAGGTGGTGCAAGCCTATAATTATAAATAAGCCAAATTCTATGTCAAACTCTCTATTCTTTGCGGAATCTACAGTTACATAATATTTCAAAACTACAGACGCCTCGTCAAGTCATCTTGAATTAACTATTATTTTCTAGGCCGCAATTGTAGGACTTTTTAAAATTTTCATATGTCACACTATTTTATATTTCCTTTCTAACAGTACTAGTTTCGTATGTTGTGCAAGCCTTTAAATAGGCGAAATTCTAAGTGAAAGACGGATGTATCCTGCGAGCAATTTTAATTAGAATTGATCGAGCAAACACGCTGTCAAGTCGACTTGAATATGCTAAAATTTTCTCGACCGCAATTGCATCGGATTCATTAAGAATACGTTACATAATTTTGTACCAGTTCCATAGGTGGTACATGCCTATCAATTGGCGAGATTCCAACTCAAACCTGAAAATATTCTGCGCTGCACCTACGAAGCTGGTACCGTTAAAAAGGAAATATAAAGTTGTAACAGATGAAAAAATCCTTTACAATTGCGGCCGAGAAGTTGCAGTTTGTTCAAGATGACTTGACAGTGTGTTTGCGTGGCAATTGTAATTAAAATTCCGCGCAGGATGTAACCTGCTTTGACTTACAAATTCGCCTATAAATAGGCTTGCACCACTTATAAAAAAGAAAAGAAATAAAAAATTATGCGACATATGAACATTTTAGAAAATCCTTCGTAGTTGCGGGCGAGAAAATTTGCAGTTTAGTCAAGATGACTTGACAGCGTGTTTGCGTGATTAATTTTAAAATTCCTGGCAGGATATAACCTGCTTTGACGTAGAAGTTAGAAATTCGCCTAAATATAGGCTTGCACCACCTGCGAAACTGGTAAGCGTTAGAAAGGAAATATAAAATTGTGTAACATACTAAAATTTTAAAAAATCTTAGAAAATAGCAAAGAAAATTATAGTTTACTCGAGAAGACTTCATATCTCGTTTGTCTATTATTGTACTAGTGTATGTTTGAGGCATGATATCGATATGGACCACTTTGACTAAAAATTTCGGCTGTTTTAGGTATTAAATATCATAATTATTATTAACTGGTAAAAACTAAGTGCTTTAGATCTTTTCTGGTTCATTAATAAGAGAAACAAGACGCCTGCTAAGGCATTCACTCCGCCTGCCAAAACGAAAATGATCACAAGGCCAGGCAGGGTTGTAACTAGAGCGTTCATTGGGGGTGGGGTATATTCACTTATTTCTGTTCTGCTCAACGAATTCCTTTTTAAATCAGTTATTATTAGGGTACCTTCCAAGGTATTTTAAGACATTGCTAGCAAATCTTATGTAATAACTAAGATAACCAAAAATCATTGTCTCAGTGACCTGCCAGGGACTCTGTCCAGAGTCCTAGTAGGATTGCATTTTTTAGAATTTAATTTAGATTAAAGACTTTCATAGTACATATGTTAAACAAGATTGTCATAATACCACCAACATATAGCTGTTTTATTTTGCCTATATATAGGCTTGCACCACCTACGAAATTGGTAAGCGTTAGAAAAGAGATATAAAATTATGTAACACATTAAAATTTTAAGTAGAATAGCAGACGAAAAAATTATAGTTTACTCGAGAAGACTTCATATCTCGTTTGTCTATTATTGTACTGTATATTTGAGGCGTGATATCGATATGGACCACTTTGACTAAAAATTTTGGCTGTTTTAGGTATCAGATATCATGATTATTATTAACTGGTAAAAAGTAAGTGTTTTAGTTCTTTTCTGGTCCATTAGTAAGAGAAATAACGACTATATCTGCTGGTATACTTTTGAGCGATTGAAATGAACGCATGCGGTTTTTGAATGCATATTGAACCATAGCCATCGGTTGAATCTGGGTCGAATGTCGTGTCGAATGCCGTGCCTACTTCACATTAATAACGGAAACAAGTATTCTGATTGACAAAAAAAAAGTATAGGCGAAGCACGCCTTTCAAAATGACACCAAAAACAATCTAATACAGGTGATTGTTTACACTCCAACTAAACACATTGGATTGATGATAGTTTGTCTACTTGAGACGTTCTATTTGTAGCACAGGTAAGCGTGACAATTTAATCGTCTATATTCATATTGCCACGTCGAATCGACTTACATTAGGTACACATTACTTCCTCAACCCATCAACCCACCCTAGATAACGTCAAACGTTCATACTCAGTTTGATAGATAGTTTAATGATATAAAACATTGCAGCCAGAGGCTGAATTAAGTTAAATATTACAACGTTAAATATGATTAAGTTAAATATTAAGTAAAAATTATCGATGGTGATAAACTAATTAATGGATATTAAAAACTACGATTTTAAAGCGTTATGGTTATAAAACTATTTCGGAACCTTCTGTCTTAAATGTTACGTTATATTTACGTTTAGTGTCAATTTCAATGAGCGGCGGTAGTAAATTATGAATTGAATTACCTCTAGACATTAAACATATTTTGTAATCGGTCTGATGCATGTAATGTAGAACTGAACCGGTTCTTTAGTGCCAACATTAGTTCTTTTTAATTGCCTTAGACAGTACAATATTTTGCGAGCCTTTTTCGTAATATGCTGAACATCTTCGTTCTACTTAAGATCATTGGAGACAGTTAGGCCTAATATATTGGCACATCTTACCACTTCCAGGGGATTATCATGATTTTTAATTGGCTCGAAGCTGGTTCAGTTAGCTTACTAAATCCTATCCGCAATTCTTTAAACTCTTTCCCCTCATTGTAAACTCTTTCCCCTCTATTATTAAAACAGAATACCTGCATAAGCAACAGAGATCCTTTAATATAATTGAAAGTGATATATACTTGGAATGCAAACAATACATTGAAAATACGGAATAAACATTGAGTCCCACACGTCACAGTTGAACATTAGAGTCCTAACCGTTATTAAACGTTGAATATCTCCGTTGAAGTAGAATCGATCGATCGATAGGTATACCGTAGAAGAAAAGTTTAATTCAGGGACTGTGGTATGCCGTATTATCGGACTATCACTTCCTATTGTGTTCAGTTTTATCTTGTTTATTGTTTCATAGTCAAGTTTGTATTCGTATTTATTTGTCCTTAGGCTTAGTTTTTACATGTCAACTTTAACCGTCATCTAATAAATAACGTACCACACAGAGTCGATTGTTGATTCAGTAAATCCTACCCTAAGCACAACAACTACAGTAAAAACTCTGCCGTTCATGCGAAGCAAGCAAGGGCGATACCGAGACTTTTGCGACGTACAATGAGCCGTAATTTCAGCCGTGACGGTAGTCTTGGCGACGGAGAGCCAAAGAGGCGAAGTCCTGCAGTTCGAGTTCGAATTGCAGTATTATTTTCAAGATGACTTGACAGCGTGTTTGCGCGACAATTCAAATTAAATTCCGCTCAGGTATAACCAGCTTTGACTTAAAATTTCGCCTATATATAGGCTTGTACCTCCTACGAAACTGGTAAGCGTTAGAAAGGAATTATAAAATTGTGTAACAAGTTAAAATTTTAAGAAATCCTATAGAAAAGCGGACGAGAAAAGGATAGTTTACTTGAAAAGACTTCATATCTCGTTTGTCTATTATTGTACTATATATTTGAGGCATGATATCGATATGGACCACTTTGACTAAAAATTTTGGCTGTTTTAGGTATTGAATATCATAATCATTATTAACTGGTAAAAAAATAAGTGTTTTAGTTCTTTTCTGGTTCATTAGTAAGAGCTGACTATATCTGTTGGTATATTGATGGTCATGGCTTTATAGGATACCCTAAAGGTTGAAATGTCGAGAGAGCACTGGGACCGAGTTGCCCCTGTGTTTTGTGTATTTCTCACTCACTGGGACTGTATCTACTTCACCAAATTTAGCTACAGAGGGAGCGCGTAGCGCGGCAATAAGCGTACTGTTTTGCTATATTAAAACTATTCTCACTCACTGGGACTGGATCTACTTCACCAAATTTAGCTAAAGTAGGAGCCCGAAGGGCGAGTAATGATTGTCGCGCTACGCGCTCCCTCTTTAGCTAAATTTGGTGAAGTAGAATTTAGTAGATACAGTCCCAGTGAGTGAGAAATGTGACAACCCAAGAATGACTCGATATTGATAGTTATTATATGTATGGGGATACACAAAACACAGGGGCAACTCAGTCCCAGTGCTCACTCGACATTTCGACCTTTAGGGTATCCTATAAAGCCATGACCGTATATTGATGAGCGATTGAAATGAGCGCATGCGGTTTTTGAATGCTATTGAACCATGGGTTGAATAATCTTGGGTCGAATGTCGTGTCGAATGCCGTGCCTACTTCACGGTAATAACAGAAACAAGTACTGTTTCAACAAGTCAATTTCAATGAGCGGCGGTAGTAAATTATGAATTGAATTACCTCTAGATCATTAGATATGTAGCTAGTTAAGCTGTTGTGAAATGTCGGGCACGCATATTTTGTAATCGGTCTGATACATGTAATCTAGAACTGAAGCGGTTCTTTAGTGCCAACATTAGCTCTTTTTGATTGCGTTAGACAATACAATTTTTTGCGAGCCTTTTTCGTAATATGCTGAACATCGTATCTTCGTTCCACTAAAGATCATTGGAGACAGCACAGTTATTAGGCCTAATATTTTTTGGACAAGCATAGGAAGCCCTGACAGCCGATTTATTTATTTATTTATTCGCTTTTCTAGTTTCAGTAGATTCTACAATATACAATATACAATATACAATATACAATATACAATATACAATATACAATATACAATATACAATATACAATATACAATATACAATATACAATATACAATATACAATATACAATATACAATATACAATATACAATATACAATATACAATATACAATATACAATATACAATATACAATATTCAATGTACAAAAAATACACACAGTATAAACATACAGTTAAACATTAGATCAGGCACGTAGCTACGGGGGTGCGAGGGGATGCCGTCGCCCCCCCCAAATTTGTTCTCGCCCCCCCCAAGAAAATTTTTGAGGTGGTCTGAAATATCGTTTAAATTTGCCAAAATTTCTAATGATTAGACTTAGCAATACATAATATGCAATAATCCCTTGCCTTTGGATATAATTTACTTCTCTTGGAGCTACTTGATACAAGCATTTTGCCAGCAAGTTCTTAGTTCTTCTACTTAAAATTTTTGCCCTTTTTAATTATAAAGCATTCAAAAAACATAAGCTATAGCTCAGGCTGCAAAAAGCGCACAATAACAGTTAATAATTACACAATTACAAATATTCGTTACAAAATATAACAAGAAATATAAAGAGCCCTTGAGTGCCGGGGTTTTTTGTATTAGTGTCAACATTTTTGGTTTACGTCGACAACTGCCCCCCAAAAACAGTGCTGCCCCCCCCCCAAATTTTGCATCCTAGCTACGTGCCTGCATTAGTTATCTAATTTACAACTGGCTGGGTATCCGCAACAGCTCGTGCCAATTACTGCGGTCCCTACGATTTACAACACAACTAGACACATACATACACGAGCACATAGACATATACATTACAAACACACATAAAAGTAATTAAAAACAACATGTAATATGTTCAGTTAAATCACGTGCTTGGTTGCATTTTAAGCACACTGTCTTCCAAGTCCGAGAGTCATTGACATTATAATTGTTATTGAGTGCTGAAGAAATCAATCAAATCAAGGTATTCATGCCAGTACGTCAGAGGTAGGAACTGAAGTTGACTGAGCCGTTGACTATGTGTTGTGTTGGTGATAAAAGGCAGGTCAAGGATGTATTTTAAGGCTCGTCTTTGGATTTGTTCAAGTCTTGCAATAAGTTCTATTGATTGGGGAGCCCAGACTTGTGTAGCGTATCCAAGTTGTGGTCTCACCAGGCTAAGGTATTATGTTATGAGTCGATCTCTTAATGTAGCCAAGCATTTTGTTACCACGCTCACACTGTTCCGATACATGTTTTGACCAGCTGAGATTGCTCGTGGTCCACACGCCAAGGTCGCGTTCCTGTTCGGTTCTCTCTATTACTGCTTCTCCGTTTGCACATTGTAGTTTGTACGTGAATTCGATAGGATGGTGTTTTCTGGTTATCTGCATCGACTTGCATTTGGAGATGTTGAGTTGGAGTCCTGCATTACCGGGAGATTTCTGGAAGTTTGAAATGTCATTATCTAACTGAGTGGCGTCTGCTACAGAGCTTATTTCTTTGAAAAGTTTTGTGTCATCAGCAAACATCTTTATGTTTGAATCGGTCACCGCAGAGGTTAGGTCGTTTTCGTATAACAGAAAGGGCATACTTCGAAACCCGGACCGGACTCGGACTCGGACCCAAAGAAAACCTGGACTCGGGAAAAACCCGGACTCGTGCTCGGACTCGCGTTTGAGAAACCCGGACTCGACAGTAGAAAACCCGGACTCCAAATCGAAAAATGCTGGATTCGATGAAACTGGATTCTGATAACATCCGGAATAGATTCTCCCGTATAATAGGTTTCATTTACCAACATGTTAGAATGCTTAGTTATGAAATAAGTTTAAGTCTTCAATGCAATATGATCAGTAACCCAAATTAGCCAGATGTGACGATCTATTTAGACACATGTTCTGCTATATTATATATACCTCTATGCTGTATAGTTTCTATGAACATATTTGATATGACGACAGTAATGACCTTATATATATAGCGCGATACTATGAAGTAAACCGAGTTTTGTTTTATGTACATTTAATAAGAGCAAACTGGAAAACTGAATGTGATATGAATCGACAAAAGTATTAACACTTTTAAGTTTTAAATCTTAATGTTTGTCGGAATTGTCGGTGTACTGAGCCGAGTTACCGCGACACCTTCTATACTACATACGGAGCTTCGGATTCGAGCTCGGAATCGTGTTCGGACTCAAAGTGACAAAGCTATAGTCACTGGTCAGTGACTATCACTTCAGAGACAGTGAAACTTGACCAATCAGAATGCAGGAAAATTAATAGTCACCTGGAAATTTATACTAAAATGTAATTACTGTGAATTAGGATCTCGAATAAATATATTATATTTTACTATTCCCATTGTTACTGTGCATACAAAAAAATCTGTAAGTCATTATGCTCGTCCCGTCACTCATACTTAGCCACCAAATTTAAGTTGCCAAGGAGGAATGTTTTATCTCCATGGCTTAATGGGGAAAGTCCTGGCTGGATATCAACAAGGGTGCTGGAAAAATTGGGTAACCTGCACTTGATGCATCCTTCGTTCGCGTGAAAATATGCATTGCTCATTTTCAGTCTGGTTGTACCTGCCACATTAAAATAAAGGCTTCAAACCGCTTTGTAGCGTTGTAACCTAACTAGAGCTCGCGGACGTTTGCGGACTTTCGCTGACGGTCTTTAGTAGGACCAAATATGACTGCAAACCACACAATAAAAAAATGCAAATGCTCAGCCGTAGGCTATAAAGTGGGATCATGGTGAGACAGGCCTATGTGTCTAAGACTTAAAAAAGACTATTCATAGACAGAGTTGTAGGTGGGGGAATATTAATAATGTTATCAATTTAGTTAGTGAAAATGCTATACCCGAGTCCAGACAAGTGCGTATAAATGTCTGTGCGTATAAATGATACAATGAATGAAATGACGTTCCCGAACATCCAGTTTTAACGCCTTTCATGTAAGCGTTTACATGTAATACACAAATTTAGAATTTGTATTGTTAGAGGACGCAATAAAAGCTACTAAGCTACACGCCTGAACACGCCTTTAAATGTAAGCACGGCAAGAAAATTACGTCCACTTCATTCACGTTGCACAACAAGCATTTCTTCTCCACTGGATATTTTATTCTTGCCTCAACCTTTCGCTGAAATTAAGAGAAACCAATTTTGTCTTAATTTACATAATCGCAATCGCAAAGTACGCAAAGAACGTAAAGTAAAAACAGCTATAAAAACAGCTAAATCCAGAAAAGTAGCACACTAACCTGGCAAGTAGGGCACCTTCCCAGTTTGTTGCTGCATCCATAGCAAACAATGTTATGTTCACATGGGTAAAATAGCGCGTTCGCGCGTTCCTTTTTGCAAGTAAAGCAGTTTTCCATAGGCATAGAGACGTTAAAGCCTAGTTTCCATATGGTCGTGAACGTGTCGCGACTGTGTCGCAAGTGTCGTCGAGATAGAGTCAGAGTCTATCTCGACGACACTTGCGACACAGTCGCGACACGTTCATGACCATATGGAAACTAGGCTTAAATGCTTCAACAAACTTTTAGACTAAAGCATCGCTCGAAATTGGTGTTATCCCCCAGGAATGAACACGTGTATGGGGATGCAGGATGCCTCCTAGTTTATTTTATCGGTACCGCAAAAAGCTTGTTAATCAAAGTGCGAAGAATATCCGACATTTGAACACCTACATTGTGCACAAAGGCCGCGGCATAAACATTGTTAAAGTATTTTGTTTCAATATATAGTTCTCAAAATTTCTTGAGTCAAATTTTCTCAAGTCATAATTATTTTATCGTAAACATGAGTGCATTTGTATCGTAAAGCGTTCAGTAGAGCTCGCTTTTAGTTTTTGAACAAAAAGACACCAAACTAAGTAAGCAATGGAAATTAAATAACCGATCATTAAGATTTAGAACTTAAAAGTGTTCATACTTTTGTCGATTCATATCATATTCAGCTTTCCAGTTTGCTCTTATTAACGGCTGAGATGTAAATGTACATAAAACAAAACTCGGTTTACTTCATAGTATCGCGCTATATATATAAGATCATTACTGTCGTCATATCAAATATGTTCATAGAAACTATACAGCATAGAGGTATATATAATATAGCAGAACATGTGTCTAAATAGATCGTCACATCTGGCTAATTTGGGTTACTGATCATATTGCATTGAAGACTTAAACTTATTTCATAACTAAGCATTCTAACATGTTGGTAAATGAAACCTATTATACGGGAGAATCTATTCCGGATGTTATCAGAATCCAGTTTCATCGAATCCAGCATTTTTCGATTTGGAGTCCGGGTTTTCTACTGTCGAGTCCGGGTTTCTCAAACGCGAGTCCGAGCACGAGTCCGGGTTTTTCCCGAGTCCAGGTTTCTTCGGGTCCGAGTACGAGTCCGAGTCCGGTCCGGGTTTCGAAGTATGCCAACAGAAAGAGCATAGGTCCGAGAATGGATCCTTGAGGCACACCTGAAGTAACCAGGAGTGGTTCTGATGTTACACCAAATGCTGTTGTTTGTCGGTAACGATTATCCAGGTAGGAGGAAAACCATTTCAGAATGTTTCCACCGAAACCAAAGTCGCGCAATCGTGAGAGAAGACGCTTGTGACTAACTTCATCGAAGGCTTTCGACATGTCTAGGTAGATGACATCGACTTGTTTCCCACGATCTAATAATCGACCTATGTGTTCTATAACTTCAATAAGTTGAGTACTACATGATCGCCTTGAAACAAAAGCCATGCTGGCACGGGTTGACTTGACGAAAGACGTGATCTTTGATGGTGTTAAAGATACAACGTTCAAAAACCTTTGAGACCAGCGAAAGACGAGAAATAGGACGGTAGTTCTCAGCATGCTCTCTATCCCTCTTCTTGTAAACTGGCACGATGTTCGCCAGTTTCCATTCGTCCGGTACCACACCTGTTCGTAGTGATTTGTGGTACCGGACGAATGGAAACTGGCGAATGGAAACGAATGGAAACTTTATGTTAATTGGCTCGAAATCCCTGATAAAAAATATTCTAATTCACATCCATTCGTTTTCATTAAAAATAAACAAATTATACAAGTTTATGAGAGTAAAGCTCTCAGGGTAAAAATTGACCAGAATTTGTCTTGGAAAAGTAATACTGATGAGACCTGTAACAAGGTAACCGCAGGAATCTCTGCTATTCGTCGGATCCAACCGTTTGTTGATCAAGATACACTTATTTTGATATATAACGCTATTGTCCGTCTGCGTACTTTGACTATTACTCTGAAGTATGGGATACATTCGGTGAAGCTCAATCAAAACGACTGCAAAAACTACAAAATAGAGCAGCTCAAATTATTTAAATGTAAGTAATAATTTAGATTGTGTCACATTTACACAGGGACTGCTGACATAAAATAACGTATCATCATCCTATAGCAATAGTTTACTGCAGATCATGAAGAGTAGTGGGCTTATTGTTAAACCTTGAGGTATCCCATGCCGGAATGGTAAAGGAAAGTATTAAACCATTGCACAGCTGAGGATATAAAACCAAGAACGGAGAGTTTTTGTAACATCATTGTGTGATCAAAAGTTTGAAATTCATTGGCAAGGTCTTAAGACACCAGACCAATTAATTGACGTTCACCCATTTTGGAGAGTAAACTATTAATTTGTGATGTCAGTTAAACATATTGTTTTTGAATGTAAAGAACAGAATCTTGATTGATACCCGATAAACCATTTGATGCGCGTTATAGGTCAGGTCTATAATGATATAATTCGAGGGGACATTTGACCCAGTTTAAAATATTGGTGTAACAGTATTGTGCTTCCATTCAGCAAGAATACTGCCTTCGCTCTTCAGCTAAACTGTCCGCACTTTCGGCCCTTTTGTCCGTTTGCGACTTACCCTTTTATCCGCATGTCCGCAACTTACTTTTGCTAATTTGTTGGAAATTCTGGGGTTCACTCCCCTTTTACAGTATGCAATGAATCCGAGTGGGGGTCACCTAAGTTGTAGTAGTGCTCATGCTGTGGTAGAATGAGCGAATGATATGAAATTGCGCGTTTTTCCCGGCAAACACAAGATCAGCACACTATAAACAGTTGCTTTCTCTAATGACTGTGACTCGATTTAGATCGACCTGCAAAGAAGTTTATGACGTCACATCTATGGTCACATGAACCCAAAAATTCTGCTACTCAAATAGCAACAAGGCAAACACACCTTTAAAACATTGATAATGTCCAAAACATTGAAAACAACCCAATTACAGATGGGAGCAATTGCAGAATACCTGTCCACTTTTGAAGGCATGTTTTTTTTTATTCATGGCTACGTGGCTACACAGTGAGTTTTCTTTAAAAACGAAGCATAAGAGTAAGAGTAAGAGTAAGAGTAAGAGTAAGAGTAAGAGTAAGAGTAAGAGTAAGAGTAAGAGTAAGAGAACTTTATTTAACCACGGTAGACTCATCAGGATTTACAAAAGAATAAGACAATATTTACAAGTTACAATATAACAAATAACAAATAATACAAAACATGTACCTGTTTTTCATGAGTGCCGTGCAATTAATTAAAATAACTATATAAAATTATCGAAAGAGATTGCTACAATCAGCCTTAAATTTTTGTTAAGAGCTAGCTTGTCGTAAATCACTAGGAAGCGAGTTCCACAATACCGCACCGCAGTAACTACTAAAACTATTCTTTAAATAGTCCGTCCGCGGTTGCGGTATTGCAAGTTTGCCACTGGTGTCTCTCAACGTATAATTTGTAATGTTGGAGCGATCAATAAACATTTCGGCCAGGTAATCGGGTGCAAGGCCATTTAATGATTTGTACACCATAATAGTTTTAGCAATTTTACGTTGTGACGCAAGATTTTTCCAACCAAGTATTTCAAACAAATGATCGGCGTTGGTATCATCATATGTTGAAAATGTCAGCACCCTTGCGGCACGTTTTTGCAGTTTTTGTAGTTTTTCCGCAAGTGTGCTGCCACAGCTATCCCAAACAACCGAACAGTAGTCGAAATAAGGTTGGACTAAACAATTGTAAATTAATTGCATTGTGTTGGGGGAAGCGAACGGCCTAATACGTTTTAAGGCACTTATACCCGAAGCAACTTTTTTACACAATTTTTCAACATGGACATTCCAAGACAAGTTCTCGTCAATATATGTACCCAATGACTTTGTACGAGCAACCTGCCTGACTGGAACGCCATTAATTGCTAACAAAGGAACAGTTTGGAGAGTTTTAATTCTTTGGCGTGAGCCAATCAACATGAATTCAGTTTTTGATTGATTTAAAGTAAGTTTATTTGCTGATAACCATTCAGCGACATTAGCAAGGTCTTCATTAAATTTATTATTGATGTCATAAATATTATTACTTGCATATGTCAAATTAGTGTCATCAGCAACATACGTGCACGAGAATATGTAAGACAATTAGGAAGATCATTAATGTAAATTAAAAATAGGAGTGGCCCCAATATAGTCCCTTGGGGAATTCCGCATCGAACAAAGCGACTATTAGTAATAACACACATTTGTTGACGTCCACTGAGATATGACCTAAACCAATTTCCAGCCATTCCGCTGATGCCATATGCATTGAGTTTCCCTAGCAAGATTTCATGACCACAGTGTCAAACGCCTTCTTGAGGTCAAGAAACATAACAGCATTTACATTTCCATGATCTATATTGTAAGCCCATTCATTTGTGGTCTCAAGAAGAGAAGTAACAGTTGAGTGTAGACCACGAAATCCCGATTGACAATTAATTAGGATTTTCTTTTCAGTTATATATTGAAATACCTGATCATAAATTAACCGTTCAAAAACCTTAGCTACAGCAGGAATAATGGAAATTGGTCGATAATTATCAACGCAATTGCGTTTCCCCTGTTTATGTATTGGAACAACTTTTGCGCATTTCCATTCATTGGGAAATATGCCCATGATAATAGAGCGATTAAAAATCAGACTAAGGGATTCGGCAATTAGATCAGAACACTCTCGAAGTAATCTACATGAAATTTTGTCCAAACCAGTTGCTTTCGATTAACTAAGTTTTGACAGAAGTATAGAAACTGTTGAAGAATCCGTTTCTTTCAATTGCATGATAATAATGACGTAATGTTAAAGTAGGTATAATTTTGAGCGGCTACGTGGCCACGCAGTGAGTTTTCTTTAAGAACGATGCATGTTAATAATTACGTAATGTTAAGGTAGATATAATTTTGAGTGGCTACGCAGTGACAAGTATCTAGTGGACGGGTATTCTGCAATTTAGCCCTGGGAATTAAGGAATACCAAACGACAGTAAAAATCTGGAGTTTCATATAATCTTAACTTTCTTGCCGTCCTACCCTCTGTTAAGCCTTCAGCCTTAATTGCTATTTATCCCATAGTTCAGTAGATTTGATAAATAATGAAAATATTGATCATGATAATACAATCTGATAATTTGTAATGAATAATGCATGACATGATTATTAATTACAATCTGTATGCATCAATCATTTGAAAACCTTGACCCTTTCACTTCTGGCATACCTTGGACATTTCCTTTGTATATTTGTGAAATCTAATGAAGTCCCTAATCACTGCCATTCGCTGAGCCAAAAAGAATCCTCTGCAATTTTTACATAGGGTGCTAATTGAGAGGCAGGGTGAGAGGCAACTGGAAGGGGGGTTTTTCAGGGTTTTTCCTTAGATTTTGTTTTGCTGCTGGAAAGATTGAGTTAAGGTGAACGGCAGGTGTTGTGCAGGATCAGCTTGAAGTGGCTTTCTGATCATTATATACAACTACATGTATCATTACTAAAATGTTCAGTTTTTCTTGTGTTGTGAGATTATTTCCAGCCATTTTTTAGCTATCAGTTTTCCATCTTTCCACCTGTGATGAATTTTACTCAGACAACTTTATTTTAAGTATGTGGTTACTGAAAATGTTGGTCTGAAGATTGAGTTTCAAATTGCAATTCAAGAGTTTTAGATAGGGTTTTTATGGTACTAAAAATTCTCTGAACGAAACCATGACTCCATGGGGCTATTTAGGCAAGTGGCACATGTTCATTATTTTTGTCCATAAGAAACGTCATATGGACATTGGTGGGTTGAAAATGTTTAGTATTTTGAATCATCTATTCAAAGTACTGGTATACAAAAGTCCAGCAATCATATTTTTGAGGAATATTTGTATGGTATCAGGTAGTGGTCTTGTGTCATTTCAGAGATCACAGATCTCAGTTTACATTGGGGACGACCTTATATCATCATAACAACAAATTATTTCATGATTTCTTGTTACAAATTTAAATTTTATTATGAGAAACTATTTCACACAAGTCGTAATTTTTTATGTGCAACAAATGGACTATTTATAATTTGCCACCCAGAATCTGGGTGGCACATGACCAGCTTTGAGCCAAGGTTGCAAGCCCTTTACCTATGCCTGGCACTGCAGCAAAGACACTGGTTGGAGCTGGTCACCCCCAGGTTTTGGGGGTAAATTGAATTATTCCCTTCTTTTTGCTTAGAGAGGGGTGGTAGAGTGGTGTTGTGTTTCTCATATTCAATAAATAATTATTTTCAAGAAGAAATTACTAAGAAAGCTCATCAAACATTTTACTGTTGCTCCTGGGACTCTTTTTCTATGCATGAAAGCTCAAGCACATGTCAAGGTAGTTACGTCCATGGTTTTGTTGTTTTGTGTATAAGAAATTCCACAACTTTTTAACAAGACAAAGAATGTATGTGTGCTATCTTTGAGATTTTGATCACTTTAAAACATTGTTAATAATCTTCTTTGAAAATGCAATAAATGACATTTTCTATATAAAAAATTTTCTGGAGGCATGCCACATACAGAAGCACCCCCCCCCCCCCCAATGTACAACTACTAAATCGGAATTTAAGTCACAGAGTTGGAAGGTCTGTAATATAAAATAACTACCAAGGAATATGAATGCAAGTACTTGTGGACTCAACCGTAGTTATTTCCTGTTTCAAAATCAGTTAAGTGATATTAGTAAAAATTTAAAATACAGACATTTCACTGCTAAATTCACTGAAAACAATTTAAGATTTAAAGGAAACAATTGGCAGCACAGTGCCGTTAAGATGTTCCAACTATCTCCGCATAGAAATTGAGAGCGAGTAATCTAATTGTTTTAGTAGATATGAGATAAAAATTGATCTTTAAGCCATTTTGTTAAAAAATTCGTCTACAAATACACCACGAAACTTTGGCACTCGCTATCTATCGAGGAATAGATAGTGAGTGGAGTAGCCAATCAAATTACAGCATTTGCATGCAATGGTGTACCTAGTATGATTCTATATTAATATAGAGTACGAAATATACCGAGTGTCCCAAAATAACTATACACTGTTTGATTTCATGTACCTATGAAATCAAACAGTATATAACTAAAGCTCTTTAACTAAAATAAAAGCATCATATTAATAAAGGATCAAAAAAGATAAAAATAGAGATAAAAAAGAATTAAAGAAGAATGAAAGAATGAAAAAAAATAATCAATGGGGTCATGTGGAACTTCAGGCAGGGCCAACTGCTGTCAATTTTGTTTGATGTGGTGATTTTTATTTCGCCATTTTCTAAAAGTCCTTGCTATTTCAAACGTCAATATCACGCGGAAGATAATATGTGATGTACAGTGTGTCCCAGAAAAAAGGCTACCCTTTGATGTTAAACGTTAGCGCCGCACGTTCGAATTTAAAGGGAGTTAAAACATTCAAATTCGAACGCTCGACACTGGCGCTTGATTTCAAAGGGTAGCCTTTTTCTTGGGACACCCTGTATGCATCAAAATCTAAGTTAATCCTTTGTAAATACAGTGCTTTTTATTTTAGTGAAATAGTTTTTATATATACTATGTTTTATGTTACACGAAATCAAACAGTGTGTTTAGTTTTTCTGTACACGTATGATTGTATCATATTATGGCTGCTAATCTTTAGATGAAAATGAATGTTTTTTTCATTGATTTTTAGTGGCAAAATGTCTGTTCGACGCACTTATTTAAGAGCTGAGGGTTCAGGTATGTTTGGGGGTTAATATTTGGAATCATTTATTTTTTAATGTTTTACTCCAATTCTATAAACAGCGCAAATATAACTGTGCCGACAAATAATGGTCTTTATCTGGTTCTTGAATTACCAGAAATTGGCCGCATTGTGATTATTAGACCACATTATTTAACAACCATATTACGATCTTGAAATCTCTACGAGGTGATGGTGGATAGTCGACTATCGTCTTTTAGAAATCGAGACCGAATTACTTCGCCCACGTACCCACCTTAAGGCAAATTAGTTGACTAACCCCACCCACCCTATAAAAATATGGATATTCTACTACTCAACTTCTTAAACTGTAAATACATCATGTAACTATAGTTATAAATATGTTTAGCATTTAAATGACTGTCCAATAAAGAAGAAGAATAAACAGACTGTACCGCCTTTGATGACGAACATATATACAATCTAACAACCACGGCACAAATTATATTGTGCAACGTGCCGTGTAAGATCAAGCAGTTTTAGAAGCAAAAAGAAAACTTTATCATCTGGCCACGGACAGAATTTTTTGACCACTGCATGATAGACATGAGATGAACGAATTAACCTACACGTACCATTTTAGCAAAAAAATTTCAACGAACCTTTAATAAAGTACGATAATATGAGCGTTTTTAGAGATTTTACGTATAAATTGCATTACATTGATGGAAATTTTAGTTTCGAAGTCTGACTTTTGTTTTAAAGTGTCAACAATTAACATAAAATATATGTCATTCATTTTGGCAATTGAACAATACCGCCATCTCACGGTTTTTGCCAAGGCTTTTAACCGCACACTTCGTCAACGGCGAAGCACACATAAGCGCAGGAGAGCAAGGTCCATAACCGTAAGGGCCCTGCCAGGCACCGCATTTCTGTCTCAAATTTTAGCAGAAGAAAGGGATTTGCTTGCTATAATATACCTGTGTTAAGTATTAATCGATAATTTACCTTACTTAATTACCAGGGTTTGGTTGTATAAAAAAGTTAATAAAATTAACTATGACAGTGGGAACGTCAACCTATCAACTACATGTTTTTTATTTGATCACTTTTTGACTACAAAACAGTGATTAAAAAGTGATTTTTAAAGCGTGTTTTACACAACCGGCCCTAAATTTGTTGTGGGCGTGGTGTCCTTGAACAATATTTGCAATATTTTTTATGAAAATGTCTGTTTTTAATTTTCAGATTATTCGAGGTCCGATGCCTGGGAAGGTATGTCACTTTGCTAGAACGAATATATATGACATAACTTTCTAAATTTGTTCATTACTATACCGGGTGTGTACAAAAAATAAACAAATTTAAAATAGCTCTCAACCTCCCAAATTTTGCCAACCAGCGATTTGCCCGATTTATTAATCAAACATTTATTTGTCTTACTCAATTACCTGACTTGATGTGAGCGTGGAGTCCTTGAACAATTTTTGCAATTTTCTATAATTTTTTTAATTTGGGGATGATCCGAGTTCCGCTGTATAATTCCAGCATTAACTATATGCAACAGTTTCTCTTTCATAAATTCACCATGCCAATTCCTGAAATACCATTATTAAACAATGGTCGGATATGTTTTGGCTAACTTTCAGTAATCATGCATTTATCGTTTTAACGTTGTATTTCAAATTTGAAACAAAATACAAATATTACAAATGTTACTCTGCTGAATTATATTGGGATTTATACTCAAGGCTTAGTGTGGTTCTTTATGGATTGCCAGAAATTTGAGAGAAAATTTGTTGTCTTAGAACCCATTAGATCACAATATAATGAATTAGCCTGCATTATATAGATTGCATTAGCTGCAACGTTTTAGACTGCTTTAAACTGTAACAGAAACGTGTAAACAATGAGTGTTTATGTACTATTTAAAACACGAGCAGGGGTGTTTTATTAGGTATAAAGACACGAGCACGAAGCATGCGAGTGTTTTAAATGGCTTCAAAAACATTTGCATAATAAAGCCAAATCTTTATATAAAAATCTTTAGATAAAAGTCTTTATATAATTTCCATGACAATCATCTTTTGTATTATTGCATAATGAAGTGTTCTCTAGCAGGCATAAAGAGGCATGCACGTGACTTATTTAGCACTGGATATTGGATAATTAGTTCATGAATAATTAATGAGTTTTTGAAGTACTATTAAGTAAAGGTTGAAGGGCATTTTCGTTAAGGAAGCGTACGAAATTTTAACGGATTATTAGGACTTTTATTCGTTATTTCGGTTTTTTTGTTGCGGGTTTTGGATTATCTTTTCTGGATTTTCGCATTTTCTGGACCACCGGGGTCCCTCAAACGCAGTTTTATGCTTGCAAAGGTTCGAAAGAAAAATGCACGAGGGTTTCTGCAGGTCTGGCCAACCCAATGTATAGGCCATGTGGATATGCCCGCAACCTCCCGTCCGTTTGTCTCTAGGGAATTAACACCTGTATTAAAACAAGTCAATTCTAAGGTCGTCACCAAAAAACACTGGCTTTCTAGTTTATCCCTTATTTGGCAACACCAAATAACCGAAGCAACCGAAAAACAAGTAATGATGTTTTCAAATTGCGCTCCATTGGAAATACACTATATTTTTTATGAGAAGTATATAACCAGTTTGTATTGGGAAGCGGTCATGAAATAAGTGATGGAGAATATTTTTGATTTTGTCAACAAAATTTTATACCCCCTCAAGTTTGTCAGTTAATGTTTGGTACCCCATGCACATGATGGAGCCATGTTTTCATACCCCACCATAAATTGACAAGAGTATTATATTTCTATGCAGTGCATAACAGACGTTGCAAACAAAGTACAAATAAAAGCAAATAAAGTATAAAGGCATACTATTTTATGCAGTGCTGAACGAAACTGGTTGTTGGACGACACCATTGATCTGTTGCACAGTATGGCAGACAACAACATTTAAAAATGGTTACTCTGTATTAAGTTTGCTGTGTAGTAGTTTCCCTTTGCAACGGCTTTTGGCTCTTCATTCATACACTCCTCCTTATGCGCCCATGAAAAGGAATAAAATATCTCAAGAGATAAAGTCAGGTCTACAAAAATCCCGCCCATTCCTACGTTAGGTATAAGCGATAGACGCCGAGAACGAACGCAATTACTGTTTTTTCATTACCTAAATCAAAAGCCTTAACTAGGAACGTCTAACGTTTGTCTCCACCGATTGGATTGTGGAATATCCTGTGGTGTCTTGTCTGGATTAGAAAAATTTTGATTATTTCTGGGCGGACGACTAGATATACTACCGGGCATTATTAGAGCATGATGGGATGGAAACTTTTAAAATTTGCTTCGGTTGACTACTTCCAATAAACGCATATTATGGATATTTATCGTGCAGCTTTATAACATAAAGCCGATCCAAGATGGAGAACAAACAACAGCTCTTAGCGAGTCGGTTGTCCCATAATCACGTGCAAAAAATTCCATGGCTTTAGTATATAGTCAGTGAGCACTTTCGTTTGTGATAAAGTTTTAATTCTTAAAAAATTAACTCAATAAACATAGTTAATATTATATACAAAATAATGAATGTTTATGAGCGCAATGGCAATATTTTCATGAGGTGAAACGTGGAATATTCCAACCGTATATTGTATAATATGGTCAAGTTAGATTTCATCAAAAGTTGTTCATAAGTGGAGATCGAGTCACAAAGACTACTGACCTTAGACCTCTTTCGTTCATTCGCTCAAGTTTATTCCTATCACTGGACTTGAAATGCCAGACAAGGCTACCGTCATTGAAGTATGGCACAGATGCTGCCTCGTAAATATGCAGTTTTATTGTAGTGGATATTAATTTTCCGAGTCTCGCGAAGAATCTGATTCTCTTGCTGGTATTCCTACAAATATATGACACATGATCTGAAAAGTTCAATTGTTTACTCCAAGAAGCTTCATCTGGGCTAATACTTGATTGTCAATGTCTGCCTCTGTGATATCACGTTTACCTTTAGTCATCATGTCATAACCTGATATTTACTATAAGGTTCTCTTTTGGGTAGTTCACGTTATACCTCTCACTAGTAATCTTGCTATCCATCTTCATGACCTTTGCAGAGTCCTCCATTGTCCATGTCTTACCTTGTGTTTACGATCCGCAAAGTAGGATTCTAGTAATGTTAAGGAACTATTTGATATACTTATGCCTGAAGTTTATAGAGCAACAATGATGGAGACATACAATCGAAGGGCTTGCGCATATACTCCTACAACTTTGTTCTGATCAAGTCCCTGCTTCTAGTTTATAGTTGGTCTTGCAACTATACATTTTCCTGTGCAGTTACATAATTGCTTCCAAAGAACAGCGATCAGTCTGTTCAAAAGATAATCGCCTTTTTGGAATAATGACATCCATTCTCTCTATTTCCAGTCAGGGCTATTTATAGGCCCTGTATATATTTAGCAAATACACCTGCCGCTCAGCGGTCACTAAAACTTGAAACCAGGATGGCGCAAAATGTGGTGTCGATACGGCCTCACTTCGCCAACGGTGAAGCAAACACGAGGTCCATAACGGCGGGGGAGGGGAGTTCTCACATCCCGTGCATATATTTGCATCTCATTTGTCACTACATGGGTGGGGAAGCCCTGTCAAGAAATGCATGAGTACCTTTTCACTCAGCCTGATCTTGTTTCCCCCAGCTTTTCTAGAGACGCTAGCCCCCAGGAACCGCACTCTCGTCTCCCGAATTTTGCCAACAAACGATTTGCTCGATTTATTAATCGAACATTTAGCTTACTCAATTACCTGATTTTCTGTGAGCGTGGAGTCCTTGAACAACGTTTGCAATTTTTTATATATTTGTTTTAATTTTGAGACGAATCGAGTTCCACTGTATAATTCCAGCATTAACTATATGTAACTGTTTCTCTTTAATAAATTGACCATGCCAACTATGTCCAATATTTTCTAAAATACCATAATTATACAATGGCCGGATATGTTTAGGCTAAGTTTTGGTAATCATACATTTATCTTTTAACGTTTCATCTCGAATTTAAAACAAAATACATATAGAATGTTTCTCTGGTGAAATATTTTGCGATTTATACCCAAGGCTTTGTGTGGTTCTTTATGGATTTTCACGTTCATATCCTATTGTCGTACATAGATCACAATATAATGAATTAGCCTGCATTGTATAGATTGCATTACAACGTTTTAGACTGCCTTAAACTGTAGCAGAAACGTATAAACAATGAGTGTTTATTTTCGCATTTTCTGGACCAACGGGGTCTCTCAAACGCTGTTTCATGTTTGCAAAAGGTTCGAAACAAATATGCACGAGGATTTCTACAGGTCTGGCCGACCCAGTGTATAGGCCATGTAGATATGCCAGCAACGTCCCGTCCGTCTGTCTCTGGGGAAACACCTTTATTAAAAAAGGTCAATTCTAAGATTGTCACAAAAAATATTGGCTTTTCTAGTTTATCTCTTATTTGGCCACAACCAAAAGCACAAGGGTCGGTCAACCGAAAAATTTTAGTTAAAAGTAATGATGTACTGTAATTGCGCTCCATTAGAAATACACTACAATTTTTATGGGAAGAATGTAAGCAGTGTATATTGGGGAGCGGTCATGAAGTAAGTACTACGACGGGATGGAGAATATTTTTAATTTTGTCAACAAAATTTTATACCCCCTCAAGTTTGTCAGTTAATATTTGGTAGGCCTACCCCATAGAGATGATGGAGCAATGTTTCATACCCCACCATAAAATGACAAAAAAATATTATCTTTCTATGCAGTGCTTAACAGACGTTGCAAACAAAGTACAAATAAAAGCAATTAAATAAAGTATGAAGGCATACTTTGAATGAAGTTGAACGAAACTAGGTTGGACAACACCATTGATCTATTGCACAGTATAGCAGACAACAATATTTAAAAATGGATGCTCTGTGTTTGTTGTGTAGTAGTTTGCGGTGTAGTAGTTTCCCTTTCCCTTTTCATTCATACACTCATCCTTATGGGCCCATGAGAAGGAATATAATGATGAAACAAATAGCAACTGCAAAGTAGACCAGCTGTGTAATGTCAAATAGTTCGTGAGACAATGATGGCAGTGATGTATGAAAAATGTTTGTATGTATGCAAAGTGATGTATTCAAAGCAGACCAGAACAGAAGCACAAACTAGAATTAGAACAAATAAATTTTGTTTCATGCCCCCTCTTTAAAGTCATAAATATATTCATACCCCACCCTGATACCTTAAGAAAATTCCTACCCCATGCCAATATCCTTCGCCTTGGGGTAGCACTTATATTATGACCGCTGTCTTGGGGGTGACTGGTTATTTTTATGTGAAAATGATTTTTTTCTTAATTTTTAGAATATCTTCAAAGTTTGCCAGAAGGTATGTTCAGACTAAATTTTGGTAACCATTTATTATTTTTTTAATGTTTGTCAAGCGAAATATTAAATGGAAATATAACAGAAATGTAGTTGCGCTAAAAAATATAACTTGATTTATGCACTACACAAGACTTGTGTGGTTATTTACGAATAATGAAAATTTTTTGTCTAAATGTTGATGAGAAATTGCATACGTCAGCCTACATTAGACTGTCTTGTTGTGGATGTTACAAAACTCTCAAGAGAAAAAGTCAGGTCTACAACCAATCCCGCTCATTCCCACTTTAGGTATAAGAGATAGACGCCGAGAACGAACGCAATAACTATTGAGGATTTTTCATTACCTAAATCAAAAGCCCTCACTGTGAACGCCCAACTTTTGTTTGCAAGGATTAGATTGTGGAATATCTTGTGGTGTTTTGTCTGGATTTCAGATTTGATTATTTCAGGGCGGACACATGAGCAATTATACTACCGAGCATTATTAGAGCATGATAAAATGGAAATTCTTAAGTGTATAAAGAAAATTCGCTTCAGTCGAATATTTCCAATAAACGCATAAAAGTTTATCATCGATAATTATCGTACAGCTTTATAATATAAAGCTGATCCAAGATGGACAACAAACAACTGATCCTGGCGAGTTGGCTGTCGTCTAATCACGTGAATAATATTCCATCACTTTAGTATATAGTCAGTGAGCACTTGCGTTTGTCATACAATTTTAATTCTTAAAAATTTAACTAAATAAACATAGTTAATACTAAGAATATTTTCATGAGGTGAAACATGGAATTCCATCGCATATTGTGTAATGTGATCAAGTTAGATTTCATTAAAATTTGTTCATAAGTGGAGTTCCAGTCACAAAGATTACTGCTCTTAAACGTCTTTCGTTCATTCACTCAAGTTTATTCCTCTCAATAGACTTAGAAAAATGCCAGACAAGACTTATAAATATGCAGTTTTATTGTAGTGGATATTAATCTCGTGAAGAATCTGATTCTCTTGCTGGTATTCTTACAAATATATGACACATGATCTGAAAAGTATCTCACGTCTAGGTGCAACAGGCGCTGGGGGAGGTATGCTCTAAGATACTGGCAAATTAAGGAGGAGATTGCTCCGTGAGCTAGTATTTTACAAGTAGAAACTGAGAAAACAAAAACACTTACTGTTAAACAAATGGATACTATCAAGACCAATGTGAACCATTGATTGTGTACATCTTTACACATTCAACTATTAGTACTTTTGTTGGTTTTCCCTGAGTCTTTTATCCTCAGCAACCAGCCTTGTTTTGAATTGTTTGATGCAAAGAGAACTATTTGCATCAATGCAACGCTTGGTAGGGAAGGCAATAGCCAATATATAGCCTTGGAGAAAATTTCGATCAATGGTGTTCAGTATAAAGCTTACTTATTTTATATTGGATCATTAATGTAACTGAAGTTCATAGTCGTAGAATCTTATAGTTTTATGATTACAGTCTTAAATACAATGCGTTAGACCTTGTAAGATCACCATTTGACAAATCTGCATAGACACTGTATTTTATATATTAAATAGGTATTTGCAGCAATATAATCTATTATGTAGTACTGTATCAATTTATAAGGCTTTAAAGTGCCTATGACACGAAAATTTTTATTGCATAATGAGAAAGAGTACTTAAAACTGTAGTAGAAGTTCTTTTGTACTTTTCCGCTGCAACGTTTTGTTGATGAGATATTTCAGTTTGAATTTTTTGTTTTGTCGGCTAATTACGTCATACTTTGCATAATGAGGCATTAGAAAGTAGATTATAAAGTTGTTTTCCTATAAAGAGACGGCGTGCAACATTAATGAGATGCTTATGTTTGTCCTTAATCTACATATCCTTTCAATATTACGAGAATTTTGCTCATTGAAGACATAGATAACTGGTATTCAACAACAACTCATTATGCAAAGTGTGACGTAAGTTAGCATCCAAAACAAAAAATTCAAACTGAACTATCTCATCAACAAAACGTTGCAGGGCAAAAGTTTAAAAGAACTTGTATTACAGTTTTAAATACTCTTTCACATCATGTAATAAAAATTTTGGCGTCATGGGCAAATCTTGGTGAGCAGCAAATTTCATATAAACAAAGATTATACTTCACACTTTCCGGTCGAAATGTATGGAATACAAGTGGTATGACGTTTTCCAAAGGGTGAATGAGCCACATTATGCAACGCATGGGAGACTAGAAACTATAAGAAAGCGCGGGAATAGCCCCTGCTGCGAGCCCCATATGCTGGAGCCCCCCGCGTGAATTCCCGACTTTTTTCAATTGTGTGAATGAGCCAGGGTTCAAGGTAAGTTTCTGCTTGCAAAATTACACTTTTTAAGTCTTTTAATTAGTTTTTTACCTTTTTGTATCAGGATATAATGAGTTCTAGGAAAAGATCGAGGTCTCCGAGCAGTCATTCTTCAAAAGAACGATCAGGAAAGCACTGGAAAAGCAGCAAACGTCGTCGCTCTCATGAAGGCCAATGTGGCACCGATACAACATCTACAAGCGGTAATCCCGTAGCATTTACCGAACTTTTGAAGCAAATGTCCGGTATTTCTCAGGCGGTTAAGAACCTAGGTGAACGTCTCACTAATTTGGAAACAACAGCCGCCTCGAATGGCCCTGGACGAAGCAACAACAACGTTAACGTCCAGGCAATGGCTGCCAGCGATTGCCCTGTTGCAACACAAGCTGGCGAAGCCAGTTTTTCGAATGAAATAAACTCAATGGATCAGTTATCAGTTGTGGTCACACACGACCCAGACTTATTAGATCCAATTGCTCCAGAAACCCTGGAAACTGACTTAGGCCACGGAGATGGCCCACAAACGAGCGAATCGCTTAACAACGACAGTACTTTGTCGACGAAGGTGAAACAGTCTGGTCAATCACTCGAGGAGAAACTCGGACATGACGAATCGGCCCTAAAAGGGCAGTTATTTGATCCGGTTGATCACGATCCTAGTTGGGCAACTTCGGACTCTTTTAAAAGTTTTTTGGAGACTAATTTTCGTCGGAGTTTATCGTCCTCTCAAATATTTAGCATTCTAGAACAGACGTCCTTGCCTGACCTGGATGTCTTCACAACACCAAAACTGGACAAAACAATCATAGATCAGGTACCGTCCCAATTTAAAAAATCTGTAGAAATACGCGATAAAGAGTTACTTAAAGTTCAGAGGCATGTCTTAAATGTTGCTGCCCCTTTGACCGCTTTACACGATTTACTAGAATATAATCAAACGGTTTCTGTAACCGAAACATTGGGTATTGTGGAAAAAGCACTTTGTTTGTTAGGCAATGCCTCAAATTCATTGTCTGTTCTACGCAGATATAAAGTTTTGTACGCTATAAATCCAAAGAAAGTTTCTCTAGCTGAAGCTTCATATCCTAATGCCGAGAAGAAGCTGTTTGGCAGCGACATAACTAAGATTGCATCAGAGAGTGCTGATATTACGCGAAATTTGCAAAAGAATCTCTCTCAATCCCATTCCTACTCAAACAATCAATTTCAGTTTGGTAAATATCAGTCAAAAAACGACAAGTTTCGCCCGCACTCGTTCGGGCACCAAAAATTCGCTCAAGCAAAAAAGAGGCCCTTTCAACAGCAGCCCTTTCAGCAACAACCCTTTCGCCAAAGCCAACGCTTCAACAGCAACTCCCATTGACCGGTCGTCTCCGTTTTTTTCATGCAAATTGGCTAAATATCACTCGGGATCAGTTTATTTTAAATGCAGTTCAAGGTTTCAAAATTTGTTTTCGTTGCACGCCTGTTCAGTCAGTTGTACCTCGGGTATCAGATCAAAGCTCAATAATCAAAAACGAAATTGTATCACTACTAAAAAAGGGGGCAATACGACAAGTCCCTTTCAGCCACGACGGTTTTTACCACAGATTGTTTCTTGTTCCGAAAAAAGGTGGCGGCCAGAGGCCGGTGTTAGATTTGAGTGCGTTAAACCAGTTTATCGAAACCGAGCACTTCAAAATGGAAAATTTAGTAACATTGAAGTCTCTCCTCAACAAGGGGGACTATATGATAAATTTAGACCTCACAGACGCCTACCTGACGGTCCCCATGCATCCCGACTCCCGAAAATTTCTTCGTTTTCTGTTGGGGGACAAAACTTACGAATTTACAGCAATGCCATTCGGCCTAAATGTGGCCCCCAGGCTGTTTACAAAAATCATGAAGCCGGTTGTAGCCTCACTGAGGAGTCAAGGGGTTCGTCTGATCATTTATCTCCACGACATTTTAATTATAGCTTCTTCAATCGAGACGTTGAATCGCCACAAAACACTAGCTATCAGCTTGCTCGAATCCCTCGGTTTTCTAATAAATTACGAGAAGTCGAATCTAACTCCATCCCAACAAATTGTGTTCTTGGGAATGCTGGTGGATTCGGCGTCAATGCAATTCATATTACCCCAACAGAAAGCTGTACAGATTCAAAAGGAATGTCGCCTCCTCCTAAACACAAACAGGCCAACTATTCGCCATTTGTCTCGGGTCCTAGGGCTTCTCGAGGCATGTCGTCCAGCCGTATGGTCTGCCCCACTTCACTACCGTCAACTACAAACTCTTCAGATAAACGCTCTTCAGAGATGGGCGAATTACAACGCCCCGGTGGATTTGACACCAGCGGCCAAATCAGACCTATCATGGTGGGTAACGACCCTACAAACCCCGCAAGGGAGTCCAATTGTTCCACCAATAGCAGACTTAACCATCTCCTCGGATGCTTCCAAACAGGGGTGGGGGGCATCTTGGGGTTCCCAACGGACAGGAGGTCTTTGGAGCGAGAAAGAGTCTCAAGACCACATAAATGTATTAGAACTCCGGGCAGCATTCTTTGCCCTAAAGTCCTTTCTCCCGACCCAAACCAACACATAAATGTATTAGAACTCCGGGCAGCATTCTTTGCCCTAAAGTCCTTTCTCCCGACCCAAACCAACAAAGTCATTTGCCTGAAACTAGACAATACCACAGCAGTCTCGTACCTAAACAACTTGGGGGGCACTCACTGCCCGCAACTTCTCCATCTAGCAATAGCGATTTGGGATTGGTGCGAGAAGAGACACCTATTTCTTCTGGCACAGCATATCCCAGGCAAAACCAATGTGGAAGCGGATACCGAGTCCCGGGTGAGACGGGATCTGAACGATTGGAGGATACCACCGAAAATCATAGCACCCCTTATAAGAGATTGCACGATAGATCTCTTTGCCTCCCGCCTCACACACCAACTAAAACGGTATGTCAGCTGGAGACCGGATCCGAGCGCGGTGCACAACGACGCCTTCACGATGGATTGGTCGAATCTGAAGGCATATGCCTTCCCTCCGTTCAACTTAATTCCGTCAGTTCTTCAGAAGGCCAAGCAGGAACACGCGACTCTGGTGCTAGTGGCACCACTATGGACCACACAACCTTGGTGACCTCTACTGATAGAACTTATTGTGGATTACCCGGTATATCTGGGGAACAACCCCAAACTACTGCAAGACGTGTCCAGTCCAGGAGCGATGCACCCTCTTTTTCCATCTCTGAAGTTAGCCGTTTGGAGAATATCAGGCAACGTTACAAAACAATGGGAATTTCAGAAAAAGCTATCGAACTCCTCTGCAACAACACCAAGAGCTCAACCTCCAAAACATACAATGTTTCCTGGGCTCAGTGGAGTCGCTGGTGTTCGGAGAGGAAAAGTGATCCCGTATCATATCCAGTGTCTGACATTCTGACTTTCTTAGCGGAACAATTTTCACAAGGTAAAGAACACAGGTCTATAAATGTTCTAAGGTCTGCTATCTCTTCCGCTCACTGTCACATCGATGATAAACCGGTTGGACAGCACCCACTCATAGTTCGGCTAATGAGGGGTGTTTCCATTTCTCGCCCACCTCAACCTAGGTACCAAAAGACTTGGAATGTTTCTGTCGTTACGACACACTTGGCGTCTTTAGGTTGCAATAAGACAATGTCTATAAAACAGCTTTCACAAAAGCTCTGCATGCTGATGGCTCTAACGTGCCCAGAAAGAAGCTCTGTTATGGCTTCGTTGGACATTACTTACATGCGCCATTATCCAGAAGGCGTAAAGTTTTCTCACACTATTTTTCGCTAGCGAGCTCATAGTGGCAACTTGGGGGAATCTGTTTATCCTAAGTTTACAGATGAATCTCTTTGTCCAGTTACTTGCCTGAGCGTCTACCTCGAGCGGACAAAAGACTGGCGAGCTACTAACAAGGACAAGCCACGCTTATTTCTTTCCATCAAAAAGCCTCACAAGCCTGTATCGTCCTCGACGCTTCTCGATGGATTAAGGAAACCATATTTCAGTCTGGAATAAAGGACTTTTCCTTTAAAGGCCACTCAGTTCGTAGTGCTTCAACATCGGCAGCCCGGGCGTCTGGTTTATCTATCGACACGATCATTTCCATGGCAGACTGGACAAATGAATCAACTTTTAAAAAATTTTATTGTAGACCTTCATTACCAGTTACGTATGGGACAACAGTTTTATCTAACTCAAGTTAGTTATTAACGCAGAGTTGATTTAAGTTCATATTAAATTCATATTTTATGGTTTACGTCTATGCGTTGTAATCTACCACTTGTATTCCATACATTTCGACCGGAAAGTGTGAAGTATAATTAGAATTATACAAGCGCCGCGCTCGTATAATTCCGATTATACGAGCACTTGAAGGGAGAAATGTATGGTCCCGCCCTGCGTGCTTACGCTCGTCCCTCCCGACGTTTTCTTTAGGTTTCTAATATCTATTGATTGTGGTGGCCAGTATCTTTGGATTGCGCGTGGCATGTCTTCTGGTCTTCACAGTGCTTTAAATAAGTCGGGAATTCACGCGGGGGGCTCCAGCATATGGGGCTCGCAGCAGGGGCTATTCCCGCGCTTTCTTATAGTTTCTAGTCTCCCATGCGTTGCATAATGTGGCTCATTCACCCTTTGGGAAACGTCATACCACTTGTATTCCATACATTTCTCCCTTCAAGTGCTTGTATAATCGGAATTATACGAGCGCGCCGCTTCGCGGCGCTTGTATAATTCTAATTTCCCGTTGTAGTAGGTAATATTTCATCGAGTATTCTCAAGGGCCGTGACCTGACAGTTCAGTTGCGCACCGAGATGTAAATCTCAATCGTGAAATATTAGATAAATTAAAATAAGAATTAGTATGCTTACAGCACTCATATTGTTCTTTCCTAAAATGCTTTTCACACACATACACGTTCCCGCTATTGATTTGTCGACGCAAACTGTCCTCCACAACACGGTCCTTCGTGATCACGCTTATCCAAGCTTCGCGTGTTTTCTTTGATAATTCATCTGTCTCTGCAGGAATTTTAAAGATTCACACTCCACTGTGCTTTCGACTTGTTGCGCAACCATATATGAAGCAATGTGCTCCTAGCATCGCGAAATAATCGCCTAATTAAGTTCCCTCGGCTACATTGGTGACCAAAGACAATGAGGTTTTTAGTCACGTGATCGTATCTTCCAAACCTTGCCATTATATTAAAAATGTTTATGGATTGGCAGAAACTTGGGAGGAAATTTTTTTGTTTGCGAACCACACTTTCTCTCCACGTTCATAATATCAAGAATTAGCCTGCCTTATATAGATTGCATGAGATAAATTGTAGCAGACTGCATTAGACTTCATTACCCTGTACGCATCGTACTTTATTATAGACCACATTACTAGAGCACTATTGACATCATGATCGTTTTCTAAAATTTAGAACGTACAAAGAATGAGCGTTTATCGCAATTAAATTAATTAAATTCATACCTCATCCCAATCCTCCGCTCCGAGGTAGTATTTACTTTATGCCCTCTCGCTTGGGGCGTATCTACAATATTTTAATATCACTGGTTATTTTTATATAAATTGATTTTTTTCTTAATTTTTTAGAACAACGTCGAGAATGGGAAGGTATGTTCAGGCTAAATTGTGGTAACCATTTATTATTTTTTTTATTTTTTAACAGAAATGTAATTGCGCTGAAAAATATTAGTTGATTTATACAGCACACAAGGCTTTGTGTGGTTATTTGCGAATAATGAAATTTTTTATTAAAATGTTATTGAGAAATCGCATACGTCAGCTGCATTTGACAGTCTTATATTGTATTGACCTACATTCAAAGGCGTTCTGTGGATGTGACAAAACTCTCAAGCGAAAAAGTTACTAGGTCTACAACAATCCCGCCCATTCTTACTATAGGTATAGACGCCGAGAACGAACGGAATAACTATTGAGGATTTTTCATAACCTAAATCAAAAGCCTTAACTAGGAACGTCCAACATTTGTCTCTATCGATTAAATTGTGGAATATCCTGCTAGATTTGTATATAGTAAAGCCTTCTTGAATGCACTTTGGCTTCCACGTGACCAGAGGCAATGAGTTTTTAGTCACGTGATCGTACCTTCCATACCTTCCCTTTACATTAACTATGTTTATGGATTGCCAGAAAATTTTGAGAATTTTTTTTGTTTGCGAACCATGCACACTTTTCCTCCACGTTCATTATATCATACCGTAATTAGCCTGCATTATATAGATTGCATGAGATAAACTGTAGCAGACTGAGTCAGACTTCATTACCCTGTACGCATCGTACTTTATTATAGGCCACATTACTAGACCACTATTGACATCATGATCGTTTTCTAAAAGTTAAAACGTACAAAGAATTAGCGTTTATTGCTCATACTTCATGTTAGGTGTGCAACAATCCCATCCATTCTTACTATAGGTATAGACGCCGAGAACGAACGCCATAACTGTTGAGGATTTTTCATTACCTAAATCAAAAGCCTTAACTAGGAACGTTCAGACACATGACCAGATATAGTTGATAAATATAGTTAATACTACATACAAATAATGAATGTTTATGAGTGTAATGATAAGAATATTTTCATGAGGTGAAACGTGGAATATTCCAGTCCCATTTCGTATAATGTGGTCAAGTTAGATTTCATTAAAACTTATTCATAAGTAGAGTTCCAGTCACAAAAGACTACTGCTCTTAGACCTCTTTCGCTCAAGTTTATTCCTATCATTGGACTTGAAATGCCAGACAAATCTACCATCGTTCAAGTATGGCATAAATGCTGCCTTGTAAATATGCAGTTTTATTGTAGTGGATATTAATTTTCTGAGTCTAGTGAAGAATCTGATTCTCTTGCTGGTATTCTTAAAAATATGTGACACATGATTTGAAAAGTTCAATTCTTTATCCAAGGTTGCTCCAAGAAGCTTCATGTGGGCTAATACTTGATTGTCAATGTGTACCTCTGTGATATCATTTTTAACTTTAGTCATCATCATAACCTGATACGTATTTTGATAAATTAACCTGATATTTTGATAAATTTTCCAAAGAACTGATCCAGAGGAACATTCTGGGCAACCTGGGTACCAAAACTTAATGAGTTACTTATAAAACAAATAATGAATGATTGTATTCGTGAAATAGTAAGAATATTTTCATTCGGTTAAAGATGGAATGTTTCATTCAACTCGGCTATCGCCTCGTTCAATGGAACATTCCATCTTTCACCTCATGAAAATATTCTTACCATTGCACGAATAAAAAACATTCATTATTTGTATAATTATAACCGGCAAATCTTTCTCAACCTCAGATGTCTTAGCAGTGATTGCAAATGTTTAGCTGACTGACAGTAAAGTCGTTTTAATTAACTGAACATACGTTTCAATCATCGGTCATCCTGGTAATCAGCACTGCCCGCATATCAGTAGAAGAAGTTGAAAATTACTTCAGTCACATAATTCTTTCAGTATAGTCTTAAATATTTCTAAAATTCCCAGTTGGACGGATTGTCGGGGAGGGAAAATGCGTTTTTTTATGTTGGAAGACGTCGGGAGGGAATGCTCAAGCTAAATTTTTCAGCAATTTAATGTTTTATATATTAATATTAATGTTTTATCAGACATTTAAAACGCTTGGGGTTTGTGTGACTCTATAAGCAGGCTGAATGCCTCTCATATGCTTTTCAACTCAATTCTTGACAAGCACGCCGCTATTCAACGTGTTAAGCTGAGGACCCGCCCTAGCCCTTCGTAACAGATGAGATAAAGGTATTAATGCAAACTAGGGATGAGTGGCGTAGACTGGCCGAGAAAGCCAATAATTCCAATGCCCGGTCAACATATAGATTGTTAAAGTGCGAAGTAAGGTGTGAGTTGAGAGAGGCTGAGAAGGAGCTGTTACGAAACAAATAAAAGAAAACCCTAATGATTCGGGCTGTTTATGGAAAGTCATTCGCTCATGCCTTCCAAAGAAAGTAGCTTGCGTCAAAGCGTAGCATATATACAGTAAAACGTTTTTGTGAAACGTTATTACGCAATTGCTGACGTGAGAGGACGGAGATCTTTTAGACTAGAAAAGCTTACTTGTGATCAGCTATATTTCCGAGTATTTTATTACTATTTTTGATTATAAATTACGTTTTTACACTGGTGGCAGCGGAAAACGATGGAAGAACAACAAGAGCTAAGGTTAGAAGTTCAAAGACGTACCAATCTTGTTGAAGAGACGCAGAAACCGGATGAAGAGACAACGCTATCGACGGCGACGAGTTTTGTGCCGAGATTAACAACTGGAATGATGCTCAATGTTGCCAACAACTAGCTGTTTCGCTTCTAGGCAGAGCACAACGAATTTACTTGTCATTGCAAGACGGCGAAAAGCCAACTTTTGACCTGATGGTAAAAGCACTTCAAGCTAAGATTCAGCCCGAGCAACAACGAAAAGTGCACAAGCTATCCTTCAGCACCAGAAGACGAAAGAATGGCGAGGGCCTAGGGGATCGTGGATTTAGCAACCAACCTGAGACAACTTGCTGCCTTGGCATATCAAAACACTGAAAATTCGCGTGTGGAAGAAGAGATCGTTGAGCAGTTTATCCGTGCACTTGACACTAAAGAATTGCGTGTTAGCATGAATCAAAGTGACCCAAAAACCTTGGACGAAGCTGTAAACGTTGCCTTAAGGTTGGAAAGTATCCATCTTGCTGTAATTCAAAATAATGCAAAAATCAATATGGCGGAAATGTTAGAGAACCACATAGAGATTATAAAAAAATAGAGGGGACATCGTAGGATAAATTCAGTCAAACGAAAGGGACAAATTGAAGCATGCTAATGGGGGCCGAATTTAAGACCCGGATGTATGGTTGTGCGCCTATTGGCTGGTTATCGACTTTTCACAGCAAGAGAATGAGAAAGCTCGAGAAAAAACTTTTTTCCGATTTTTTCACACTCAAAGTTTTTTATGTAAAAACAAAGGCGAAGATGTTAAAGATTAGTGCGGGATTGCTTAAAATCTAAATAGATCGCAGTATTGTGATTGTACAACTTGTTGTACCTCTAAAACAATTTTGATAACTGTTTGAAGGCAAAAAGTTCAATTTGTATCCAGATGTTGGTTAATTTGGCAGATATTTTACAAAACCTCGCTGCAAAAAGCCGGTCGAAAACTGGTTGCTATGCGTTGCTAGGGAGAACCTAAGGTTGAAAAACTACTTTGTTTACACAAAAAAATGGCTGTCTGCACCTAAAATTACAAAAACTAGAAATCTACAACATATTTTCTCAATATAGTTAATATCTGTGTGATCCATGGTCATAAAGACAAGCAAAAATTGACAAAAATTGTGTACTTTCATCGCTATACATCCGGGACTTAAGTTTGGCCCCCATTAGATTTGTTCAATTTGTCCCGAGATTCGTCCCCAGATGCCGCCTCTATTGATTTATAATCTCTGTGGGGAACCATGACAACGAGAGAGAAACCGCTGATCTAAACACGGCAGGCGCCAAAACAGAAAATGAGCCAATACCAGCTTGAGCGAAGATATATTTTAATCAGCGAGTGCGCCTTTTGGAAAGGATGAATTCTTTGGTTATGGATAATTCCAAACCCAAACAGAAGAAAGCTAACGTTCAATGCTATAAATGCGAAAACTTTGTTGTATTCTAACGATCGTAAAGTTTACCGAGTTACTATTGCAAAGCCTGTCGTCGTACCAGCTTATACAATGGCTACAGTTTCGTGTAAAGTGGAAAATGTTCTGTTTAAATGGCGAAGTTGGGGTGTTAGAGCCCACATTGAGCTTCGAGGAACGTTACAAAACTGGTATATTGAAAGTGGCGGCAACAACTAAAGACGGGAGATACCAGTTCGGCTGTTCAATTTAACACCAGTGGTCTACAAGGGAAGTAGTGTCTGATAGCTTTTTCCATTAGTTGACAGTGAGACAAGTACGAAGAACTGCTATTTTGTCCCCGGACATGTCATTGATAATGAAACGAAAGAAATGGACGGAGGACTTTGTTCGACCGCTACAGTAGATTCGGGAAATAAAAAGTGCTTACCTAATATCAAAGAACTATTCCAATTAGGAATGATTCACTTACCGATGCCGAGAAAGAAAGTATTTACCAAATACTTATGCGTCATAGTGCAATTATCTCAAGAAACAAGGCGGACGTAGGTGAAGCTAGGGACGTCCAACATTTTATCGACACGGGTGACCATGCCCCAATTAGAGTTCCACCTCGCAGGTTGCCATTCCATAAGCGAGATGTCGTACAGAAAGAAGTAGAGTCAATGATGGCGAGTGATGTGATTGAACCTTCTTCATCTCCTTGGTCAGCACCTGTTGTTTTAATTAAGAAAAAGGACGGTGGTGAACGTTTCTGTATTGATCATCGTAAGCTAAATTCAATTACAAAGAAAGATGTTTATCCACTACCCAGGTGTGACGAAATCCTGGAATCATTATCTGGAGGAGCTTATTTTACACATTTGGACATAGTGCGAGGCTGTTGGCAGATCAAAGTCGCGGAAAACGACCGAGAAAAGACTGCATTTTCCACACCTGATGAACATTACCAGTTCAAACGAATGCCCTTTGGGCTAACAAATGCACCTGCAACCTTCCAACGAGCGATGAACTCGACTTTCGCGGGACTTTCCGGGATTGATTGTCTAGTTTACTTGGACGACATTGTGGTGAATGGACGGACATTAGCGGAACACAATCAGCGTCTCGTGAATGTACCGGAAAAACTGGAAGCAGCTGGGTTGAAATTGAATCCGAAAAAATGCGAATTGGTACAAGGACAAAGTTCTATTTTGGAGCACATTGTAAGTTGAAGAGGGCATTTCACCGGACCCAGGGAAGGTGAAGTGTTACAAGATTGTCCCGTCCCCAATAACCTGGCAAATTTGCGTTCCTTTCTTGCGATCTCAGAGCGTTGATGGGGAAGAAAAAGTGATCGCATATGCCGCACGATCGTTGTCGAAAGCGGAAGAGAACTACAGTATAGTACGACCAGGAAAGAAGTATTGACTTTAGTCTGGTCAATGGAGTATTTTTCCCCATACCTTATTGGGAAACCATTCAAGGCTCGTACAGATCATAATGCATTGAAATGGATTGGGAACTTTAAGAAACCCAAAGGACAAGTGGCACGGTGGATAGAACGGCTTGCTGTCTTTGACTTTGAAATAGAACACCGACCGGGGCGAAGCCACGGTAGCGCCGATGGCGTTTCACGTATTCCAAACCTGAACTCTTCAACAGAGACGAGTGTTCCCAAATCAGCAACTGATCGAGTGCATAATCTTTTCAATTTGTGGTGTCACCGCCGAATCGTGCAGATATCATGCAGATACTGCACAAAGACTAGGGACGAAATTTTGAAAGTGATGTCTTCAAAAAAATAACCAACATCCTCGGAATGAAGAAAACTAGAACGACACCTTATCATCCTCAAAGTGATGGGATGAATAGAACTTTAAAGAACATTCTGTCAAAGTTAGTTAACGAAGGACAAGACGATTGGAATACGTGGCTTCCTCGAGCATTGCTATATCGTATCGGTCAACTGTACATAGCTCGACTGGATTTTCTTCTCATCTCTTGGTATTTGCAAGAGAAACCAGACTTCCAATTGAACTAGTGGCGCCAACCATCGCAGAAGAAGGACAGTCGACAAGATCGGAGTTCGCCGAATCAATGAAGAAACGTTTCGAAAAAACGTACGAAGTAACGAGAGCGAATATTCAGAAGGCGTGTAGTCGGTACAAAGATTATCAGGACGCAAAATCGAAAGAGCCCACATACAAAGTCGGGGATAAAGTATGGTTACATGTACCTGTTGTCGAGAAAGGCAAGAGTTTGAAATTATCACGCCCATCGCAAGGACCTTATACAGTTGTAAAGAGACTTTCAGAGATTATTTACAGAATCGAATTAGTATCCAATAAAAGAAAAAGGCTAGTGGTTCACTTCAACCGATTGAAGCCGTGTTATATCGATCAGTCGACTAAAGATCAACTTGGTCACAAGAATGGAAAACGTTTCAGCAGAAAAACAAGGGAAGACACCGGAACTACAGTCATGCAGCGGACGTCGAATGCGACACGGGGAATACAGACGATGATGAAGTGGACATGGTTGTAAAAACATACCCGAAAAGGAATACGAGACAAGTTGCACGTGAAGAAATCTCCCGAACACGTGTGGAAGAACTTTGGGACCCACAAACATCAACAACCGAAACCCTTCAAGACAACCCGCAACTACCTGTAACACACGACTCGTTCCCGATGTCAAGGTGTGATATCAGTGATTATATGATAATACGTGTTCATTCTGCATTTTTATTGGTCGCGAGCTGTGTGTTGTTAAAGTACACACGCACGGATGACGTCAACTGATGGCGTGATCTAATTTAGCTAATTTATTTCGCGGGTCTTTCCATGATTTTTGCCAACTTTATTATAATATAGAACAAATAGATTTCATTTTTTTGTGCTTCTGTACTGTAATAGATCACAGATGACGCCATAGCGTGTGAAGAACAAAAAGTCACGCACTCGACTGCGTCTCGTGCGTACTTTTTTGTTCTTCACACGCTATGACGTCATCTGTGATCTATTACAGTACAGACGCACGCAAAAATGAAATCTATTTGTTAATTACAAACGGACACGTGAAGACATCTCTGCAACATCAGTGGAAGAACTTCAGGACCCACCAACATCAACAACCGAAACCCTTCAAGACAACCCGCAACTACCTGTAACGCATGATTCGTTTCCAATGTCAAGGTGCGAGAACACACGCACAAGTTGTAAAATCTGCAACGATACAGCGGACGTTGAACACCAATCAAGTTCAACACAAACTCCAATGTTGGAAAGACACATGCGGACAAGAAGGAAGCCGAACTGGTTACTTGATTATCAATGATATTTATTAAAATATATTGACTGAGAAATTTGACTGTTTACTTAATCTTTGCAGCTTGTGATACTGCGTTTTGCAGCTTTTTTGCAGCTTTTTTGCTGCATTTTTGTAGCTTGTTTAGGCCCGCTTAGGACTCTTGAAGTTAAGGGAGGATTAGTGTAGAATATATAAAGTAAAACGTTTTTGTAAAACTTCATCACGCAATTGCTGACGTGAGAAGACGGAGATCTTTTAGACTAGTAAAGCTTACTTGTGATTAGTTATATTTCCGAGTATTTTAATACTATTTTTGATAATAAATTACGTTTGTTACACTATCATAAGAGTTGTTTCAGCATCTATAGATTAACAAAATAACTGCTTCGTGAGTGTTCCAAACACGTATAACGTCGAATAGTATATGTTTTGTTGTGTTATGTTATGTTATGTTGCAAAAGAAATTCAGATCGTCTGGCCGAGTCAACATCCGTTCTTGTTCTATTCAGGCGTTAAACATAATTTCCATTTTTATAGCATTCACGAAACAGTTCAGATAGGAACAAAACAGTTCCTATCATTGTCACAAAAAATTACGGCAGGAGCCTTACAAGAAACAACCAAACTGCATAATGACACAGATTTACTTCGTGAAATTACAGGAAAGACTATGTTGCAATTGAAGCGCGCTACCATAAGAAGTGCTATTTACAAAGATTTTAACTCGCAATATCAAACCTATTGGTGCTACAGTTTATGACAATGCTTTTGACATTTTTTGTGTGGAAATTATTGAACAAAGAATTGTTGGTAACAAGGAGATACTACTTCTCAGGGATCTGGTGATAGAGTTTATTAAGATTGTCCAAAAATTGAATGGCGTTTCGCCTACGTTTTCTGGACATAGATGTGAAATCGACAACGTGGGACACACGCACGTTACATGGATGACATTGCCTCCAGCACCCGACTCCGTACTTGACTTTGTAAACTGTAGGTGCAAGACCAGTTGTATCAATAACCGTTGTTCTTGCAAGGTTGTTTGTTAGCGCGCAGACATTTGACCGTAGTGTTCGTTTAACCCAACCTGATAGATCATTTTGAGTTCGCAAACAATTTAAAACTTATTTGAAATACGTAGAAGCAAAAACGAAAAACATTGTAAATAACTGTTGAAAACATGTATGCTATAATAACGTCATCATTTTGAAATGCTAATAAAATCCACTTGGTTTAGTTTCTTTACTCTTTATCAACTATCATTTTTCAGTGATTTAAAAGAGATTTAATTTAATTTAATTTATGAACTTTGCCAATTACATAATAACACTAATAATTACATAATAGCAATTTAAAATTACATAATAACAGGACGAAACATACATTACACACATACATATATTACACACATAAAAAGATGAACACGGCTGGGTGACCGCAACAGCGATTAGCCAATTACTGCGGGCCCGTCACAAAACTACATTTAACTAGTTAACTATCATTATACACATGTTCACACACTTCAACAGCAACATAATATTGGATGTAGCAGAGTACGAACACAATTACATGTAAGACATACACTTTAAAGGTTCGGGAGTTGTCAGGATCATAAATAACGTTCAGCGAAATAAAGTAGTACTTGAGCAAATCCGATTTAAATACAGTAAGGCTAGTATCCATAGTGATGTTTAGTTCATCTGCAAGGTAATTCCAAACTCGACACGCTCTTACGAGGAAAGATTTTTGGTAGGTTGTAGTTCTGCATTTTGTAATGACATATTTCAGTGGGTTGGATGAGGTTGATCGGGTTGTCCTACGAGTGACGTGGATAGCTGGCGAAACGTTGGGGTTTCGTGTTACTAAACCACGTGTAATTTTGAAAAACAGGATAAGGTCCAAGTATTCGTGCCAATAACTAACAGGAAAAAGATTAAAAGACTGGAACCTCGTTTTATAGTCAACGGCTCTACTAAACGGTAGATTTAAGATATATTTAGTAGCACGTCTTAGTATTCTTTCGAGTTTTTTAATTAGTTCCACTGACTGCGTTGACCAAACCTGTGTGTTGCGTAGCCAAAATGCGACCTAACCAATGCCAGGTATAACGCTCGTCTAGCTGCAGTGTTCTTGAATAGCTACATACCCCAGAATAGTATTGGCTTTTCGCTGTCTGCTCGTTTGCTTGCTTTTTCCACGTTAAGTCAGATGACACCCACACGCCCAGGTCTCGTTCGCTGTCAGTACTGGATACGATAGAGTCGTCCAACTTGTACGAGGATGCAACTGGCACTTTTTTACGCGCGAGCATTTGACGCTTGCACTTGGATTGGTTGAATAACAGCCCAGATACCGTTGACCAATGTTGTAGGTTTTCAAGGTCAGTTTGAAGAGCAATAACATCGTCTTGTGATTTTATTGAGGAGAATATCTTGGTGTCATCGGCAAACATTGCAGCACGACTGGATGTGGGTGCTTCGAGTAGGTCATTCACGTAAAGAAGAAACAATGTAGGACCGAGTATTGACCCCTGTGGAACGCCCGAACAAACTGGTAGTGGCTTCGATGTTACGTCAAGTACAGTTACACGTTGACGACGTCAGTCAAGTACGATTGAAAACATTTAAGTAGGTTACCACCAACACCCGAATTTGCTAATTTCTGCATCAAACGCTTATGGTTAATTCTGTCAAACGCCTTTGACATGTCAAGGTACAACACCTCGCTATATTTAGCCATTAACTTTTGAATTTTGGGCAATGATCAAGGATTTTTTACCAAATAATATTTAGCTGACGTCAGCAAATTTTAAATCGACTAACGCCAAATGAAAGAGATAAAGAGCGGGAACTTTTCGAATCTGTACTCTCCATACTCGAAAGTAGTAAGTTATTATACAATTATTTAGTTCCACTGGGTGCACTGCGGAATTTGTATCCTTGGCTGTTTTCCACTTCACGGCAAACGGCCTATTTGTTTTAGCAAGGGATTTTCCCCTTTTGGGCTATTCACAATGTTCAGATCTGATATACACACGAGCCGAACATAATGGGTCCTATTTCTCATAAAGCTTTCCCTCACTTGGGGTTGTATGTCTCATGACACTACTGGCGCCACACGAGAGACCGGGCTCTTTACGGGAGGACACTGAGTGTTCCTCTTTACTTAAACCTTCAAAAACTCGATATAGATGTAATCTTTAATGACATTTGTGTTCACTGTATATATAATGGTCATCTGGTAAAAACCAGTTTTTTAAGCAGCAACAGAAAAGTTAGTCCAGAACGGACGGACAGAAAAGGCTTGGGTAGGGTATAACTTAAATGAAAAAAACTCAAAAACTGTACTGTCCGTAACGTCTTGGATCATCCATTCATCTTTAATGGCAATATCTTTTGTTGAAAGTGTTTGGGACAGACACTACTGGGACAGAAACGTCAATCTGCTGCCGGGCTATCTCACGTCTAGGTGCAACAGGCGCTGGGGGAGGTATGCTCTTTACTGGCAAATTTAAGGAGGGGATTGCTCCATGAGCTAGTATTTTACGAGTAGAAACTGAAAAAATAAAAACACTTCTGTTAAACACATGGATACTATCAAGACCAATGTGAACCATTGATTGTGTACATCTTTACACATTCAACAATTAGCACTTTTGTTGGTTTTCCCTAAACTTGTTTGTTTCTCCCTTAACTGTACTCTCTTTCTTTTTACCAAAGGATTTTCTCCTTTTGGGCTATTCACACTGTTCAGGTCCGACTAATATACACATGAGCCTGACATAATGGGTCCTATTTCTCATAAAGCTTTCGCTCACTTGGCGTTGTATGTCTCATGACACTACTGGCGCCGCGAGACAGGGATCTTTGCGTAAGGACACTGAGTGTTCCTCTTTACTTAAACCTTCAAAAACTCGATCTATATGTATTATTTAATGACCTTTGTGTTCACTGTATATATATATTAGTCATCTGGTAAAAACCAGTTGTAAGTAGCAACAGGAAAGTTAGGTCCAGAACCGAACGACAAGGAGAACGTTTTTCTTGGATCATCCATTCATCTTTAATGGCAATATCTTTTGTTGAAAGTGTTTGGGCAGACACTGCTGGGACGGAAACGTCAATCTGCCGCCGGGCTATCTCACGTCTGGGTTCAACAGGCGCTGGGGGAACTTTGACTGTGCGCATCTTTACACATATCGAACCATATTCCGACCGCAAAATTATGAAGTCGGCGTAATGTCCCGTGGATGAACAGTGCTAATTAAGAAGAAAAATACTTTGAAACGAAAGTTAAAAAGTCTCCTACATCCGTCAACCTGAGAGAAAAATTTAAACACCTTCGAACTACTATAAAGAAAACGTTACGTGAAAGTCGGACAAATTACATTAACTCTATTTGTGATGATCATGGAAATAACCCAAAGCGTTTCTGGTCGTTGTTTAAAGTGCCTATCCAGTAGTCAGGGAATTTGCATATTTCTATAGTTTAGGTGATTTTAAGAAGATTTGCAATATATTTTATAAGTCGAAAATTTAATCTTCATGTACTTTTGGGGGCCTGAAGTGGGCGATTTTTCAAAATACCGTGAGCATAAAAATACTGGGGCGAGTATGCTCCTGTGACGTCAAATCGGGAACACGCATTGATAACAAACTAGTATCTATACTACAGAGAGGGTTGAAATATGTTTTAATCGAATTTTTTGCCGATTCTACGGTACTTTTCCTTTGAATTTCAACCGGAAAAGTGTCTTCAAGCTTTACGGATCCAAATGACAGCCAAGCCGAATCAGAAAACAATTTTCTCGCGAGTTATATGATGGAAGTTGAAGATGAGAATGTTTATATTGGGAGAATGACAACAGATGTGTCACGGAACTCAGGGCTAGATGGTCAATCAGAAGAAAAATTCTACGGTTTCGCCTCGATGGATGTGTTACTTTTGAAGTATTATGAGCTACAAATTAGGATTTTAACGTCTAGTAGGGGCGATATAGAAAAAATTAACCGAAAGAAGTGCAAAATACGCAGTGATGAAAACAGGTATGTCCCAATGTGTTATTATAAATTGTCAAGAGATTTTTGTGTCAAATACTAGATATTTACAAAACGTTTTTGTCAAATACCAGACAAATATTAGACATAAGTCACATCCATTTGAGTTTCAAGGGTGTGTTACAGTATATAGTATAATGTACTTGGCAACTACACAATTTAGTTATATTCACCGTATATATATCATGTATATATATCATGTATATGTCCTGTATATGTATATTATCATATAACATGTATATTTAACATATAACATGTAATAAACACTCAGGTATTTAACTTTCTAGATATTTTCGGAGTGTTGCATTCAAACAGTATATACAACTTGTGTACAACTTTCTTGGCAAAAGAAGAATACCTTTACCTGCATGTGATTATGATACAATATGGAGTAAATTTGGAGGAAAAGAATTTCAAGGTTATGATGATGAACAATGAGGAAAACACAACTGAAAATCTTGTAATATATACTGGTACAATATTATTGACAAGGGCTATTAAGAACATTTACAGCAAATAATATTCAAATAAGTGCAACTTGAAAATCTAATATGCCATATGTTTGTGGGGACAAGATCATGAGAATGAAGAAAAATAAAAAGAAAGTTATGTCTGTTTAGGGCACCTGATGTGTGTATAAATGTGAGCATGTTTATATACATATTTTGCTTCAAACAATAGGCAATTAAATTTAAATTCCAATAGTGAGATCGTTGCCATGGAATTTGAAAGTAATTACCACATTAATCATGTATGAAAAAGGCAAAATTTAGATGGGATATATTTTGAAAAAAATATTTGTTATCTTTTATATAATTACCAAAATATATATTCAATATCGAAAAAATATGAATGAAGAACCATACCCTGTCACTCATACAATGTTAGGTGCACTAAACAGACTTTACTTCCTGTTTAATTACACTAACTTTTCAAGATATTATTCTGTTTTACATCTCCATGTATAAAATATAATTACAATATTGAGAAATAGGTTATTTTGAAAATTGAAATAAATACAATGTAGTAAAGGTGTTGAACCTCCCCCCCCAAGACATACAATATATACAGTAATGTTGGTGATATCCGATACTATTATTAAATTGAATTATTATATACTATATAGTAAGTATTAAATTCTACTTTTAATTCTGTGGACACTTCTGAATCTTTTTTGTGGCTCTTCATTGGATTAACACATGTTCTGCAACATAGCTTTGCTTGTGCATCTTCTAGAGTGGGTGGTTGTACAGATGCCTGAATAGGAAATGGTATAAATGTTCAAAATTGTATAAATATAGTATATACACTGTATATCTATTTGCAAATACATATATATGAACACAAAACCATAGGAGCTCTCACCATCTAAACAATAAATTTAAAGCATCTGGAGTGGACAGTGTACAAATACTATCATGATCACGAATAGAAATAGCTACCTCTGAAAATACTGAAATGTTGTCTACAATTTTTACACTTTGGGCAATTTTAAAAAAAAAAGCCAATTTTTATTTCATTATTACCAAATAAATATACAAATTAAAATGCGACATTATCCTCAGCATAGTGGCTTTCTATAGTTGTATGTAGCAAATAGCAATGATGTTTTTCAATCCATAAACCATACTGAATAATAAATGAATATCCATGAATCAGTACATGTTACAGTAAATGTTGGGGGATAGGTGATCAGGTGTTGTGGCCTTCAGATTGATTGCCTAGCAATTCAATATGTCCAGTATAGAATAAATTTCTGGTATTTGACATAAATATATTGGGACCAATGTACTGTAAACTATATAAATATATATTAAATTATCTATTTACCTGTTTTCATCACTGTGTATTTTGCACTTCTTTCGGTTAATTTTTTCTACATCGCTCCTGTCAGACGTTAAAATCCTAATTTGTAGCTCATAATACTTCAAAAGTAACACATCCATCGAGGCGAAACCGTAGAATTTTTCCTCTGATTGACCATCTAGCCTTGAGTTACCTGACACATCTGTTGTCATTCTCCCATGTCATCTTCAACATCCATCATTTAACTCGCGACAAAATTGTTTTCTGATTCGGCTTGGCTGTCATTTGAATCAGTAAAGCTTGAAGACACTTTTCCGGTTGAAATTCAAAGGAAAAGTATCGTAGAATCGGCAAAAAATTCGATCAAAACATACTTCAACCCTCTCTGTAGTATAGAATACTAGTTTGTTATCAATGCGTGTTCCCGATTTGACGTCACAGGAGCATACTCGCCCCAGTATTTTTATGCTCACGGTATTTTGAAAAATCGCCCACTTCAGGCCCCCAAAAGTACATGAAGATCAAATTTTCGACTTATAAAATATATTGCAAATCTTCTTAAAATCACCTAAACTATAGAAATACGCAAATTCCCTGACTACCGGATAGGCACTTTAAGTTAAAATCCAAACCTTGCAATGTTCCTGAAAAAATCTCAATGAGAGCGGAAGGAAACTCGAGGAAATACGCAGAAACTCCAACTGATGTTGCAAACCTATTTAATAATTATTTCACATCCATCTTTACCACCGATCCAGATATTTTTGCAGACCCATCCACGACCGACGACAATTTGCTTTCCAATAAAACGAACACTGCCTTGTTGGACGACGTTATCTTAACACCTGACGACGTGACGAATGTATTGAAAACTCTTGATAATATTAAACCTCATGGGATTCCTGCTCGTTTACTGATAGAAACTGCCTCAAATATCTTCATCCCTGTGTGAATTGTTTAACAAATCACTGCGTACTGGCATGGTACCTTTCGACTGGAAACTTGCAAATGTCGTCCCTGTTTATAAAAAAGGTGATCAGGAGTTTGTAGAAAATTATAGACCTATATCTCTACTCTCTCTGATCTCGAAAGTGCTGGAACGCTGCGTTTTCAACAATATTAAAGATCACATTTACTCCCAAATTAACCCTTGCCAGCATGGTTTCGTCCCCGGAAAAAACTGTGTGTCTCAACTTATCGAGGTTTTTGACAAGATAGGAAGCCAACTAGATCGTGGCAAACAAATAGGTGTTATTTACCAAGACATGTCAAAGGCTTCTTTGTCTCCGTGAGTATGGTTTTGGAGGTAATATTCTTAACTGGTTTCAGTCGTACCTGCAAGATCGTCGTCAACAAACAACCATCCTGGGCGCATCATCATCACCTAGTCAAGTAACTTCTGGGGTACCTCAGGGCTCTATTCTCGGACCCATGTTGTTTTTATTATATGAAAATGACCTGCCTTCCTCTGTAAAGAATACCTCTATTGCAACATACGCTGACGACACCAAGATCTTCAAAGAAATAATTAATATCGGTGATGCAAAAGCCTTACAAGAGGACCTGACCAATTTTGAATCTACCTCCTTCGATACGGGTCTTCTGTTGAACTCTTCTAAGTGTAAAACTCTGCGGGTCACCAGAAAACATCATAGCATTGAGTATCCTTACACTTTACAAGATGACATTTTACGTGACTCTGAAAACGAGCGTGATCTAGGCATATGGATATCGAATAATTTGACGTGGCGGAAACAGGTGCTTGAACAATGTTCAAAAGCAAGTAAAATGTTGGGTTTTATTAAACGATCAACAAGAAAAATTACGAACTGCAAAGCACGTCGGACGCTGTATTTTACACTTGTTCGGTCGCAAATGGGTTATGCTACACAACTTTGGTCTCCGCAAACAATTGACCTCATCTCTCGCCTAGAACGCGTACAGAGACGTGCTTCTAAATACATCCTGGATCTACCTTTCATTTGTGAAACCAGCTACAAGCAAAGGCTTATTGATCTGAACTTTCTTCCTCTGGGTTACTGGCATGAATATCTAAACATGCTCTTTTTCTATAAAACAAATTGCGGTATCATGCGTATTTCAGAATCAGTCCTTCCAAAACCTAAAATCTCTCGAATTACAAGATCATTGGATGCGAACTCTCAAAAGTTCCAAATCAGAAAATGCAAGACTTCCACCTACCAACAGACCTATACAATAAGGACCACAAGGATCTGGAATATATTACCAAGACCAATAACCAATAAATTTAACTCTCTAACTATCTTTAAAAAGCTCTTACTTCGATATTACCATACTGCATTAGAATTGAACTATAATTAACGTTGATGATCCTCAATCTTGGAAAACAATTTGTCTTAAATGTAACCAGGCCCGGGACCTGACCAAACCTATTACGTGCTGTTTTTAAATTAATTTTAGTGTTTTTGTATGTATGTGTGTAATGTAATGTATGCGTGTTTGTATGTGTGTAATGGATGTTGTTTCTGCAACATCCAGTTCTTATTTAAAATTTGTAAATTGTATGTTTGTTATTTTTGGATCACAGTAATTGGCCAAAAGCTGTTGTGATTCCCTGTCACAATTTAATAATAATAATAATAATAGTCTTTATTTTGAGAAATCTCTAGACACAGCACACGTGTGTCTTTACATGATTATAAGTTTTTAAAATATGAATATTCAGATTTACTATATTTACAAATTTGTTTGAGTAATATAAAAACTTATATAAAAACCTATGTACATACAACTAAATTCATTAGAAATAATTAAACAAGCATCTATTTACAAAGGAACGCTTGAATCTTTCTGTTCTAATATTTGGTAGAATAAAAAGATGTTCACGTTTTCTTAAGTTTTTCTGTCTCTTTCCGGGCAATAATTCACTAAGAATATGATCAGGATTATCAATAATCTCTTTAAACAGAGTTTTGTCCCTCGTTTCAATCAACTTGGACATTTTGTACTCTCTCAGGACATATCCAAAGCGATGAGTTCTCTTGAAAAACTTATCAATACGATTTAAGTATTTCTTTTGCAGAGATGAACCCCAAATTTCAATACCGTACAAAAAAAGCGATAGAATAATCATGTCAAAGAGATAGCTTAAATGTTCTTTCTGATATCCATATGTCTTACAAACCCGTAAAATGTACATTCGACTTCCAGCTTTGGACAACAAGTCGTCAACTTGCAACTCCCAACAGCAGACATCGTCTTCAAAAGTTACTCCAAGCAATTTTAACCATTTCTTGCGTTTAATGCCATTTATGGGTCCTGGTGGTGGTTTGGAAGTTCCCCCACTTAAAAGCATCTCCCATGTCTTTGATAAGTTCAAGGTCATTCTATTTCTCACAGCCCAGTTTTCAATGTGCTTCACTTCTTCCATTGAAGAATCCTCATTTGACCTTACTGGTGCACTCACCGTCATATCATCAGCAAATTTTATTAATTTATTAATTTCAGGATGTTTAGGTTTTATATCTTCCACCATAAGGGAGAAGAGGAACGGACCGATGACAGTTTTCTGTGGCACCCCTCTATTGATATTAGCATATTCAGTTATGAATCCATCAACCACGACCCTTTGCTTTCGATTCGTCAAAAAAACTTATTATCCAATTAATGATATATGGGTTTAGATTAGTTTGTTTTAGTTTTTCAGTTATGACATTGTGAGGAACCGAATCAAAGGCCTTGCTAAAGTCAAATGATAAAACTCTGATAAAATCAGCATCTTCGTCCAGCCATTTCAGCCAGTGATACTGACATTTGATGAGGGCAGCAGTTGTATTTGACCCCTTTTTATAAGCAAATTGGTCATTACTAATGATTGACTTAGAATGTTCTTCAATCTCTTCTTGAAAAACAATTTTCTCGAAGAGTCTCATGATGATATTGGTCAAAGAGATTGGTCTAAGTTGGCTGCAATCAGATAAAGTTGACTCCTTCATTATTGGTCTTATATTAGCCAGTTTCCACAGTGAAGGAACACATTGGTCATGTAAGGAAATATTTAACACATATGCCAGTACCGGAGCAAGGTAATTTGCATATTCTTTCCACAGCCAGTATGGAAGTCCGTCTGGACCAGGGGAAGTTCTCTTTTGTTTCATCATAAACGACTTTACTGTTTGAATGTCAATCTTCGGAATACGTGATTCTTGAGGAATTGTTAATAGTCGCGGTGGCATATACTGTGAATCGGTGTTTACATTTTGGAAATAGGTATTAATAACGCTAGGATCAATGGTTGCACTAATATTATCAGATTTTGAAGTTCTCCCCGTAATTCTATTTACTGTGTTCCACCAACCTTTTGCCCCTATTTGGTACTTCCGGTCTTCATTCCGCACAGCTCGGATTTGATTTTCCCGAATGAGTTTATTTATTCTTTCTTGAAGATCGGTATTTGCTCCTCTATTTATTTGCTTATTTCGTATGTTAGACAAATATTTGACTGGAGGAGACATATAGGGTGGATCACGAGAAGAAGTTTTAACTTTAATTCGAGGAAAGCTCTCATTGAACATTAAAGAAATCTCCTGGTTCAGCAGCAGCACTGCTTCCTCTACGTCGTTTACGCTAAAAGCCTTACTCCAATCAAAGAATTTTAATTTATTCTCCATGTCAATTTTTCGATTGTGTCTGACATCTCTAAAATAGACATGTTTACGTTCTGGCTTTGCTTGAATCCTGGGAGTGACCATCACGGCCAAGTGATCCGATCTGACTAATCCTTTGAATACGGTGGGCTGATTCCACAAGTGAGCGTTATTTGTCAGGAACACATCTAATATTCTGTGACCTCGGGTAGACTTTTTGACAAGTTGTTTTAAGTTAAACTGGTTGCAGAAGTCACGTATCTTTAACTGATTTATGTCCCCAGCAATTATCAACCTAGCATTAGGATCTGTAAGTAAAATCTGCTCACAATTGGCAGATATATGATCAAGGAACTCAGATTCCAAGTACTCTGGGTCCGGTGGGTAATAAATCGCTCCGACATAAAATTTACTGTTTTTTGTCTGAATTTTACACCATAACCATTCAAATTGATTTTGCAACGCAAGAATATTGACTTTCCAGTCACTTCGGCATAGAATTGCAAAACCACCGCCATGACAACTCCTATCACGATCTTTTCTTACAATAACGTAGCCATTTGGACAAATTAGACTTGATTGTATTTTCTCTGTAAGCCACGTCTCAAAAATTATGCATATGTCGACATTGTTTGTGATCAGTTCCGCATTAAGTGCCGGCGCAACATCCGGTTTAGCAATTGGTCTGGCGTTGATTACCAAACACTTGGGTATAATCGTGGAAACAGAGGGACCAGGTTTTAATATTTTGACTTGTACCAAGTTTGTGTTGCGTTTACTATTGGCTATTTTTTTTTTCCCAGGTAATGGTTTTCGCTTAATCATACAGTAATCAGAAGTTCTAACTGGTATTTCATAACCCATTATGTCCTAGAAGGAAGCTCCCCTTTATTGGTTGTAGCATCTCTGTGTTGCACAGAGTTTCTCTCTTGATTACTAGGTCTCCACGGTTTGCAGCTTACATACATAGGCCAGAAACCCTTTTGTTCGACTAACGAACATACTGCCTTTGGAATGTTGATTTTAGCAGAAAGTGAACCTCGGCGTTTACTACGAAAAATAGAGATATAAGTTGGTGTGATCTCTCGTTCTCTAAGATAGGAAAGAATATGGTTCTCATTTACATTTTCCGCTATGCCCGACACAAAATATTTTTTTGTTCTTGTGCGATTTCGAATGACACCCACAAAGCCATCAGAGTCACAGGATGACTTCGCAACTTTGGTTTTTGAAACTTCGGGGGTTTGATTTTGTCCGATTGATTTATTTTTATCAACAATCTTTTCAGAATAGGTCACATTGGAGCCAGAGGCTACTATCTTCGCATAGCTTTTTTGATTTTCCCTTGATTCCTTTTCTTGGTTACAAGAGTCGTTTTCTGACAATGAATCATCAATTATTGCTACATTATCGTTAGAACAACCATGATATAAGTCATTACGAACCTTAGTTTTGATGCCACAATTGATATATTCATTTTCATTATCATTATTATACTCACTCAGCTTTTCAGCTAACTTTTCACCGTCCCTAACCACTAACATTGGTGTTGTTGGTACGTTAGTGGTAAAATTGCCGCAAGTGCTAAGCTCCTCCTTTGTGTGATCATTCATACTTGAAATTTTATTCTCAATGGTATATATTCTCTCACAGAGTTTCGATTCTTTGCTGCCAAGGTCCAGTTTCAAGTCTGCAACTTCCTGTGACAATTCTAAACACCTACAAACCACAGAAGACTGGCTTTCCATCAAGAATTCACCATCCATGATCACATTCTTAGCTTTCTTGCTATGAATTTCTGTATTGTCGATGTTACAAGCATCATAATTTTGTTGATCGCTGTCAGAGCAAATATATTCGATCAAATAATGAACAACTTTATGGACATTTTTTCCTTCTATCGAAAGGAATTTCCTATTTTTCAACCATTGGATCGTCAAGTTTTCTGCTACAAATAACTTCTTTTCTCCTCCTGGTGATGACCAAGTTCCTTGTAGATTTAAATTACCTTCTACAAATGTTTGTAAGCTTGCAAGATCACCTCTCCAATTTGTAATGTTTTCTTAGTGTTGTGACAAAGCTTGTAAAATAAAATAAAATAAAATAAATTACATTCAACAATTAGCACTTTTGTTGGTTTTCCCTGAGTCTATTATCCTGACCATCCAGCCTTGTTTACCGAGTATTCTCAAGGGCCGTGACCTGACAGTTCAGTTGCGCACCGAGAAGTAATTCTCAATCGTGAAATATTAGATAAATTAAAATAAGAATTAGTATGCTTACAGCACTTATATTGTTCTTTCCTAAAATGTTTTTCACACACAACCCGTTCCCGCTATTGATTTGTCGACGCAAACTCTCGTCCGCAACACGGCCCTTCGTGATCACGCTTACCCAAGCTTCGCGTGTTTTCTTTGGTAATTCATCGGTCTCAGCAGGAATTTTAAAGATTCGCACTCCACTGTGCTTTCGACTTGTCGCGCAACCACATATGAAGCAATGTGCTGCTGGCATTGCGAAAAAAAACCGCCTAAATACGATGATTTTAAATTCCCTCAGCTAGATTTATATTTATAATATAGCATTTGTAAATTCTGAACGCTGATTGGCTAAGAGCCGTGTTGATATAACTCTATGTCAACACGGAAAATTTCCCGCCACTCTTCTGTTAAAGTTCTTTGTGCTATATTATAAAAGAAATATAAAACATTTTTTCCGTGTTGATATACAGTTATATCAACACTCGTGAAAATTGGAAAAACTCGAAATTGTGTTTCTCGTTTCTACACAATTTCTCGTTTTTCCAATTTCCACTCGTGTTGATATAACTGTATATCAACACGGAAAATGTTTTATATTTCTTAAATAGTAAAGACCTTCTTAAATGCACTTTGGCTTCCACGTGACCAAAGACAATGAGTTTTTAGTCACGTGATCGTACCTTCCAAACCCTCCCATTACATTCACTTTGTTTATGCATTGCCAGAAACTTTTGAGAATTTTCTTTTGTTTGCGAATCACACTTTTGCTCCACGTTCATTATATCATAATTAGCCTGCATTATATAGACTGCATGGGATAAACTGTAGCAGACTGAATTAGACTTCATTACCCTGTACGCATCGTACTTTATTATAGACCACATTACTAAACCACCATTGACATCGTGATCGTTTTCTAAAAGTTAAAACGTACAAAGAATGAGCGTTTATTGCTCATACTTCATCCCAATCCTCCACTCCGAGTTAATATTTACTTTATAGTCGCTCGCTTGGGGCGTATCGACAATATTATAATGACTGCTTATTTTTATGTAAAATGATTTTTTTTTCTTAATTTTTTAGAAGAGGACCGACGATTGGAAGGTATGTTCAGGTTAAATTTTAGTAACCATTTATTATTTTTTTATTTTAACAGAAATGTAATTGCGCTGAAAAATATTAGTTGATTTATACCGTACACAAGGTTTTGTGTGGTTATTTAAGAATAATTAAATTTTTTTATCTAAACGTTGATGAGAAATTGCATACGTCAGCCTGCATTTGACAGTCTTATATTGTATTGACCTGCATTCAAAGGCGTTCTGTGGGTGTGACAAAACTCTCAAGCGAAAAGTTAGGTGTACAACAATCCCACCCATTCTTACTATAGGTATAGACGCCGAGAACGAACGCAATAACTATTGAGGATTTTTCATTACCTAAATTAAAAGTCTTAACTTGGAACGTTCAGACAGATGACGAGATATAATTGATAAACATAGTCAATCACAGACGGCAGAAGATTTGGATTATTGGGGGGAGGGGCGTAACTTAGGAATAAGCTTGAGGGGTTGTAAGTTATGTTTAACCGACGATGGGAGATTAAGATTTCAAGCTGCGTGACCTAGGTTTCTTCGTAAATAGCGTAAGATACTCTGCCTCTTGAGGCCCCACCATGGTTAGCGCTGAGCGAGAGAATTTTCGAAAATAATGAAGCCTTAGATCGCCGGAAATGGCATTTTCAGGGTCTTTAACTTTTATGATTTCAGTTTTCCGACGCTTTTTGCCCTACCCAGTTATCACGATTGTTTGACAAAATCGCCATTTTTAAACCCCTATCGGCCTAACCATTATAGATACGCCCGTGGGTACATACGCTATGATCTAGCACATAATCGTTTCCTGGGAACAAGAATGGTGTGGCGAATGGCGATGGTGTTGGTACTCGCCTTCCACGATCGCAGCCCCTGATTAGTTAATCTATAATTAGAAACTAATGGGTAAAATAACGAGAACTACGAAGTAATGACTGAGTAATGACTATTTTTAACTAATGAAATAAAATAAGAACAATAAAAACCACAATGTAGTACACTACATACAGTATACTGTCTAAAGTCTAAAGTGTTGACTGTTTAGAGAATCCGTTACTCTATATACTACAAAGTAATGAGTGCTAATTTAACACTGTTTGGGTGTTACATGACAACATGGTAACTCGAATGGTCAATGAAGAAATTTATGGACAGTTGACAGCTTCCTTGTCAAGGATTAGCCCAAGAGCCAAAATAGCTCTTACGACGTTCATTATCAGATACGAACTCGTTAGCAATGCTTGATAAATCAAGTTGATCAGTTCTTTCTTTGTGGATGTGCAGAACAATAAGATGATTAAGTCGTTTCTGAGTCATGGTGGTGCGTAAATAATTTTTTAATCCTCTCAGGGCGGAGAAGCTTCGTTCGGCGGTAGCACTGGCCATTGGAACCGTTAAATAGATTCGAAGCAGTCTGTCCACCTGTTGTAACATTTGTTTACTATGTGGACTGGCGTTGAAAAGTTATACGGTAGTGCCAACAGAGGTTACTTTTCTTACACCCAATTTGTGTTCTACGTTAGCAGTCCTAAGCAAGTCAGGAAGCATGGGCAGTTGAACGGCTAATCTATCGAGGTCTAGGTCTTTCCATATAACTCTGAGAAATTTTCTGGCAGCTGGACCGTATTGTCATTAGAAGACGTCATAAGCAATTTCTCAGTATCTTTGAAAACTGACAAAGAAGGCTGGTTGAATCTGCGTTCTAGTTCACTTATGAGCAGATCGAATACTTGAAAATATTGCTGACGAAAGTAGATTTCGGGTGACGTAAATATTATAGCATTAGCTCGGCTCTGTTTAGAGGGATCGGTCAGATTCTTTGATTTGCTCAGGGTCGTTTGGTAAAATTCCGAAACTGCTACATCAGAGTGTTGCCTTGTCAGAAACGATATTGCTTGAGCGACAGACCTACAAGCGTCCTGGGCATTGAGGTCATGACCCTGTAACACTTTGGAGACTTCTTCAGTAGCACTAAACACCAAATATGATAAAGAAAGTCCGAATAATGTTTCAAACATCTCCATTAAAAGCACTATGTCCAGACGCATGCGTCGCTGAATCTCCAGATTCGTTACTCACTTGTTCCATTTCTGTGCAGTTCTTTAAGATGGAGTTAATCGCACCTGTTCAGCCCCGGCACGTCCACATTAAACTCTTCTTAAAATTGGAGATTCCAAGGCGCTTGGGTGATGCACGTGTTTTGGTAGCCACGCCTGAGGTAAGACTAAGAGCATTCTTTACAGCTAAGCACTGGGGACTACAGTTTTCAAACACAGATTGAGATTGTGTGCCAAGCAGTGAACGAAGAGTGCTAAGGGTTGCTCGTTTTGGATACACTTGGCAATGCCCTTAATTGATCAGGCCATATTTGCAGCTCCGTCATATGCCTGTCCACGGCATTGGGTCAATAGAAGAATGTTAATTGTTCAGCAGTAGTGCTCTCTACATCAACCATTCCAATGAGATCATCAAAAATGTTGTATCCAGGGTCCACCCAGCGTAATGATATTGCAAACTGTTCAGCACCACTTAGGTCTCGGATTTCATCCGCAATTATTGAATTCTGCAGCACGAACTTCTGCAAGTAGTTTTCTCAACAACTGCATGTAAATTAATTCAACCAATTCATTTACGATGTCATGTGATCTATAGTCTCCTTTCTTTAGCCAAGCCTTCAGGCCAGGAACATCTTCATCTCGACATTTAAGAACTTGATAAAGATTTCCTTCTTTTTCCTTATGTCCGCGAATGGCTGATCCTTGTCTTAAAAGTAATTTAAGAGATGATAACAACTTCATGAGCATTGTTCGGTGCTCAGCTTGTTCTTTGCTTGAAGACTTGCTGAAAGAAGCGATGCTACTGAACCTTTTAATGAAGTTTGATGGGAAAGTAGCGCCGGCCTGTGCCAAAAGCTACCCTCATACCCAGGAAATTTCTGCAAAGCATTTTTCCAATTATCAAATCCGTCCTCAGTAAAAGCAGTAGCAGTAGCACGTTCAGTTTTTTTCAGTGAGGATGAAGCTTTTCGACAGTAGTAACAGAATACTTTGCCCCTTATCGTGCAAAATGATAACCAGCTGTATTCTTTAAACCAGTTTGGAGAGAATGACCGATTTTGCTGTCCTTGCCTTTTACTATGTAGTTGAGAGAACAGCAACATCAGGGTGGTATGAATGTTTGAGATCATTTTTGCAACACTCAAATGTGCAATCCTGTTCACTGACACAACATCTTTCTGAGCCCCCCCCCCCCATTTCACACGTTTTTGAAGTTCGGGGTAGGCTTCAGCCCCCCCCCCCGGTTCCGCCGCCTATGTAGTCAATACTGTATACAAATAATGACTGTTTATGAGCACAATGGTAAGAATATTTTCATGCGGTGAAACGTGGAATATACCAACCGAATATTGTATAATGTGGTCAAGTTATATTTCATTAAAATTTGTTCATAAGTAGAGTTTTCGTCGCAAAAGACTGCACTTGGACCTCTTTCGTTCAATCGCTCAAGTTTATTCCTATCACTGGACTTGAAATGCGAGACAAATCTATCGTCATTAAAGTATGGCATAAATGCTGCCTTGTTAATATGCAGTTTTATTGTAGTTGATATCAATTTTCTGTGTCTAGTGAAGAATCTGATTCTCTTGCTGGTATTCTTACAAATATGACACATGATCTGAAAAGTTCAATTCTTTATCCAAGGTTACTCCAAGAAGCTTCATCCGGGTCTAATACTTGATTGTCACTGTCTACCTTTGTAAAATCACTTTTACCTTTGGTCATCATCATAACCTGATATGTACTAAGGTTTCCTTCTAGGTAGTTCGCCTTATATCTCTCACTCGTAATCTTGCCATTTTTCTACAAGACCTTTGTTGAGTCCTCAATTGTCTCATTTGAAGAATAAACCTGATGGTCATCTGCATACCTGTACATTGATTGTTGCAAAATCAAACTCTCATAAAGCAGATCGTTTTGATAAATATTCCACAAAACGGATCTCAAAGAGGAACATTCTGGGCAGCCAGAATTTAATGAGTTGTAAAACAAATAATGAATGCTTTTATTCGTGCAATGTTAAGAATATTTTCATTCGGTTAAAAATGAAATGAGGCGATAGCCGAGTGAAAATATTCTTACCATTGCACGAATAAAAACATTCATTATTTGTATAATAATAACGGGCAAATCTTTCTCAACCTCAGATGTCTTAACAGTGATAGTAAATGTTTAGCGGACTGACAGTAAAGTCGTTTTAATTTATTAACTGAACATATGTTTCAAACATCGGTCATCCTGGTAATCAGAGCTGCCCGCATATCAGTAGAAGAAGTTGAAAATTACTTCAGTCACATAATTCTTTTAGTATAGTCTTAAATGTTTCTAAAATTCCAACAAAAGTGTAAATTTCCGGCGAATCAGGAATTGGACAGATTGTCGGGAGAGGGAAAATGCGTTTTTTTATGTTGGAAGACGTCGGGAGGGTATGTTCAGGTTATGTTTTTTTCATCAATTAAAGACATTTAAAACGCTTGGGGTTTGTGTGACTCTATAAGCAACTAGAAATTGATGACAAAACTTTAGTTGCCTGATTGCTTGTATTATAGACTGCTTTGGCGTGCATTAGACTGCATTGCAATATTAAATAGGCTGCGTTAAGTCATTGTCCTGTAAATATGACAAAATTCTCACCCTTAAAAAATTAGCTCTACAACAACGCGTGTCCATTCTTATTCCGAAAAAAAAAGCATAAAGCAAATATCGATATATTGGTACACGGAGCAATATACAATTTCCAACATTTATCCTGGAAGCCTGAACCAGGGGTATTCGATGCTTTATCACAAAACCTGTCTAAAATCCATTTTTACGCTTTCCACAATCGTTCAATATAATTGCATGGGGAAACACAGGTACTATAAGTTCTACATGGCTCGCCAATCTGAATAACATTGACCTGCAACCAGTGGCTACAATGTACTACCCTGTACTAAACAGTATTAAATGAACTGCGTTATACAATTCGGCCGTAAATATAATAAAACTCTCATGCCACAAAAAAGTTAGCTCGGCAACAATCTTGCCATTTCTTGCTTATTAGTGAAGTTCAACTTTGACTCAATCTATCTCAGCCAATCAGATATGTTGCATCTCCTAATTAGCCAATCAGGTTACTTGTAAGTCTAAAAAAGGTATTGGTAGTGGTAGTGAAAATTAAATGTGAACTTCGCTACTATATGTAAAAAATAGGCGCTGCATGCTCTGGAATTGATATTCTTAGTGTTTGTACTACAATTAAAACTAACAATAAGTATCTTATAATTCACTAACTAAACCAAAAATTTTCATTTAAAACGTCCAAAATTTGTTTGCATCGTTTAGATTGTGAAGAGCAGGTCACGACGATTAAGGGCCACGTATTTTTCATGCTGCAGATTTATATGTGTTTTTTCGCATGGTTTACTTCAATCTTAGTCTCTAATGTCTCCACTAGTTCACAACAGAAGTTGTGTAGCTATAACATTAACGAAAAATCGAAAGAGCAACTTGAAAGGGAAGCAATATGTTTGGCAAGATGCCGTCACGTTTCGTCGCCATCTTGGCTTTGGTTTAACCAGACGGAATAAATTTCTTGCCGCGAGAGTGGGTTATTATCCTTGTTCTACAAGCTATTTTCATCAGTCTGGACTAATCGTGCTTTCTGGAGATGTAAAACTGAATCCAGAAATGCTAGATCGACAGAGAGAATAGTATAAAGAACATAAGGATAGCACATTTGAACATTCGTTCGCTGAAGAACAGGGCTCATTGTATTCAAATTAAAAACCTAATAACTGAAAGCAATTTCGTCATTTTTACTATATCGGAAACATGGTTAAACGAATTGGCTCATGACAGTGAGATAGCAATTCCCGAGCATGTTTTATATCGTCTTGATAGACTGGTCAAAATTCGTGGCGGAGTATGTGTGTTTGTGAAAGAATTCTATAAAGTTAAACCACTCGACAAACTATCATCAAAATCAAACGTCGGTTTTGACCAATTTTGGCTTAGCGCTCCGATTCAAAATCACAAATATTTTATTATCTGCACAGCATATTGTCCCCAAACTGTACTCTGATTGCTAGTTTGTAAACTTGGTATACCGTCAAAGTTTCCTTTTCGATCTGCGCATGCTATTAGTCGTCCGCTCTGCATGACCACTGCTCCTAAACCCGACTGTGAAGCATCTATTTGTACTCTTACTGGCTTGGATGGGTCATAATACTGCAGCACAGGACCAGGAACTTCTGTGATCATTTTCTCGATCTCTGTAAATGCTTCCTTGTGCTTCGGACACCATATCCATTCTCGATCTTCTTTGCATAGCTCTTTTAAACAAGCAGTCCTCTGTGAAAGATGAGGTGAGTACTGAGACAGATACGTAAACATACCCAGCTGACACTCGAGCTCTTTCCTGCTCTTCGGAGAACTTATTTTCTCTACTGCTGCCACCTTCTCTGGATCAAGCTTTAACCCATCCTCTGTGTAATATTTCAAATCCAAGTTAGTGTTTTGGATGTGGTTTCTAAATCCAAGGCGCCTCGCCATTGTTCGTGGCAGTTTAGACTTAGGCTTATTTTGCTTAAGATTAGGCTATTACTTAGGATTAGGGTTATATTCATAGCATTGAGGCAATAACAATAGGGAATTAAGTTATTCAATCAAGCAAATGCGTAACGAAGGAATGAATTAAGGCGTTGTTGTTCAGGCCACAGTTAGTATTTGTTCGCCTTTGGAGGAAGCATTGCCTCTGCTTGCAAAAAGAGGAGATTTCGAGATCCTCAAAGCGTGGAAACAAGTATTGACAACGTCAGAAAGGCAATTCCACTAACAACGCGTTATAAAAACCGTTGGGGACTTCGTATATTTGAAGATTGGCAAAGTGGGCGAGAAAATCAAGCAGTCATATGTGAGAACAACCCTTTCAGCTTAGATCTTCAGAATTTTTTGTCGAACAGTACATTCACTAACTGTTCTTTTAACATTTCGTTTGCTGGAAATAAGTAATATTAAGTAAACTGCATGTGTGTTAGTTAGTGTGTTTTAAAAGGTAACATTCAGAAATCGTTATATATGTAAATTGTGTCGGAATTATATTATGATCATATTTTTGTTGTTTGAAGTGTGATTGAATGTTTTTAATAATTTTAAACATAGCAATTAAATGTATTTGCATCATCTCTTGTTTACCCCTCAATTTCCCTATTCTTCAAAGCCCTTCCCACTTGAAGTAATTAAACTCCTGGTCTGGACGGGGTACCATCATAGATATCTCATACACACTAGATAGCGCATCTGTTATCAAAAAGTGAAGCCAAAAATCTCAGCGGTTTCCCACTCATTAAAAAATGCTACAGAAAACACTATACTTTTATGCATTTGTGTATTAAATACTTTTTAGCTGCATAAAAGAGGATTTAATGGTAATTTTTACGAGTACAAATTATTGTTAATGGACGATACTCAATGCGCTAGACCTAAAAAATTATAGATTTAAAATGTCTATGTTAAGCCAACTCGAAAGCTACTATTGTCTAAACAAAGGGAGACTCTATCACAGACTTTCATTATTTGCTTGCCAAAAACCCGTAGGCTACTGCACCCAGTATCGTCTATGAATTATTGTCCAAACCACTATGTTTGACCTATTCATAACTATAACAATGAAACTGTAGTTAAACATGGGCAGATATCCGAGTTAGCCTTATCTGCCTATATCATTCTTACTTGGATTGCGAGCTGTAAAGAATGATTTGAAGAGTCACCCGCCAACCACCCCATGCTCCAGCCTTTTCCCTGATGTAACGAGATGTTACAAGATGGTGCTTGGAAGTAATTACGGTATGTTATGGGCCCGCCTAGGGAGTGATATTGAATTCTCGGGAACATTGAACTATATTTCGATCTTTATATAAATATTATCTTCGTTGGATATTAAACGCGCATCAACATTCACTAGACCGTTATATCAATGTCATGTATTTAATAAAATAAAGAATGAAGTGTTTGAGGCAATTGCTCTAGTATGAGGTCGCAATTTTACCATAGACCTCACGTTTTCTTTACGGAATTGGGCAACATGGCATACAGCCAATTCCCATTTACAAAATCAGTCTATTACCGCATATGAGTATATGTGCTGAGCCAGATCAGTGTTCTAAGAAATATTTCCCTGATCATTTTTTCCCAGGGCCCAGCTCAGAGTATATGTCTTGCAAGGCAGGCTAGGACCCAGCTCTAAATGGAGTATATGTTCTAGCCGAGTCAGGACCCAGCTCAAAATCCATAAAAGTATATGTCTTGGGCAGATTAGGACCCAGCTGCAAATCAGTATATGTCCTAATCGACTTTCCCCAAGATCCAGCTTTTCAATACGAGTATATGCCCTGGGAACCGCTCAGCACCCAGCTCTTCGCAGATAAAAAATACAGTATATGGAGCAGTTGTCCCACACTTCCATAACCCCACAAACCGTGTGTTCTTATGCGTGTCGTTATATAAAATATGTCAAAATATATATATATATATTTACTAAACGGTGAGGACATTAATTGTCAACTTTGTCCATTTCCGCTATACAAAATACACAAATTATCATGCTCGGTGTCAACTCTGTGGGAACGAGCAGCGCCTTCGATCAATTTTCGCCTGTCCACAGTGTAGGATGCACAATCTAGTGTATATGAGGTATCTATGGGTAGCATATACATACACGTGATGTAAATTACACCATGTCATTGGCCGAAATATCTAATTATGTGTGATAAGGTAATTTCATGAACATTACTAGAAAATATATTGTCAATAAGTGTGGCAGCAACCCTCGTAATTCAACTATTTTTGCCTCGGCAAAAAATTGCCGAAGGCTTTTAATAATGTTCGATTTTGCCTCGGCAATTAATGACGTAAACCAGCAACATGCAGGGAGTGAATTCGCCTAAGTGAGAAATTTTACTTGCCTACAATTATTTTCTAATATTGTGGCTATAGGCCATACCAATTTTAACCTACAGATATGAAGTTCACGTTATTAAAGTGGTTTATATAAGGCAAAAAAACGCTGTTGTTTGTAAATTTAAGATATAACGGATGGAATTGCCTCGGCATTTTTATTGCCGAGGCAAACTATGAAAATCATAACTTGCCTCGGCAATTGTCGAGTGCCGAGGCGGATTACGAGGGTTGGGCAGAATTAGTGTGCACACGCGTAGGTTTATCAATAGTCGGAATCAAGTGAAAACTTTGTAAGGAGCAAAGAAAATTTTGCGCAAAATTACATGTTTCACAGCAAAGTAGATTTATGTTGAAGTCACCCATAACGTAAATAGGTTTGCCAGAGACAGCGTGTTTCTCAATTGTTTCTTCAAATAGACTTGAAAACGCTCCGGAGAGTTATGTTGTCTATAAATTATTCCACATAAAATATTTGCATGTTTCGCCTGAATGATTTCAATCCAAGGTGCTTGAAAAGCCTCATTAGTGGTTTTTTCTATTATTTTATAATTTAAAGATTTGTGAGTATTTGTGAACGTCGATACGTTTTCAAAGTTATGGTGTGGTATACTAGGATTAAAATCACTTATTTCTAGTTGATTAATTCTAGTTTCAGTGATACCAATTACGCTAAAACTGTAATCGAGCTCGTTTAGAAGATGTGATTGAAAATTTTCGATGTTCCTTTTCAAGCTCCTTATACATTATTGTGAAGAATAGAAAACCTAGCGTTGTGTATAGCTAGAGTAGAATTATTTTTTAATTGATCAACTCTATGAGGTGAATAATATTTGCACCGCACTAATTGCGAGTGATTAGAGGCCGACTTATCATCTGGTGCATTAAAATTAAATACTAGATCTAGATCATATAGACTTGTTAAACAGTCTAATTGTTTTTTAGTTGATAAATTTTCAAATGGATTGGAGGATTGAGTAAAGTTTACGCCGTAAAACGGCATTTCTTGAAATAAGTATCTGTTTTGTTTAGCTATCTCTTTAGCAGTAGCCATTGAAATATACATAGCGAATTAAATCCACTTATCTGATTTGTCATAGTCGACTTCAGCGTTGTATTGAAAACTTGTCCAAATCACTTTGTTGTTGAATCTTAATTGGCTGTGAATCTTCAGAATTTCGTAGATATATTACAGAGTTCTTTGTCCAGCAAAATCTGAAGTTATCCTTTTTGACTTTTTTTGCATGTGCGAAGAGTTGCTGTAACCTAGGGGTTATGGATGATCAAATATAGCAGCATTCTGCAAAGAAATCTCTTGAGGCAAACCAACACTAACTGGGTCAATTTTGCGCATCTCTCGTTTTTTTTGTCATCACTTGTTCACGTATAAGGCGTCGCACGAATTTGCAAACGATAGGTTTTGCCTAATTGCTATTAGGATTTCTTGTTGCCACTCGATGAGCAGTATCGATATCCAGTATCGACGCATTAACACCCATAGCTTTGAAGATTTGTTTACAAACCTGACTAGTGTCAATCGCCGACTTTTTCGGTTTAAGCTCAGGTACACCCATCAACTTAATGTTATATGCATAGTTATATTGCTGAGCTTCGCCAATTGCAATTGAAAGGCTATCTACCTTGGTAGCTATCTCTGTAAAGCGAGTACTTAAACAAGAGATCTGCTGTTTTGTTGATAAGTTAAGTTGTTTTTGGTCATCATATTCGTTGCTGAGATATTCTAAGCTTTTCTCAGTTTCTTTGTCTGGCGTCGTACAGTTGCTTTTTGTTAGAGTCATTCTATTACTGCTGACTTCTTCTTGCAGCTTTATGATTTTTCCTTTTAAAGAATCAACTTGACCTTTCAAGTCATCATTCTGCTTTTTAAGAGACTTGATCGTGTCCTTAGACATATCGATTAAATTGTAAGGTAGGCTTAAACAATCAAAATTTACTTGAAATGCGTAGAAGCAAAAACGAAAAACATTGTAAATAACTGTTGAAAACATGTGTAATACCACTATAATAACGTCATCATTTTGAAATGCTAATAAAATCCACTTGGTTGACTTTCTTTACTTTTTATCAACCATCATTTTGTAGTGATTTAAAAGAGATTTAGTCACTATGGAATTTTGGGCAATGATCAAGGATTTTTACCAAATAATATTTTGTTGACGTCAGCAAATTTTAAATCGTCTATAACGGCAATAGTAAGTTACATACAATTATTTAGTTCCACTGGGTGCACTATGGAATTTCTATCCTAGGCTGTTTTCCACTTCACGGCAAACGGCCTATTCGTTTTACCAAGGGTCTTTCCCCTTTTGGGCTATCCACAATGTTCAGATCTGATATACAGACGAGCCTGAAATAATGGGTCCTCTTTCTCATAAAACTTTCGCTCACTTGGCGTTGTATGTCTCATGACACTACTGGCGCCACACGAGGGACTGCGATCTTTACGGAAGGACACTGTGTGTTCCTCTTTACTTAAACCTTCATAAACTTGAGCATTTTGCAAAGTGGCCATTAAGGTCGATATAGATGAATTCTTTAATAACCTTTTGTGTTCACTGTATATATAATGGTCGTCTGGTAAAAACCAGTTGTAAGTAGCAACATGAAAGTTAGTTCCAGAACGGACCGACAGAAAGGACTTTGGTAGGATATAAGCTGAATGAAAAAACTCAAAAACTATACTGTCCGCAACGTCTTTCTTGGATCATCCATTCATCTTTAATGGCAATATCTTTTGTTGAAAGTGTTTGGGACAAACACTACTGGGACAGAAACGTCAATCTGGGAAACATTGATTGTGCACGTCTTTACACATTCAACAATTAGCACTTTTGTTGGTTTTCCCTAAGTCTGTTATCCTCACCAAGCAGCCTTGTTTTGAATCATTTGATGCAAACAGAACTAGTTAACTATTTGCATCAGTGCAAAGCTTGGTAGTGAAGGCAATAGCGTTGGAGAAAATTTCGATCAATGGTGATCAATTGAAAGCTTACTTATTTTATCTTCAAGCATTAATATAACTAAAGTTCATAGTCTTCGAATCTTGTAAAGTTTCATGATTCCTATCTTAAATACAATGTGTTAGATCTTATAAAATCACTATTTGACAAAGCTGCATAGATACTATAATTTATATATTACGTAGGTATTTTCAGCAATATAATCTATTATATAGTACCGTATCAATTTATAAGGCTTTAACAAATTTTGGTGACTAACAAATTTCATATAAACAAAGATTTCCCGTTGTAGTAGGTAATATTTCACCGAGTATTCTCAAGGGCCGTGACCTGACAGTTCAGTTGCGCACCGAGAAGTAATAGGGAGCTTAAGATCCACGACGCGACAACTCCACGACGCGGTGTCAATATTTGTAAATAAGAAAAGGCTTTTTAGAATTTGATTGCTGTAATAATCGTTAGAAGCTTGTTTTATAGTAGCTTGCAAACGGTTTTGTTTGCTAAAACGATGCGGTCTCTGTTGTAAGATGAACTTCAATAACACTAACTACGTCGTAACATGCTTTCGCGTTGCTTAAGAGACGTGATAATGCTTAGTTTGACGTTGTGTTGAGAATGACTACGCAGTTCAGAACACTTCTGGGACACAAATTAATCATAGTTATTGTCTTCTATAAAAACATTCTTTGTTTTGAAGGCGCGTCGTCGAGCTGCCGCGTTGTAAATCTTAATTAAGTTCCCTATTTCTCAATCGTTAAATCTTAAATAAAATGAGAATTAGTATGCTTACAGCACTCATATTGTTCTTTCCTAAAATGCTTTTCACACACATACCCGTTCCCGCTATTGATTTGTCGACGCAAACTCTCGTCCACAACACGGTCCTTCGGTGATCACGCTTATCCAAGCTTCGCGTGTTTCTGTGATAATTCATCTGTCTCTGCAGGAATTTTAAAAATTTACACTCCACTGTCCTTTCGACTTGTCACGCAACCATATATTTAGCAATTTCTCCTGGCATCGCGAAAAAATCGACTAAATACGATGATTTTAAGTTCCCTCAGCAAGATTTGTATATAGTATATAAATACCTTCTCGAAAATTCTTCTCGAATGCACTTTGGTTTCAACACGACCAAAAACAATGAGTTTTTTAGTCACATGATCGTACCTTCCAAACCATCCCATTATATTAAATATGTTTGTGGATTGCCAGAAACCTGTGAGAAAATCTTTTTGTCTTCGAGCCACAGTTTTTCTCCACGTTCATAATATCATGAATTAGTCTGCATTATATATAGATTGCATGAGATAAACTATGGCAGACTGCATCAGACTTCATTACCCTGTACGCATCGTACTTTATTATAGACCACATTATTAGACCACCATTGACAACATGATTGTTTTCTAAAAGTCAAAACGTACAAAGAATTAGCGTTTATTGCAATTAAATTAATTAAATTCATACTTCATCCCAATCCTCCCCTCCGAGGTCGTATTTACTTTATGGGCGCTCGCTTGGGGCGTATCGGCAATATTTTAATATGACTGGCTAGCTATTTTTATGTAAAATGGTTTTTTTTTAAATTTTTTAGAACGTCGTCGACAAATGGAAGGTATGTTCACGCTAAATTTTGGTAATTATGTATTCTGTTTTGATTTTTTAACAGAACTGTAATTGCGCTGAAAACTATTAGTTGATTTATACATTACACAAGGCTTTGTGTGGTTATTTACGAATAATGAAAATTTTTTATCAAAACTCGTTGATGAGAAATCGCATACGTCAGCCTGCATTTGACAGTCTTATATTGTACTGACCTGCATTCAAAGGCGTTTTGTGGATGTGACAAAACTCTCAAGCGTCAAGTCTACAACAATTCCGCCCATTCTTACTATAGGTATTGACGCCGAGAACGAACACAATAACTGAGGATTTTTCATTACCTAAATCAAAAAGCCTTGACTAGGAACGTTCAGACACATGACCAGATATAGTTAATAAATATAGTCAATCATAGGCGCCGGAAGATTTGCATTATTTGGGGTGGGGACTTAACTTATGTATAAGCTTGAGGGATTTATAAGTTATGTTTAACCGACGATGGGAGATTAAGATTTCAAGCTGCGTGACCTACGTTTCTTCGTGAATAACGTAAGCTACCCTGCCTCTCTAGGCCCCACCATGGTTAGCGCTGAGTGAGAAAATTTTGGAAAATAATGAAGCCTTAGATCGCCGGAAATGGCATTTTCAGGGTCTTTAACTTTTATGATTTCGGTTTTCCGACGCTTTTTGCCCTACCCAGTTATCACGATTGTTTGACAAAATCGCCATTTTTAAACCCCTATCGGCCTAACCATTATAGATACGCCCGTGGGTACATACGCTATGATCTAGCACATAATCGTTTCCTGGGAACAAGAATGGTGTGTCGAATGGCGATGGTGTTTGTACTCGCCTTCCACGGTCCCAGCCCCTAATGGGTAAAATGACGAGAACTACGAAGTAATGACTGAGTAATGACTATTTTTAACTAATGAAATAAAATAAGAACAATAAAAAACCACAATGTAGTACATTACATACAGTACACTGTCTAAAGTGTTGACTGTCTAGAGAATCGGTTACTCTATGTACTACAGAGTAATGAGTGCTAATTTAAGATTATTTGGCTGTTACATGACAACATGGTAATTCGAATGGTCAATGAAGACTTTATGGACAGTAGACATCTTCATTGTCAAGGATTAGGCCAAGAGCCTAAATAGCTCTTACGACGTTCATTAACATATACGAACTCCTTAGCAATGCTTGATAAATCAAGTTGATCAGTTCTTTCTTTGTGGATGTGCATAACAATAAGATGATTAAGTCGTTTCTGAGTCATGGTGGTGCGTAAATAATTTTTTAATTTTCGCAGGGCGGAGAAGCTTCGATCAGCGGTAGCACTGGCCATTGGAACCGTTAAATAGATTCGAAGCAGTCTGTCCACCTGTTGTAACATTTGTTTACTATGTGGACTGGCGTTGAAAAGTTATACGATAGTGCCAACAGAGGTTACTTTTCTTACACCCAATTTGTGTTCTACGTTACCAGTCCTAAGCAAGTCAGGAAGCATGCGCAGTTGAACGGCTAATCTATCGAGGTCTAGGTCTTTTCCATATAACTCTGAGAAATTTTCTGGCAGCAGGACCGTCTTGTCATTAGAAGACGTCATAAGCAATTTCTCAGTATCTTTGAAAACTGACAAAGAAGGCTGGTTGAATCTGCGTTCTAGTTCACTTATGAGCAGATCGAATACTTGAAAATATTGTTGACGAAAATAGATTTCGGCTGACGTAAATATTATAGCATTAGCTCGGCTCAGTTTAGAGGGATCGGTCAGATTCTTTGATTTGCTCAGGGTCGTTTCTTAAAATTCCGAAACTGCTACATCTGAGTGTTGCCTTGTCAGAAACGATATTGCTTGAGCGACAGACCTACAAGCGTCTTGGGCATTGAGGTCATGACCCTGTAACACTTTGGAGACTTCCTCAGTAGCACTAAACACCAAATATGATAAAGAAAGTCCGAATAATGTTTCAAACATGTGTTTCAAAGTTCTTTAAGATGGAGTTAATCGCACCTGTTCGAACAGTCCATCGGGTTGGACAGAGTGGCTTTAGCCCCGGCGCGTCCCCATTAAATTCTTCTTGAAGATGCTTAAAGATTCCAAGGCGCTTGGTTGATGCGCGCATTATGGTAGCCACGCCTGAGGTAAGATTAAGAGCATTCTTTACAGCTAAGCACTGGGGACTATAGTTTTGCAAACGCAGATTGAGATTGTGTGCCAAGCAGTGAACGAAGAGTGCTAAGGGTTGCTCGTTTTGGATACACTTGGCAACGCCCTTAATTGATCCGGCCATATTTGCAGCTCCGTCATATGCCTGTCTATGGCATTGGGTCAATGGAAGAATGTTAATTGTTCAGCAGTAGTGCTCTCTACGTCAACCATTCCAATGAGATCTTCAAAAATGTTGTATTCAGGGTCCACCCAGCGTAATGATATTGCAAACTGTTCAGCACCACTTAGGTCTCTGGTTTCATCTGCAATTATTGAATACCATTCTGCAGCACGAACTTCTGCAAGTAGTTTTCTCAACAACTGCGTGTACATTAATTCAACCAATTCATTTACGATGTCATGTGATCTATAGTCTCCTTTCTTTAGCCAAGCCTCCAGGCCAGGAACATCTTCATCTTGACATTTAAGAACTCGATAAAGATTTCCTTCTTCTTCCTTATGTCCGCGAATGGCTGATCCTTGTCTTAGAAGTAATTAAAGAGATGATAACAGCTTCATGACCATTGTTCGGTGCGAAGACTTGCTGAAAGAAGCGATGCTATTAAACCTTTTAATGAAGCTTGATGGGAAAGTAGCGCCTGCCTGTGCAAAAAGCTACCCTCATGCTTACGAAATTTCTGCAAAGCATTTTTCCAATTATCAAATTCGTCCTCAGTAAAAGCAGTAGCAGTGGCACGTTCAGTTTTTTTCAGTGATGATGAAGCTTTTCGACAGTAGTAACAGAATACTTTGCTCTTTCTCGTGCAAAATGATAACCAGCTCTATTCTTTAAACCAGTTTGGAGAGAATGACAGATTTTGCTGTCCTTGCCTTTTACTAGTTGAGAGAACAGCAACATCAGGGTGGTATGGATGTTTGAGATCATTTTCGCAGCACTCAGATATGCAATCCTGTTCAGTGACACAACTTCTTTCTTAGCCACCCCCCCCCCCATTTCACTCGTGTTTGAAATTTTGTGTTTTTTTGGGGGGGCTTCAGCCCACCCCTAGCCCTCCTACCCCCTGGTTCCGCCGCCTATGTGGTCAATACTGTATGCAAATAATGACTGTTTATGAGCACAATGGTAAGAATATTTTCATGAGGTGAAATGTGATATATTCCAACCGCATATTGTATAATGTGGTCAAGTTATATTTTATTAAAATTTGTTCATAAGTAGAGTTTTCGTCGCAAAAGACTGCTCTTAGACCTCTTTCGTTCATTCGCTCAAGTTTATTCCTATCACTGGACTTGAAATGCCAGACAAGACTTCAGTCATGAAAGTATGGCACAAATGCTGCCTTGTAAATATGCAGTTTTATGGTAGTGGATATTAATTTTCTGAGTCTCATGAAGAATCTGATTCTCTTGCTGGTATTCCTACAAATATATGACACATGATCTGAAAAGTTCAATTCTTTATCCAAGGTTACTCCAAGTAGCTTCATCTGGACTAATACTTGATTGTCACTGTCTACCTTTGTAAAATCACTTTTACCTTTAGTCATCATCATAACCTGATATGTACTAAGGTTTCCTTTTAGGTAGTTCGCCTTATACCTCTCACTCGTAATCTTCCCATTTTTCTACAAGACCTTTGCTGAGTCCTCAATTGTCTCATTTGAAGAATAAAGCTGATGATCATCTGCATACCTGTACATTGATTGTTGCAAAATCAAATTCTCATAAAACAGATCGTTTTGATAAATATTCCACAAAACTGATCTCAAAGAAGAACATTCTGAGCAATCAGAATTTAATGAGTTGTAAAACAAATAATGAATTGGTGCAATGTTAAGAATGTTTTCATTCGGTTAAAATGAAATGTTCCATTCGGTAGGCGAGGCGATAGCCGAGTGAAAATATTCTTACCATTGCACGAATAAAAACATTCATTATTTGTATAATAATCTTTCTCAAACCAAATTATTTGTATAATAATCTTTCTCAAATCATTTGTATAATAATCTTTCTCAAATCTTTCTCAACCTCAGATGTCTTGACAGTGATAGTAAGTGTTTAGCGGACTGACAGTGAAGTCGTTTTAATTTATTAACTTAACATACGTTTCAAACATCGGTCATCCTGGTAATCAGAACTGCCCGCATAAATCGCAGGAATCTTTCTTATTTCGTGAAATATTTTCATTTGAAATGTTAAGTTGTCCGCCATCTTGAATATTTGTGCATATGCACGATACGTCACAACAGGGGTCACGCGATTTTTTTTTCTTACAACACAATGATTAATATGCTCTTATAACCGCATGCACGGTAGGTGTTTCGGATTTCAGCACGGACTAAGAAGATTTTAAACAATATTTGATTGTTGGTAGGTATTTAGGTGCAACTTCGATTGGCTAATCCCTGTTGTGACGTCACCAAAACATTGTTAATGAGGTTAAAAATTAATCCAAGATGGCGGACAGTTCGTTGATTTAGGTGAGAATATCTCCTGAAGTAAAACAGATATGAAAATTTTGCAATAGACTTCTATACATTGTTCTCTTTCAAATGAGACAATTAAATTTTTTGTTGCCATGTCCCTTTAAATATTTCTAAAATTCCCACTTGTACGGATTGTCGGGGATTTACAGTTGGAAGACGTCGGGAGGGTAAGGTCAGGTTAGTGTTTTTTTCAGCAATTGGAGACATTTAAAACGCTTGGGGTTTGTGTGACTTTATAGACTGCGTTAGCCTGCATTAGACTGCATTGCAATATTAAATAGGCTGGGTTAAGTCATTGTCCGGTAAATATGACAAAATTCTCACGCTTAAAAAGTTAACTCTACAACAACCCGTGCCCATTCTTATTCCGGAAAAAAGCCTTCTCCATGCAAGTCTAGGATAAAGCGAATATCGATATACTGGTACACGGAGCAATATACTATTTCCAACATTTATCCTGCAGGCCTGAACCAGGGGTATTCGATGCTTTATCACAAAACCTGTCTAAAATCCATTTTTACGCTTTCCACAATCATTCAATATAATTGCATGGGGAAACACAGGTACTATAAGCTCTACATGGCTCGCCAATCTGAATAACATTGACCTGCAACCAGTGGCTACAATGTACTACCCTGTACTAAACAGTATTAAATGAACTGCGTTATACAATTCGGCCGTAAATATGATAAAACTCTCATGTCACAAAAAAGTTAGCTCTGCAACAATCTTGCCATTTCTTGCATATTAGTGAGGTTCAGCAGTGACTCAATCTACCTTAGCCAATCAGATGTGTTTCATCCTCCTAATTAGCCAATCAGGTTACTTGTAAGTCAGAAAAAGGTATCGGTAGTGGTAGTAGAAATTAAATGTAAACTTCGCTACTATATTAAAAAAAAGGCCCTACATGCCCTGGAATTAATGTTCTTAGTGTTTGTACTACAATTAAAACTAACAATAAGTATCCGATATTTCACTAACTAAACCAAAAATTTTCATTTGAAACGTCCAAAATTTGTTTGCATCGTTTAGATTGAGAAGAGCAGGTCACGACGATTAAGGGCCACGTATTTTCCATGCTGCAGATTTATATGTGCTTTTTCGCATGGTTTACTTCAATATTAGTCCCTAATGTCTCGATTAGTTCACAACAGAAGTTGTGTTGCTATAACATTAACGAAAAATCAAAAAAGCGACTTGAGAAGGAAAGTATTTTACAATATAATTTGCAAGATGCTGTCACGTTTCGTCGCCATCTTGGCTTTGGATTAACCAGACGGAAAAATTCTTGCAACCAGAGTGGGTTATTATCCTAATTTTACCAGCTATTTTCATCAGCTTCGACTAATCCTGCTTTCTGGAAATGTAAAACTGAATCCAGAAATTGTAGATCGGCAGAGCGAATGTAATATAAAGAACATAAAGATAGCACATCTAAACATTCGTTCGCTGAAGAACAGGGCTCGTTGTATTCAAATCAAAAACCTAATAACTGAAAGCAATTTCGACATTTTTACTATATCGGAAACATGGTTAAACAAACCAGTTTATGACAGTAAGATAGCAATTCCCGAGTATATGTTTAATATCGTCTTGATAGACTGGTCAAAACTCGTGGCGGAGTATGTGTGTTGGTGAAAGAATTCTATAAAGTTAAACCACTCGACAAACTATCATCAATATCAAACGCCGGTTTTCACCAATTCTGGCTTGGTGTTCAGATTCAAATTCATAAATCTTTTATTATCTGCACAGCATATAGAGCCCCAGACTGTACTCTATATTGCTTTGATGAGGAATTTGCAGAATCGTTCGTTTAAGCATCTATGTTGAAAAAAGACAATTAGCTATATCTTTAGTGATTTGAATTGTAATGTATTAACAGCAGCGATAGCGGTGCTAAGGCTCTATTAGACTTTTGTTCGTCGTTTAACCTCAAACAATTAATAAACAAACCGACAAAAATAACTGAATAATCTAAAACTTTGATGATGTTGTTTTGGTCACAAAAAAAAGCATGGTTAAGAATGCCGGCGTGACACCGGTCTCTACACTCTAAAAACAGGTGTGTTTGATAACACACCAAGGTGTGTTTTAGTACACACCAAGGTGTGCACAATAGCACACAAAGGTGTGTAATTTTAACACACCTTTTTACTTATAATCAGAAAACACACCATGGTGTGTTGGAAAACACAACAAGGTGTGCTGGAAAACACACCAATATGTGTAAGAAAACGCACCAAGATGTGTACAAAAACACACCCTATTTTTACACACCTTTTATTACACACCTTTGAAAAATACAAGCTGTGTTAGGAAACACACCTTTTTGATGAAAACACACCATGGTGTGTTTTGGAACACACCATGCACAAGTTTGAGAAACACAGCTAGGTGTGTTAGAAAGCACACCTTGTTTTTGGTATGTTACGAAGCAAAAGTATGAAGAATTTCATATGGTAAATATAAATGATATATAATTTGTCATCATCATATTAACATGGTGTTAACTTCAGTTTATCCGTCCTAACATGGCGACTCAGAATATCGAGCTTAGTCTTAGATATTCAAATCTTGATGTGTTAAAAATATTAGCCAAAATATGATTAAAACTCTCACAACACATCAGATCTATGCCGCCCGGTTGTCCAGTAGCAGTTAGATAAGAATGTTATGTATTTATTTTTTTCTTACCCGATAAAAATGTAAACTATTTCATTTTTCGTTCCGCGGGCAAGTAGGTTTTTATCCAGTTGTTTCTAGAGATCAGTGGTAGTACTACGCGCGCAAAGCTCACCGGGAATCTTCACACTTGGACTCCGTATATTTGCACGTTGTATTGTAAATGTGATGTTTATAGCAAAAGAAACAGTATTTTAGCCAATATTGTCAAAGAAATAACTCCCAATACATCACAAAGGAAGGTGTAAAAGTCAGGTAAGCACATTGTTTTGATTTTTGTATGGATAAAGCAAATTTAACGTGTAATATTTACTTCCTTGAATTCCTTCCATCGTTTATAATTTTAATAGAATCGTGTTGCATTTAAAATTTGAATTTCGCGCGATAGTATTTGGAAATAAATAGATTTAAATTCATTTACTTTATTTTCCTTGATGCATAGCATTTAGTTCGATTCCGTTAACCTGTTTTTTTTTGGACTGGCAAGGTTTTAATAGTGTCTCTTGCCTTGATTGCCTGATGGGGTCATGTTATGATGTGGCCATAAAGGCTTGAAGCCAGACTCAATGGCTGACTGATCATCTAAGCAGGGAAATTTAATGGCCTTTAACTACTTTCTACATTGCTGAGTTTTTAACATTTATTTACTTACAAAAATATAAGTACTTAAAACTTTCATAGTTCAAACAATTTCATTAGTGCTCAAACTGTTTCATTGTAAGATTTGTTATGCTGCATTAATATGCTCCAGTAAAAAAGTTTTTGGCTATCCAGTTGAAACTACATTAATTGTCATGTAAAAGTCTACTCAGGGTTTATAGTTTTGAATGGCAGTAAAATATTTTGGTTGCAATGATGACTTGGCTTTAATGTGGCCAACTATTGGAATGCTTCTCAACAAAATATTAGAATTACATCCTTAACCTTATATCACCTATTATTACAAGCATAAATGCTTGTAAGCACTGTGATGTGTAAAGTCAAAGATACTAATTGGCCTACTGTCAACATTCTATTACCGATACTGAAGAATCCTTAACACTGAACATGTTTGACACCATAATGCTTAGATTTGTGTCGTTCGAATAAAGACTTCCTGCCCCTCTAATCAAACTTGCTGTATAACTGGCAGGAAAGAAATAGTGTTTAATTCATGATAATGATAAAATATTGTGTGACATTGAAATGCTGGTAAAGGAAATTAAATCAGTTTTAGGGGGGAAGGTGCAAATGTCTAAAATTACATATCAAATTGCCCTAATTAACCATGAATTAGCCTCACTGCTCTTTCAGAGGCAGAGCATCTTGTGTTGAACAATAAACCTTTATGCCATAATGTTTTACATTTAGTGTCTTACATTATACAGTACTTGATTTTATAATGTCAATTTGCTTGACACCAAACAATTCCATTCATCAATGAAAAAGTGCTACTAGTAAATCTGTTGAATTAAATGTAAAATTATAAACTTTGCTATTTTATTATTCATTTCTGATAAATGTACTAGGAAGAGTGCTGATACTTCTTTAATGCATTGTTTTTTTGTCAAATCAAATAATAGAATATTTTGCATAGAAGGGTGATTTATGATAACCTCATGTATAGTATTAATGCCTAAGTTATACCTTGTTATGTAAGATATAATACTTATCTTAATATATGACGTATCTTATTACAGACTAACAAAATTTGGATTGCATGCATATAACTGCCTGGAAACAGCTTTGGGTAAACTTGCATGCGAAGTCAAAGCAAATGATGCAAGGCTTCGTTTAAAAGAGTTGAATCAAGTGCTGCAAGGCTTCAACAATTAGATGCAAGATATTTTGATTCATGATTCAGCCTTGGAAAATATGGGATTCCAGACCAGTAACTCCAGTAAGCAGTTTAACAGCATTTGAAAATGTTATTTGAAAATGTGTGACAATGAGAATTTTGAACTCTGCGCTAATTAGTAATTATGTAGTGATTACCTATTGATATATGTAATAAACATACTAACTGTACCCAAGACCATTAAATTGTTGATATACATGTCTGTGACACAACCAGAAAACTAATTGGTTGAATTATTCATAAATTTGTTGGTTAAAACAGCCAAAAACAACTATTTAGAGCAACAACAACAAAAAATTTACTTTGTGGACCATTTATTCCTTGGCTGTTTTAACCAATTAACTCAAATGCATCTAACTGTATGAAAACTGGCATTGTCAGTACTCTGATAGATATGATCTCAGTATTATATGTCTTTGCCAAGTCCTACCCTCACAGTATGATTGTGGTGCTGTTTATCTTTTATGAAATTGTTTTGAACTGCAGTGAGAATGCTTATTGAGCTTGATGACTGAGTGATTATTATATATTTTCTAACTGCATGTGCTGTGTATATTCTGTAACTTGTGTTATTAGTCTGATACAATAGAAATAAAAAGTGTCATTTATGAATTTACTAGTTAAAGGATAATACATTCTCAACAAGTTCATGTATCTGTACTCACATAACTATATATAGTGTGTTTTCTTCAGGTAAAACTGAATCGTGTGGTTTTCAAAAGGTGTGTAAAAAGCATGTTTATTGGTGTGTTATATTACACACCTTCTGTGAAGGTGTAATATAAAGCACTTTCTAGGTGTGTAGCAAAACCCACCAAGGTGTGTTTGAAAACACACCATGGTGTGCTAGAAAACACACCGAGGTGTGTTAGAAAACGCACCAAGGTGTGCTAGAAAACACACCTTTATACAAAACCCACCTTAAGGTGTGTTAAAATTTGGACAGGCAGAAAACACACAAAAAGGTGTGTTAAATTAACACACCTTTTTTTAGAGTGTATCAGTGATCATCATTTGGTGTATATAACCCTATAAATTTCATGAAAATTTCGCTAAACCAGTTTACATATCATATCGCAGTTATAAACACTATGAGGTCGATTCGCTCGTACAGGATATTTCTGGCGTTACGTGGGCAGTTATAGATGATCTTGATGATATTGAAGACAGGCTAAATACCTTTCATATGCTTTTCAACCCAATTCTTGACAAGCATGCCGCTATCAAAAATATGTTCGTGGATTGCCAATGTGAGAAAAGTTTTTTGTCTGCGAACCACACTTTTTCTCCAAGTTCATTATATTTAACAATTAGTCTATATCATATATATTACAAGTCACCTGGAAATTTATACTAACATGAATTAGCCTGCATTATATAGATTGCATGAGATAAACTGTAGCAGACATCATCAGGCTTCATTACCCCGTACGGAAAAATATTAGTTGATTTATACAGTAAACAAGGCTTTGTGTGGTTATTTAGGAATAATAAAATTTTTTATGTAAATGTTGATGAGAAATCGCATACGTCAGCCTGCATTTGACAGTCTTATATTGTACTGACCTGCATGCAAAGACTTTTGTGGATGTGACAAAACTCTCAAGCGAAAAAGTTAGGTCTACAACAATCCCGCCCCCTCTTACTACTAAATCATCAGACATTCAAAAGGTAAAAACATAGACAGAGATGAATTGCACAGGTAGCACAGGTTTAGAGTAGGGGAGACTCAGAGCACCTGTTAAAATATTGCCATCAAATTTGTACAAGTGCCATTGATAATATTAGCCTTTTGCTTTTCTTTTTTCAGTCATAGGCTTTTTAAAATGACTTCCATTGTTTTTTGCCTTTTGCCATTACAAACAACAAAATTGAAGCTTTCATCATGCTGCAATACCTCCCATCAATGTGTGTATAATTCCATGTGACTAAGCTCGAGGGTGTGTAGTATAAAATAGGTACTAAGGTAAATATGATCGCAACCACTTGTAGACTCTGAGCCGTAATTTATTTGCTGATCCAGAATCAGATAAGTGATGTCAGTAAAAAGTACAAACATTTCATTGTTTAGATTCATCTAAAACAATTTAAGATTTAAACAACAGGCAATACAATGCCGTTAAAACGTAAAACAGCACATCAAATTGCAATCTATTTTACTTGTTGATTTCTTTATATTCCAGGTAAAAGAATACATTTACGAACAAAAGCATTACGTAACATAAGTTTACTTATGAGGACAAGCCTGTCCTTGAGCCTGTATGCAGCATTGTGCTATACCATGTATTGAATGCTAACGTATTCTTTTATGTATTTAATTCCTTTTCTACTCGCTAGCCCGGCATCGCTACAATAACAACCCTTCTACAATAACCATATTCTGTATACGTCCATCACTTAAGGGGCGCATCCAAAGGTTTGTCTCTACAACACCACATCCCTCCCTTCTTTTAAACACAATCTTAACTTGTCCAATGTCAACAACTTCCTGTACTAACTATATATACATCAAATGTTAGCACAATCACTTTGCGAATAACTAAGTCTGGGTTTATTGGGCTTCCTTTTTTGTTCTCTTTGAATGCGGTTTCTGGTTGATCTTCGTAGCACTGGTGCTTCCACTTAGTTGTTTATTGGTGCTTGCATTTCGTTGTTCATCTTCGCTGTTGTTGTCCTACTATTGGAGATTTCATCCTCATCTTGTTCTCTCATATCCCCATTTATCTTTTTAAAGAACGAAGCATTCCTTTTTATCCTGCGTCTTTAATTTTTCTGCTACTATCTTCGTTCCTTGCCGCTCAGTTACTGTGTATGATGATTCTAGTTCAAATTTTGTTGTAAATTTGTCCCCCCTTTTTTGTTTGTGTATAACTTTGTCCCCAACTTCAGGGTTTGATGATTTGGCATGTCTTCTTTCGATCATTCGCGTAATCTCTTGCTCTTGTTTTTGCCTTTGCTTCATTTGTTTTGCCTCTTTATGTCTGTTTATCACTTTATGTTTCGGGTTTGAAATTGGCAAAATTCCTCGTATTGGGCGGTTAAATAAAAGTTGAGCCGGCGGGATGTTCGTTGATCAATGTGGGGTAGTTCGATAGCTCAATAAATAAGAACCTAGAAAGTTCTTGGACCCAATTATGATTTTCTGCGCGAGCGGTTCTTACTGGTTTGCCCTGGGGCTTCATGAATGCTTCTGCTTCCGAGTGGCCTTGTGGCCTTTCAGGCGTCGATGTTTCGTGTTTGAAGTCATTCAAAAAACTATACTAGGTATACATATTTATCGTTTTATCCCAGCTTAGTTACTTTATGTAGTCTTTACGTTTTTGTTAAACAATGTGTTGTGTGAAGCATATGAACATTTGTCACCGTTCGACCTGTTTTGAAACATGTTGTCCACTTTCGATTTCCACCTAACTAGGGTGTAAAATTTCAGCTCATATCAGCAGACTTTGAGAAATGCCGAGCTCGTCAGACGTTTTGCAAAGTGACGAAAATAAATGTATGGATTGTGAGTGAGATTTAATGTATAGGACAGCGTAGCCGGAAATGCAAAAAATGTGTATGAATTATGTACACAGTGTATAATTGCATACACGATCAGCGTTGGATACTTTTGAAATATAGAAGTGATTTTATTTCTTTTGTCGACAGGTTTAAAAATAATTTTACGTCTAAAACAAACATCCTCAATAATTTGAAATTAACTCTAATGTAACAACTGATTAAAAACGAAATCGTCTGGAAAAACATAAAATATTAATATGTAATTTCAGACTTTGCATGGTGAATTATATTATTTTATATAAGAAATTTGTGCAACACCATGTAATTAATTTTATTGAAAATATCTAAGCTTTCGGCCCGTTTGACTCAAGCCATCATGAGAGATGATGGTGATGATGGCCTGATGATGATGGCCTGAGTGATGGCCTGATGATGGCCTGAGTCAAACGGGCCGAAAGCTTAGATGTTTCAATAAGATCAATTTAATTACATGGTGTTCCACAAACTTCTTATATAAAATAAAAAATATTAATTTTATTCACCCCCCCCCCCCCCAATTAACGTTCTAGTTACGGCCCCGAGTTCGCAGTAATATCAAAATTGCCTTTAGATCATTATGACGAGGGTAAAGGGTATAACATAATTGGTGTGAATTCGATAATTTAATGCTTGGTTTGAAATTAGAAAATTATCATATGTGTTGACAATTATCCGATTTTCTTGTATACAAGCTTGTCGTGTTAGCTGCCCATTGCGTGCTTGATATTAGTGACTGGATCATGGTTGATCGAGTTCGAGTCAAATGGAGTATTTTTTTAGTCGGTACGAGAAAGTTGTTTCTCGTTAATGCGTACCAACGGTCGATATAAGTGATAAACTTGTATAGTTTATTTTTTATCGCTATCTTTTTTTAGAATACTCATTGGCGTATGATCAAGCCCTTAAAGACGGCGAAGCAGAAAATAATCGAATTCCAATAATAATTGTTGGTAGCGACAGGGTTGGCAAATCATCTTTGAGAAAGCATCTTTTAGGCTTGCCCTTCGACATTGAAGAACAAAGTACAAACGGCATCGACGTCGACGTCGTAGAGTTAACAGCTGAAAATGCGAAGGATCCGTGGGTAACAATAGCGGGAAGGTTTTTCACGAATGAACAAGAAGCAGAAGACGAAGCTTTAAAGAACGCGGCGAAGCAGGCTTTGCACGAAGATCAAAAAGACAGTATAGAATCCAGTATATCAATAGATGATCCATATTTTCAACGTAGGACAACATCCGAAATCACAGTTGCCCAATTCCTCAAAATACGAGAATTAAAGTCGAATGATTTTGGCAGCGAACAACCTGCAGCAATTAAAGTGTTTGTTCATGACTTCGCGGGTCAGAGTATATTTTACGATACGCACTTCTGTTTCTTAAAGATGCTGTGTCCTTATCTGTTGGTTGTCGATGCAAGTCTTGACCTTGATGAACCCGCTCAGCCACGGTTCAAGTTCAAGTCGGTTGATGTCGAGCGTAAGCTAAATGATCCAATACTTCAGACCAACCTAGACTGTTTGTTGTCTTGGTTAACCGTTTTGGAGAAGCTAAGTGATTTCTTCAACGAGAACCAGAAAAGAGAGGATCTAAAATTTAAACTACCACCCGTCGTGATTGTGCTGACCAATGTTGATAGATGCAAGGGAAACATTGACGAATCGGCTAAAAGGATCAAAGGCCTTTTGCGTCAGAAAGCGTTTCAAAATGTACTCCCACATATTTTCCGTATTGACAACACGTCGACTGAGAGAAATGGCAGTGAGATAAGAAGGCTTCGGGAGTTGCTTTACGAGCTCACCACGTCCATCCTGAAGAAACAACCCCCGATGCCTGTTCGATGGTTAAAATTTGAAGGAGTACTTAGTAACATGATGCTAGAGGGAAAGATGCACATTTCAATTGAAGAGGCGCGTGAAGCAGCCAAGTTATGTGAAATCGACGACGCTGATGCCGCATTGAAATTCTTACATCACCAGGCTATAATCGTTCATCATAGCGAATCACCAGTTGTTGTGCTCAGTCCACCATGGTTGATGAACCTTTTCACAGAAGTAATTACAGTTCCACAGAAAGAAATCCCAATAGATGCTCCCTTTTATGACCTGTTAGTATGTAGGGGAATACTGATGCAACATTATATTCAAAGAAATGTGGACGGAAAGCTCTTGGAAGATTTGATGAAGCAGTTTAGTCTGATCTGCCCTTGGGAGTATGAAGGAAAGTGTGCCTACATCGTGCCATCAGTAGCTCCACTTATGGATGAAGGAGAAGATATACAAGAACTGCTAGAGAAGAGCTCAGTTATCCCGGGTTTCATCCACTTCAACTGGTCCTACGTTCCACTTGGCTACTATACAAGATTCCAAATTCAAATGATCGAGCTTTGCAGGAAGGACTTATTAAGGATTCCTGAGCTTTATTGCAACTATACCCTCCTTTCATTCCGTCGAACAAAAGGCAAATTTGATGTTTGCCTCATCAAAATTCCTCGGATGATTAAAATTGGTATCGTTCCTCGAGAAGTTCCTGATCCAGAAGCTTGCAGAACCTTTGTCAACTTTCTTAGAAAGACCCTAGAAAATTGTATACTGAGAATTAGTGATGAAGAGCCTTTGATGTACAGAAATGTTGATGCTTCGCTTATGGTGAAATGTTCCGCTTGTTCCTGGAGATCCAAGACTTGTCTCCTTCAGCATTCAGGCAAAGTAAAATGTAATCGTGATGAATGTTGCCACTTCTGGAGTCTGGACTATCTTCAGAACTGTGATGAGGATCCTGGTTGCGAAAAAAACAATCTTAGAACAATCACCTTTTCCCTGGACTGTGTCAAGTTTTGGCTCTATGAAAAAGGTACAGTCGTATTTTAAAGTTTCATCCTATTTTTAATGAGCACAATGGATATTTGCATGGTTCTCTTATCTGGTATACCAAATTTAGCATTAATCAAACCGCGAGGCCACTGTTTAAAGTACATTTTGTTTCAGTTACATTATCTATGTAAATTTTTTTATGAAATTACTCGAATTCAAAGATTCTAAAGAACAAGAAAATGATTTCTGAAATAAGTAATTTGCGAGTTAAAGTGTTCTCGCGTTGAAACATTATTTTAAAGTGCATATACCTTCCAATGAATACCCTGATGGAATGGAATGTGGTTCAACCGTTTTCCACTGCGCACTATTACTGCGCCTATCTAATAACAATTTCGTGCATAGCATAGGGGGAGAGAATTTGTAAACTGCGCTGATAAGGCATGCATCAGGATTTACACTTTATCCAGTGGCGAAGCCAGCCCGACAGTTTGGTCATGCGTTGCAAATTTAAATCATCATCATTATTTATTTCTTTAGAAATTGATTCCTTATACGGTCTATAAACAGAGAAAAATTTGTATTTGCAGGACCAAATGTAGGGCTGGCTTCGCGTCTGACCCTATCTCTTTGAAACTCAGTTCCTATTTACATTTGTGATTTTGCAAAGATTCCAAGCCGAATAACCATACCTCACTTCCTTTAGAAAGTTTCCTTAAAAAGTCCATCAGATGGTTGCGAAAAACGTTCTCACGAAAAGTCAAAGCTGGCGCCATTTCTGGAACAGGTGCCGTATTTTACCTATCATATCTTCTAAACGAGCCCAGTGACCCAAACGTTTTTTGTTTTTGCTTTATGTATATCATAAAATTCATCCCTGCGATGTTTTAGTAAAGTTTTTTATTAGAGAACAATTACTGCGTAATTAGTTACCTATATTAGCTATTATTTATTATTATCATTGCTTTTATAATCTGCAGTTGTTATCAGTGAAAAACGTGCTGTGGTTTTGTACCGCTAACTTTTAATTTTTCCTCCATTCGTTTACAAATGGCTCATGTTTTTATTGTGCATTTTCTGTAGATGAAGATGTTTCACCTTCAGATGAGGACCCAGGTAACAGCGCTGGAAAAAGTTAGTTATATAATTGTGTAGGAATGTTTAAAATTTTATGTTTATCTAAAATTTTTATGTGATATTCCGAACTTCGTTGCCAAGTTTGGAAGTTCTTCGCGAAGTTTTAAAGTTCATTTCAGAATGCGCAAGCCGGTTTGTAAACAAAGGCCTGAACTCAAAGAGTTGACTCTGACGTGATATGGGCAATGTGTGTCAGGCGGAGGAAATAATTAGTATTCAAATATATGACGTAATATGGGTTGAACGTGGGGTAAAGCAAGTGGTGGCGTCATAATATATGCATGACGTTAGTCAAGGCTAGTTCGTGCAAGAAAGTCATTAAAGTGTTATGTCATAATAGACTTAGCGTGAATAGCGTCATAAATCACAAATTTAACTTACTTCTATGGCAATATCCAATCTTTACATTAAAACATCTGGTTAGCAAGTTTTTACTGTCCGCTGAGCCTCAGGTTAGCGTAACTCTTATGAATTATAATAATTTCCGTTTACTGTGTATACAGTCTTCCTATCAACAATATATTCATGCAAACATGTGTTCGTAATTCGATACTAAGAGTCTAAGTATTTAAAAGTGTCAATCAAAGTTAAATCAATTCCCAAACTAAAGTAATATAGTCTAGTAAAGTAATTCAGCCAGCTCCCAGAAATGGCAATTGACTGGCCAGAATCTGCATAATAAACATGCGACATTCTAGGTTCCGACTCGAGTGGCCCTCCTGTTTATTTTTATTCTGTATCCACTTTTCTACATGTTTACTACTTAAATTGGATTGCTAACTAGCTCACAACATTGCAAATAGCATACAGCATCGAATGCGCTCCTTGTTTTCCCAAGAATTGGGTGTTCGACATCAAAAGTGGCCACGACGAATTTGTAGGCATAAAAACTCTATGCAAGTTATTTAATTTCAGATTAATTGCTTTACCCCATGTTCACCTCATATTGCGTCATATATTTGAATGCTGATTATTTCCGCCGCCAGACACATTGCCCATGTTATACGTCATAGCTCATCTGTATCTATTAACAATGATATAGCAATAGTATTCTTGTGCTCATAAGGGAGTTAAAACATTCAAATTTGAATGTTCGGCACTAGCGCTTGACTTCAAAGAGTAGCCTTTTCTTGGGACACACTATATTCTGATTGGTGTCTACATTAATAAGTTAATGACTTATAGACGGGGAGGGGGGCTTATATTGGGAAGGGTGTTATAATCGGAGGTTTGCCGTATAGTGTATAACTTCCCGACATATATAGTTCTCTGATCTGGTATACCAAATTTTGCATCATTAGGTCGTGTGGTCAATGTTTAAAGAGCATTTTATAACTTATGTTATGATAAGAAATCATTCTGTTAAACATATTAATTAAATGTTTATAAAGCGTGAACAATTATCAAAATTTTGCTTTTTATGCTGTAGTTATCATTATCTAGTTGTACGTTGCTTTAATTGTATGTGTCTATTATTATCTTTAACTGTGTCTATTTATGTTCCTGTAGAAAATGTTTCTGCAGCAAGACAATCGCATTGTGAGCATAAATCCAACAACCAGGAAGAAAGTAAGCATAAATTACTGCTTCCGTTTCTTCTCTAACGGAAGTAAAATTCGTTATAGCAGACTGATGAAATAATAAATCACTCATAGAAGGTATGCCTTAAAAAAATGCCGCGAAACCAATAAATTGGCTCTAACCTATGTCATTGAATCGTTCTATGAAAATTTCGAAATGCAGTAAAACATACATAATGTTGAATTTTTCATGAAACACTCAAATTTAAATTAAACCTAGAAATGATATTTGGCATAAGGAGGAAATGATATTTGGCATCAATAATTTGTAAGTCCATGCAAGTGTTCTTTATTGAAACCTTATTTTGAAGTGCATGCATGCTTCTGACGAATACCCTGACGATATGTAACTAGATGATTCAACAGTGTTCCACGAAGGTGGTAAAGGGTATTTTCGTCAGCCGTAATTGGCTAATATCTGTTCGTGTGAAATGTGAAATGCTTGATTTTGGTGCCGCGAAATGTGATTTTTTCTGCTCCCGTGAGGCGTGATTCTCAATAAAATTGCTCTGTGAAATGAGAATGATAGATGTCAAGCTCCTGAAGTATGTATGAGTCGATTGTTCAAATAAGAGTAAAAATTCTTCGGAGGCCTTTCAGTGATGAATACATATTGGAGGATTATACATATTGAAGAAATAAGATTTAGTCTGTTTAAAGTAACGTGATAGATCTGTAAACAAACTGTTATGTAAGTTAGATGAAACGTAAAGCTGTTTTTTAAGACACGTGAATTATGAAACTGCCCCCCCCCCCGCCCGGTGTGAAACGTGATCGACAATCCCTCTTTACCACCCTCTTCCACTGAATCGCACTCTTAATGCGCCTAATGACAATTTCTGGCATAACATATGAAGTCAAACTATTGCAGTGTAAAGCGATATGAGGGCAAAGGAGAAGGCAATCTTCAAACTGTAATGATAAGACATCGTTCAGGTTTACACCTAACTAGGTCATGAGGTTCCTTTTTGTTTGGGAATTTTTTCTATTTACGTTCGTAAATTCGTTTCAAATTTCTCAGGGATTATTGCAAACTTTCCAAGGCAATTAACAACACCTCACTTGCGGGATTGTGATTGTTTGTGTGAAGGTGCCATGTTTCACCAATCATATCTTCTAAACTAGCCCAGTGTCCAAACTTTTTATGTGTATATTCTTGCATACTAGAGATGTTTCCGTAACGTTTCATTGGGAGATCAATTACTCTATGATGAGTTATTTTTTAAGTTCTTAATTAATTGTTATTTATTCTTATAATCTATAGTTGTTATCAGTGGAAAACGTGTTGTGATTTTGTACCACATTTCGTAGTCATGTCTAGTTTAAATGTTTCCTCCATTCGTTTACAAATAGCTCATGTTTTTATTGTGTATTTTCGGTAGATGATGATGTTTCACCTTCAGATGAGGACCCAGGTAACAGCGCTGGAAAAGGTTGGTTCTATAATTGTGACTTAAGTTCATTTCAGAACTCGCAAGCGGCTTTGTAAAAAAAAGGCTGTAATCGGCCCCTGAACTCAAAGAGGCCAATCAAATGCTTAGTTTACAAACCGGCTTGCTAATTGTGAAATGAACGTTTGAACTTCGCAACGAACTTCGCAACGAAGATCGGAATATTACAGTGAAAAGTTAGCTGAAATCGACTGCATGTAATAACAATCTGAAGTTTCGTAATTTTCACATTTGCAAGTGATACCCCACACTTGAGTTCAAAGGATGCCGACAAACGACGTGACAATAGAGTAACGCATCTTCAACAATGACGTGACTTGGGCAATGTGTATCAGGCGGCGGAAATAATTAGTATTCAAATATATGACGTAATATGGGTTGAACGTGGGGCAAAGCAAGGGGTGGCGTCATAATATATGCATGACGTCAGTCAAGGCTAGTTCGTGCAAGAAAGTCATTAAGGGACGGACCATTAAATTTTTGAGGGGGGGGGGGGGTTGGGCAAATACCAAAAAAAAAAATTCGCGCACTAAAAAAATACGGAGAAAAAATATCGTGCACAAATAAACAAATTTAAAAAAAAATCGAGCAAGTTGTTTATAAGGACATATACGTGTGTGAAAAAAATCTTGCAATGAAATGTGATAGAAAAAAAAATCCAACGTGTTTAACTGGCACGAAAACAAAAACATTTGTAGTTTATTTCCGCCGATTATCCACAGCCATGTTTATCTCTTAATTTTTTGTTTGCATCTTTATTTTCTAATGGTACACTAATTCTAATTTTACTTTACTTTAACCATTTTTTTTCGTTTTGCAGTCTGGCAAGATTTGTACCACCGTGTAAAAAATAAACTGTAGGACCACTCAGCAATTCAACATGTCCCCCTATTTTTATGCAATTTAATGGGCAGCCAGTGGAACAGCCAGTTCAGCGTTTCTATTGGCCAGAAAAGGCAACTGACTGACCAGAACCTGCATAATAAAGATGCGTAATGCCGTATGCGCGGGAACACTAAGGTCTCGACTCGAGTGGCCCTTCTGTTTATTTCTATTCTGTGTTGGAACTCCCTCATCCAAACACAGGGCACTCTCTTCGCGTGCGACCCGTAGCGTAACTCTTCACTTGACAAAGGTGTTTGAGTGTTATAGGCTTGTAATCGCGGAACCCGAGGCGACTAATTGTTTTAGTATAAATTTCCAGGTGTTTACAAATGATAATCAACTAAACTTTACAAAAATTCTCTTTAAATTGATCACTGTATACATAAGCGAAAAACTCTAGGCTCTGGCTAGTGACTATCACTTCAGAGACGGTGAATCTCGACCAATCAGAAAGCAGGAAAATCGATAGTCACCTGGAAATTTATACTAATATCACATTTAATATGACGTACCCATTGATGTGAAAATAGATAACCTGGATATAGTTTCTATAGCTTAAAAATCTTAGTCCCATGATCCCCATGTTCACCTCATATTACGTCATATATTTAAATACTACATTATTTCCGCCGCCAGACACGCATTGCCAATGTTACGTCATAGCTCAAGGTGTGTTACTCTATTGTGACGTCATTTGTCGGCATCCTTTGAACTCTAGAGTGGAGGTTTCAATACGGTCTTCACTAGCTTAATAATATGTTTGTTTATTATAGTTAAGAGCATTATTAATAGTTTATATTATAGTTTAGAGCATGACACGTTTTAAAAAATGGTTTCTATAGTTATAGCATTTTGTATTTTTTTAAATTTTATCCTACACACTTGCAACTTTCTTTACTTGACCATTCCTGCAATATCTGTACGTTATGAAGAATGCAATGGAACGAATTTAGGAGGTGTTCATGTCAGAACAAAGAAAATGGTGATTCTATAATTTTGAAAAACCATGTAGTTTAGCTTGCAGCCGATAACCTGCTACCATAAACCTCGTATTATAAGCTCTGAGCTCACATATGTTCTTTATACAATGGGCGGCTTATATAATTGTAATAAAGATATGATGATGTAAGTCATATCTTTCCTATAATTCTTTGATGTTGCTACTAATATTTCCCTTTATTTCTTTTTACAAACACAAAAACAATCCATTTTTATCAATAAAGTGTGTGAAAATTCCCTTCACAGCGCCATAACTCTTAACAGCAACACAAGAGTTAATAATGTTCCCAACTGACCAATCACATTAAGCTATTTTATAATTATGCTAATGTTTTGTGTTTCCGCCCAAAGCTAACGTTTTTCGTATTCAAAGTCATCAACTCCCCCCATTGGCCAGTGTGCCATATTCTTCCTCGAGATACTGGCCAATCCGTTTATTACCAATAACTGCCGAAGCCTTCTTGGACGTTACTCTTTGTGACGTATCAGTCTTACCTTCGCCTCCGCGCGCTGACTGTACCTTGTCTTCTTCCGTGTCTACGCACCGTATCTCTAATGGAAAGAGTTTCTGTGAAGGTCGTCCGTTTTTCACGTGAGGAATTCGAGCACATTGCCGTCTCTGCCTATCATGAGTTGTTAAACCATGCCTATCGACCACAATCCTAGTAATATGCAATATGCCCTCGATGTCATCATATACGAGTTTGTCAAGGGACGCGAATTCAAAACAGCCTCGATTTCTACGAGAATGGTAGATAATTGTAGATAATGGTAGATTGTTCAAGCACTTTCTTTAGGCAAGTTGTAACTCCTTGGACCATGGACTTAAAAAATACCCCCCACCAGGGGGGATTTGGCAATATTGAATCTCCACTCTATACCCTTATTGATAAGAAAGTTCTTAACCTCTGGTATGTCGAGTAGTCTTTGAGGTGTTTTTTTCTTTGAAGTGTTCCTTCAAGCCATTATGAAGGACGCGTTCATGACAATATCGTACAATCAGAGTAGTGAGCCAATGATAACTAGGCAATAAGGCAGAAAATCTCGTAACATATGGACGTTCTGCATTACCCAATCGTCCCTTGTAACGATCACTTGATCTTCAAGGTTTCTGCAGTTTTAATGGACAATTTGCATAATAAACCAAAGGTCGAACTAGGCAGGAAGAACAGAATCTTTTACTACACTTAGAAAGAGCATTTTAAGATTAGTAGAATTGCAGAGTTTGGTGGCGAAATGTTGTAAAATGCGGAAAATATAGCCCCGTGAAGTTTGGAAATTTTGTATATATTTGTATTACGCGCGGAAAAAGTTACCATTTTCGCGGTAATTTTAGCTGGAAAATGGTAACTTTTTCCACGCGTAATACAAATATATACAAAATTTGCAAACTTCGCAGGACTATATTTTCCGTATTTTACAACATTTCGCCACCAAACTCTGCAATTCTACTAATCTTAGGGTCCTCTTTCTGGCTGTAGTAAAAGATTTTGCTCTTTTTGTCTAGATCGAATGTTAGTCTATTATGCAAATTGTCCATTTCTGTCGCCGTAGATGAACCAGTATGACACGGTTTCCTTTGGATGCGGGTGACAAACCTCAATACATAAGCAGTAATTGGTAAGAGCCTGTGGGATCTGGATACACGTTTAGGATCAATTAAGTATATTAACTTGAATTGAGTATTCACCAAGCTTGTAGTTGGTAGACCTCCTTGTTTGACTCTTCTTCGAAAATCTTCCATTCCTTTTTTCTCCCTTGAATCCAAAACAATGCGGTGATTACGTGCGTCCAGCACTTTATTCTGTCGATACTGATTGCTGATTCAAACGCCGATACAACCTTTGCCATTAAACGTGCAAGAATCAAAGCAGATAACAGTCCAAGTCTTGGTAGTGAAATTTTGGAAAGTGGAGCTACTCTTGTCTTTGACCGATGAAGTACGAGCTTCGGTTTCGACGCTCAAATAGACAACGGCTGCATAGCAGACTGGAGAGCTTTCACAAAACTCATGCAACTGATAAGATACGGGACCGTCTGAATTGTTATTCAGGAAACGATATACCCAACCTTCCTCAGTTCATCGTACCATCTTTGCAATTTACGATACAATAAAGGATCGTCCCAGCCCAACTTGCTCTGACAAAGTTCTTGGAATAAGACCTTCATCTCAGTGAAAGTAGAGTGAGCACACCCAATGGGTCAAACACTTTGGCGATTATCTTGAGAATACTTCGTTTACTAGAAGGCAATTCATTTACTAGCTTGACTATGTCGTCAAACCGGATCGCATTAATACATCCGCTATCTCTGGCAGAAGCACGGGTCTTTATACAAGCATTCATTTAGAGATGGATTGTTATCAGCTTTTGCCGAGGCGTCATAGACGATTCTGAGCTTCGTAGTATTCTTGTCACGTCTGATGACTGGATGGTGGGGAATATGATAATGTACTGCACCAGCTGTTTTTGCTCCACTTGGCTTGATCTCTTAAATGATTCCCCTTTTAAGCTGATCCTTGATTACCCCATCATATTCTTCGATGATGTTCTGTGCCTTTAACTTACCCAGTAAAGATCTCAGGCGCCGCCTACATAGCCGGTAGTTATCTGGGAGTGTGTCATGAGATGGTTTCCACCGCAAATTCACCTCATAATGGCCATCTTTGAAGTCAACGTAACTTTTGAATTAATCTTGTACTGTTTCTACATTTGTTGAAATCCCAATTGCTTTGAGGTCCTAAAATTGATGCAATTGCTTCTCCAGACGTTTGTCCCTAGAATGGATGACAGCCGTTTCATTGCTTACTGGAAGGACATGTGTCAAATTCACTTGAGTTGATGCAACATCACTCTCAACTGGGCCTGAAACAACCCACCCAAACATTTATTTAGTTATCACTGGTCCAAGCTCCCTCCGTCTGTTTTTCCCTTCAAGAAATGCCAATACTAGTCACCATGTCTACGTCAGATCCAATGTCACTCTCTGGACCAAGGTCTGCGAGCTTGAGTCCTTGAAGATGGGGGTAGCAATTTCAATAGCTTGGTTATTTAATGGCGAGCAAATTGTGGGTATAGTGAGCGCATTAAACTGAACCGTTTGATTGGATTCTTCCCCCTTTAGTGTAACTTGCACAAGATCTTGTGTTTAAAGCTGACCGACACTCGAACCGAACGTTTTTATCATGAGAGTTTCTTTCCTGATTGTGGGTAGATTTAATGATTCTTTCACATGACGGGTAACGTAAATGCTAACTGTCGAACATGCCTCTGTCGAAAATGATCCTTGCTTGAATAGATTTCTCTGGGTTTTCACTATTCACAACAGTTGCTATTAATATCAGTATGCAGAAGCACAGACGTCTTTACCTCTGTGAACACATGGTTGGCTACTGCTTCTTTGGCACCGTCCGCAGGTGACTTACTACTACCGTTATTTTGCTCTTGCTGTAAGGATGCAGCAGCCAACGATGACGCATGTTACACTTAAAACAAGATTTTGCACTGCAGTCCTTTGCTAAGTGTGACTTTCGCAAACAGATATAACATTGACCTTCTGTTTTCAAAAGCTCCTTCCTTGTCTGAACAGGTGAGGCTTTGGACAGTACGTACGTGATACCTCATATTCTTGACTTGAGCCTGAAGAGCAGCTGCTGATGAGTAACTGCACTTTGAACGTCCTCCATCCCCCTTCATACTAGATCCATGTTTCAAATTTTGCTTAGAATTTTCCTTGATAGCAGAATCTTAAGACCTCTTACATGAACTTCTGTGCTATCATAGACGTTTTGGATCTTGTTTACATCTGTTGCACAACTTCTAACTTGAGTAAAGCGTCTATATGAGCATTAATGATAGTCTGTTTTTGTGTAAAACGTTCCTTTCATGAACCCAGTCCAACTTCATAATTCGCAGATGTCAATCGTAAACCTGCAACAGCAGATGCAGCTTCGCCCTTCGAATAGCTTCGCAAATAATTGAACTTTTCCACGTCAGAAATATGGACATTATTATGAATTGCGCACTTGTAACTATCCCACCATTCATTCCAGATCTTTGGGTCGTCATTGAATTTATTAAGTTGTAATTTAGGTAGTTTAGTTTTTACCTGTGTGTCTTCAGTCAAACTTGAATCTCCTATCTTCCTGGCATAACATATGAAGTCAACCTATTGCAGTGTAAAACGATATGAGAGCAAAGGAGAAGACAATCTGCAAAAAAATTACAACCAACTATCTCGTGAGGTTCCTTTTTGGTTGGGAATGTTTTCTATTTACGTTCGTAAATTCGTTGCAAATTTCTCAGGGATTATTGCAAATTTTCCAAGCAAGTTAACAACACCTCACTTGCTTAAAGTTCACCAAGAAAGTTCGTCACTTGGTTGCGGGATTGTGATTGTTTGTGTGCTGGCATGAAGTTAAAACTGGGGCCATTGCGATGAAAGGTGCCATGTTTCACCAATCATAACTTCTAAACCAGCCAAGTGACCCAAATGTGCATATGTGCATATTCATGCATACTAAAGATGTTTCCGAAAAGTTTCATTGGGAGAACAATTACTGCATGATGAGTTTTTTTAAGTTCTTAATTAATTGTTATTGATTCTTATAATGTGTTACGTGTTGTAATTTTGTACCACATTTCGTAGTCATGTCTAGTTTCAATTTTTCCTCCATTCGTTTACAAATAGCTCATGTGTTTTATGTGCATTTTCTGTAGATGATGATGTTTCACCTTCAGATGAGGACTCAGGTAACAGCGCTGGAAAAGGTTAGTTCAATAATTGTTTCTTAATGCTCATTTTTATCGTATACTGGAAAACAATATATAGGAATCATTACATGTAATCTAATTAGGAATGTTTAAAATTTTATGAAAAGAAATCTTTGCAGTAAAAAAATCGTATTTGAATAGAAATTTTTACTTGGTTGTTGAGAAACATTATTAAAAACAAATTATTAAAGATGAAGCAATCATTATCGTCGATTTCAGGTCACTTTTCACTGTAATATTCCGATTTTTGTTGCAAAGTTCGGAAGTTTGTCGCGAAGTTCAAAAGTTCATTTCAGAATTTGCATGTCGGTTCGTAAACAAAGGCTATGATTGGCCCCTGAACTCAAAGAAACCAATCAAATGCTTAGTTTACAAACCGGCATGCAAATTCTGAAATGATCTTTTGAACTTACTTCACAACGAACTTCAGAACTTCGCAACTAAGTTTGGAATATTACAGTGAAAAGTTAGCTGAAATCGATCCATCCAAACACGGGACACTCTCTTCGCGTGCGACCCGTAGCGTAACTCTTCACTTGACAAAGGTGTTTGAGTGTTATAGGCTTGTAATCGCGGAACCCGAGGCGACTAATTGTTTTAGTATAAATTTCCAGGTGTTTACAAATTATAATCAACTACACTTTGCAAAAATTCTTTACTGTATAAAAAATTACTGTATAAAAAAGCAAAAAGCTATAGTCTCTGGCTAGTGACTATCACTTCAGAGACAGTGAATTTCGGCCAATCAGAATGCAGGAAAATCAATATTCACCTGGAAATTTAAACGATTATGACACAACACTTTAATGACTTTATTGCACGAACTTTCCCCCAGCTCATCTTGACTGACATCTCATAGTACGTCATATATTTCAATACTGATTATTTTCGCCGCCAGACACACATTGCGTATTTTACGTCATAGCTCCAGGTGCCATACTCTATTGTGACATCATTTGTCGGCATCCTTTGAACTCTAGAGTGGAGGTGTCAATACGGTCTTAACTAGCTTAATAATGTATATATATATATGTTATTTACCGGATGGGAGGTCCGTACTGGAAAAATATTTTGTCGAGGTCTCATCAAACGGGTATATTTTGTTTTGTTATTTTCGTGCAGATATTTCCAGCGGTTTCGAAGGGGAAGTTTGTAAAGGCGACCTAGAGTGGTTGGCGCAACGTTTAAACAAAGATGTCGATAAAGTTGCCCGGCTGTTGGGAGTGGATGAACACGAAATCGAGTCAGCAAGACAAGAAGGCGATCGTGTAGAGCAAAACTTCAGAATCCTGCGCTGTTGGACAACAACAACACGCAACTCTGGAAATATACCAACGTGGAAAGCGATTAAAGACGTCCTTGAAAGCAAAGATGTGAGACGGCTTGATGTGACTCGTGCCCGTTTGAATGAAGAAGAAATTGATGCTCGTGTTTTCGTGTGGCTTGAACCCCGAGTGGCCGCCTTCTGTCTCGAGTATGGTGTGGTTCTTGGCCTCCCACGTTATGAAATAGATATGATATGCAGCAGTGTTCAAAGTCCGAGGGAGAGATCTAGAGATATACTGAAAAGATGGAGGGAGACAACGACAACACCGAAACTCGAGGATTTGATACAAGCTTTGGAAGACGACATTTTAAAGAAGAATGAACTAGCCAAAGAAATGAGAGAAGAATTTTTGTGTGATAACTAGTTCAACATGCGAATATAAATAACAGCAGAGCTAACTGTGTTTGCAAGATCGCAAAAAATTTGTAGTGCTGTTAATTTGCATTAGGATGTATACATGAAGACAATTTTTTTTAAGTAATCGAAGACATCCCCGCTGCTCATAATTACTGTACGTTTTTTTAAAATACAGTACTATAAATAAGGTTTTCGGTTCCACGCTGTAAGCAAACAGTGATCAGCGGCTGCATGTATGTTTCAGCGACCGATCGCTTCAATCGCCCGCTGGTTTGCTTCGATTCCTGGTGGGAACTTAATTATTCACTGCCAAATATAAAGATTTTTTCTATTTTCACTACGTCTTATAGTTCGTTGTTCGAAAAAAATAGTGGTGATAAGGAAATGGCTTTAAACCTTATTTATATATGTTTAAGCTTTTTATATGGGCGTACGGGCCGTGCGTGTCCCTCCCAGTTGCCCGTCGGACATTTCGGCTGAAACAGACGTATGTTATTCGTGTAGTTTAATTATTGTGGTGCATGGATGCACTTCAATCACGAAACCACAACAATAGCGTTTTATCACAAGTCGCTCGATCGCTCATTGTACGCAGCAAAAAAGGTGCGCCTTTTATTGCTGTGTACAATAAGCGAGCGACTTGTAGACTACGTTTTATGAAGTTGTTACTAGTTACTACTGCTAGTATTTTAGCCGTAATTGCTGTTAGTTATTTGTTATGGACGTAGAGACTATTGTGGTTAATGTATATATTGTTTGCGGACACGATTCATCAAGACGTTTTTTTTTACAGAATAGTTGCTGTAGTCAGTGTAGTGTAGTTAAACATAACCTGATGTCTTGAATCTAACTGCGGTGTGTTACTATACTTGTGTTTGAATGGTATATAGCCACAAAATTATTACATTTATATTGCTTTGTACACTTTATCCAAATTTAATATCCATGTTTGTTGGGGGCATATTTTTCCAAAAATTTCCTTGCAAATTTGGGCCGGGGTTATAGTACGGAGGAGGGTGGTTGATTGAAGGCTTTCTGATTGAAGACTTGCGTGTGGGTAAATAAAAAGTAAAGCACCTCAAGGCTTAGGTAAATTTGAGTTTATTGTCATTTCAAGGTATGATAGTGTTTTATGTCTTGTTCATTTGCCTTTCGGACAACATATCCCTTCTCCACTTGAAGCAAGTAATACAACCACCGGAACGCTTTTAGCGCAAGTGATCATTTTGAAATGCTCAAAAGAAGCACATAATTTGGTGCCCCGTGGGGTAATTTGAGACAAGAACAACAAACAACGGAAAAGAAGAAATAGAGAAATGAATGTTCTGCTTCCAGATATGAGATCCAGATATCCACTTTGAGCACAGATTGTGAACATTTGTCAGTTTAGTGATGTAATTAAAACCCTAGCTATCCCAGTCCTAAAATTTCCAGACACGATCGGTTAATGCACCATAACTGAGAAGGAAACAAGGTAATTGGGGGGGGGGGGTCTTGTCGCTGAATCCCAAAGGCCCTTTTCAGATTCCACGAATCGCGAAGAAGATAATTTCATTTTCACGAAGGTTTTAAAAGACTCCAGACAACATGACTGACAACATGTCAGACAAGATTGGGAAATGATTCAAATGAAGCGGAAAGCAGATGTTGGGATATTGTAAAAAAACAATGAAGGTCGTAAAAGTAAGAGTGATGAAAGTACATTGTATTATTTCTAAATGGAAAGTTCTTGATAAATTATGTCATTCCGTCTGCCATCTTGTTTAACCATAGGCGGCCCATATCAGTGTATAGTTCATATAGAGATCAACATATGTGCAATTTGTCTGCGCATGCGCGATTCTGATCGCATGCAATAGCAAATGGCGGTTTTCAGATGAAATGGTGAGATTTCTCATGTATTTGGCGATAACAATGTGGTGATTTTTTGTGCAATCTGTCGGAATTCGTCTGAATCCTAAACAGGTAAGAGTATTGTTTTATTTAAGTTTGATTTTAATGTAATATTTATCTTCCTTGGCTTGAATTTTCATTGTTTACTAGTTGTCAACCGTGCCTTCGTAACTCCATCAAGTTGTTCGATTAAACCTAATACGGAGGTTATTTAGGTCGTTCGTCGTTGGCATAGTAGGTTTTTTAACTAAACATGTTTAATCTGTCTATATCTTGGTATAACCGATTTCAGGAATAACCGATCACCAATTTATTATCATTATTTGGCCATCAATTTGTGCATGCACATTGAAAGCAGATAATACAAGAACTACGTGGCATTAGTGATTCATTTTTTTCACAAAACGTAGTTTACTATCACATAGTTGTGTGCCAAGTACCCGTAAGGATACTATGAGATATTTTAAGTTGAAATAATCTATGATCTTCATTACATTTTCAATTTTATTGACTTCATACAATATCTGTGGATAGAACCTCAAACCCAGTGCAACACATGGGACTTATTTGTGTGTGTGGGTAAAAAAATAAAAAATGAGTCATGGAAACCTCTTTATATTTTGTATATTTATTATTTTTGATTTCATGGAGAAAAGAAAGTAAAGTTCCACCATAAAAAAATTGGGGAAAGGATAGTTTTAGCACATTTGTGTCACCAGTCTATTGGCCAGACATGTACTTGTCTGTTTGATAGTAACATGATAAAGAATAATATTTATTCCAATTTTGATTCACTTTATGATTGAATTTTTTTTTATTACAACAACAGGCTACTCTATTATGTCTAATTTACCGCATTTAACGTTTTAGCTATGAACTTAACTGACAAAAATTTTTGCTATAGTTATTATTCCTTATTACAAGTGACTTACTCAAGGATTCAAATGATTGTTTTGTTCAGTAAATGTGGATTATTTAAGAAACTGCTCATAGAAACCACACTAAAAGAGCAAATGTTTTTCCTTATCATTTGCTCAATGTTTAGCAACCACTTAGTCTATTAAAAAAATTGGGAAAACACCCCAATTTTCAATTGGTTCCAACATAGTTAGTATGATATTTTTTATGTAACATTTGGTCTCAAGATATATAAACATGTTTTGCATAGTTGATTCAACAACTTTTTTTTATTCAATAAACTTCACGTCAAGGTCATTTGTGAGATATTTGTGAATTCAAACGTCTTGTTACAATCTCGTTTCAGTGTTGTTTCTATGAGCAGTTTCTTAAATAATCAAACAGACAAGTACATGTCTGGCCAATAGACTGGTGACACGAATGTGCTAAAACTATCCTTTCCCCAATTTTTTTATGGTGGAACTTTACTTTCTTTTCTCCGTGAAATCAAAAATAATAAATATACAAAATATAAAGAGGTTTCCATGACTCATTTTTTATTTTTTTACCCACACACACAAATAAGTCCCATGTGTTGCACTGGGTTTGAGGTTCTATCCACAGGTATTGTATGAAGTCAATAAAATTGAAAATGTAATGAAGATCATAGATTATTTCAACTTAAAATATCTCATAGTATCCTTACGGGTACTTGGCACACAACTATGTGGTAGTAAACTACGTTTTGTGAAAAAAATGAATCACTAATGCCATGTAGTTCTTGTATTATCTGCTTTCAATGTGCATGCACAAATTGATGGCCAAATAATGATAATAAATTGGTGATCGGTTATTCCTGAAATCGGTTATACCAAGATATAGACAGATTAAACATGTTTAGTTAAAAAACCTACTATGCCAACGACGAACGACCTAAATAACCTCCGTATTAGGTTTAATCGAACAACTTGATGGAGTTACGAAGGCACGGTTAACAACTAGTAAACAATGAAAATTCAAGCCAAGGAAGATAAATATTACATTAAAATCAAACTTAAAGATAGGTTACAGTCGCATCTGCGCATGCACCGGTTTTCCATGCTTTGTTTACTTCCGGCACCTACAAACAATAACATTCTCCCCAGTCTTCTAGTATTGCACCATAACTAATTATTATTCATTGCGGAAATTTTATCTAAGAGGAGCGATAGCGAAGCTTCAAGCTCAAATCCTACGAGTTCGAGCGCAAATCATGCTTAAACTACATGCAGAAAGGATTACTATGCCAAAAGAGGGTCGTCTAGAATCTACTTATATGAATTGTTTCCTCGATGGCGGGAATTTAAAGACAAGCACGCTCTGAAAACAGATGCGGATGTTGCGCGCAAATATTGTTACATTCCTTCGACGCTACAGAAGCCCCAAAAGCGACAAAACAGGCTTTGTGGTAAGAACTTGATTAATTAACAATACATGAAAGTTGGCAATTTCATATGGTAACGAACTATAACGTTTCCTGATATGTTTGCGTCTTTTCATTCAGCCACTTGCTCACGCAGACTAGTAATATTCATGCGACAGTCGAGACATCAGTTGAGGCTACAATTTCATGGCTCGGAAGCGAAGCCACATATTAATACCATCACCAAGTAAGTGAATATGTCTTCTATTTCTTTGCAGCAATGTTTTTGAAAAGTTCTATACTCTCAAGACGCGAATTTGCCGGTTGTATTTCTTATTTTTATATCTGTCACCTATACAACAACTAAACGTCGATTGTCGCCCGAACGTTTACCCTAGGGTTTACTAACGTCTTCGCTCTCATAGTGTGTAAAATCAGTATAAAATAATTGAGGCTTTTTTATATGTTAAACTTTTCATGTGTCGTATTTATGGCTTTGAAATATGAAACCACACATGTTTGTCCGACATAAAACAGTTATAAATTTCAGGACAAATAATATATGGACACAATTTTGGAATAGGAAATATATACTATCGTCCAAAGCTGCCAATGTGACAACTTCTTTTGTATCCAATCAGAAACAGCGAGAGTCAGAAAGCAAATTCAAATTCGACTATTATCTTCTCACAAATCAACTGTTTTTATCAATATATGTATCATACTATACTGTATAGGGATGTCCATATAAGGTGATGATGTATCACTGTATCAAATATTCAAGTACCTTTAACCTGTGTGTCATTGGCAATAAAACAAAGTTACATGTTAGGAGTAATAGGATAAATTAGTTATGTCTAGGATTCCTGGTTTAAGAGCCTGTCATATGCATGGTAAGGACAAAGCACTATCCAAAGCCTCATATGTCCCTGGACATACATGAACACCCAGCCATTTGACTTGAAAAAATCAGTTGACCAATTACCCGCCCTTTTGTAAAATAAATGGTTACCTGTTTGGAAATCCCACTCACATGCCTATCATACTTTACTACTTCAATTGCAAATGCTGAATGTTCAGTGTTACTGACATATTTATATTTTTAGGGCAGTGATGAAACAAAGAAAGAGGACACTCCTTGAATGATTGAATATTTATAGGAGGAATGGTTGTTTTCCATTCCTACTACATTGCTGTATTAATTGATGACTACCAATATGTGAAAACTATGAATTAATTTGTTTGCAAAATAACCTTAGTGTATGTTCCCCAAAGAAAAAAATACTATTCTTGGTCAACTTGCTTTGTATGACACAGTTTACAGTCGCAGCAATATAAGCGTTCCAAAAATATCCGACCAATTCATTTGCTCAAATTTAGAAGTTCCTCTGATCAATTCCTCAATATTTTTAGAAAAGTTTATTACAATGTTCAAAACTTTCTGTTTATTGACCAATCAGAATTCTCACGAATAAGATATAGCATTCTGATAGGTAATTTAACAGGAAGTTGTTGTGTCATGCTTCTATTTTGCTGTGACTGTAATGTGACACATGTATTAAATAAGATCTGTTCATTGTCCTGCTGGTGAAGAAACATTGACTGTAACCAGTGAAGAAGACAGTGACAGTTATGCTGAGGGAATATCAGCTCAGCTACCCAATTCACCACCTCCCATTGGTGATGCTCCACAGTCAGCAAATAGACAGCAGACCCCATGTCTACTGTCTTCTCCCAAGTCTTCCTCCTCTTTGCTGAACATTTCTTCCATGAAATCTGAATCCTAGAAAGGGAACACTACTATAGATTATACTAAATAACTACTAATAATATCAAATAAGTAATGGTCACTATAAGAGATTTAATTTATATTTTAGTGAGAGTTGTACCTCTTTCTCATATTTTACAATATAATAGAGCCTGACTACAAATTTGATGTATTTAATTTGTTTGATCAGCTAGGACAGGAGCTTGAGAGTTTAGAGTTTCTTAGTAATAAGGTATGCAATATGGTAAACTTGTCAACATGCAATTGTTAACACCTTTACATGCTTCCATGAAGTTCAAAAACATAGTAATGTAAAGATCTATATAAAACGATCCCAAAATGATCTTACTGTATGATCTGTATCACCGCTGTCTGTATCTTCATGCACTCTGTTGTTCTGTTGTTCATGTATTGCCCGAAATCCCCTTCATGGCACGCGCTGAAACAAAAGTTGTTTCTCTCTCCCGAAGGCAGTGGCCACGACAAAAGCACATTGCAATATTGTCCAAGTCTGAGACAGCAGCATTCTCGATAGTGCTTGCCTCGAAATCGTCCAACGAACAACTTCTCTCGAAAGATTACCATAACGTTCGACAACACAACTCTGTCTGCCTGGCAATGTGGATTGTTGAGGGTCCCGCAATAAAAATCTTCATCATAAAGAACAAATAATTGAAATAAACACTTCCAAAACCATTAAAGCATTAAAATCCAATTTAAATACAAAAATGATTCAAACTCGCACATTCGCTATTTTGGTTCGCCGAAATCGCCGCTCTAGATTGCTTCAGATTTAAAAAATGGCTTTGGACAAAAACAGAAACGCTTCGCTGTTGCTGCACTCCTTCGCTCCTTGTTGGTAAAATTATATTGCATTGTTATGCCGACGAACTGAAATACTTCATTTTATACAATTAAAGCTGATCAAAACAAAAACGTAAACAAAGCTAGCGCATGCGCAGATGCGACTGTAACCTATCTTTAAATAAAACAATACTCTTACCTGTTTAGGATTCAGACGAATTCCGACAGATTGCACAAAAAATCACCACATTGTTATCGCCAAATACATGAGAAATCTCACCATTTCATCTGAAAACCGCCATTTGCTATTGCATGCGATCAGAATCGCGCATGCGCAGACAAATTGCACATATGTTATAGCTATTTTTAGCGCTTAGTTTCTTTCGGAGAAGAAAGTTTGAAGAATGTTCTGAAATATGCACGCAATTATTAAAAAAGAACCCGTATGATCAGGTACGGAAAATTAAAGTATAATATTTATTTCAGATTTAAAGTAATGTCATGTGTAAACTACAATTGTTGTTGCTATGTCGATGCTATCAACATTTTGCCGTGTTTTTCTGACCAAATACAAATTATGCTTCATTGTTGGGCAGAATAATCAATTATTGTATACATACTGGTATATTACAGACTGTATACATGTACTAAATATGTACGTAGAAATTTAATGTTTGGACTTGATGTTATCATGTTTTGATACCTTGCTTCTTCCTTGCAAACATGTAAGAATCTGACAACTTGTAGCAAGTCTGCAAGCAAGATGTCAACAAGTGGTTTGCATGGCTTGTTGCAAGTTATCAAGGACTTTGGAAGAAGCTTTTAACAACTTGTAACAACCTTGTTAATATTGTCAGACTTGTTACAAGGTTGTTCCAACAATTCTGTTGCAATATGACACAACAATATTGTTACAACCTTGTTATATTGTTGTTATATCATGACTGTACCAGACTTGTTAGAAATACCTTGTAACAAGTCTAATAATAGACAGATTTAGATCGAGGACGTCGACGTTAAGACGACGTGAAAATGGCGTGGACCCGCGAAATTACACTTCCGGTTTCGTCTAGGACGTCATCCACGTTCTGAACAGGACGTGAATCCAGTAGTTTTCACGTCGTGTTGAGAACGTCAAAGTTTTGTGCTTTTGTATTTAAAAAATATGACTGTAGGCATCCCAAAATCATTCTATTTTGTTGTCCATGTATTGCTTACTAATCCTAGGTAATTATTTTTTGTAACGACAAGGTTGTTCCTTAGTATTTTGGCAGGTTTTGGACGTACCGGTTTCTGACAAACACTTTTGCCGCCATAGAAAAACAACAAAATCGCAAGCAATGTTAAACTCTTCAGTACTGCTAGCATTCTTTATCAAACGAGGTATTCAAGGACAGGGAAACGTAAAATAGTATAAAAAGTATTCATAAACTAGGAAAGGTGTAAATAAACAAAGATTAACATATTAAAATAAGTTAAAACTCGGTCATTTCTAGCCACGTTGTTACAAGAATGTTAAAAAGTACAAAACATAAAAATGCCGTTTTCAGCCAATAAAACCATTGAAAGTCTTTTTAAATGTTACCAGGATAACCACTGACATGTTGTATTATATTGAAAAAACACACAGACCTGACTAAATCACTAATAACTATAAGATTTACCTGGAAAAATTTCCTGCAGCTTTTGTTTTTTTCCGAAAAATGCGATGAAGTTCACCTCTTCAAAACAACAAAATATTCTGAGTTTATTCCTTTAAAACTTCATGACTGTTCAGACACAATCTTCGGAAACACTAGGCCGGTCTTCGAAAGCTTTTCCTTGCTTATATATTGACAACTGATTGAAATATCCAACGAAATAAACAGGCGAGATGAAAACACAAAAACACTTGCAAAAAGACAAATCTGACGTTCTAGATTAAACCGGAAGTAGAAGTCAGTTGTTTGATTACGTCATTTTCACGTCGTCTTAGACGTCGACGTCCTCGATCTAAATCTGTCTAATACACAAGAAAAGGTACATATCTCAACTGTGATTGGTCAATTTCAGCACAGTTAATCCCAAACAGGAATGCGAAAGTCTATAACAGAAGTGCAAAAATCTGTAAGAACAGTGCAAAAATCTGTAACAACAGAAGGATCAATCAAATATGTATGATCTTGGAAAAAGGGAGTGCAAATTTTCTTAACTGAACAAACAAACATGGCGGGTGAAATTTGAGAGCAATTGTGGTCAAATTTGGCTGGTTTTTTAATGAAATCTATTTATTTAAATAAAATACACCACTATTGGGAAGTTCTGACTACTTTACATGTATTTATAACAATGTTATGAGCGTAAGTTTTTAAAGGAGAAAGTGAAGTGGAGCGATGGCGACTTGAGTACAGGTGTATTGTGTGTATTCTTGTCTCTACAGTTCCTTTTATATTATTAACAAGTAATAGCATGGTTTCTCATGCAAATTTAGAAATAACATGCACTTGCAAATTTTGGCGTCATTGAAGAACTCACTCGTGCATGTTATTTCCAAATTGCACTGGAAACCATGCTATACCTATACTAATAATGCCATCAAGCTTCTTACATGTTGTTTACAGCTTGTACCAATAATTGTTGTAACAAACAACTTGTGAAAAGCAACTTGTGAAACGACTTGTGTAAAGACTTCTTACAAATTGTGAAAAGACTTGTGTACAGACTTTTTACAACTTGTGACAAAACTTCTTACAAATTGTGAAAAGACATGTGTAAAGACTTCTTAAAAATTGTGAAAAGAGTTCTTACAAATTGTTTGCAGACTTGTGACGACTTGTGCATTTTTATGCATATACATGTGTGTATACACTGCTTGTTCCATGTTTGTAACAAATTTGGAACAAGGTATTGACAACTTGTAACAAGCTTGATGGCATTATCAGACTTGTTGCAAGGTTGTTCTAACATGTCTGGTACAGTCATGATATAACAAGGATGATACAAGATTGTGACAATATAATAATTATTTCATGGGTTATAAGAGACCTGTTGGAACAATTGTGACAAGTCTGGTAACATCAACAACCTTGGTTATTAAAAGTTGTTGAGAGCTTGTGCCAAACTTGTTGACAACTTGCAACAAACTGTGCAAACACAACATGTTCATGGCTTGTTTGCAAACTTGCTAGTGCAAGTTGTAGGATGTGTGTAGTATGTTTCCTTGTAGTATGTCTCCTTGTAGTATGTTGCCAAATGCAACAGGCATATAATAGCAAAGCTTACCAAACTTATAAGAAGTCATTGTTTCTTCTCTCATGCAGGCAGCATGGTGTTTGAAGACACGTGCATTGACTGAGCAAGTTTATGTTGATGAGGTTGAGGTGGACGAGGAAGGAATTGCTGAGGTCTTAATGGATGATAATTCAATGGCACAGTTACCAAGTAAGTCCATGAGTAGGAGGGTGATGTAGGGATAAGGAATTTGTGATGATAACAGTGTCAATGACATTGTGTACATATGGCAGGGGTCTGTTTAATACCGTTTTCCTGAATACCTGATAGCGCCAGTGTATCAGACCAGTCAGAAAAAATCATTTTTGGATATCAGATAGTAACCAAGTACAGGATAACAATGAATATCTTTTTCCTTGAATACCAGATAGTGCTGGATATCTAAATCTCACTGGGCGCCAGATAGTGTTATTGGATCTGGCACATACCAGTATCAGCCCTAACATATGGGTATACTATTTTATTTGTCTGCAAAAACATGTGTGTGTGTGTGTTTTCAGTTGTTTTGCTGACATTTAGTGACAAATATAATAGCCACATTGTTGTTTTATATTCATGATTATAATTCATGGTGCTGTGATGTGCTGATTTGTAGAGAATTTTCATAATGTTCCGCTCCTTCGGGCAAGCCCAAGGCTTTACCCTTCAACGGCAGTAGTAACGTATAACGTATCCAAGAAAATAAAGATGAAATTCCGATTCTTGTAATATTTATTCGTAAAAAAGGAATGCTCACGAAGGCATGAGAAGCGAATAACAACAAAATGGAAAACTCCCCCCTGGCTTGATACAAAATTAACCAATCACAAGCGTTAAAGAGAAAAATGCCGCGAAACGGTGAAAATGACGTAATTAAAGGCCCTAGTGGCCAGAACACTCCCCGTCTGGTATAAATATACCACTAAATATAATAAACTGTCCGCGTATACGAGTCGTAATAAAACGTTAAACTACAACTTTCTGTCCGGGTCTAGTTAAGTTCTTCAACAGTTCTAAGAAGAATTACTTCATTCACTGGTCTTGTATATACATGTTTGGCACCGTCCTTTGCTGTCTTGAGCTCGATTTTTCTAACTTTGCCATCAACGCTTTTGTGAGCTTTTATAACTCGTGCGAGAGGCCAGGTGTTTCTTGCTGCTTCTTTGCATCTTAGGAGAACTAAATCGCCTTCTTTAAGATTAGGTGACTCAGAGTGCCATTTCCTTCTCGGCTGTAACATAGGAAGGAACTCTCTTCTCCACTGTGCCCAGAAGAGATTAGCCAAGTACTGGACTTGCCGCCATTGGGAGGTGTGTAGGTCTCTGGAGGTGAACTGACCTGGTGTTGCAAGTAATGTAGATGGTTTCTGGGTCAATAAGGTGGCAGGTGTGAGAACTTCTGGTGCTTCCGGATCGTTTGAGACTGGAACCAGGGGTCTGTTATTGATTATCGCCGCTACTTCAGCCATTAATGTTGACAGTACTTCGTGAGTTAGGTGTTTAGATTTCAATTCGGAAAGCATGGTGTTCAAGATCTTCCTTGATATCCCGATCATCCGTTCCCAAACGCCACCCATGTGGGAAGCATGTGGGGGGTTGAAGATCCATTCACAGCCTTCTTGGTTCAGATATGTCTCGATGCTCTTCTTATCCATCTCTTTCAAGGCTGCTTCAAGCTCGTTGCGTGCTCCAACGAAGTTGGTACCGCAGTCTGATCGCATTTGGACAACTCGTCCTCTGATTGCCAAGAACCTACGTAGGGCATTGATAAAACTGGACGTGTCCATAGCCTCGATTAGTTCTATGTGAATTGCTCTGATGGTCAAGCAAGTGAACAGTACAGCCCAGCGTTTGTTGGATGCAACTCCTCCCCTGGTGCGACGGGTGGCTACTTGCCAAGGTCCAAAGACATCAAGGCCAACATAGGTAAAGGGGGGAGCTGGGGTTAGGCGTTCAATTGGTAGGTCTGCCATCTTCTGATGCACTTGCTTTCCCCTTTGCTTTCGACAAGTCATGCACTGGTAGATGATCTTGCTTATTAACCGTTTTCCCCCGATGATCCAATATCCGTTAGTTCTGATTATTCCGTGTGTGAAGTGGCGACCCTGATGTTTAACTTCATTGTGGAGGTGCTTTGCAAGCAGAGTTGCAATGTGGTGGGATCCAGGTATGATAATTGGGTGTCGTTCATCAACGTTTAGGCTAGCTCTGTCGAGTCGACCGCCAACACGTAGTAGTCCTTCACTATCAATGAAGGGGCTGAGCTTAGAGAGGGTGCTTTCTTTCCGTAGTTTCTTTCCTGTCTTGATGCAGTGGATCTCCTGTGGAAAAACTTCTTCTTGCACAGCATGGATTATTGCTATCTTCGCTTGTCTACGAGCATCAACAACACTTCCTGTGGTAGGGTGATCTACGGTTTCTTGTGAGACTCCAAGTCTGGCTTTGTCCTGAGCATTGGACCGTTTGTGGGACCGAGCAGCCAAAACCAGCAGAGACACACCTTTCAACAAGTTGTTCCAATGCGAAAATCTGGCAAACCGACCTGTTCCAAGATTTGAATTTTTCTGGACTCCCGTGGAAAGTGACTTGATTTCTGGGCGGACTTCTGGATCAGCAGGTGATGGTTCAGGGGACAACGAATGATCCTCAGGTTCATCAGCCAGTTGGCTCCCATGGAGAAAACTAGGTCCGGTAAGCCAAACACTGTTGTTTAACTCGATTGGTTTGATTGACCGTGTTGCCAAGTCGGCTGGGTTGAGGTTTGTCTGAACATAATGCCATTGATTGGGTGTTGATGACTTTCTTATCTGCTGTACTCGATTAGTGACATATACATAGAAACGACGAGTCTCATTCTGGATATAGCCAAGCACAACTTTACTATCGGTGTAGTAGACGACCAGGTTTGGTTGTACAGCTAGTTCTTCAATCACATGGTCTGTTATTTCAGTGCCGAGGACCGCAGCGCAGAGTTCCAGTCGAGGAATAGTTGTTGCATGAGGTGGGGCCAACTTTGCTTTGCCAAACACAAAGGAAACATGGACATCGCCATTTTCTTGAATGACTTTGAGGTAGGAGACAGCCGCAATTGCTTCGACCGAGGCATCGCTGAAGGTATGAATTTCTACATGATTTGCATCTGATAACGATATACTGACGTAAGGACGTGGGACTTTGACTTCTCCTAAATCGGCGAGGGACTTGCACCAAGCCTCCCATGGTTCTCTGTATTGTTCTGGCAACGGGTTATCCCAGTCATCGAGTGGATGGCGTTTGAGGCTCGTTGACATAGCCCTCAGCAACATCTTAGCTTTGATGATGACAGGTGCAGCAATCCCCAGAGGGTCGTAGAGGCTGTTAGTGATTGACAAGACACCCCGCCTTGTAAACGGCTTAACTTCATCAACAATTTGAAACGTGAAGACATCGGCTTGTATGTCCCAAAGTACCCCGAGCGAACGTTGGATTGGGATGACGTCATGATGAAGGTCTAGGTTGTGGAGATTTGATGCTTGGTCTTCAGGAGGGAAAGCTTGCATAACTTTAGGGTTATTAGACGCGATCTTGTGGAGACGTAGGTTAGCAGCGGCTAACATAGCTCTTGTACGGTGTAACAACTCAATAGCATCCTCACAGTTAGGCACAGACTTCAGTCCATCGTCCACGTAGAAGTCATTCTCTACGAAGTCTCTTGCATCTGTACCGTACTTGCATTCTCCAACAATGGCTGTCTTCCTAAGGCCATATGTTGCAATGGCTGGAGAAGAGGTATTACCAAAAAGGTGAACTTTCATTCGGTATTCAACTGCTTCTTCGCTGGGATTGTTGTTTCTGTGCCAGAAGAACCGGAGGAAATCTCTATGGTCTTCACGAACCATAAAAGAATGAAACATCTGTTCGATGTCTGTCATGAGCGCGATGCTGTTGAGGCGGAAGCGTAGTAGGATTCCAACGAGACTGTTGGTGAGGTCAGGACCAGAAAGTAGTAGCTTGTTCAAGGAAATTCCGTTTGTTTCTGCTGCTGAATCGAAAACCACTCGTATCTTTCCTGGCTTCTTAGGGTGGTACACACCAAAGTGGGGAAGGTACCATCGTAGTCCCTTCGGGGCATCCTGGGGCACAGGTTCTGCATGACCATTCTCAAACAGCTTTTGCATAAAATCGAAATAGTGCCGTTTCATCTCAGGTTTGTGATCGAGTGTTCGTTTGGTGGAGTTGAAGCGTCGAAGGGCATCTTCTCGGTTACCAGGGAGATCAGGAATTAGGTTACGAAAAGGTAGTGGTGCCTCCCATTTTCCTTCGTTGTTCTTCACCATTTGATCTTTCATGATTTCGAGAAATCGTTGATCTTCAACAGATTGACCAGGCTTGTTGTCATCTTTCGTTCGTGCAAAAACGTTTGCTCCCAAACCGTCATCGAATTTTCCGTTTTTAAAGGTTTCTTTTCTCTTGATGGTTTCATTGTTTTGGTGGTCGCTAATGTGTCCTTGGATATGAAAACGATTAGGGCAGGGTGACAGGAACGAAGGTCTTCCATTTTGGAGGATGTGGGTGTTGTAGCAAGAGATGTCGGGTTTATGTGCACCGTCTAAACAAGCGTTGCCAATTATGACCCATCCCAAGTCGAGGCGCTGAGCCCAGGGTGCGTTTCTGGCTCCATTTCGAGATTCATGAATCTTTTGCAAGGGTGGTGCATCGCGGCCAACAAGCAAAAGGATATCCACATCATCACACATCTCGGGAATCTGGGTAGCGATGTCTATCAAATGTGGGTGAGCTCGGGCTACATCTGGGGTAGGGATTTCTTCCTTAGAGTCAGGGATTGCATTACATTCAATAACGTTTGATAGTTGATGTCTACTGCTACCGTCTATGCATTCTACAATAAGATCTTTGCTATATCTTCCTTGCATGTGGGTTGTTCCAGCACAGGTACGAAGTGAGTATGTCGTCTTTGGACTGGTAATATTCAAGCGATCAAATAAATCTGATTTTCCTAATGAACCATTACTTTGATCATCGACTACAACATAAGCTTTCACCTTGGTATCGGGGTAACCATTCACATATACATTAGCGAGACAGATCTTTGAACAAGACTTTCCCCCGAGGGAAGTCCCACATACTTCGGTGCATTTTGATGTGATATCTTCTGACTTCTGGTCTGGTTGATCACAAGTTTCTTTGCTCTTGCTCTCCATGTTGCCCTTTCGCTCGTCCCTTTTCTCCCCGCCATCATTCTGTGCACCTTGAACATGAAGTGCTGATAGATGTTTTGTGCTTCCGCATTCCGTACACGTAATTTTAGCTTCGCAGTTTCTAGCCAGGTGGTCGCAGGAAGCAATACAGCGGAAACACACACGATTCTGTTTCAATATTTTTGTCCGTTCATCAAGTGACTTGGCTTGAAAGGCTCTGCATCTACTCAGTGAGTGTGGCTTTTGATGGACAATACACCAATTGGCTGGGCTTAAAGCAGGTGGGGTTGCACTGTTTCCACTTTCAACATTGGTTTTCTTCACTCTAATCTCTTCTTTCGGCCATCGGGGATTTAGGGGTGGTTTTTTGTCTGGTATATCAATGATCAGGTTCGGGTCATTTCTCTCAAGGGATAGTTCTTGGATGAATGTGGCAAATTCGTTGAATGGAGGGTAATACACTGCGGGATGTTGTTTCTTATAACGATAAGCATGTTGTTGCCATCTGGTTTGGATGTCATTTGGCAACTTTGCAATAACTGGTTTGATGCACGACGGTTCGTCGAGGATTCTGAGGCCAGGGTAACCACCATCAGTCTTGGCACATTGAAGTTCTAAAAGGAGATCTCCCAGTTCTTGGAGTTTCTTGTTGTCTCTATATCCGATTTTGGGGAAATCATTCAGTTTGTTTAGATACACTTCTGTTATTACAGTATCAGAACCATAACGCTGTCTGAGTTTCTGCCATAGTATGGCTACGCCATCAGAGGGATTATTTATGTAGGCATTACGGAGTCGTTGAGCGAGCTTTCTGGATTCGTTGCTGGTATACTCTATTATAAGAGATAACTCTTCGTTTGGAGTAATGTTTACATTTTGAATCATGTTCTTAAATGAGTCTCTCCAGCTGCAGTAGTTTCTTGGATTGTCGTCGAATTTCTGAATCTTATTTGCAATAAGTTCTCTGCGGGCCATGAACTGAATATATGAGTCCATAGTATTCGGGGTTGGGTTGGTGGAACGATTTTGAGCTTTGGGTATGAATGCATTTCGTGTTGGGTCCAGATGTTCAGTTGATGGTTGTTCTGTAAAGGTGTTCCCATAGGCGAGGTTGTTGATGGTCGTTCCTGGTTGCTGGTATGGAGTACCATTAGGATGAGGTGAAAGTATCAACTTTCTGAGGGGTGGCTGTTGTTTGTTGATGGAGTGGTTTGGATGGTAGGGAAGCTGTTGTTCGTTGATGGGATGATACGGAAGCTGTTGGTCGTTGATGGGATGGTAGTGAAGCTGTTGCTCGTTGATGGGATGGTTGGGAAGCTGTTGTTCATTGATGGGATGGTAGGGAAGCTGTTGTTCGTTGGTGGGATGGTAGGGAAGCTGTTGTTCGTTGATGGGATGGTAGGGAAGCTGTTGTTCATTGATGGGATGGTAGGGAAGCTGTTGTTCGTTGGTGGGATGGTAGGGAAGCTGTTGTTCGTTGGTGGGATGGTAGGGAAGCTGTTGTTCGTTGGTGGGATGGTAGGGAAGCTGTTGTTCGCTGATGGGATGGTTGGGAAGCTGTTGTTCGTTGATGGGATGGCTTGGTACAATGGGTTCGAATGCAACATTAGGTTCTTCGAAATGTTGTGAGTTTACATAGTTTTGAGCTCTTTCAACGGGATCTTCAACAGGTAGGTGGAGGTTTCCAGGTTCTCGATTGTCTAGTAGACTTAATTCATTGTCTATGGCTTGTGCTTTAGCAACAGCAACTGCAGCTTCTTCCTCTAATCGCATAGCTTCCATACGAGCCTTTTCATTCATCTTTTTCTGTGTGAGTGCAAGTTCTTGTTGTTGTATTTCAAGCGCGGATGCCGATTCACGCATAGAGCGCCATTGTTGCAAATGGACCTTCTTGAGAGCTGCCGTAGCTTCAGCTCTGGCTACTGCTCGAGCTGTAGTAGACGACACTGTGGATTGACGTGAGCTACGAGAACGTTGAGAGGAGTTGATTTCTGACATAAGTTCTTTCTTGCGTTGATTTGCCTCAGTTACGGCAGTGTGAATATATTCAGTGCGATTATTGGATAGTTTTTGTACAGTTTCATATTCCTTTTGATGCTCAGAGTCATTAAAGGTTGCGAGAAACTCCAGTAGAGAGAGAGATGCGGCGTCGTATTGGTGGAAACACGAACGTACTTCTGACGTATGTGTTTTTATTTGTTCTACTGAATCAGGTGTCTTTTGTAGTTTATTCACAGCGTTCGATGTATTTCGCCATAATTTCTCTAGTTTTGTTCGATCCGATTGAATTCTGTTCTGAATACACTTCTCGGAGGGCTTAGCTGATCGTTTGGGCCGTGTAGATACATCATCAGTCGGGATAGACATAGTTTTATCGGTTAATTCCGGGATTACTTCGAGTAAACTAGCTTCACTTGCATCACTTTGCAAAGAGTTTTTATCCGTATTTTCGACTAAACAAGCTTGTAATAGTCCTACCTCTTGGCTGGTGTTCGTCTTGTGGTCATTCGCGGGATTTTCAGCTGTAAATTGAGCGCTTTCGTCGGTATTCGAGGCCATATTTGTAGCGCTTTTATCCATACTACAAACGATTGCCTTCGAGTTTTCGATGATTTCACGCCGTAAAGTGACTCCTTTTTTACTGTTCCGCTCCTTCGGGCAAGCCCAAGGCTTTACCCTTCAACGGCAGTAGTAACGTATAACGTATCCAAGAAAATAAAGATGAAATTCCGATTCTTGTAATATTTATTCGTAAAAAAGGAATGCTCACGAAGGCATGAGAAGCGAATAACAACAAAATGGAAAACTCCCCCCTGGCTTGATACAAAATTAACCAATCACAAGCGTTAAAGAGAAAAATGCCGCGAAACGGTGAAAATGACGTAATTAAAGGCCCTAGTGGCCAGAACACATAACACTAAACTTTTCAGACACAAACTATAAACTGGGTTCATTTTTCACTTGTTGTTCGATTCCTAAAGGCTGGATTGCAACAAACGTTAGGTAGAAAGAACATTTTTAATCGTTACTGCATCAGGCTTAACCTTTGGTTATTTTCCAGGACCTGGGACATCCTTAAAGAGACCGGGAACTGGAATTGGTGCACCAACACCAGGTGTCAGGTATGGTTAAATGTTGTGTACAGTGCAATTCAATTGAGCTAGGTCAATAAGACAACTAAGAAATATATTGCCATTACGTTTTCTATCTTTTTATCTATATTATTATCAATGTTTTTATTATATGGTTATAGGTGTTTTAGCATAAACTAAAATACTCGTATTTTCAATCTTTTCACTAGTGAAGATATGTTTTGACTTCTGACCATATAATGCACTCATTCATATGTTGTTGTTATCGCCACTCAAAATTAATAATCATATCTTCGCGCCACTGTATGATATACTCCAGTTATTTTTTTGGTGTGGAGAAAAATTTCCATATTTTAGGAAATTTCCTTTAGTCTAAGAAAGAATTGTCATTAAATTTGCCACCCGACAAATTTTCCACCTACGTGTACCAACTCAAAATTACTTTTAGGCATTTCAATTTCCCATGCCAAAAATGTTTCATCTTTAAGACAACCTACTGGGTTTCAAAATTTCAAATTCCGTCATCCTACAAAATGATCACTATTTATCTATCGAAAAACATCGTGTCTTAAGGAGCTTCATGCAGTTAAACCTGGTTCACATTCAGAATTGGCGCAATCGGGGATGACTTATTCTTCTGGCCGATGTGATTGAGTGAATTATGTACCATAGCAAAGTAATTTAATCTTTGTCCCATACTTTAGTTTGTTCACAAAATTCATTCACATACGTGAAAAGGAGAAAATTACAAGTGTGATCCAGGCTTAAAGAGAGATTTATTTTTTACTTTTTATTTTAACACATCCTGTATCCTAGCAAGTAATTACAGTATATCATGTTTTGTAAAACATTTCCTGGATGTTTTTCTCGAAAATGTATTTTCCCAGGCCAATGTCACAATCAGGTCGTCCTCTGAGTGGATTTGTTCGACCAGGCACGCAAAGTGCACGTCCTGGAACAATGGAGCAGGCCCTTCGTTCATCAAGAACAGCCGGTACAGCAAGGTAAAGACCATGGTGACTTGGACAAAGTTGCATCAAGCCTGTTGGCTTCATCAAGTTGCATCAAGTCTGTGAAAATCAGACATGTTGAAACAACTTGCATCAAGCTTGTGAATAAAAAGTCTTGAGAATCAACTTGCATCAAACCGGTTGACAACTTGCAACAGACTTGTTGTCATCCAGCCGGTGCAAGCGAATGCGAACGGATCAAGATATCGGCTGGATGACTGCCAGATGACAAACCTGCAACAGACTTGCTGTAACTCGTGCGTTTTTGGCTGTGTACAATCTCGTACCTAGAGCCCAGTTCCTCTTGGCCGAGGAACCAAGGGCTCTGGCATAATCCATATTGTCTTCCCCACAAATTGTGGAGATCCGGTGTTTCTGCGCATGTGCAAAACTTTTCAACATGGAGGACATGGAACTTATGAATAAATTTCACGATTCAATAAACAACGCGTTGTTGAGACTTGATAAAGCGGAAATATTTCTAAAAGAAGCGCAGTTCGAAGCTTTGAAAGCCATTGTTATGGAAAGAAAGGACTCGTTAGTAATTTTGCCAACCGGTTACGGAAAGTCGCTAATTTACCAAACAAGTTGACTCGGTGCTTATCTTGACTGATATCATTATTGCAAACGCGACATTTTATACCAACACTTACCTTTGCCTCGCAATTTTTCTCGGAGTATTCATTGCTTCAGGATCGCTTTTAGTGCGGAAATTATGTAGGAAGTAAAACAAAGTAATTAACATAATATCAGCTTTATTCTGATTGGTTACCTCAAAACAATACGAAGACCAATCAAATGAAAGTAAGCAATGGATTATGCCAGAGCCCTTCGTTCCTCAGCCAAGACGAACTGGGCTCTGGGTACGAGATTGGGCTGTGTACGTTTATGACAAGTGATAAATAGACCCTTTGCACATGACGTCACACTGGGTATCTGGGGAACAATAATTATTTATTTCATGTATAAATTTTCAAATTAAGTAATTTTCGAAAAAATGTTGAAATATGAACCATCGTAACCCGCAAAGCCATATAGGCTTTAACTCTTGCATATCCATTGTTGCTGGGAAGCATCTGGAGGTGGCTGCGGACATTATCATGACGTCAGTGCCAGTGTTCTATATACTTGAGAAAGATATGGCAGTTTTATTGCATTTGTAATTAACAATCGCCATCATCGATTGACTATCACCGCTTAAAAATCTCGAGCTAGTAAACTGATTGTTTTAGTAGAATCAGAGATAGAAAATTGAATATCAAGCCATTTTGTGCGCTAGAAATTGTCTTTGATTTGAAAAAGCACGTCTACTTGCTACTCGCTATCTAGTATTGAGATAACGAGTAGAGTAGCCATGGAAATGGCACCATTTGCGACAGTATACTGTCTAGTATGATTCTAGTCATTTCAGTTAAATATGAATATACATTGTAATTGATATTTTGCTCATTACAAATACAGACCCGTGACAAGTGCTTCTGGTCGCTTTGTTCGTTTGGGGACGGTAGGTCAACTCTGTTATTTGGTTCATTTTAATGTTATCTATGGGTTAACACGTGATATTTGATATACATGTTTTAGACAGTAGCCTAACCAGTCCTACGACTGTCCCGATTTTCGTGTTCCTTCTCTCAGAAAACACATTCAATTTCTAAAAAGAGAAATAAAGATAACAACTTGATCCGCAAACTGACGAAACCGGTCATAACACCTGCTCCTTAAATCTTTATCGAACGATAATTTGGTAAGAATCAAGCCCACTCTTGTTTTACGTTCAAAACCTCCGCAATAGTGATCTAATTTCGCAGCAGTTAAACCGTTTAAAATGTCCAAAAACTTGCTTTTCGTAATACAACTCCCAAGTTTTTTGGCCGGTTGACGACGCCATCTTGGATTCATCATACATGTGACGCCTGGCTAGGTATGCGTTGGCTATCTAGGGCCTATCTAGGTTTCCGGGAACAAAATTAACAAAAATTTCTTTCAAGAACCGGTGTTGATGACTAGGAGATGTTTACACGTGACTAAAATATAGCGGTCATCTTGACAACCTACCTCTCGTCTATCCCCTGAAGCTATGACCAAAACAAAAATACTTTAATTTTGTGGAAACACCACGTAAATTTATTATTGCAAAGCTTTCGATCTGTAAGCTCGGATCTTTATCAATGCTAACACAAGGAACTTTAAAACTACATGTTCATTTGAACATATCATCTTCGTGATAAAAACTGCAAACTACATTATCTAGTTAAAAATATCTTGGTTTACTTTTAGGCGTCAATGCTTTCGCAGCCAGATGGCCCGTTTATTAATGTACCGAAATTAAATTTAGCCAAGTATGCACAACGACAAAATCTTGCAAAGGTAAAATATTTATCATGCACGATAGAAACAACACATACTGTGCAAACATTTTGTTAATGTTACTTGTTTTTTATTTTTAGTCTCTTTTTGAGTACATATTTCATCAAGAAAGCGACGTTCGGAACGTAAGATTTATTTACTTTACTTCTCTTAAACGCATACATGCATTTGTTTAATGCTGGTTTTCATGTCTTTTCAAAGCCAAAATTTTTCTTATCAGAGCAGGAATTTTGCGTGCCTTGGAAATCAGTACGGATCGTTTACCTTTGGGCGTTGACACGATGTCGGGATATCATAAAATTCATCTGACGTGGGGGGGGGGGGGGGGTCAGATGAAATAGTGCTAATTCCTGAAAATTTTGATCGTTATATCTTACGGTGTGGTTGCATCGTGGATTGTTCTTTTGTCGACAAGATCTCAAATCACGGAGCAAGCACATACACAAGATTGTTTCTAAGGCCAACAAGAAAGTATCCGTAGAAAGGAATGTAGACGATCCAGTCTTATGTTTAAAAATAAGCCAATTCTGGATGGGGTCTCCCCGACTAGTTAGAGAAAAATAGAACAAGTGCAGACACGAATCATGGATTATTACATGGCTTTCCAACAAATCACCTTCCCTCGCTCAGCCAAAGAAGGGACGAAGCGACTAAGACGATACAAGTAAACAAGCACCCTTGCTGTATGAATTTTTCCCTAAAGGCTCTGCCACACGCTGCAATTTTGCTTGTAACTTGCAGCGCAGTTCTACTATACAGAGATTTAAAATTAGCAAATACGTTCTTTACTAACTAACATCTAACTAACAAGAGTAGAATTGCGTTGTTAGAATTGCCTTAATATCAAAATTCATCATTACACCTTTATGGAAATAAAAATGGTTAAGTTCCTTGGCTCTCAGTCTTCAAATATTTTTAACAATAGCTATGTGTTTGAATTATTATGTACATTTATCGTGTTTTATGACTTAGGATAGATTGAATATACAGTTGTATTATTATATATATGTATTATTATTTCAAAAAAACTTTTTGATTCAAGGTACTAGAGTTGGCGGCTAGGGCGACAGAATCTTGCAACTTCAAAGACTGGTGGTGGAAAGTGCAGTTGGCGAAGTGTTATTACAGGTTGGGCATGTTCCGTGACTCTGAGAAACAACTAAAATCTTCGTTGCGAGATCAAGAAATGGTCGACACATATCTATATCTTGCTAAAGTTTATGTTCGCTTGGATCAACCACTCACCGCTATCGAGATCTTGAAAAAGGTACTATGCCTGTATAAGGTGTTCTTAGCTTTCTGCGTGGGCCATATATGTTCAGACTTTTGAATGATGGGTTTTAGATAATCAATTATGCATAATTGTGATCAGTGAACTCGATGTTTTTAGAATTATAAAGGTTAAAAAATGAAAGCACTGACCTTGAGTGAAATTATGCATATTTTATCTTCCTGATTAGGTTCCTAAAAGCGTGTGCATCGACGTCGATAGCTGTGTTTGTTAAACACCCTCATGCATGTACGGTACTGTACAAAAGTTTTAGGCCACCCCATTTTTTGCTTTTATAACACAAGCCATATCTATCTCAAAATGAAAGTAATTACAATGAAACTTGTACATCTGATTGAGCAAAACGTTATCTACAACTTACGACCTTAAAAAAATGGACATTGTAAACTGGAAGTTAACTGAAGAAAACTGGTTTACTATTCTTCCCCCAAGTTTATATTTTACAATGTACAGCTCGTAAAAAATTAATCTTTTTCACAATCACACTACAGCAAACTCATTGAATCATTCCAGGAAAATTAAAACTTTTGATGCAACATGCAGTTTTCAGTTTGGACAAAATCTAACCGTCTTAAAAAAAGCCACTTTCAAACCTTTGTGCTGCTCTATTTGAAACCATTTTTCTTGAACGCTTTTAACATGTGGACATTATAAGGAGCAAGAAAGTTTAATTTTAGGACGAATATCAATAAACGCTGGTCACAAGATATAGATTTGTAATGTGTTATTATATATGAGATGTCTTTAAGCGGATTCAATAATGGTCAAATTTCCAATCACGTTTCATACAAATGTTTTATTCATTTCTGGAACACTGTAACCCTCAAGCAATAGAATCAGATAAAAAATCAACAATCTAATTAATTTGCGCTTGATTTGTTTTTGAATTTGTACAAATGTAGTAAGGTGTATACATATACTCCCAGTCTGCAATATCAATTTTTTGCCCGATCACATGTGCAAGTTTCATTGTAATTGGTTCAATTTTGAGTTAGATATGCCTTGTTATAAAAAAGCAAAAAAATGGGGTGGCCGAAAACTTTTGGACAGTGCTGTACATAGATCATCTTTACTTGACATCTATGGACAGAATATGAGACAAACAGACCACTAAATATCGTTTAGAATGTTTCTTTATATATAGTTGAGTTGCATAATTAATCTGCCTCTAAACAAAATGAAGGGTTCTAAAAAATCCTCCCGTGTTTTATTACTTACTCTTTGTGCACAGATGAGCTCTCGCTCCTAAGAGAAAGAAAAAGCTTTAAAACAAGACCTAAGTTGTTTTATAAGAGTCTGTGTTACCATGGACTCTTTTTTCATACACCTTTGTAGCATTGACATAGTCTTGCTATACAGGGGGGGGGGATGTAAACTAAACTAATTTGAGCGGTTCACACTGGGACCCCGTTTACACTAAGGCAAATGATTCTGGATTCGTCGCTAATCCGGAATGTTTTGACATCGGATTCGTTTTACCGTTTACACTAAGGAGCATGAATTCGATACAAAATTATCACAGATAGATTATGAATCCGGAACTTTCGAATCCGGAAAAGTTTGTAGGATCTTTTTATCCGAGAAAGTGTGAATCCGACAAAACTTCTCTTGCGAACTCTTTCCGTAAAAGAATTTGAGTGAACTTGCTCTTTCGTATGGTTTTCAAATGTATTGCCATTGATTTCATCTGTCAAAATCGTTCAAAAAACCACAAAATAAGATTGGTAGAATCACGGCTGTGCTTCATGTATTGACAATCATTGTGTGAGACTGTGCAGTGTGAACGCCTTAGACCTGAAAAACAAGGAATCTATTCTTAGAGAATTATTCACGTGCTTTTTATGTACTGGGTATACCTTACAGATACAGTGATGAAAGTCATTTAAGTCCTAACTACTGACTGTACTATATTAACATCCCAGAGGTCGCATGAAAGCGCAAGTTTTTAACATAGGTAAAATCTTTCTTTCTGCGCTTAAGGGAATTGAAAAGTTTGCAGGAGAAACTTCGCTTCTGACTGGAATAGCAAGAATCCACGAGGTAAACTGCAATGAAATACATGAAGATAGCATGGTACATTATTGTGCGTATACTGTTCACTTCAAGAAAGACATGGGTCTAAGACCATAGACTATCTGCTGTTTTTCTAATTGCAAAGATCTGCGAGGTTCTAAATATTTCGCTACTAGTTTTTGTTTTTTTCCGCAATGAAAGACTTCAGTACTGATGGTTTCAGGAAAATAGCACTTTCATTGAGCTGAAACATTTCCCCATCAAATTGTAATATAACTTGTAAAAAACAGCGCATAGCAACCCAAACGAAGTTATGAAATAAAACATCTCCGTAGTTTACATGATAAACTGCAAGAGTAGAGAACAAAACATTATCTGAGCTACATATCTATAACCAAGAAAAGTCTGTTGTCTACGCACATTGATTTCGCTTCAACATACGCTGTAGATCCTGCAAAACATCAGACCAGCCAAATCTTTTGATCGACTAAACAGCGTAGTATAAACAGCGTTGAATAACATTTCTTAATTATTTTCAAGGCTTTAAACAACATGGAGGATGCAGTACAAGTGTATAAAGACGTTTTACATTACGATAATACTCATGTCGAGGCCATTGCTTGCATTGCTACACAACATTTTTACACTGATCAACCTGAAATCGCTCTTCGATACTTCAGGTAGTGAAATGTTTTCCACTCGATAGTTTTAGCCAGTGTTAGCCAGGAGGAGGAGCTGGACAGCTCTCAGTGTGTTCAAGCGCAGACAATCAAAGCAATGGACTGGAAAGCAATGAAGTCATAAAATTTTCTTTAGAACCCTACAACTTCACTTTATACATATTTCAGGACTTTGTGTTTACATATTTTAAACAAGAACAGCTATGTCTATAGAACTATTATCGTTTTCGAAACTTTATTGGAGGTAAAAAGGCTTAAAAATCACGGTCGAATGTATTCGTGAAACTTCCTTAACATCAGTGAATCTCATCATCACACACTCAAAAAGAAGACAAACATTCAACGAGCTGTTCTTGTTTAAAACATGTACAAAGACGCTAAATATATTTAAGGTGAAGTTACAGAAGCCTTAAGAATATAGCAATTTTTGAAAAAATATTGAAATATCAACTATCGTAACCCGCAAAGCCATATAGACCTTTAAATCTTGCATATCTATTGTTGCTGGGAAGCATCTGGAGGTGGCTGCGGACATTATCATGACGTCAGTGCCAGTGTTCTGTATACTTGAAAAAGATATGGCAGTTTTATTGCATTTTTAATTAACAATCCCCCTCATCGATCGACTATCACCGCTTAAAAATCTCGAGCTAGTAAACTGATTGTTTTAGTAGAATCAGAGATAGAAAATTGCATTTCAAGCCATTTTATGTGGTACAATATTTACTAGAAATTGTCTTTGATTTGAACACCTACTTGCTACTCACTATCTGGTATTGAGATAACGAGTAGAGTAGCCAACGAAATGGCACCATTTGCAATAGTATACTGTCTAGTATGATTCTAGTAATTTCAGTTAAATATGAATATACATTGTAATTAATATTATTTTGCTCATTACAAATACAGACCCGTGACAAGTGCTTCTGGTCGCTTTGTTCGTTTGGGGACGGTAGGTCAACTCTGTTATTTGGTTGATTTTAATGTTATCTATGGGTTAACACGTGATATTTGATTTGCATGTTTTAGACAGTAGCCTAATCAGCCCTACGACTGTCCCGATTTTCGTGTTCCTTCTCTGCGAAAACACATTCAATTTCTAAAAATAGAAATAAAGATAACAACTTGATCCGCAAACTGACGAAACCGGTCACCTGCCATTCTTTCAATCGATATAGCGTAGTAGGTTTTCAAAATGTGGTGTCTGCGTTCTGCTAAAAGAGCACCTAATGAAGACAACAGATAAAGGCAAACGGGCGACATGGCTAGAGCAGAAAAGACGTCATATTAACCAGCAGAGGTATTCTTATACAAAAAGAGCACTTGCTTGTGATAGTGGTATACATGTCCACGTGGTTCATACGTTTTTAATTCTATATACAGACGAGTTTATATTTGTTTAGTAAGGAACATTGCATACATGTGAATATTTAGCTATAACAAAATATTAACCTACATATTACAGGCATCGTGCTTTTATTTCTATTTATATGATAGAGAGGAAAGAAAGAAGTACTACAGCCATATAAAGAAGAGCGTCTCCAATCCTGAAAAATATTTAAGCATAATAATTGATGGAATGGACCAAGGAAAATCGCATCTCCCACATTTTGTTCAAAAATCTAAGGTTGGTCTTCATAATCAGACGCGACTATCACCTGATGAGTGTGGCAGGCTTTGCCTGGCATACGAAACAATTTTGTAGTGATTAAATATATGAAGTAAACCAAGTTTGTCTTTATCTTACTATTCCGCTCTACTTCGGTATTGACCACTCTGATCATATGGTTTTTATTCCGTTGATATGTACATATACGTATATATATGCTTTTATTATAGGTAGAAAAAGGAAACACTGGGTTTTTACCTACACATATCACTGGCGTGATTGCGCATGGACAGGACCTGAAAATGTGTTTCATTGACCAGCTGAAGTGGCCTGCTGATGCCAATGTAACCTTGAACATTTTAGTTATTGTATTAAACATCATTAAGCAGAAGGTGCGACTTTATGATTTTTGTATATCGATATTACTAGTAATGCGCTCTTCCACGGAAATGCACATCATAGAGTGACACTAACCATGCAGTTTTATTTCAATTTCTAATTTTAGTTCGGCTTTGCTCCTCCGGTATTGTATCTACAAATGGACAACTGTTTCAGGGATTGTAAAAAATTTGCATATTTTTGGGTTCTGCGCCTATCTCGTGAAGATAGGCGTATTTAAAAAGGTATGTATCAGTCTATATTCATTTAATTAGCATGGCGATCAGTATTTTGCCATTCTTTAATTTCCCCGAAAACTTACAGACAGGCTCGTCGCAGGGTCGTACAAGGTCGTATACCTCCGAATACGATACGCATACTCTAAGAAAGGGATATATTTGAGCCTTCTTTATTTTAACTCGCATTGCATACACCTTCAATTTTAATTAACTCTTTCTACAGATAAGATTGTCCTATCTGATGGTTGGCCACACGCATGAAGATGTCGACCAGGTAGGACGTAAATCCGAAATTTAGTGCTTTTAACTAACATTCAATTAAAATTGATAATTAAATTTAATTAACAGTCATAGCTACATATATTACACAATATAACCTATATTGTCGGAAATAATCCACATAAGTGTATTTTTGTAGAAACACCACGTAATTGCAGTATTGTAATCGATCCGTTAAATAGATTGTCATTAGTGCATAAGCTTTGCACGCATATAATAAATGTACGTGGTGTTTTAGAGAAATTAAATCTATACATAGGTGCATGGTTAATCATTCAAAACTACAGAGAACTTACAACATTTTATATGTTCAGTAGAATATCCAAAAAGGACCGCCACAACGATACCTGCCCTCCACACAGTTATACACAGCGCCTTCACCCCGGAACCCATAACGGCCGACCTTACAAACATATGGGACATTAAATCGTGGCTGCTACCTCATATCAAGGGTCTGAAGAATCATTCTCGGCCACATGCGTTCCGGTTTATTAAAGGAAAGGACGGGAACGTGGAGATGACGTACCGGAACTGGTCGACAAGCGGCAAAAAGTGTGGATGCCAAAGAAAGGTTCCTTGAAGATCTTAAAGGGCATACCAGCGGAGAGCTTGTCAGTGTTACGGCCCGAGTACAAAAAATGTCCGTCGGTGGAAGAGCTAGCACGTGGCCTGGAACAGATCAGGGCACGATTTAGGCCAGACGAGGAAGACTGGTGGAAAAAATATATTGAAAAAGAGGAAGGAGAACGAAAGCGTTGGGAGACTTTAGAACGTACAGGGAAAAGATATGTCCGCCATCATCCGTTGATAGACTATAATTATATAGAAACGAAGGAAGTTTCAGAAAACGACGAAGAGTCGGCGAAAAGAGTCAAAGAATTGGAGAAACTTCTGGAGAAAACGAATACTTTCCAGAGGTGAGTATTTTACCGAAATAATGACCCAATAGATAAATCTGAAATAATTTCATAAATCGTTGTTGCTTCTGTAACCTTTGCACTGAATGATAGTCACTACACGACAAAGTGACTTGTTATATATAACATCAAAATTGTAAAACGAACATAGAATTCAATTGACATGATTTCAAGACTACGAATCTGATTAACTGCCCGAATGCAACTTGAAAATACTATGCATGGACCGTTTGTGCATACATGGCCTACATGCAAATATGGAAAAAATTATGAAATTATTTTGTTCTCGGGAAGCAGGTCAGTAATAATCATTATGCCTGCAGATCAACACACGCTCCTTGCATACACAGGGATCAGGATGACGTAATCCCGAAACATCAGGTCGTGAAAGAATTTCGATCAGGCTGTACATTAATTTCAACATGAATATAGTCTAGTGATAAATAAGAGTGAGTAATTTAGCTTGCATTAACGCGACCCGATAAAATACGAGATGCGTGCATTACGAGAGTGTTGTAGTAAAATATAATTTTATAAATTTATATCTGCAGATTAAAGAAGTTAAAAGATGGCAGCAAGAAGGAAAATCAAGTAAAAGGCAAAATATACTTGTACCAAATACGTAGTAGCTGCAAACGAAATGATACTTGATAGTGAGACAGCTTTTCTAATTAACAATTAAATTACGAGCTCGAGATTTCTATGCGGTGATAGTTGATGAGGGCGAAGCCCGAATCAACTGTCACCGCATAGAAATCGAGAGCGAGTAATCTAATTGTTTTAGTAGAATCAGAGGCCAAACATGGAATATTCAACAAAAAATTTTATTTTTAAGCAATTTTTTTAAAAGAAATCTCTATAGGAAGATGATTGTTTCGCTACTCGCTATCTATCGAGGAATAGATAGCGAGTAGAGTAACCAATCAAATTACAGCATTTCCAATAGTATACTAGTATGATTCTACTAATTAATCTTATATCGAGTTTATCATTGTCGATTTTTACACGTGCAGTAACTCCGAAAGTACGAAATTTTTGTACGATGTTGAAATTAGGTTGTTCAGCCTCCAATATTTGAAAAAAGTTTCAAATATAGCCTCCCAATATATTGTATGTTAACAACAAATTGAGTTATGTGATAGCTTTTTCAAATAAAAAAACTAGTACGTACTGTTCTAAGGAAATATTCCCACTAAAGGTAGACTGTATCTTTTTAGTTAGCTACATGTCAGTTACTTTTTTACGAGGACTTAGCTGTGGTTGTAACAAATATAATCCAGACGAAACATGATATATTCATTGTAATATGTTGTATATATGTATATGTACAGTATATGTATGTATGTATGTATATATGTATAGATTTTATGTAAATATAAATAAAGATAAACAGTTTTTTCGTCCTCCGTAACTATCTGTCTCCAAATGCCGTACAGAAATAAATTTGAAAATCCATAGTATGTAAATCGTATGGACTTTTATCAAAAGTACAGTAGAATAAACTTTGATTTTCCGTAAAAATTGTACATTTCCTTACCGTGGAAAGTGTTTAACAAATCCACGGATTCGACAAATCAACAGTATGAAAACATTGCCATGCCATGGATTTTCAAATTTATTTCTTACGTTGCAGCCTTGCCGGCAGGTTTGATTAATTTAGATTAAAATGCACTTTAGACGAGGATTGACAGATTGCAGCCCACGCATATATAAAAGGTGATGAAAACATCTTAGGTTTGCTCATTAAATCGTCGTCATCGTAGTACTCCGAGCCTGTTTGTCAAGCTTATTAGTAAATCCACATTATATGCGTGATAATTATGCAGGATATGATGTTCACACTATATGTTTGCGCTAATAATTGTAATGAAGCAAAGCCAGGTAATCAATTGCAAGAACACAGAACGCAGTGACATGATATTCTTTGAAATTTCTGCATGATAAACCATTGAATACCATCAACTTGACGCCGTGCGGCCCGTGCTCGTTGCAAGCTGTTATTGAACTAACATTAAAATAATTTTGAAAATCATCAATTAGGTCTTTTTAAGAAGTTTGAAGTACTATTACATACCTTAATACATACCTTAAAAATGTTAATTTAAGCACTCAAATTAAAGTTAAGAAATCAATGTACATGACACATATACGACCACCATCGCAAAATCTACAATCACGACCCACCGCTTTCTGGTCAAAGGTGGTAATTGTACCACATGTAACGTATATGTAAGTATATAAATATTTCGCGCTAATAATCGCTTGCTCGGTAGATTAAGAAACTAAGTGTTAATTGTTACCTATACTGAATCTTTCATGTTATGTTAAACGCGTATATATCGACGGCACGCAATACAACTTAGGATTCTTTTATAGGCAGTCATTTGCTGTTGCAACCAATAGCATGACGACCTCTCGAAAACATTTCTGAAATCGACTAATAGACAAACGCGATGAAGAAAACCTTTCCGAAATTGACCCATAATCTACAACATTGGAAAAAACCTTTCCAAAATAAGCCAATAGCTTTGCGTTTTCTTCAGCTGCACGCTGCTTTTCTGATACAATTTTTTAACAAGTTTATTTGAACAGCTTCGATACTAGGTAATGACTGCCTATACTGGTTATAGTTTCACAATGTTACATGGTTTTACAATTCGAGCTTTATTCATACCGACAATACCGTATGGAAAATGTCGAGATGATCCAGATGCTATATGAAGCTGAAGCAACTGTATATTTAGACAATGCTACCATATGTAACACGATGATATGCAGCATGTAATGGCGCAGGCAGAGTTATCCGTTTCAGAAATATCCGTTTTCAAACTGATGGAACTGGTTCAATACAGGTAGGTACATCATTAAATCATTCTGCATGATACGTATTTATTCGATTTTGTTCATGGTAAATCAATGTACAGTTGATATTACTTTCCTCTTTGCAGTCTTTGCATTGTTATTCGCGCCATAAATTTATGGCGGGAAAATGTGAGGCAATCATTTCGGCTAATTGCGCAGTCTTTTAACATTATCTCATAAAAAATTCTGCAACCTCGAGAAACGTGTTTGTCTTCCCCTCAGAGTACAAAATATAGAAAATTGTATTTCAGAATACGTCTTCGACATTTCTGCCACGATCGGAAATATGACACGGTGGCTAGACTGCACGTCAAGCCTAGCCTTCTTCACGGGCATATCTTGTTTGGCTTGGTTCACAGATACGGCCATTTAATAAACCCCCGGTAAAGATGCGTATGTGGAATAGTGCCGGTTCTTAATTTATATTTTATTAATCGAAATGACTTTTGACTAGATGATTTTTGAAATATATATAGCCATAGATATATATATTTCAAACTGTTTGATGTTTTTCCTCTCATGAGGAAAGAGGTATTGACAGACAATTAACACCTGCATAGCATGTGATGGTCTTGTAATGAGATTTTAGCGAGTCTATGCCGCACTGAAAATATCAAACATGTTTATGTATTTGCGTATAGATACTGTAACTAGATGAGGATTTGCCTCCCAAGACTAAGTTGTCTAAAACACGACTATCTACGGCTTTTTACGAAATTAGCTCACTAAATAAATGTTAATAAACAATTAATATAAATGTATATATTGTTAACGTGAAATGACTGTTTAAAATTCTGTTTCAACTGAAGATTCATGTAGATTACAATTTATCAGTTTGAAATTCAGACCAGAAGATAAAAATTCCGTATTATTATAACATATAAGATTTGGCTGAGACGCATTTGTGGCAAACTTTATCCAGACATATCTCAAGTGTCAGGAAATGACATGACATTCATATCTGTATGAGATCCATATTTAAAATATTTTCCCTAAGGCTTTGTATGAATTCTGCTCTCTGATTGGATAAAATCAAAAAGCCTTTCCATTAGAGTGATTCTTATTGGTTCCAACTGGAAAGGTTTTCCAAAACTTGAAACATTTACGATTCAAGACAGCTGATTGGTTCTAAGTGGAATGGCTTTCTTGCAAACTAAGCATACGCCCAATTTGTCTGGTTTAATTTGGTTTAGTCTGGTTTAATATGGCAGGTTGTTACTTGTGAAAAGCAACTTGTGAAACGACTTGTGTAAAGACTTGTTACAACTGTTGGAATAACCTTGCGACAAATTTGAAGACATCAACAAAGTTATTAAAAGTTGCTCACAGCTTGTTTCAAACTTGTTGACAACTTGCAAAAGCTGTGCAAACGCCACATGTTCATGGCTTGTTTGCAAACTTGCTAGTGCAAGTTGTGAGATTTTTTGTGTGTAGTGTGTTTCCTTGTAGTATGTCTCCTTGTAGTATGTCACCATATGCGACAAGCATATAATAGCAAAGCATACCAAACTTATAACAACTCATTGTCTCTTCTCTCATGCAGGCAGCATGGTGTTTGAAGACACGTGCATTGACTGAGCAAGTTTATGTTGATGAGGTTGAGGTGGATGAGGAAGGAATTGCTGAGGTCTTAATGGATGATAATTCAATGGCACAGTTACCAAGTAAGTTCATGAGTAGGAGGGTAATATATGGATAAGGAATTTGTGGTTATAACAGTGTCAATGACATTATGTACATATGGCAGGGGTCTGTTGGATAATAACAATGAATATCTTTTTTCCTCAATACCAGATAGTGCTGGATATCTAAATCTCACTGGATACCAGATAGTGTTATTGGATCTGGCACATAGGCACATACCAGTATCAGCCCTAACATATGGGTATACTGTTTTCTTTGTCTGCAAAAACGTGTGTGTGTTTTCAGTTGTTTTGCTGACATTTAGTCACAAATACTGTATAATAGCCACATTGTTGTTTTATATTCATAATTACAATTCATGATGCTGTGATGTGCTGATTTTTAGAGAATTTTCATAACACTAAACTTTTCAGATGTAAACTATAAACTGGGTTCAGTTTTCACTTGTTGTTCGATTCCTAAAGGTTGGATTGCAACAAACGTTAGGTAGAAAGGACGTTTTTAATCGTTACTGCATCAGGCTTAACCTTTGGTTATTTTCTAGGACCTGGGACATCCTTAAAGAAACCAGGAACTGGAATTGGTGCACCAACACCAGGTGTCAGGTATGGTTGAATGTTGTGTACAATGTTCAATTGAGCTAGGTCGATAAGCCAAAAAAGAAATATATTGCCATGACGTTTTCTATCTTTTTATCTATATCATTATCAATGTTTTTATTATATGGTTCTAGGTGTTTTAGCATAAGCTAAAACACTCGTATTTTCCATCTTTTCACTTGTGAAGATATTAAAAAATATGTAACGCATGAAAAACATGTGTGTTTTCCCGCGGGATTTTGTGTTCTTTGTTAGCTTGTTCCGACCCATGTTTTGACTTCTGATCATATAATGCGCTCGTTCGTATATTGTTGTTATCGCCACTCAAAATTAATAATCATATCTTCGCGCTACTGTATGATATACTCCATTTATTTTTTTGGTGTGGAGAAAAATTTTCATATTTCAGGAAATTTCCTTTAGTCTAAGAAAGAACTGTCATTAAATTTGTCACCCGACAAATTTTCCACCTACATGTGCCAACTCAAAATTACTTTTAGGCATTTCAATTTCTCATGCCAAAAATGTTTTATCTTTTGGAAAACACAACCCACTGGGTTTCAAAAATTGAAATTCCGTCATCCTACAAACTATCAGTATTTATCTATGAAAAAACATCGTGTCTTAAGGAGCTTCATGCAGCTAAACCTGGTTCACATTTAAGAATTTGCCCAATCGAGAATGACTTTCTGGCCGATGTGATTGTCATGAGTGAATTATGTGCCATAGCAAAGTAATCTAAGAATCTTTGTCTGAAATTTTAGTTTGTTCACAAAATTCATTCACATACGTGAAAAGGAGAAAATTACAAGTGTGATCCAGGCTTAAAGAGAGATTTATTTTTTACTTTTTATTTTGACACATCCTGTATGCTAGCAAGTAATTACAGTATATTATGTTTTGTAAAACATTCTCCTCAATGTTTTTCTCGAAAATGTATTTTCCCAGGCCAATGTCACAATCAGGTCGTCCTCTGAGTGGATTTGTTCGACCAGGCACGCAAAGTGCGCGTCCTGGAACAATGGAGCAGGCCCTTCGTTAGTCAAGAACAGCCGGTACAGCAAGGTAAAGACCATGGTGACTTGGACAAAGTTGCATCAAGCCTGTTGGCTTCATCAAGTTGCATCAAGTCTGTGAAAATCAGACATGTTGAAACAACTTGCATCAAGCTTGTGAATAAAAAGTCTTGAGAATCAACTTGCATCAAACCCATTGACAACTTGCAACAGACTTGTTGTCATCCAGCCGGTGCAAGCGAATGTGAACGCATCAAGATATCTGGTGGATGACTGCCAGATAACAAACCTGCAACAGACTTGCTGTAACTCGTGCGTTTTTGGCTGTGTACGTTTATGACAAGTGATAAATAGACCCTTTGCACATGACGTCACACTGGGTATCTGGAGAACAATCATTATTTATTTCATGTATAAATTTTCAAATGAAGTAATTTTTGAAAAAATGTTGAAATATTAATTATCGTAACCCGTAAAGCCATAAAGGCTTTAACTCTTGCATATCCATTGTTGCTGGGAAGCATCTGGAGGTGGCTGCGGACATTATCATGACGTCAGTGCCAGTGTTCTTTGTACTTGAAAAAGATATGGCAGTCTTATCGCATTTATAATTAACAATCGCCCTCATCGATCGACTATCGCCGCTTAGAAGTCTCGAGCTAGTAAACTGATTGTTTTAGTAGAATCAGAGATAGAAAATTGAATATCAAGCCATTTTTTGTGCTACAATATTTACTAGAAATTGTCTTTGATTTGAACACCTACTTGCTAGTCACTATTTAGTATTGAGAGAACGAGTAGAGTAGCCAACGAAATGGCACCATTTGCAATAGCATACTGTCTAGTATGATTCTAGTAATTTCAGTTAAATGTGAAATCACATTGTAATTGATATTTTGCTCATTACAAATACAGGCCCGTGACAAGTGCTTCTGGTCGCTTTGTTCGTTTGGGGACGGTAGGTCAACTCTGCTATTTGGTTGATTTTAATGTTATCTATGGGTTAACATGTGATATTTGATTTGCATGTTTTAGACAGTAGCCTAACCAGCCCTACGACTGTCCCGATTTTCTTTTTCGTTCTCTGAGAAAACACATTCAATTTCTAAAAAGAGAAATAAAGATAATAACTTGATCCGCAAACTGACGAAACCGGTCAAAACACGTGCTCCTTAAATCTTTATCGAACGATAATTTTGTAAGAATCAAGCCCACTCTTCTCGTTTTACGTTCAAAACCTTCGCAACAGTGATCTAATTTCGAGGCAGTTAAACCGTTTAAAATGTCCAAAAGCTTGCTTTTCGTAATACAACTCCCAAGTTTTTTGGCCGGTTGACGACGCCATCTTGGATTCATCATACATGTGACGCCTGTGCTAGGTATGCGTTGGCTATCTAGGGCCTATCTAGGTTTCCGTGAATAAAAATTCACAAAAATTTCTTCAAAAACTGGTGTTGATAAATAGGAGATGTTTTACACGTGACTAAAAAATAACGGGTTACAAAGGGTTATAGCTAAAGGGGATGGAGGAGAGGCAGGTTTTCAAGATGGCGGTTGTTTTTTACGATTCTTAAAACGAGAACGAATCAACAACCAGGCATTATAACATCCCTAAGTTAAGTTAAGGTTCAAGGTAAGGATTAGGGAACGGTTAAGGAATGTTGTAAATGTTTGGTTGTTGATTCGTTCTCGTTTTCACATTCTTCAAAAACAGCCGCCATCTTGAAAACCTACCTCTCGTCCCTTCCCTATGACCAAAACAACAATACTTTAATTTTGTGACAACACCGCGTAAATTTATTATTGCAAAGCTTTCGATCTGTAAGCTCGGATCTTTATCAGTGCTAACACAAGGAACTTTAAAACTACATGTTCATTTGAACATGTCATCTTTGTGATAAATACTGCAAACTATTATTATCTAGTCAAAAATATGTTGGTTTATTTTTAGGCGTCAATGCTTTCGCAGCCAGATGGCCCGTTCATTAATGTACCGAAATTAAATTTAGCCAAGTATGCCCAACGACAAAATCTTGCAAAGGTAAAATATTTATCCTGCACGATACAAATGACACACACTGTGCAGACATTTTGTTAATGTTACTTGCTTTTTATTTTTAGTCTCTTTTTGAGTACATATTTCATCAAGAAAGCGACGTTCGGAACGTAAGATTTATTTCCTTTACTTCTCTTAAACGCAAACACTGGTTTTTATGTCTTTTCAAAGCCAAAATTTCTCTTATCAGAGCAGGAATTTTGCATGCCTTGAAAATCAGTACGGATCGTTTACCTTTGGGCGTTCACACGATGTCGGGATGTCATAAAATCCACCTGAGGAGGGGGTGGGGGGTCGGATAGAATAGTGCTAGGCCATAAATTATTCCTGAAAATTTTGATCGTTATATCTTACGATATGGTTGCATCATGGATTGTTGCTTTGTCAACAAAGTCTCAAATCATGTAGCAAGCACATATACAAGATTGTTTCTAAGGCCAACAAGAAAGTATCCGTATAAAGGAATGTAGACGATCTAGTCTTATATTTAAACAATAAGCCAGTTTTGGATGGGGTCTCCCCAACTAGTTAGAGAAAAAATAGAACAATTACAGACACGAATCATGGATTATTACGTGGCTTTCCAAAAAATCACCTTCCCTCGCTCAGCCAAAGAAGGGACGAAGCGACTAAGAGGATACAAGCAAACAAGCACACTTGCTATATGAATTTTTCCCTAAAGGCTCTGCCACACGCTGCAATTTTGCTTGTAACTTGGAGCGCAGTTGTACTATACAGGGATTTAAAATTAGCAAATACGTTCTTTACTAACTAACATCTAACTAACAAGAGTAGAATTGCGTTGTTAGAATTGCCTTAATACCAAAATTCATCATTACACCTTCATGGAAATAAAAATGGTTAAGTTCGTTGGCTCTCAGTCTTCAAATATTTTTAACAATAGCTATGTATTTGAATTATTATGTAAATTCATCGTATTTTTTACTTAGGATAGATTAAATATACAGTTGTATTATTATATATAATTATGTATTATTATTTAAAAAAAAAATTTTTGATTCAAGGCACTAGAGTTGGCGGCTAGGGCGACTGAATCTTGCAACTTCAAAGACTGGTGGTGGAAAGTGCAGTTGGCGAAGTGTTATTACAGGTTGGCCATGTTCCGTGACTCTGAGAAACAACTAAAATCTTCGTTGCGAGATCAAGAAATGGTTGACACATATCTATATCTTGCTAAAGTTTATGTTCGCTTGGATCAACCACTCACCGCCATCGAGATCGTGAAAAAGGTACTATGCCTGTATAAGGTGTTCTTAGCTTTCTGCATGGGCCATATATGTTCAGACTTTTGAATGATGGGTTTTAGATAATCAATTATGCATAATTGATGATCAGTGAACTCGATGTTTTTAGAATTATAAAGGTTAAAAAATGAAACCACTGAGCTTGAGTGAAATGATGCTTATTTTATCTTCCTGATTCGGTTCCTAAAAGTGTGTGCATTAACGTCGATAGCTGTGTTTGTTAAACACCCTCATGCATGTACGGTACTGTACAAAAGTTTTAGGCCACCCCATTTTTTGCTTTTATAACACAAGCCATATCTATCTCAAAATGAAACCAATTACAATGAAACTTGTACATCTGATTGAGCAAAACGTTATCTACAACTTACGACTTTAAAAAAATGGACATTGCAAACTGGAAGTTCGGCTGTAACCTGAAGTGTGGTTTACTATTCTTCCCCCAAGTTTATATTTTACAACGTACAGCTCATAAAAAATTAATCTTTTTCACAGTAACACTACAGCAAACTCATTGAATCATTCCAGAAAAATTAAAACTTTTGATGCAACATGCAGTTTTCAGTTTGGACAAAATCTAACCGTCTTAAAAAAAGCCACTTTCAAACCTTTGTGCTACTCTATTTGAAACCATTTTTCTTGAACCCTTTTAACATGTGGACATTATAAGGAACAAGAAAGTTTAATTTTAGGACGAATATCAATAAGCGCTGCTCACAAGATATAGATTTGTAATGTTTTATTATATATGAGATGTCTTTAAGCGGATTCAATAATGATCGAATTTGCAATCACGTTTCATTCAAATGTTTTATCCATTTCTGGAACACTGTAACCCCCAAGCAATAGAGTCAGATAAAAAATCAACAATCTAATTAATTTGCGCTTGATTTGTTTTTGAATTTGTACAAATGTAGTAAGGTGTATACATATACTCCCAGTCTGCAATATCCATTTTTTGCCCGATCACTTGTACAAGTTTCATTGTAATTGGTTCAATTTTTAGTAGGATATGCCTTCTTATAAAAAAGCAAAAAAAATGGGGTGCCCGAAAACTTTTGGACAGTACTGTACATAGATCATCTTTACTTGACATCTATGGACAGAATATGAGACAAACATACCACTAAATATCTTTTAGAATGTTTCTTTATATATAGATTTGAGTTGCATAATTAATCTGCCTCTAAACAAAATGAAGCGTTCTGAAAATTTCTCTCGTGTTTTATTACTTACTCTTTGTGCACAGATGAGCTCTTGCTCCTAAGAGAAAGAAAAAGACCTAAGTTGTTTTATAAGAGTCTGTGTTACCATGGACTCTTTTTTCATACACCTTTGTAGCATTGACATAGTCTTACTATACAGGAGTGGAACGTAAACTAAACTAATTTGAGCGGTTCACACTGGATTGTTCTACTAGTTCTTGATTGTATTCTTAGAGAATTATTCAGTAATAGTGATCTCTCGTACTTGTAATCTCTTTCTAGTCCAGTATTATTAATGGAGAAAACTTGATGTCACCCGCTTTATATGTACTGGGTATACCTTACAGTCACGGTGATGAAAGTCATTTAAGTCCTAACTACTGACTGTACTATATTAACATCCAGAGGTCGCATGAAAGTTATTAACTTAGGTAAAATCTTTCTTTCTGCGCTTAAGGGAATTGAAAAGTTTGCAGGAGAAACTTCGCTTCTGACAGGAATAGCAAGAATCCATGAGGTAAACTGCAATCAAATACATGAAGATAGCATGGTACATTATTGTGCATATACTGTACACTTCAAGAAAGACATGGGTCTAAGACCATAGACTATCTGGTACTCAAATTGCCAAGATCTGCGAGGTTCTAAATATGTCGCTACCAGTTTTTGTTTTTTCGCAATCAAAGACTTTAGTACTGATGTTTTCTGGAAAATAACACTTTCATTGAAATGAAGCATATGCTTAACAAATTGTAATATAACTTTTAAAAAACATCGCATGGACAACTTAAACCAAGTTGTGAAATGAAAACTTCTCCGTAGCTTACATGATAATCTGCAAGAGTAGAAAACAAAATATTATCTGAGGTGCATAACTATAACCAAGAAAAGTCTGTTGTCTACGCACATTGATTTCGCTTCAATTAAAAAAACACTTAGAGAATAAAATTCAACATGCGTTTTAGATCCTGCAAAACATCAGACCAGCCAAATCTTTTGATTGACTAAACAGCGCTGAATAACATTTCTTTTGTTTTCAAGGCTTTAAACGACATGGAGGATGCAGTACAAGTGTATAAAGATGTTTTACATTACGATGATACTCATGTCGAAGCCATTGCTTGCATTGCTACACAACATTTTTACACTGATCAACCTGAAATCGCTCTTCGATACTTCAGGTAGTTAAATGTTTTACACTCGATAGTTTTAGCTAGTCTTAGCCAGGAGGTGGAGCTGGACAGCTCTCAGTGTGTTCAAGCGCAGACAATCAAAGCAATGGACTGGAAAGCAATGAACTCATAAAATTTTTTTTAGACATTTTCTTTAGACATATTTTCTTTATACATATTTCAGGACTTTGTGTTTACATATTTTAAACAAGAACAGCTATGTCTATAGAACTATTATCGTTTTTTAACTCTATTGGGGGTAAACAGGCCGAAAATCACGGTCGAATGTATTCGTGAGACTTCCTTAACATCAGTGAATCGCATCATCACACACTCGAAAAGAAGACAAACATTCAACGTTGGTTTTTACCGTTTTTAAAGCAAGCGAACGAGCTGTTCTCGTTTAAAATATGCACAAAGACACTAAATATATTTAAGGTGAAGTTACAGAATTTCAAAGTGAAGCTGTCAGGTAGTATAACGAGTGTCACGTCAGCAATACTAGGCTTTACCTTGCGTTTTCAGTGAACGATGCCCGTCGAAGCCTTAAGAATATAGTATTTCACTGGGGTTCAAACTCAGCTTATGTTTTCAGGCGACTTCTTCAAATGGGAGTTTACAACACAGAACTGTTTAACAATCTGGGATTGTGCTGTTTCTACGCCCAGCAGTACGACATGGCATTAAACTGTTTTGAGCGAGAATTGAGTCTTGCGACAGATGAAAATATGGCTGATGTTTGGTACAACATTGGTCAGGTTGCATTGGTAATATTATGTTCATATACTTACTGGATAGAGTTGCTTAACTTCACACCCCCCTTTCCCTCTCCCCCCCTTTCCCTCTCCCCCCCCCCCCCCCCCTTTTTCCCTCTCCCCCCCCCGCGCCCTCTCACCCCCAACCTCAAAGAGGATAGTTAAAATGAAAAATCGTTTTTGTCTTGTGTAGATTTCATGGAATCAAACATAATATCAAAATAAACGAACAAGGCGTTTTTAGTTTTGGATATTTTATATTTACATATGGGCTCTTAGAAATACCGAATTTATCAAAATCATCCTCTTTTGCATTCCATACTCGTCACAAGAATTTCTTACTATTTCTGTAGCGTATCGGTGATTTGGCAATGTCATATCAATGCTTTCGTCTCGCCCTGGCAGCGGACAATAACCACGCAGAATCCTACAACAATCTTGGCGTGTTAGAATTCAGAAAAGGAAATATCGATCAGGCAAGAATCTTTTTCCAAACAGCGCAGAACTTGGCGTCGTTGACGTACGAACCAAATTTTAACTACGCCTTATTGTCGCAGAAAGTAAGTTACGAATTATACCGTGCATCTATGTTCTGCTCAGATTCTAATATAGCTGCCAGTGCATAGACGGACTTCCTTGGGGGAGGGGTTCTTCCACCGCTAAGTATTAGTTATAACCCTCGAGACAAAATGTTCAAAAAAATCCCCCCCCCCCCTTAAGCATATAATGTATAATAACTAGATTTAAGTACCTATCGATCTATCTATATACACTGCGACTCACGATATTAGTTTTATAAGATATTTATGCCGTACGTATTCAAAATGAGAATTGCTATTCATTATAACTTACGAACATCAAAACAAAGTTGTGAGAAAATCTTTACGATGTTGATATTTGATGTTAGTCACATAACTGAAAATATATGGCGCTGTTCCATATTTGAGGCGGACCACGCTATTAGTTTTAAAAATATGATAACACCACAGGACGTCGTTTTTAACTTAATTGGAAGTGGAAACGACATTCTTTAACCAAAAATAGCATAGGTAACAACAAGAGATTGTTTTAGCTAGAAAATAAACGAACTTGGTGTCATAGTTGAAGGATTTTTCAGATATTACGTGGAACGGTGGAAAAGAGGGATTCTAGATTTCTAAAATGGATAAGAATGGAAGGTATTGGGCGTTTGAAGGAGAACTGTTCGTAAATTATCACATGATCAACGTCTATCAACATTTTGAGAAAGTTTGCTTTGCCAGATATCTTCAAAACTAGCAATGGTGGATTCCTGGTAAGCAGTAATAATTCTAAAAGTACCTCCACTGGTGTCGTGGGATAAACGTTTGGAACTGGATTGAGGCAAAAAAATGCTTGAGAGCACAACAGAAGTTTGTCCTTCTGACGGGCAGACGAAATCAGCATGATAAAGCTTGGAAAATGCATGCATGGATTATGTTATTGATATTCAATGATGGTATTTGGCCGGCGAGGCTAAGGAGTCGACAAAAAAGTGGTAAAGTAAACGAGTTCTGCTGTTAACAGCGGAAATAGGGATCAGAGGTCTCTTTTGCACATTTAGGCACATATGAAGACACGTTGGTTGCTAATAATACAGATCTAAATGATCGTTTTACCACTTCTTTGGTAAGTACCTAAAACCTTTCATCAGAAGTTCCTTTTCCCAGCATTAGGGCATTATCATGTTGATCTCGAAAAAGCCTGTCTCGACCTGTTGTGCTTTCAAGCAGTTTCCACTTAATCCAGTTTCAAACGTTTCTTCCATGACGGTAGTTAACGTATATTTTTAGAATCAGTATTGCTTACCAGGAATCCACCATTGCTAGTTTTGAGGATATTTGGCCAAGCAAACTTTCTCAAAATGTTGATAGACGTTGATCATGATAATTTACGAACAGTTCTCCTTCAAACGCCTAATACCTCCCATTCTTATCCATTTTAGAAATCCAGAATCCCTCTTTTCCACCATTCCGCGTAATCTTTGAAAAATCCTTCAACTATGACACCAAGTTCGTTTATTTTCTAGCCAAAACATTCTCTTGTTGTTACCTATGCTGTTTTTGGTTAAAGAATGTCGTTTCCACTTCCAATTAAGTTAAAAACGAAGTCCTGTCGTGTTATCATATTTTTAAAACTAATAGCGTGGTCCGCCTCAAATATGGAACAGCGCCATATTTTTTCAGTCATGTGACTAACATCAAATATCAACATCGTAAAGATCTTCCCACAACTTTGTTTTGATGTTCGTAAGTTTTAATGAATAGCAATGCTCATTTTGAATACGTATGACATAAATATCTCATAAAACTAATATCGTGGGTCGCAGTGTATATATCCTCATACATGGCCTTGAGTAAGTGCGCAAGGACATTTTCAAAAAAAGATTCGCCTAGATATTATTAACTTTACTCCGCCTATATTCTTGAGATAGTGCCGTGAGAGAGCAAAAAACAAAGGACCGGCTCACTCCCCTAAAATTTAGGGATCCACCCCAGTTCAAAATATGATAAACGATTTATGCGCCGCGCGCAAGCTCTAATGCATCACCCTGCCCCCACGCCAGGGTAACGGCATAATGTAGCAAATGGATAGTAGTGCCACTCGGCCTTGCAACGTGCCCTCGTATTTTTATGCAGTTTACTACTGTAGCTGAGTGCAACCAGCCAGTTCAGCGTTCTTATTGGCCAGAAAATGCAATTGACTGGTTGAGATAATGGTAATGCACGCGTAATGCGGCATGCGCGGACACACAAACTTCACTTGAGTGGCCGGCCCCACTATCCATTCCTTATACTATGGTAGCGATGGCACAAGCGAATTTAGCCTCTCACCAATGAAAACCCCAGGCCAAATTTGGTGTGGAGTTTCACTTAAGAGGGTTCCCGGAGTTAATCTCTAGCTCCTGTAATTCCAAGGCTTTTCTGCCGGTTATACTCTCTAAGATCAACACATTTTGGACATTAGGTAAAGAAGGTTCCAATGGTTAGATCTAGACGATATCACATCGTCGAGAATGACTTTGCTACGACCTTGCTACGACTGTTACAACCAAAGGAAACTGGGGTCAGATGTTGAATAAAGTCTTCATTTTGTTGATACAGGTTGGTGATTTTCAAAGCAGTTTTTCTGCAGTCAATAAATCCCTTGAAGCATTTCCTGAACATTGGGACAGCAAGGATCTCTTACAGCAGCTTCGGCAGGAGTTAGCTGCCTTGTAAATCACGTGAACATGGCGTGGGATTCACGGCTTGTATAGATGTTAAGTTATTGTTGTAAATATTAAATAGAATAAGAAATCCTGTACTCTAACTTTATGAATACATATGCTCGAATAGAATAAGAATATGGTAACTCTGATTATTGTTTTATTCCATTCGTCTTAAAATCAATGGTTATCAATCACATTAAGTTAAGAAATATTTTTACGCATGAGCTTTGAAGGGCCTAATCTGAAAGTGTTTACGATGAGCACATATGTCATCGTGTGAGCGCAGTTTGAGTGTTTTATGTTTGTGTGCAAGGATTCTAATTTCGGAACTTTCCGTTTTCGCATGTTTACATATATGCGCATAAAGGCAGTATCCTAGGCGCAATGCTGTTCGTTATTTTTATCAATGATGCTCCTGAAGTCATCAACAACGAAGCAGTCCTCAGCGCTATTTGCAGACGACACTAAGCTTTACAAGAACATAACATCAGTGAGCGACTGCAACCAGTTGCAACAAACCCTAACAAACCTTGATGTCTGGAGTCAGGACAACAACATTAAATTCAACGGATCAAAGTGTAAAGTAATGTCGGTGACGCGCAAGAAGGCCCCAGTTTCTTTTCCCTACCACCTCGGGTCGAAAGAGCTGTTGAGAGTTGATGATGAGAAAGACCTTGGTGTAATCCTCTGCAGTTATGCACATCAATCAAATGGTATCGAAAGCAAACAAGCAGCTCGGTGTGCTGAAGAGGACTTGCTATTCACCAACAGACATCAACATCAGACGTACGTTATTTCTTTCGCTGGTGAACTCGAAGCTCAGCTGTGCGTCACAGATTTGGTCGCCAACCCACAACAGACAACTCAGTGAAAGGATAGAACGAGTTCAACGAGGAGCCACAAAATGGATTCTGAGAACCAGGTCTTGCGAAATGTCATACAAGCAACGGCTGTTAAAGTTGGAACTCCTACCAATCTCCTATACAACAGGGAGATAAAAGATCTCGTATTCTTCTTCAAGGCGTTGTATGGTTACGTCCATCTTCACATTAACATTCGCGTCTCCTTTATTCAACATGGACGTACTTGACTTAGTTAAGCCAGTGGTGTAATGCTTCAAACTCCCTTGTGTAGAACTGCTACGTTTCAATCCTCCTATTTCAACCGTATTGTCAAACCGTGGAACAGTGTATGTCAAGATGTCAATCCATGCACATTTTCTAGCCCCATCTCTTTCAAAAACGTTCTTAAACGCAGATATTTAGAACTTCTTCATTCAGTATATAATGTTGAACGATTTCAGCGAGAAAATTACTTGAATCCTCTTTGGTTTTTAAATAATAATTATCTTGTTTTCTACCAACTTGTAAATTACCACTACTTTCTATTACAGTGTCGTGTCTTCTCATTCTTGTGGGTTGCTATGTCTTGTGGTCAGTGTCATCCAGGATCGTTCATTCTGACTTTTTCTCTTGCGTTTCCTCACACCCCATCACCTTTGGAAATGAAAGAATCGTGTTTGTTAGATAATAATTACAATTAAATTATAAAATACTTCTAACACAATAATCTCATCCTTTCTATAAAATTACAGGTTAATAATGCAATCATTTACAATGATTGAAAGTTAAAAGCAGGGCTAGCGTCTGCTTTAAAAGGTGAAGGGTAGTATTTTATCTGACAAAAAGGGGCTTAATGTCTATATACAAGGTGTCGCAAAAAAACGGAGTCCAACAACATCTAAGTTTGATGTTATATGTAAACAACGAGTTTGAGTGTTTCATCAGGGGATCCAAACACGAGAAAACGGTATGAAACACGAGCGCGAAGCGCGAGTGTTTTATTGTTTTCGAGTGTTTGGTTCCCCTGATGGAACACGAGAAACGAGTTGTTTACATAACATCTCAAACGAAAACATTTCATTGGCTGTTCAATTTATTAAGCGCTAACGGGGGGCCTATGAGAGTAATTTGTTTTGTCTTTGTGAACAATGGAGATAAGTATTCTACTTCCAGCTTTTGTAAGTTAATTTCTATAGTCCATTGTAAGAAAGAAATGTGTAGGGCGTGTAGAATTTATTACGGACTTTGATCATTTGAACATGAGCGAAGAGGGAGTAATTAGGATGAATTTGTAATTAAAATTTCAGTTATTAGATGAAAACCGTTTTTGAACTAACAGCAGTGATGGTATATGATTTTTAGCGTGTTTCCTTGCGGTATCCAACGTCAATCATGTGACAAATTAGGGCGAGTTCATTCGCTAATTTGCTCATGAATTATTAATGAGTTGGAGATTGCTGAATGAAAAGTTGATCATAGATGTCTAATGATCATTTTGAGTCTAATGTTTATTTGCCTGTCGAACAAGGTATTTCCTGTCTACTTGAAGCAAGTCATAAAACCAGTTGAACAATTTTAGTGCAAGTGGTCATTTTGAGATGCTCGAAAAAAGCACATAATTTGGTTGGACTGAGTAATGTTTACTTAATGTTCCGTAGGAAAAATAATTCTTGTTGTTAAAAATGATTTTATTATAATTAACAAACTCACACAAAATATCAACAAAAAAATGATTTCTGATTTGAGATTTCCTTGGTCGAAATTTTAATTTAAAAATGAATGTTATTGAAATTAAATGCATTTACCATATTTTATGAGTTGAACACTTAATGCATGAGACAGTGATTAGTACATTCTTTTCAGCTGTCTTAAAGATAAAATTCACTGCACGTTGCCCCAAACACAATTCCATTACAGAAGATCAACAAACCACGGAAAATAATACAAAATGAAAAGAATATCCAGCTTCCAGATATGTAATCCAGATAGCAAAAGCAGAACTACTTTAATCAAACGAATGTACTTGCCCTTGAGTAGCATATTGGTAGTATAAAGTATAAATCAAATGAGGCCAGGAGCTACTGTATTAAGAAAAACTTTTTCAAAGAGGAGTATATATTTTATTCTGGCCGACGTAAAACATAGGGTATATTTTAAAGGAAGTGAAAAAAGTATTCGACCGTGTCCGTTAGAAGACTAAACAAGTCAAGGCCAGGAAATTTAAGTTTCTCGTGTAGGGTTGTTTGATCCTACACAGTAATGTCCAAGTGGCGCAATCATCAGAGTAATTGTCTATCACCTCTGAGGTCGTGGATTTAATCCCCGCATCGTGACACCCATGTGAGGAGTTAGTCAGTTGTGAGTTTATTCCGGTTTGCAAAGGTTGTTGGAATTGTAAAATATCAGTAATCAACGGAATACGAGTACTTAACTAGGGCTGTCAACAACCGGGCTGAATTACAAATAAGTAAATAAATGTGAGTTTCACTGTATGTATAGAAAATATAATATAACGTAATTGTCAAGTTGAATGTCTGAATAATCCTCCATGCAATAACTACGTCAAATGAATAACTAAGAATTAGAAGAGAGGTAAGTGGGGGAAGAAGGGTGTGAACAGAATAAATATTGAAGTGGCGTGAAGGAGAGGGTACTACCCTAGAAAGAGTAATCGAAGAAAGAAGGTAGGAAAGAGGGGAGATTTTATGTCGAAATTAAATGACAGAGCCTGAAGTACAAGGATCAAGAAATTCAGACATGCAGTTCAAATCAAAGGCACTTCAAAAGTCATGTAAACATTTGTTGGAAGAACTAAAGTAAGTTGTGGAGTTTATGAGTTTCTACATGATAATAATCATCATTAGTAGAATCATGCTGGTAGTATACTATTGCAAAGGCTGTAATTTGATTGGTTGCTCTACTCGCTATCTATTCCTCGATAGATAGCGAGTAGCGAAACAATCATCTTCCTATAGAGATTTCTTTTAAAAAAATTGCTTAAAAATAATTTTTTGTTGAATATTCCATGTTTGATTTCTGATTCTACTGAAACAATTAGATTACTCGCTCTCGATTTCTATGCGGTGATAATTGATTCGGGCTTCGCCCTCATTAACTATCACCGCATAGAAATCTCGAGCTCACAATCTAATTGTTAATTATAGACTCTCTATTAATCCCCATAAGATGGGTGTGGTCTTACTGAGGAGTAAGAATTTAAAAAAGAGCAGGGCGTATTCGTTACTTGGTTTGCCTAAATAATTTTGATCATGAAAAAAACGTTAAGGAACGATCTTTACAGCCACAGTTGTCAAGTGGTTGTCTCGCAATATCTTTGGAATATCTACAATGTAAAGTACAATATGTAAGATATGGGAAAATAGAATAATTTCAAATGGCAGCAAATACTTGAATTTTTGCAACAAAATTATTCAGTTTTAGAGCTAAATGACGACACAAACTTTAAATAAAAATTATTTTGCTTTGAGAAAGTTCAGTTTTATTAATCGTGTCACCGGTGTTCCAATTCGAACGGAACATTTACGGTCCTGCTAGAAAGAGAAAAATAGAAACTCAGTCATATATAGCCCCACATTCATCCGAATTTTATTAAATTTAAGAAAATGAGATTCCAACCTGGTGAGCAGACCGAACTATGTTTAAATGAACAACATTTAATAACTAAAACATGCATAAAATAGTTAAGGAGTACTTAAGGAGTATTTCTGTTGCATCTTTAGACTGACGAGGAAGATAACGCCATTTTGATTCTGACTTGCTTCGACAACGTCATGTCTTCCTTCGCATTTTTGGTAAATATCTTTCCCTCCGTGACCGAGAGGTAAAGGTAACTGTCTTCCGACTGACCCATATCGTTTGAATTTAGTTTTAGATGGGTCGGCGGTCAAGTCTAACTGATCGGTCCCCAATCCATCCAAAACTTAAGTCAAAGCTGGGCGTGAAGTACAGGAAAACACTAAGAAGTACCGCGAGGCCAAGGAGGAAAACGTTATTTGCTTAGTGTTTTTACCTGATATTTGAGCAAATTTTCTAGACATGACTGTTAGGGACAGGCCTGTAGGGTTGGTGCATTAAAGCCTTCTCGTCGTTATTTGTCTTCGTTGAAAAAGACAAGTCGACTTCCTCAAGAAACAGCGACGTCAAGACTTCAAGCAACCACTAAACTACTACACTGTAAAACTACAGTGTGGTGTTTAGCTGACTAAACCACTAAACTGTGTCAATTATAATATGGCTGATTTCTTCCCGAAGCTTGCACTACAAGCATGGATGCGCGAAGATGGGCAAAAACTTAAAAGCAAGTGTTTTCTTTCAGGAAAGATTCAAATACGACAATACTCACTTAGTCAAGGCCGCGTAGTCATGTTTTAAGTTGTTTAGCTATGTTTGAACATCTTTCATGGATGCAGAAAGTATGTTTTACAGCATGTTATTTGTAAGAGGCGAATTCGTCGTTTGCATAATTATAATAACTGTTGTCCTTTTGACTTTCCGTGGGCCGGAGCTTTTATATGCCATTGCGTTCAGTGTCCTTGATATAGGAGCCATATATTTATGGCCTTGGGTTTAATTCCCAAACACTGAATGGCTGTCTTCAGCTCTTTCAAGTAACAAGATAACATTGCAAAAAAATGGCACTATGTTGACAACGACTATGTTAACAACGACAGCCAAACCCAAAAGATAGTAATTCACTACCAACATGCAGGAAAGTTTGAGACTCAATGAATACATGTACACTGCAGACTGCAGAGTAATAGGTAGAGTAACGGCCATTGTTCTAAACCAAACGTATTGCTCTTCAGGAAAACAGTTTTCAACCTATCAACAGAAAATTCACAGCTTCTATCTAACAAGGCATTTTCTGGTTATAGAAACCAAATTATATATGCATGTCGTTGTCCTAAAACAAGCCTATTGCCCTTCAGGAAAACAGTTTCCTATCAACGGGAATGCCAGAAACTCATAAACTGTTGTACAGTATATAACCAGGCATTGTCTAGGTTATATCGCCTGTGAACTGCAGAGCAAACTATATGCATATCGTTGTCCTAAAACAAACCTATTGCCCTTTAGGGATACAGTTTCCTATCAACAGGAAATGCATTTTATAGGTTATATCAATATAAACTATTAAATGATACAAATTGGATCGCAGGTTCTACGTCAAGGCTTGCAGAATATACTATGCGTTACTCTGTCGTTGTTTCGGCATGAGTTACCTGTTGACAAATTGGTTACAGTGTGACAACGTAGTGACATCTTGTTGCAATATTATCTTATTACTTGAAAGAGCTGAAGAAAGCCATTCAGTGTTTGGGAATTAAACCCAAGGCCGTAAATAAATGACTCCTGTATCAAGGACACTGAACGCAATGGCATACAAAGCTCGATCAAGAAAGAAGAAAGGCCCACGGAAAGTCAAACAAGACAACAGTTATTATAATTATGCAAACGTCGAAATTTCTTCTTGCGAACACCTTATTATAAAATATAGCCAAACAACTAAAACACGGCTTTGATTTATTGAGCGTTGTCGTCTTTGACTCTTTCCTGAAAGAAAACACTTGCTTTAAAGACTTTAAAGTGTTTGCGCATCTTTGCGCATCCATGCTTGTACCGTAAGCTTTAGGAAGAAGTCAGCCATATGTAATTGACAGAGCGTAGTGGTTTAGTCAGCTAAACCACTACACTGTGCTTTTACAGCGTAGTGGTTTAGTGGTGCATTGAAGTCTTCCACCGCTATTTCTCGAGGAAGACAACTTGTCTTCTTGAACGAAGAGAAATAACGAGAAGAAGTCTTCAATGCACCAACCCTGCAGGCATGTTCCCAACAGTCAGCTTAAGCAAATTTGCTTAAATATCAGTTAAAAACACTAGGAAAATAGCGTTTCCCTCCATGGTCTCGCGGTACTGCTTAGTGTTTTCCTACACTCCACGCCCATCTTTGACTTGAGTTTTGGGTGGATCGGGGACCGATCAGTTGCAATTGACCGATCCTCGATCCATCTAAAACTAAAGTCAAACGACATGGGTAAGTCGGAAGACAGTTACCTTTACCTCTCGGCCACGGAGGGAAAGATGTTTGCCAATGAAAACTGGAACAGGTCTTTCATTGCTCATCAGCATGCAAATAAAAAAAAATCCAAAAACGTCCCTCATAAGCGCTTTTTGGGCGAATTAACAAGGTAAACTAGAAGTAAATAAGTAAAAGAAACACTTGAGTAAAAAACAATGGCAAAAACACTTCATTCGCACAATAAAAACTTATTTTTAGCTTCCTAAAAAAACATTGAATATTATACATACGGGTATTTGCTGGCGGACAATGGTCATCTGACGTCATTTGCTTATGGAACTCGAAGACGAAGCTTCGACTTTTATGTCTGCCCGAATAACATTTGAAAATCTCCAGAAAGTCTAAAGAAACGTGATAAATATCAACTAATCATATACAAATGACGACGATCACACAGGGGAGACGTGAGGAGCAAATTGGAGCTAAAACAACGAAGAAATGGAACAAAAATTACGATGGAAGGCATAACGTTGTCGAAGCAAGTCCGAATCAAAATGGCGTCATCTTCTTCTCCAGTCTAAAGATGCAACAAAAATAGCCCTAGTATAGTTGAACATTGATAATATTTGATAATATTCAACATGTAAGTGCTCCCTAACTATTCTATGCATGCTTTAGTTATTAAATGTTGTCTTGTTTGACATAGTTCGGTCTGCTTACCCGGTTGGAATCTCATTTTCTAAAATTTAATAAATTCAGATAAATGTACTGGTATGTATGACTGAGTTTCTATTTTTCTCTTTCTGCTAGGAGCGTAAATGAGCCGTTCAAAATGGAACACCGGTGACACCATTAAAACAGAACCTTTTCAAGGTAAAATAATTTTTGTCTAAAGTTTGTCATTTGGCTCCTAAACTGGTTAATTTTGTTTCAGAAATTCAAGTATTTGCTGCCATTTAAATTATTCTGACAAATTGCACTTTAAATTGTAGATATTCCAATGATATTTCAAGACAACCACTCGACAATTGTGATGGAAGAAGACACAGTCAGAAAAGAATTTTAATAGTACGAAAGCCAAATATTACAATATATTTACTATCATTGCAAATTTTCTATTCCAACTTTAACCCCCCCCCCCTGCGAGTGATTTCGGAAAAATAATCGAGCCCTGTGGCTGTAAAGCTCTTTCCTTAACGTTATTTTCATGATCAAAATTCTTTGTTGCAATTTAAGTAATGAATTAGCCCAACGCTTTTTATATCCTTGCTCTCCAGTAAAACCACGCCCTCCTTATGGAGATTAATAGAGAGTTTATAACAGAGAGTTTATAACAGAGAGTTTATAACAGAGAGTTTATAATAGAGAGTTTATAACAGAGAGTTTATAATAGAGAGTTTATAATAGAGAGTTTATAATAGAGAGTTTATAATGATGATTGTTATCATGTAGCAACTCATAAACACTATGGTAACTTACTTTAATTTTTCCTTTCTTTTTTCTTCTTCTTCAAAACCTCTTCCGTCCACTGATATATTGTACTCTGTGCAAGAAACATGGAAATTCAGATTTTTAGTTCAAATTCAAAGGCGACTTCCGAGCTGGGGGCAAGTCAGAACTCTGTTTCAACAAGTATTTACATGACTTTTGAACTGCCTTTGATTTCAGCTGCATCTCTGAATTTCCTGATCTTTGAACTTCAGGCTCTGCCATTTAATTTCGACATAAAATCTCTCATCTTTACTACCTTGTTTCCCCGAGTACCCTTTCTAGGTTAGTACCCCTCCTTCATGCCACTTCAATATTTATCCTGATAACACCCTTCTTTCTCCCACTTACCCCTCTAACAATTGTTAGTTATTAATCTGACGTAGTTACTGGAGAATTAATCAGACATTCAACTTGGCAATTAGACTATATAATAACTACAGTGAAACTCAATTTTATCTACTTATTTTTAATTACGCTTCGTTGTTGACAGCCTGAGTTAAGTACCCGTATTCCGTTGATTACAGATATTTTACAATTCCAACAACTTTGGCAAGCTGGAGTACCCGGAATAAACCCACGACTGAATAACTCCTCACATGGGTGTCACGAGCTTTATGTGAGGATTGAACCCACGACCTCAGAGGTGCCAAGCACTTATTCTGACGATTGCGCCACATGAATATTAATGTGCAGGATCAAACAATCCCACACGAGAAATTTAAATTCCCTCGCGTTGACTTGTGTTCCACTGTAATTATGTTATAAAGCAATTACTACCGTAAACAATTTCCTGGGCAGAATAGCGTCATCGATGAACTCGGAATCTTCGACTCGACATTTTTAAAACGTATACGAGTTCCACCTGATGCTTTCTCGCTACCGGAACATTATCAAACCACGTGAAGTCTGTCCACGGGGTTTAGTCAAATTAGAGGTTTTGCCCGTTGACTAAGCTCTGGGACCTGCCACGCCATTATAAGTACTTGCTCGATTAATGCTTATTAACGTGATTTTCTTTGCTAATCTTGTAAACAGTTTTTTAAGCACCGTATTTTTTTCAAAGGATGCCAAGTAAAAAGTGAATACACCAGCCACCCACCAACCAATGGCAAAACAAGATAGGAAACAATTGATCTCAACAGAAGTGTATCACTAGCCGTGTCTATCAAAAGATGTTAAGATCCAAACACTGTCATAATGTACGATTTTTCAAAGTCATTTACAGTCAAATTTTCGTTTAGTTTCCAGTATTCTGAAATATTTTGTAACATTAATTTTTTTCCTTATCTTATGATGGCTGACGAGATACGAGTGAGCTTGTTACCTACTGGACCGGGGTGATGTTTTACAGTATGAAGAGAGAATGTCAACCGGAAGAAACCATAAACAGTATGATGAGACGAGATCAACCGAAGCCCTGACGATTCAGAGAGAAAGTAAGTTTGTTGACTTTGTTTTGTGGTTTGCATTATCTTTGTCCGTTCACCTGTTGTTTCAAGAAAAATTAACATCTCTACCTAACGTTACCAGCGTCGGCAGTGCCAGTCAAAGCACACAAAAACATAGGATATTTCACTTCTTTCGGGACGTTGGTAGTCATAAGTGGTACGTAAGACCAAAACCAAACAACAAGTAGATACTCAAAATGTTTTCAATGAATATGGTGTTGAAAATAAACACGAAAATATAATTTTGAGCCCTGCTTGTGACGTACATGCATATAAAAAATAACCCATGATGGCGGATGGCCTATGTATAATGCTTTCAATTCAAAATATTTCGAGAAGTAAGAAGCCCATTTATTAAATGTATCATAGTTTCCCGCATAATCCTAAAATTATTTCAGATAAGATGTTTTTCCTAAATTCATTGCTAATCTTTTTAGTAATCCTAATTTTCTAAATACATCCACCCTATATTTGTCGATATTTTTCTTGATGGATATATTTTTGTTTTTTAAAAAAGATGTTGAACGTGGTAAAAAAGAAGAAACTAGAGAATGCACCATCAAACGAACGCCAGGTAAGTCGATAGTAAAAATATTTAGATAGAAGTTAAGCATGATTCTAAGCGAATCAAATCCCATGTTCCTCGTCAAGGTTCTCATTCCCCTTTTATAAGTCAAAAAAATTAATTTTTTTCTACTTTTTAAAACACGAGTACGAGCGGTTTGTCAGGCCTGTTTTATACACGTCGCATTTCAGTCGCGTCGAATCCAATTTAAACAACAGACAAGACCCCTGCTAAGGCGTTTACTCCACCTGCCAAAACGAAAATGGGCACAAGGCCAGGCAGGGCTGTAACTAGAGCGTTGATTGGGGATGGGGTATATTCACTTATTTCTGTTCTGCCCAACGAATTCCTTTTTAAATCAGTTATTATTAGGGTACCTTCCAAGACATTTTAAGACATTGCTAGCACATCCAACCGATCCGAACGTTGTATTCCAATAAAATTACTGGTTACAACGTTTGATAATTCCAATAGTTACTGGAATTGTCATTTCATGCATATAAAATGAACCCTGACCCAAACCCCAACCCTGACCCTAACCCTAACAATCCCAATAATTTATTGGAGACAATAATTTTATTGGGGTACAACGTTCGGCTTATGTAATCACTAAGATAACCAAAAATTAATGTCTGAGTGACTTGCCAAGCACTCTGTCCAGAGTCCTAGTAAGATTGCATTTTTTAGATTTTAATTTAAATTAAAGACTTTCATAGTACATATATTAAACAAAATTCTTTTGTCATAATACCACCAACATATGGCTGTTTTATTTTTGGGTAGTTGCAAGTAAAGAAAATTTTACTAAAAGTGTATACAATACATCAATATATTAACCTGATAGCGTCATTTAAATCAATTCTGTAGAACTCTGCCTGACGTCTCCACGATATAATTTGTTGGGAACTTTAGACTAACATATGTATTTCTGGAATTAGAATGTAAAATGTCTCTTACCTTTAATAATTGTATGAGATCCCACAAGCAAATAAATCATTTTGCACGAAATATCAGCATCTCAACATAGGTATAGAAAACCAAGGAAAGAAATCACAACGAATACTTCGTGATTAGAATTAGGAACACATTTCCTAGACTCACTCCTTGATCATGGAATGATGGAGTCTATCAAAATTTGCCGTTTTAAAACATTTCTGGAGCAATGTTTTGATAAAGAACCTTCCTGTCCCTTTTTTTTCACTATTACATGTTAAAAATTGTGTTTTGCACGTAGATATTTCAGTAGAATTTGCGTTTGATTCTTGTGTAGAAATTTCTAAATTTCCTTAAAAGTAGGAATACAACAGAAAATGACGGAAACACGCTTTCAAAACTTCCCCGCGATACATCGCTCCTCGGTAAAGTTTCGCGGTGGAATTTGTCGTTTTAAAACATTTTGTATGATAATCTTTGCACGTAAAACCTTCTTACGGTTTAGATGTTCTAGCATACATGTCAAAATGCGTGTTTTGTTCACATATTCCGCTAGAAATTGAGTTTAAACGCCGTGTTTAGGTGAGCTCACGCGGCTTGTGCCCAGCGGTATCACCCATGAGCGCTACACCAACTTCTGACACCGAAAAAAAATAATAAGAAAAAAACAGAAATGGAGCGAATTTAAAACTCCGCCTCGCCTACGGCAGGGGGAGTAATAAGCTAGAGTTAAATACCGAGAAGGAGGGATGTATGTCATATACAACCCCCGAGGACGCGCAGGGTCCGAGGGCTGTATATGACATACATCCCGACTTTTGAGGTATTTAACTAACTTAACTTCTTTTTGAAGAGGTTTTCTAACAGAGTCTTTTGACTTTAAACAATTTAAGTCGAGATTCGTCGAGATTTTTCCACAACTTTGATCTAATTATTTATTCAAGGTAAATAACCTATATACAACCCGCGGTAGATCAAAGAAAACCGACTCAAAAATAAATTAATGAAAGTAAGCCATCTCATTATCTGTTGTTTGAATTGCATTCGACGCGACTGAAATGCGACGAATAAAGCAGGCCTCAGATATAAAGCATGAATACCAGGATTTTAAATAGCTTCAAATCATTTTATTTTCATTTATCATAGCTTCATTTTATACCCATCTTGTCAGTTTGTTTACGAAAGAACTTTCAATATAGATATTGTGTCGAGGCAAAAGTTTTGTTAAAATCTGCGTGTTTCATCACCTATAAAGACTCGTGCACGGCTATGATTTCCTCTATGTTTTGCTCATGAATTATTGATGATTTTAAAGTGTTTTAGGCATTTTAGTTATTTCAATTTTTTTAAAATCAATTCAGAACTCTTAATATTAAAAGTAAAATGTTGATACTTGTTACACATTTTCTTAACATGTTTAGCTAGTGCTTGACACTCTTCAAATTTTAGCATTGTTCATAGTTAGTTGTTTCCGACATATTTTCTCCACTGCGCCAAAAAAGTAAATTAAGGTTAAATACAAACCTTAAATCACCACGCTTTGTCATTGGACTTTTAAAACAAAAAATATCATTGTTTGTGATTCGTTCTTTAGAAAACCAATTTCTATAGTTCAGCTTTTTATTGTTATACCTAAATTAGCGGCCGCAATAATTTTGTTAAATAAAAAATGCTTTTAAAGTGGACAAATAGCTATAAAGGGAAATGGCAATCTTAATTAAAACATCGCATAGTTCATGAACAGACGGATGTAACTTGTGTAGTAGACTTGTGGTAGACTTCTCCCAAGTCTCCTAAGAATCTACCAAGATTGGATATCTTCATTTGGATATAAAAGTATCGTTCTGGTTTGTGAACTTCTAAAGTTCTTGATTTTCAGTTGATGCAAAAACGAGGAAATTGCTTAGGAAAATAGTACTTTATGACAACTATGGTCGTTGAACTTTATTGTTCGCCCAAACATGGGAATTTTTACCTGGACTTATCGTTCCAGTACTTATTGAGTTTGTTAGCTAGTGTAAGTAGAAATTAATAATTCGTGAACTAAATATTCAATCTCGAGTGGCAAATAAGACACGTGCATGCCTCTATACCTGCTAGAGAACAGTAATTATGCAGTAACTTCCTCGACCTAGCGTCATTACATGAAGTATCACCGTAACTAGGCAACCGCGATCTTTGCGTTTAGTTCGCACACCCCAATACTTCACAGAAGCCTACATATAACAAGCGTCTGGGTACATACAGAATTTTCAATATAGATTTTTCATAGGCCGAGAAAATCAAGGCAAACTTTTTGTGAAAATCTACGTGTGCTTATCACAAATAAAGATTACCTTTATTGCTGAACAATTTTGATGAAAAATCTGCATATAGCCTGCGAAGCAGGCGTTTGCGGGCGGGGAGGGGCTAAATAAACGCCTGCCGCCATGCCATTGAGAAAATAAAAATGCGTTTGCCAGCGAACGCAGCCTTCTGATTGGTCAACTATAATTAACACTATCTCCCTACTTCCGGTAACGCGATGTTTTGGCTGTTGGTTTATCACGATATTGTGTTTCTAAAGCCGTATCGCTGCTGTTTACATTCACTGATTTTTTAATCAGTGTAAACAGAGTTCCTAACTTTCGTGTTTTCCCACCGCAAGGATTACAAAGTCTTTCCGAATATAACTTTGGCTCGCGAGGTAATTCGATATTTACTCCAGCACAGATATCAGATAACCGAGACCCTTCACATCCTGCTCGTTTGGAACACTTAAAAAGATTCTCTGTTGAGATCCTACAACAAGTTGTTCCATACTTTGTTTTTAAGGAACACTTACATACTCTACAGTTATCATTTGCAAACGCCTTGGGCGTGGAGTAAGTTAACAATATTCGACTTCTAAAATTTTACTAATAAATAGCACTTGCTTAATACATTGCTACAAAATTGCTACAATGTTTATTTCGGAAGGGAAGAATCACTTCCGGTTTATTTTTAAATCGAATGTGATTGGTTAAAGAGTTAATTAGATACAAACAATTAAAGGGGTATTATTTTTTCTCAGTGGCATGGCGGCAGGCGTTTCCTCCGCCTAGCTCCCAACCCCGCCCCAAAACGCCTGCTCTGCAGGCTAGCAACATGAATACACGATGTTTCTGCTAAATCAAATTTTGTCATTTAATCGTAATTATTATCTAACGGATACGATTCTTTCATTCCCATAGGTGATGGGTGTGAAGAAATGCAAGAGAAAAAGGTCAGAATTGACGATCTCAGATGACAATGACCAAAAAATAACAATTCACAAGAATAAGACGACGCGACTTTGTAATAGCAAAGTAGTGGTAATTTACAAGTTAGTAGAAAACAAGATACTTATTATTTAGAAATCAAAGAGGATTTAAGTAAATTTTATTCTTTCTCGTTGAATAAAATCGTTGTTTCTCTCGTTAAGGAAAAAAGAAAAAAAATTTAAAACGACGAAGAAATAAGACTTGACATTTTTTGCCAATTCCCAAGAGAATATACTATCTCATTGTTTCTTACTTAATCTCATTGATACATATAAAAAAACAGTGCATAAATTAAACTTTTGAGCATTATAAATTCCCAAGGGAATATACAACATGCTTTGTTTTCGTGGTAATATTAAATTATTAATGACATTCCAATGAGAATCCTCTTTGATTAGAAATATGATAAGTATCTTGATGCTTTGTGGTTTGTTTTGGTAAACATAAAAAATGGAAAATTAAGCCATTGTTTTTTGCACTAAAGCAAATTACGTAAGTGGTTTGAGAGCAGCTGCGACGTGCCATGTCAATGAAGGCGCTTTGGTTAAATAAGTATGATAATTGCGGTAAAGTTTTAAAATATTTCGATGTTTTTGAACTATATAGATATACGTTCATTAAAAATTTACATTATATACGAGTCTTGATGAAAAACAATTATACAAGTTCTGTTTCAGGTTTTAAAATGTTTTTTTATCTTCGCATAATTCTCATGCTTATTTGACCCAGCCTTCGACTTTGGGACACCTTCAGGTTTAAATTTACTTCGGACCACTAAACACAACGAAAAGCCCATGCCCTTGCAGCTAAGGTTTTACGTTTGAAAACACAATCAAATACTCAGCTTAAGTGGGTTTAAGTAGCTAGAGATAAAGTAATTTACCCTTTTATTTTGATTTTTTGTTTATAACGTAATTTAATAGCTAAATGAATGGACTGTGAGGGTGTGAGCCGCGTGTAAGTTGCATGGGGTTAGGCTTATTAAAGGATATAAAATTTCTGAAAGTATGCCTAAAAAATCTAACAAACCATCTAACAAAACGGCTAGGAGTAAGTTCTGAACATTTGATTCCTAGCATTATTACTGTGTGCTGTGGTAAGTGCTAAGGTACTCTGTGCTAAGTAAATTGTGAAGTCAAGTTTTCAGCTCACCTGTTTATCCATTCGACCTTTCTGTTTACGTTTAGCCTAAAATATGCGAATAAATTACATTTAAAAGGCATACTTTACCAAAATTTTATTTCTTTTAATTTTCGGATTTGGGTGGCAGTCGGGGTGGGGGTCGTGCATGCGGGTTTATCAGCTGTGAGTGACTGTGCGATGGCGAGGAAAGTGAGGGCAACGAATGGAATGCAGGAGCTTAGGACCGAGGAAGACAGCTTAGAACCGAGGCAGGTAGGCAGTTGGTAGGATCAGCGGGGGGCACTTGCCGTTTTGGCCTTGGGATTCAAATTTGCATGCTAAGTACAAGTCACTAACGTCTGTAGTTTTAATTTGGTAGGTATGCGCGGCTGCTCTCTGGAGTTGATCAATTTTTCAATTTGCAAGCCTGATCTTCTCTTCGCCCCGCTACCCCAGCTAGCTCTCCGAGTGCTACTTCCACCGTAAGTAAGTCGAAGTACTTGTATTATATGTATGAGTACTTCTACTTAGGTAGAATTAGCACATGGGGAGCTGGCTGGGGTAGGGGGATTATTTTTTTATTCAATTTCTCAATTCCCATGGGAATTAAATTTTTAATTAAAAAGGGTTAGATGTAAATTTTGTAAACAATTTATTGAAAAGAATTTGTAAAATTACAATTTGAATAACAATAAAAAGAGATTAACTAGTACACATTGTGCTCATTCAAATAACAATAGAAGAAAACAGGACACGGCAGAAACTATAGAACAATTGTCATTGCGCTTTACACACACAAGTGAATTAACACTGGTGAGTAAACACAAGTGAAAACGCAATGTAAAAAAAACTTGGTCCTTTGAAGATAAATGTTTATGCTTCAAGATATAAATAATCAAGAAACAACTGGAAGTGACAAATTTTTCCAATTTGACATTTGACAGAGAAGTCGTCTGAAGCCCGTTTTCCACTTCAACCGTATCGTAGCGAAACGTGGCGTATTCTATTATAACCATATAGTTTAATACAAAACAATGAAACACGCTACGATACGATAGAAAAGGAAAACAGGCTTTACATCCAACACCGAGTTGTTTCACAATTACAAAGAAAACATATGGCTCATGTAATTCAATTTTTTGAAGAGACGTTTGTAATCACAGTTTTAATTTTTTTCAAACTTCTTCCGGTAAGTGGATAGTAGCATCAAACAGGTCCAATTAGAAACGTTTCTCAGAGTTAGTGATTTTTTATTATCGAAGAGGCACACGAGGTCGTTTCCGAGCGTTTTCACCACACTCAAAATGAAAACGATATGAACTATGAAAAATCTCATCACAGGAAAACTGAAGGGGCCCGGTACTTCTACGGTCAGATCCTCCATTGAATGGAACAACATTGATATGGACATTAGAAAACTCATTGGCTAGCTTTAAACACATTCTATACAAGTCTTTTTAGATGATCAGAAAGCCAGTATGATTATGAGATTGACACTATTTTTAATTTTAAGTTAAGAGACTTTTAAAATATTTCGAAAAGAAAACGCACGAAAACGACACCATGTGCACCTAATCCTGTTAATATTCGTTGTGGGAAGAAACCGGAGTACCCGGAGAATACTCATGACTTGACTGATGTTTACGTAATGCAAGTCTCAGAGGTAAACATGTTTTTTATCAGTCAGACAAAAAACTCTTCCAAAACTTCTTCACTTATTAACAAAGAAATTAAAAAGGGTGGAAATTTCAACTTTCAGAGCCACATGGTTTCTAAGTGTGATTTTACCCTGACAATGCTGAATTAATAAAAAATGTTTTAATTCTTCTCAAACAAAAATCCAAGAACTCAAATCCAAGAAGTCCATGTATCGAACAGGACATTGTATAGAGCTTATACAATTCCTTACAATTTTCTCAAACAGACATCACATTTCTTCGGGTGTGCGTGAGCACAGAAGCTTTCTGCGCTAATTATGAAAATTTTGTCGAGATAGCTTTGAAAATCTTTAAAAAGTGCTTTCAATTGGTATACATAATTTTGTTTTATTAGTCGAAATGCATAATTTCAACGTAGAAAAATTATAAATAAACCAGTAATTTATAAATAAACCAGTAGAAAAAAACGCTTGGGGTGTTTCGTCACCTATGCTACTCAATAGCGGAGTTTTTCAGGACTTGTTGCATATTCCAAAATGTATATAAATTTTAATACAATAGAAAGAAATTGTGTAAAATCGCTTCATTTTGTCACATTTTAATTTTAACGCTGAACAAAACTAAACGAAAATGTTGAAACCATATGAAACTGTTCTTGCACTGAAAAAATATGATTTTTTGTGTTTGTGTAAATGCTTGATGATTGAATTTAGTCAATTTAGCAAGGTATCATTGTCAGGATAAAAACAAAGTTCTTTGAAGCATAAACTTATCTTCACTTACTTGTTCAAAAGACCATGTTCAATAGCCATGTGAATCTGTTTTCTTATATCATTACTATTTTACTAGTGTTACAAAGTGGAACTATTTAAAATGTAAATTGAACTGAAGCAAAGGGAATAAAGGACATATAAAATAACCAAATATTTGAACTGCCAAACACAAATTCACCAGAACCACACACCACAAAAAGTTCAAGAGAGATCATTTAAAGATTAAATTTTAAAATATTTTAAACAAAAATGCTATTGAATCAAAGTATGGAAGTAATTTACGCTACTTTATTGCATCTATTGGCAGAATATTTTAATTGTCATTCATTAATACAAAATAGAAGATATTCATGCAGGAATATGAAATTAACCAATACCAACAAAGCACTTAACTTCATATATAACTAATTAAAGTCTGTGTAATATGAAGAACTCTGACACAAATTTTACTGTATCTGGAGAATCAACGCTAAACGCTTGTAATAAAATGTATTTTCATCTGATTAGACTTCCAAACTGATTGCTTAGAATGTGCGTAAATCTGACATAAAAGTTATTTTAAATTTTTTATTTGTTCAAGTACTGTAACAACAAGGGTTTAAAAAAATTGAAAAGTGGTTGCCCTTTGGGGCAAGTAGTACCAAACATGTAGTTGCCTAAGGGCATTTCTCACAAGTCCACATCACACTGGATATTTTTTAAAATAAAGAATTTACAAAGCAAAACAGCAAAACCAGTGTTTAGGTGATCAAAACACAAAAATCTTGGTTGCCCAATGGGACATTAGTCCAACCAAAAGAATTTATGGTGTCTAGTTGTGATTTTCGTTTTCAATGTGCAATAAATAGTTTTTATTTTTAATATTTCACACATCCCACCAATATGTTCCAGTGCTTCAGTTTGTCTCAATTCCAAACATGTTCCACTTTGTGCACAATGAAGTAAAAAGAGCATGCTAGCTTATTTTGACCTTAAGTAGTTCATCTTAAGTTTAAAAAGTTTGATGAAAAAATCACAAAGTTCATTCCAAAGATACAGTGCTACAAAACAAAAAAGATTTAGGTTTTTTAAACATTTAGGGTTTGTACACTTCTGGAATTGTTACAAAATATATTCAAATCATGCTCCCATAACATTCGGAACTGTGTGATTTTCAAATGAACCTTTTAAACTTTTAAATGAACACTTAAATTCAACTTAAATAAAAGAAGACTGAGATGGTATACCAGGAAACAAATTAAAATTTTCTAAAATGTTTTTTTCATAAAGCATAAGATATATATGTTTGAACTGAAGAAAAATGCTAATCGTTGTTTTTTTTAATCTTAAGGTGGTCATTCCCCTTTAAAGCATTTTTTTTTATTTTACAAGGTACAGACTCAGCAAAAACATTTTTTTAAGGGGCACAGTGATAAAAATCAAAATCTAAAAAAAATTTTTAGGTTACTCATTAATTACACTAATTATCCAATATGGCCGCCCGCTAATTAGCCAAAAAATGGCGTCGCATGAAACATGATACCACACACACCGTTAATCAGAAGAACATAAATGACATATATTTTGAAAGCTTATAACATGATCTAGTAACTGACCATCTTTATTTTCACTTTAAAACATTTTTGCAAAAAATTTGGTAAAAAATCTGCACATTAGGAAAAAACAGGGATTTTTTACAGCTAATTAGGTAATTAAACCTCATTTGTACATTACTAATGAAAAATATGAAAAATTAAAAATGGTCAGTTACTAGATAATGTTAAAAGCCATAAACATACCAAGTTTCAACCTTTTACACTAAATATTCAGAAAGATATGCTGTCACAAAGATTAACTGAAATGAGAAAACTGTGAAATTGAGAAAATAGTACTTTAATGTTTTGTTCTGGTTTATATAGTCTCTAGAAAGCACCTGCTTCATAGGTAACACCTTCTTGGTCTTCTGTAGTGTCTATATAGTGTTTTCTTTGGTGCCTCAGTATCTTTCTTTTCTTCTTCACTTGTTCTGAGCTCTTTTTTGCCGACAGTTTAATCCTCGAGTTGTCACATTCCTCCGAGGCTTTACCAGTGAAAATACCAGGAGTTACATCAAGGTCCTGAAATAACTTCAAGAAGGAAATGTCACCATCATTAAACTTAAGAATAGCCAGGTAGGTGGCAAGAGCCACAGTTTCTTGCTCAACATAAGTAGACTTAGGGCATCTGTCCCAGATGAGCCTGTTCAGACACTCGTTAACATTTTGTGTCAAGCCATGAGTACATTTACTTAGCAGTTCAGATTTGCTAAGGTCTTTGTATACTGGCTTGATCATATCAACAATACAGCTTGGTATTCCATTTTTATGTTTATATTCTTCCTTGTCTCTCTTATATCCACACCAACTGTCCTTTCCTTCTGGGCAGAGATGATGCTGTGGATTCTCGGCAGTTGATGCAACATGGTAAAGAGACGCTTCTATGGACTTGGCCATTTTACCAACATCATCAAGGTTTTCCCTGATTGCCAAGCCATAATAGTTTTGCAACACATCAATTTTACTGTCAGTCAGCCTACCTTTACCAGCCAAACCTTTCCCATCAGCCAATTTCACTCCTTTGTTCGAACTCTTCAGTTTGCGTAGACGACTTCCAACCCTTTTTTGAACATGGCCGATACACTCTAATTTGTTTGGAATAGAATCCTCTCCATATGGCTGGCTTTCAACAATACTGTTATAGGTTGAGGAGTCCCCATCTCCAAGCATGTCCATATATTTCAGCCCTCTCGTAGCCACCGACCTTTTAAAAATCCGAACAGCACCAGTTGTCTCCATACTGCCAGCGCTTCCTTCATGATTGATCTTGCATTCATGGGATGCTTTCCATGCATTGTAGCCTGGGTCATTAATCTTTTCCCCCCACTTTTGGCATTCTTGGCACTTGTCTGACAACACTTCCACATCCAGGCATTTCTTCGTATCCAAGGAGATCACAGTAACAATCCCATTATGGGACGAATATCCTCGCTTCTGCCAAGTACCGTCGATCGACACTCCACATTCACCATCATCATTTGCTATTTCATCTCTGACTTGATAGGCATTGTTGATCATACTATCAGAAGCCAACTTCTTTACAGCAGGCAAAACCTTTTCATTTTGGATCTTTGTGAAGACACGACGGGTTAGTGGAGGAGGCATGTTCATGACCTTGTTGAAGGTAGTCATGGCATTATGCCCTTTGCCAATTTCCCTGAAAGCTAAGACTGTTCTTACATTCACTTCATAAGAATGACCTTGTTTCTTTGAAGTATTAAAAGAATACTCCCAATCACACTCCATACTTTCACATTGTAACACGAGGTAATTGGAATATCCACATTTCTTTTTCATGTCAGCATGTGACTTTATATCACATCCACAATCAGGGCACTTCAAAACATTGTCAAATACATTGCATAGTATGGATAAGTCCATTAAAATAGTTCCTTCTTTTACAGTACTATCAATGTTTTCCGTCATACCACGAAGCAATTCTGTATTCTGGCTGATTTTTTTCGCAGAAGGTCCACGATCTTTGTAGCTTGGTCCGCCATCTTGGATTATATTCTTCTTCCTTGACGGTGGAATCTTCTTCTTTTTTCTTGCTCAATTTTTCGAGTTCCCCATCTATTCACTCTGAATTACACTCAGAACAACCTTAGGAATGTAATTCTACACTGTAACAACAATATTTCAACTTATAAACGCGAAAAAAACAGCAATTTTCTGACACAATTTTTCACACAGCTCGCCACAAATCGACCTCGAGTTTGAGAAGTCAGCGCGTTGCTATGCCTACGAAAATGAACCAATCACAAAGAGATCTACTGGCATAGCTTTAAATAACATACATCAAAAGTTTAATTCAAAAAAATACGCTTTGTCAGTGAAATAATCAAGCAAATTTGGAAGGAAAACGCGTTGCTATGGCGTTGCTATGGGGAAATTTTTTAAATAGGGCTTCTTAAACACCTATTTTCTCACAAATATGCATTTTTTCAACAAAACAAGCCATGTTATCTTAAAGTATAATACTTAAAGTACCTAAATATATAAATTTTAAAAATTTGATTTTTTTTTCAAAAATTACATTTTAAAGGGGAATGACTACCTTAAGATAGAAATCTATTTCACCTGGTTGGAAATCAAGCAATGAAATAAACTTAGAATTTAATGCTTATCTTGAAATTTTAGCATGGTAATGAATGTCTTTCTGTTTCTGATAAAACAACCTCATTCTCCTTATTATTGTTAATATTTAATAATACAAAGCCAAATAATGACAAAATTGTTTGTATATAATTGATTTTTTTGCCAAAACAGAGATATTGATAGAATTCATGCTTTTGGAGCCAATTTTTGAAAATAAACTATTGCTGTGAGCAAAAATAACTACTGGTAACTATGCTGTATAAAATATTGCACTAAAAAGAAATTTACTTGAACCAAAACAAGATTATAACTTTTGTAAACACAGTTCATCATTATTTGACTTTTTCTGAGATAAAAATGCTTTGAGTACATGAGACATTTCCTGATAAATGGCTGCACAAAATAATGATTAAATTGGGTAGGTATGAAACTGCAATTTCTAAAATTATACTGTCCCAATTATTGTACAATGATGAAAAAATGTTGACAATAAAATCCAACATTGTCTTTTTTAAAGCAAATAAAGTAACTATATTTTTTGAAAAACAGCAAAAACACAGCCACTTATGGAAAATCATACAGAGTATTAAAAGCATTTCAATTAGAAATAAAACATCAAAATATTGAAACCTTCTGTGTGCAGTTCATCAACAGCATTCCTTTTTCACAATTAATCAGCATTCACCCATTCACATTGGCTACCAGTAATCAAACAATCTTGGAACTTTCTACATCTAAAAGGGATTTAAATTTTAAGTTCTAAAAAATAATATAAAACAAGTAAGCAGCTTAAAAGTTGATCGGACATGTCTGGATTTCATCCCTTAAAGGGAGTATATATTCAGTTATACTGTACATTCAAATGATCCCATTCATAGAGGGGTTGTGTGATACGACCTTCAACAAAGTCCTGAGCAATGTCACAGAATAATGATTAGTAGCAATGTGCATGGGAACATGCAATGATTAACAAAATGGGTTTATACAAGAATTATACAGGATACTTTCAGTTCATTCACTATTCTGCATTTATTTTTCATACATAGGGAGTGAGGACCTGTTTCTTACCACACCCCTCGAGTTTATCTTATTCAACAATCCCCTCAGAATTTCCTGGGAATTTCGATGATTTAATCGATCCTCTATTGGATTTTTGCCATTTTATCACCCCCTCCCCATGGAATTTCTATTATTTTATAGATCCACCACTGGATTTTACCTCTTTGTCACCCCCTCCCCTTAGATTTATAAGGAGTTTTTATTACTTCTACAGTCTACCCCTGGATTTTTGTATCTCAACGCCACCTCCCTTGTCCTCACCCCCTATGTATGGAAAATAAATGCAACCTGACAATATATTTTTGGCTGTGTAATTATTTCTGTCATTTGATTAAATTGAGAAGTTAAAGGAATGGGAATGGAAATAATGGCACTTTATTTCAGGGTTGGATATAAGAACATTTTTTCAAAAATGTAATTTTCTTATTTCTTATATTAATATAAGAACATTTTTTGTAATATAACAACATTTTCAAAAACCTTGCCATCCAAAATCAAAAACCTACAAGCTGGTTGCATTACTCCATTAGGTACAATGGGCTTTCAAAGTTATAAAAATAGTTATTACTGCAGTATTTACACAACTATTATTTGTATATCTTATTTTAAAGATGATTCTCAAATAGTGGAGATTTACAGCCTTGAAGTAAAATAATTAATGAGAATAATATAAGAAAATATAAGAACATTTTTGCCTCCACAAAAATTTTTCTTATATAATATAAGAACATATAAGAACAACTAATATAAGAACATTTGCCAACCCTGCTTTATTTGGAACATTGTAGCTCAATTACAAACGTTTTTACGCAAAAAACTAAACTAACAGTAGATTCCATCTAAACTGCGGTTTTTACTTCGGTAATCGCCCAGAGCGAAGACCAAGTATGGTTTTCACACGTGCAAATATGTTACTTAACATTTAACTTTTTGTATTTAACAAACTTTCTATGTTTAAATATTTCGCTAAATTCGGCGTGATTGTCCACAAAAATTATCAATATCATACATTTGGATACTCTTCTACAACTACTGATAGAAAATAAAGTACATCACCTTGAAATAAAGGCAGAATAACTGAATAAAGACTTCGGATAACTTCTATGCAACATTACCTACGCCATGCCCAATTTGGAAATTTCAAATTCCGAAGCCGACGAGCTCATCAGTGTTTCCATTTTAAAAAACTGGAATTTTCTTTTTTTGTTCTAATTTTGGACAATTTTGGACGAGATTTGGAGATTTCCTTTACATATTTTCAAATTCCCTTAAAATTGCCAAAAAATCCAAGACTTAAAAATAAAACATTATTTGGCTCGTACTTTTTATACCAAAATCTTTTTAAAGATTAATAGCTTCACAACATGTGAAGTAATCAAATGTTCAATAATATGATTAACATATCAACTGCGCAGTTTAGTTGAGGCTGCACTAATACTGTACTGCAGCCTAGTGTGCAGCCTTTAGAAAGGCCATGTTGTTTTGGTTGAATTGTATTGTATCAAATGCGATCAAATGCAACAATCTAGGCCTAATAGTAGTTGAACAACTGAACAATCAATGTCAATTTACATCTCGCTGGAGTGCTGTTAGTGCTGTGTAACACTCATGTCACTTTGATTTATCAAGAATATAAAGCAGTAAAGCATTAAGCATGCATACATGTAGTAACTATTAAAACAGTTTACTCAATATTTCTTTTCTTAGTTCCTTTGTTTCTTCGTCAGTAGCCATGACTTCATCTTGGCTGCTAGTTCCAACATTCCTTTATGAACTCTCAAGCTGGCTGTAGTCTGCTGCTCATTCTTCATTCTCATCTTAGGCTGGCGTAAGGAGACCAATGACGTCGATCATTAAAGAATATCTCTGATCTGGTTTGACCAGTTTGAACTGGCTAAAAAGTTTTTCCACAGATGGATTTGAAAATGGTAAAGAAGCCAGAATACTAACAAATGCCATTAACACTGGATATTTGTCTTCGCCTGTTGGCGTTGTTGTGTTCCGTATGTTTAACCAGTATTCATCCCAGGGAAGTTCAGGCTTGGCATTCGGCTCAAGTGCATGTTGTCGACACTCCATGTCAAGTTTGCGAGGTCGATGGTATCTTTTAAGTATGGCAATTTTTGACAAATGCTCTTAATGAACGTGTTTTGACTGCAGCAGCATTGGAGGGTAAAAGGCATTGAAAAATTTCGTGGACTGGAGCATTTATATCAAGTCGACTTTGGATTTGAAGAATACTCTCGATGAGAGAATTTTTACAGGTACTTAGAAACTTATGAACATCCTCTTTGCTTGTCCTGCTAGCAATTTCGTGAAGAGTAGCAGTCGCTCCAAGCCCAACGTGAGCCCCACTTAATGGTACGTGTTGGCTAACGTCAGTTGGGTTAAGCTTGTTTGGCGGCGTTCCCTTTACGATGTCGATTTTCATAAAGTTGCAGGCAATTGACTTGATAAGGCTTTCCACCTCTAACTTTAGCCCGTGGAGGAGAGGATGCTCGCTCTGGAACAATCTATTAAATGCATTAAGACGCTTGATTTGATAACTTAAGAACTCCAGATACACCTGGGTAAAACAATTTTGCAGTGGTGCCAAAATTCCGTCGTTTGAGTGTTATGACTTATGTGTCTCCGTTGGCTGTCAAGGTAAACAAAGTTTTGCATGACGTTTTACGGCACTTTGCATCCCGCCTATCCACACGAAAATATTCGATAAAAAACACTTTTTATTGAACAAATTTAATTCATTTATCTTGTTTGTCGAAAAAACTATCTAGAAATGTAGAAGAGATATTTTGTATCCAAGATCATTTGTATCTATTTTTTTCAGTAAATTGTTTTTTGCTTGAAGCGAAAGTCTAACGTGTGTTAGTTTAATATGGTGAAAGAGTTGCCAGCCTTAGGATATTATATGATAATGAATGCAATGACGTAACGTGCGCTGGAATGTCTGTGTCTTAATTAAGTATTAAAAATATTTGCGTTTTTGTGCCTTCACTATCAGAATTTAATTTCAACAAAAATACAAAATTCATGCAATTTAGCCAAAAACTTATACACAGTACGTAAGTCGTTTATAGACTGTTCAAAAATATAATTATTATCTACCTCATGACTTTCCAATTCGCCGATCCCATGACTTGAAATAAACGAACGTTTCTTTTGGAAAAACCTCGTCTAACTCCAGGAAAAAAACTTTGTCTACCGATAAGTGTAATTAGTTTTCTGATTTTAAAAGTCTTTCACTACTTGAGATTTTTGCGCCAATCACGCCGCCATGTCAAGTCAGCTAAAACACTCTTTAAGCAAATGTCAGATCATCGTGATCCCACTGCACTTGCCAATGACATCGGACATTTCTTTGTACAGAAGATCAAGTGCATACGTTCTGAGCTTATCCATTCTCCCTCTTCACAGCCTACTACTGAAACATTATCCACTTCCTCTATTACCCCCTTTGACAAGTTAAAAGTGATGAACGAAGAGGATGTAGAGCATTTAATAACCAAATCAGGGAAGAAATCATGCGCTTTGGATCTTATACCTACTTCTTTGGTCATCGAGTGTCTTGACGTTTTATGTCCCGTCATCACCAGGTTGATAAATTTGTCATTAGACTCTGGTTTGTTTCAAGACAATTGGAAAACATGCTGAAGTTCGTCCTGGGGTGAAGAATAATTCTAGCTTCGATCCTTCTTTTTCCAACTTTCGTCCCGTCAGTAATCTTACATTTATCTCCAAATTAACAGAGCGAGCTGTCTCCGACGAAACACACAATCATCTATCAGTGCATAATCTCTATCCTAAAAACCAGTCTGCTTACCGAAAATTCCACAGCATTGAAGCTCTCCTTCTGCTCAAACGTCTGCATTCCAATTTTAGAATTCCTGGCCTGTCTTATCATGGTTTCAGTCTTATCTTGAGAACCGTTCTTAATCTATTTTCGTAAATGGAGCAACATCAAAGCGGTTTCACCTTCAACATGGTGTCCCACAAGGATCGTGTCACGGCCCCCTTCTGTTTCTTATGTATGCAAGTGGACTATTCAACGTGATGGGACCCCATCTCTCAGAAGCGGTTGCTTTCACAGATGATTCCCAACTCTATGTTTCATTCCAAGCTAACGAAAATGCAAACGACACTGCTGCAATCACAGCTATGCAAAACTGCATCGACGACGTCAGGAAATGGATGCTTATTAATAAGCTGAAGCTTAATGATGGAAAAACGGAATTTTTACTCATTGGAACGAGACAACAAATTGGCCAAAGTGAATTCAAGTACCTTGCGTATTGGTGAGATCTCTGTCACCTGCTCAAGTGTACTAAGAGTCTGGGTTGTTGGTTTGACCCACAATTCAAATTTGAGACTCATATAACCAATGTTTGCAATGCAGCATTTTTTCATAAATACAATATTAGGCGGATACGGAAATTCCTCAATGAGGATATAATACTCGTACATTAGTCAATACATTTGTAACAAGTCGAGGCAATAGCCTCCTACATGGATTACCAGCTAGTAAGTAGCCTTAAAAAGTTACAACGTGTTCAGAACACAGCAGCCCGGCTACTATGCAACATTTCGCGGTTTGACCATACTACACCTACGATGTATAAATTACACTGGTTTCCTGTCAAGTTTAGGATTGATTTTAAAGTCTTACTAATTACTTATGAGGCTTTACGAGGCCTGGTGCCAGAGTACATCACTGAAATCATCACTATCAAGCTTATCACGGTACAATCGCAGATCAGATTCTGAACTACTCCTTCAGAAACCCAAAGTGAAGTCTTTGTCCCCCTCGGTGATAGGTCCTTCGCATTTGCTGTACGTACACTTTGGAACAAGCTACCCGCAGAAATACGGCATGCAAAGACCGCTGATAGTTAAAAAACTCTTAAAGACACATTTTTTTAAACAAGCGTTTTATTAACAATTTTATTTGGCGATACTGCCGATAGTTGTTTATTTTAGTACTTGTACATATTAGTTTATTATCTTGTAATGCGCAAGTGACCATATCCATATGGAACTTGCGCAATATAAACTTCATTTAATAATAATAATGTCTCAGAACATTCTGCAATTTCAGGGGATCGGATGCAATTCCACTTTAGCTATTTTACTTGAAACAGAAGCTGGGCACAGTTTTGCGCATTATAGCTAGTGAATTCAGTCAATTAAATAGAGATTACTTCATGGTTGGTGAGTGCCTTCACAACGAGTGAATAATAAAAATCGTACAAACGAACCAACCATGAAGTAATTTGTTTATTATATGAGTATAAAGATGAGTGTATAAAGATACGGACATATCTTACTGACAAAAACAAATACTCAAGCAAAATATTAAAATGGAATTTCTTACCATTTATTGCTTTGTTTTCTTGCTGAAAATGAAACCATGAGGTTTATTTCAAGTTAATGAGGCTACGAATGTCGTCGTTATGATTTTAGGTGGTTGTTTTATCAGTGAAATTGTCTTAAATCTCTCTTTTCGGTGAGTTAAAAAATACTTGTAAAATCAGACTCCATGTTTACACTAGCCTGCGAGCAGGTGTTGCACGTTCGGGTCAGCCAATCAGAACACTGAACGATAAATTTTCACTGGTGAAAAAACATCGTTCGTCCAATCAAAGGCCGTGAACGATGATTTTTCACCGAGTGAAATTTTATCGTTCTTGATGCCGATTGGCTATTGCTAATTTGGAACGATTATTACGCACAGCCTTATCGATCAATAAATCTCTATACTCATGTAATAAAAAGGATATACCTAGTTGTTTGTTCAATGTCACTTCATTTAGCAAGAGGTACCCTTATGGGTATTTTTCCCTACGGTGTAAAAAAGGGTATACCTTTCTATGTCTTGTCGCCACAAGAGCAAATTGATTAAAAAGGTACCCTTTTTTATCTTATTGCGAACAAATGTAATCGCTCATTAATGCTACCCCCTTTTTCTACGGAAGAAGTTTCAGCTGCAGAAAAGCATCGATAAGTCAGTTTTCGACGTTTTGAGCAGACTTGATATTGACAAAAAAGGGCGACAAACATTGAAAAAATGTACCATTGCTTGAGAAAAAAGTGGGGCTTGTCTGATTTTTTTTACAAACTACTTATGAGATAAAAAGGGTATTCTTTTTTCTATTCTCTATTGAGATTTAGGGGTGACACGAATTTGGTACACTTTTCAGTTACTACTTCCTGATTGTTAGTCTAGGTTGGTGGCAACCCTTTAGCTTTAGCTTTATCATACCATTTACTGAAATTTGCTTTCTAACGCACAGCATCGATATGTGTAAAGTTGATAAGCAACCGTTACCCTATGTAAGGATTGAGTGAAACCCATAGATTAGAAAAAAAATAAAAACAGATTCATATTTCAGATGTTTATTACACATTTCCTCTATTTAAAAAAATAAAGCCAAACACTAAAGACATTCTAAATTTCTAAACTCCACTCTAACACTCGTACAATCTAATTTTTTTTCAAAGCCAGCTCTGATACCACACACAATGTTTGCACGTCTATAAATATGATTTAAGTCATCGACACTAAACCAAATATTGATAACTCATCACTTAAACGCCGTATACACTCTTTTTTTAATTTTTAAACAAAGCATAAACTACGCGTATCAATCGTGTTAAGGAATGATCTATGGGATGTATTCAATAAAATCAGACTTTAGAATGCTCGTATGCGTCCATTTTACCAACTTGTAGAAATATGACTACGCTTTTAGCTATGGAATGATGCCACATTTACATCACAAGAAAAAGAGTCAACGTTAGATTGAAAATTAATCGAAATCACCTATTTGATGGTTTTAATTGTTGGAAAAAGTTAATCTCTCAAAGTAAAGCAGAATGTAAACAATAACAATAGGCCTACGATACTGAGCTATGACAATAATGTATCTGTTGAGGCGGTGGGTGGAGTCATGAAAAATCTGCCGCACCTGAACGGTTTTGCTTGAGACAATATAAAAATGGCATTGCTCATAAAAACGCACCAGAGCAAGCTAAATTCACAACGTTATATCATACATCCTGCACATGGGATAACTATATTGGGTCGGTTGTACAAATGTGAATAGCACTGTCAACAGGATAGTGATTCTTTAAAAATTTCTAAACATGGCCAATCACTGGTAAAACCCACATTAAAGTTCATTACTTTCGGGGTGAAGTCACTTATCATCTCTTCCGAGTCCAATATCGTTGCTTTTTATGCCTTTCCGTGCCAGTTGAAAAACATCCCAACTTTCGTACAACCAGCCCCAGATCTTTGCATGACGTCACAATTACATTACATTACATAATGGGGAACAGTGAGAAGACGAAAACAATGAAATGATTTTGGACGGTAGGTCCAGTGGTTGCTGAAGATCGATACACTGCTGGGGATGAAACACGTATTCCAATACTCACAGACCATAAAAAATCGATTTCAAAAGAAATGAATGCACTCAGAACACGAATACATGAATACGTGCCCTCCTCTCAGCTACTTCCACGGACACTGAGTAGATCATAATTGATGAGGGACCTGAAGGGCTAAAATAAATGGTGGGACTTTAAGATAGTTTTTTAGCTGCCTAAATTATATTTCATGCACTGAAATCAGTAGAAAATTGTAATAGGACTACGATTGAAGCAATACAGGCACTAAAATGATGGATTTAGTCGAATTTGGCTGCTAAATGAGAATACGACCAGTCGACCACCTCCTTTAGGACCCTCATAACTGTATCTTGTGCTGATGATATGTGCGCAAGTCTGTCTCTGATATAACTGGCCATTTTCAACATTTTCTCTCACAGTTCTACGTCTTCTTTCAATCAAAATGGTTTATTCATGCGAATGTTGGTCCCATGACAAAAAAATTCAATCACATTTACACATGTTAATGTGTTTAGATGGCGTGAAAACTAGTCATCTAAGCTAACTTCGTATACAATAAAAGAAACAGAATATACAGTAAAGCACTGTGTTGTTTTATTTGCTGTCGTTACACCGTACAATTCAAAAAAATACAAAACTAATTTTGTCGTACAAATTCACTTGTTCAAGCTGTATTATGCACTAACGTGCAACTGGGCCCCTCGGGGAAAAACCAACCTATATACTTAGGACAGGAAAGCTCCGGCGGACGCCGCGAGGGAACCCGACTCGGTCTGACAAGAGTACTCGCGATTATTCTATATATTTCATTAGGCAAAAATGTTAATAAATATTGACTAGGAATTTTTATAGACACAAATTCATTAAATTGTCAAACTCAGACTGACTTTAAGTAAAGTGGCATTGCTGGGCTGAATGTACTTGTTCTTAGATGCGACAGTCTTCCATCCGCCATGACGTTGTAACATTTCCCCAGGTAAGCTTTGGCAACCAGGATCTGAAATACCTCCGGAACGCAGGCTCTGTGTGCTCAGTTGGCGAGGATCTTCAAAAAATTTTCCAAATTTTGCTTTTATCACGTCTCGTATACGTGAATACGATACACCCAGCGTTGGATGGAAACGCTTTCCTGCCTTTGTGTGTTGAATGCGACGCACGAGCGGATAGCGGGAATCGGGTTTATCTCCAAACTTTTGTAGTAGAAGCTCCACAACGGGGCACGTTCTCTTATTCGTTCTCGCAATACAAACTGATTGTCCACTTCTAAACTGGTCGTTCTTCCGTTCGGGTAAGACTCATATGATCATCATGATTGACGGTAATATGTCCAACTTGGAGCTGGAGCAATTCACTTATACGCAAGAAGCCATCATAGCTAACAAGTACGACGAAAAGGGTACGCAACTGATCCAAATTCCGCTTGTAATCCGTGCAACTGTCCAAAAAGGTCTCGAGCATGTGTGGCTGGATGGATTTCTTACGGACTATCGGTTTCGCCAACAGCCTCTTGCATCCGGCGAGGGTGGTGGTGAGGAATGGGTTCTGAGTAGGTCAGTGGTGAACGCCAGCCATGTTATGAGCCAAAAGATACTGTAGACCGCGCAGTCGATCGGTGAGATAGTCGTCGCAGGTTTTAGTATATCCCTCAAATAGAGTGCTATGTGCATTGGTGCCCCTAGGAAAGAACAAATTCCGTAATAAGACGCTCACTGCTTCCAACGTCGCCATACAGCCGCGTATTTCAGATCAGTAGACGGAACTTTAGAACTCAGCAAAACGTCGGGCAAAGAGCTGGCCAAGTCTTTAATGTATGGGGAATGAAATCATCAATAACAGACCAGCTTTCTGAGGCCAACTCACCTGAAATGAGGTATAATTATATCAGGGAAAACACCGTTGCCAGATTAGGAAATTAAAGGTCGCCTTCCTTACGACATATGTACAGACATTGCATGAATAACACACCATAAATTAATTATATGCATAAATTAACGTATAATTGAAAGTCCTCACCTATGGGCATAAGGCCCATAACCAGAGGAACAACCCTCCGTACTCGGCTTATGGCCACTGCAAAATATACAGTATATTGCAATATAGTATATTGCAATTAAGATCCTTGCATTAAATTATAAACGCCGCACGTGAACTGCGCATAGAGGCATATGGCCCACGTTGACCATCTGTCACCATAGGGCATAAGGCAGGGGTGGTTAAATGCGCCATTAAAGAAAATGAAGCGCTTGGCGTAAGGCCATATCAAACAACACAATATGCGGAGCATACCAAGAATATGCAAAGCAAACGCCAAGCACGGGGAATGACAGTGTCCCTGTAAATATAAATGACTTTCGTTTGTAAACTAAGGTCTGCCCCCTACCAGATATAAAGGTATCTTTTACACTGGGTCGGGTAAACAAATGTATTACTCTGGGCACGAAAACTCCAGGTTGGCGGACTAAAACTGGCCAAAACGAAGCTGATGGCGAAAATGGAACGATCAAAGTGCCTTGTGCGCTGCGCGCGCGGAGATCGGATATAACTTTTGTGATAAGACAAACAAAGGGTGGGCATAACCAATTATTCTCTTGGGACCAATCCAGGGTGAACGCATCAATGGCTTCCGCCCCAGACGACCAAGAGCGCGAATTAAAGCGCGCTAACTGGGTATTATAAGGCGATGCGAAACGATCTAAAGAATGAGACCCCCATTTGCTATCGAGAATCTGAAATAACTTCGGATTCAGCTGCCTTCTCGTAGTGCCATAAACGTCATTACTTGTTGGCGTCGGTTAAAAATATTATCAATTGGTCCCCACTGCAGGGTTTTAAAGATATCAGCACTTCCAACTCGTTGCTTGAGCTAGTAATAATTCGTGCTGCCCTTTTTTGTAATTTATATAGCTTGTAACATTTCCTTGTTGCCATACTGGTGAACAGTAAGTGAAATGCGGTAATACTAAAGCCTTATACATAGTAACTAGTGCGTCTATTGTCATATAGTTTTTTTGCTCTTCTTAGTAGAGCAATATTTTTAGAAATTTTCTTGCATTGTGTGTCGACTTGTTCATGCCAATTAAGCTGTTTGTCTAAGATTACGCCTAGAAATTCTTTATGCGCTATTCTCTCTATCGTTTCTTCACCTATGACATTTTCTGGGTTTGAGAGTATTTGGTTTAATCTATTTCTGGATGCTATTGTAATATCTCCTTCTTAGATATTTCTTTATTTAATCGCCTATTTACAACCCAAATTTTATATTGTTTATTTCCTTGCCTCCTGCTCACGTGTCTGTTTTCCAAATATGGTAGTATCAATAGTTAAATATTAACATACACTCCCTATACTATACCTATGATCATGTAGTCTGTTTTCTTGACGTTTAGTGTTAGTTTGTTTGATCTCAGCCATTTGTTAACGTTCTCGAGGTCTGTGTTGAGTTTCTGCTGGATGTCCACGGATGAGCTCTCATGGCAGAAAATATTTGTGTCATCCGCAAACATCGAGGCTTTTGTAGATGTCAAACAGTTTGGTAAGTCATTAATATATACTAAGAAGAGTAATGGCGCAAGATTTGATCCTTGCGGGACTCCGCAGGTGATATTATCAGTAACTGATATTTCATTGTTAATTTTACAAACCTGCTTTCTCCCTGAGAGATAAGATGTAAACCAATGTGGTGCGTGCCCTTGTATGCAATAAACTTCTAGCTTGGCAATAAGTATTTTATGGTCTATCGTATCAAACAAAGGTCGAGAAACAGGATACCGTTAATAAGGCCTTTGCCCATGTTTACAAGGTATTGATTTGAGGAATATAAGAGTGTTGTCTCTGTTAAATGTTCGGTGCGGAAACCTGACTGACTTGTTGATAGTAACTGGTTAGCATCAAGGAACTCACTTGATTGTCAGTAGACCAGTTTCTCAAAAAGTTTCGTAACTGCTGGTATTACTGAGATAGGCCTGTAATTTCCACACTCTGTCTTATCTCCTGATTTGTAAATAGGTGTTACTTTGGCTAGTTTCAAAACATGTGATTTTTTCAAAACACGAAAAAGGCTATGTGAAAAATGAAAAATAAGACATAAATTTTTATTTTTCATTTTTAAAACAAATGAAAAATAATTTTTTGAGAACCACGGATTCATCTTTCATTTAAAAAAATAAAAAATGATTTTTCGAGAAATGAAGTAATTTTTAGTTTTCAAATTCGTCAGAAACTGAATGACCCTAAGACCCACGAATTGCATATTGGCGACGAGAATAATGGGACAATCACAGGCACAACAAGCTGAAGCTGGCCCAATCAACGTGAACGCACAGACTGTGGCAATACAACCGCTACCAGAACTTAACCAGATTCTGAAGTCGGGGCGAGTTTAGGCGCTCGATGGACTTTATGGATTAAGATGTTTCTCCTTGCAAGCGGGATAAGCGATCCCAAACTTCAAGCGGCACCGCTGTTATACCAAGCAGGGTATCGAGTGCGCGAGATATTTCGACAAACACCTGAACAGGCGAAGATTCTGATTATGATAGGGCAAAGAACAAAAAATAAAGCGTATTTTCAACCACAACAAAATCGTAGATACGCTGTGTACTGCTTTAGACAAGCTAAACAAGAGGAAAATGAAACACTCGATCAGTTTCACACGCGTTTGCGCACTCTGGCTAAAAGGTGTTTCCTGATGTTGAATTCGAAATTGAAAAATAATAATAGCGGGAACATCGACAAGAATTCGTAAGAAAGCTTTACGCGATCAACGTATGATTTAAAGGCAACATTAATCGACGGTCGCAGTGCTCAACAAAGCTCGTATCAAGCTCGGGACATTGAACCTCAAATCCAAACACCAACAGGCATTCAGAAAGTGCACACGACGTCACAGACATGCCGGAATTGTGGTGGCACATATCCTCATGAACGGCAGTGTCCAGCGCAAGGCAAAAAATGTCAAAAATGTGGCAAGGCTAATCTTTTCGCCAAAGTTTGCCGAGGCGGACCAGCGAAGCCTAACAATCCTACACGAAGAGAGCGACAACGCCCACGACAAACAAAAACAAAGCCGACAGGAAGAAACGCTGCGCACCCCGTTTCTAAAGCTAGGGAAACAGCGTCATCCGATGATGAGTACCTGTACATACGGTAAAAAGCAAACAGCCGCCAAAAGTCAATGTGAAAGTATGCCAACATTGGTTTAAAGCAACTGTCGACACAGTTGCATTTACGAAAATGGTCGGACCAAATGTCAATAAAAACAACATTAAAGAAATTTTGATGCTAAATCACCTGTACGTTTTATCGGCAAATTTGAAGCTACCATCGAGACTCGCAAGTGTATAGCAGTCGCAACCTTTTGCGTAACTAAGACAAACACTAGTGGTAATCTAATCTTTTCAACCACGGCTCAGGATCTCGGACTTGTCAGCTTACATTTGCACAAGTTATTTGACACGAAAGATACGAAACTCCACAGTATTTTAAGGAAGCACGCAAATATTTTCCAGGGTCTGGGAAAACTAAAAACTGACAAAATAACGCTTAACATCGACAAACGGCGAAAGCCCAACCTCAGCGACAGGTCCCTCATGACATCCGAGAAAAAGTACAAGACGCACTAGCTGGACTCGAAAAACAGGACATTATAGAACGTGTACCGGAGAGTCAGCCAACACTTTGGGTTTCACCGATCGTCGCAGTCCCAAAGAAAGACGGAGGCGTCCGGATCTGTGTGGACATGCGAAGTGCGAATGAGGCCATACAACGGATACGTCAACCAATCCCGACAGTGGAAGACGTAAGCTTCGAGCTCAACGGTGCCCAGTACTCCTCAAAGCTAGACCTGTCACCAGCTAGAGCTTGCGGGAGAGAGTAGGTATATAACCACTTTCAGCACGCATTTAAGATTGTTCAGGTACAAGCGTTTAAACTGTACGGGACTAACGCCGCTGCTGAGATCTTTCGAAAAACTTTGCAAGGACAACTTCAAGGGCTAAAAGGCGTCAAAAACAACCTGTCTCAACCGGTCTAAGTGCACATTTTTAAAAGACACATTAGAATTCTTTTGGCAGATTTTTTCGAAGCACGGGTGTAGACCTGACCCTAAACGATACGTCGCATTGAAGAATGCACCTCAACCGACACACGTGTCTGAAGTGCGCAGTCTCCTAGGAATGGCAACATACAGCTCTAAATATTTCAGAACCATCTTCGCAGATATGAAAAACTAAATTCATATTAATGTGCAGTGTCAGATTAATGCGAATCTAGTTTTTCATATCTCTGAAGATGGTTATGAAATAGAATCGAAACACTGCGCGTCCTCAAACACAAGCGTTAAGTCGTCACAAAAATATTTCGTGCACTTAAACTGGATAAGACTCGCTACCAATCCCAGTAGACTCGACAGCTCAATTGGTAGAGCGGCGGTCTAGAAACCTGAAGATGCGAGTTCGAATACCGCTCGAGACAACGAATTTTTCGTTGTTCTATGCAGTGTCAGATTAATATGAATCTAGGTTTTCACAGTTCTAAATACATTCCTAACTTTGTAACGATAGCGGCTCCGCAAAGAAAAACACAAAATTCGAGTGGACAGAAACACAGCAAGATGCATATATAACCAGATGACAACAGCTCTCTCCTCTGCACCGTGTATGGCGTATTTTTCAAAACAGAAACATACATTTATTACTGTCGATGCGAGTCCAGTCGGTTTATCAGCAATCCTCAAGCAAAGAACAAAAGGACGTGATGACGATGAGAAAGTGATAGCCTATGCGAGAGGAGCTCTTACCGACACTGAAATGCGCTAGTCGCAAACCGAAAAGGAAGCGCTCGCTATCGTGCGGGGAGTTGAGCATTTTCACATTTATGTTTACGGACACGAATTTGTTCTCGTAACCGACCATAAACCACTAAAAACTATATATGGCAATCGCACCTCAAAGACATCAGCAAGAATTTACTGATACCAGGGTATCGACAAAATGATCAAGAATGCAATCGCAAAATGCATACCATGTCAAGCAGTTGAAACCAATGCCAAAGAGCCTATCAGCAGCACAGAGATGCCCAAGCGACCGTGGGACACGTTCAGAGCCGCTCAGAGGGGGGGGGGGGGCAAAAGGGGCAATTTTTGCCCCGGGCCACAGGCTAAAGGGCCCCCAAAAATATAATGGAGAAAAATTAATGTTATGAAATAATTATTATCAAACATCGTGGCTAGAGATTTGCCAGGCGGGAAACGAATTCTTGCTATAAATATGATGGCCCAACATATAACTTTTAGCAAAGCCATAAAACCAGTAAAAATATAAATAAATTTTTATTAAGTAACGTTTCGTCTTTATCTTAAGACACCTTCAGACTAAATGGTATAAAATTACAAGGCTAGCGAATATAAGCTAAAATTATTTTCAAGGTGCTATGTTACAAAGGTTGTGCAACTGCATATAGGGTATGAAGATGTAGGAAGATACAGCTATTGAATTCCGATGATACTGCGATTAATTGCATACTTCAGAAACACTTGCAGATCAGCGGCAATGTTTTTATTATTTCGAAAGCTAAAACAAAATGGCGTCTTCGCGTATTTATTTATCTGGTGCAGCCAAGCGTAAACAAAGACAAATTCGTAATCAAAATGCAGCAAAATCTCGTAGAACGCTAGAGGACTTAAACTGGTATACTAAAATCCAGAGAAACAATAAATCTCAGTCCGAAGGAGTTGAATGAGTTGTGTGTGAAGATGATACTACAGATATGGATGATACTACACACACTACTACTGATCTGCATGAGAGAATGGCTAGTCAAGAAACTGAAGTAACCATTGGTGAGACTATATCCTTTCAAGTGAGGTCATCTGATGTTCAAAGAATAATTTCACCTTCATTATCAAACAATCCTTCAAGCTAAAAAAATCTAACTGAACAAGACAAAGAGTATATCGTCAAAATTAGCCCGCCAAAAAATCCGAAGTCTTTCCCTAGAGGCGGCTTTGGCTGCACCTTTCCTCAAAACATTTTTTGTCAGGACATGACAAATGGAGAAAAAGTAACAAGAGATTGGTTGGTATGGAGCATATCAAGACAAAGTCTGTTTCCCATGTTGTCTGTTTCAAGAAATATCACAAAAAGAGGTGAGATCCAAAACATCTAAGCTGACAAAACCTGATTTAGGACATGGAGGCAACTGGCGAAAATTGTACGGGAAAGTCGAAGCTCACCAGCAAAGTTCGTCACATGTGTCATGCTTTATCACGTGGAAAGAACTCGAAAAATCCGTACTTAGAACAACTGGAATTGATCAGCAACTTCAATCGCAGTTCGAAAGCGAAGTATCAAAATGGCGTGAAACATTTCGATGCATATTCGACGTTGTATTGTTTTTGTCGGAGCGACAACTTCTCTTTCGCGGATCAACCACTGAATTAAATAATCCAAATAATGGTTTATTTCTTGGAAACTTGGAACTGCTTAGTGGTCACAATAAAATTTTAAAGTCACATCTGGATGAAGTAAAAAAGCATCAAGAGAACAACGGCCGAATGCAAGCGAATTATCTATCGCCACGTTCACAAAACGAATTTATTGATGAATGCTCTAAAGTTGTTCTCAATGCTATTGTGGAAGAAGTTAAGCAAGCATTGTACTATAGCATCATTGTTGACGGTACCCCGGACGTTTCCCACACAGAACAAATAACATTCATCTTAAGATATGTGAACTTGAATGAAAAAGTGTGGAAGATCTGTGAAAGATTTCTGAGAATGGAAGATTGTGACAAAAAAAGGGAGGGATGTTGCTGAGTTAATATGCCGTGTCCTCAAAGAACATGATATTGAATTCAAAAACTGTAGAGGTCAAGGGTATGACAATGGTGCAAATATGGGTGGAATTTAGAATGGTGCTCAAGCAGCAGTTCTGGAGAAAAATCCCCTGGCGTTATTTTCCTCATGCAGCGCACATAGTCTTAATCTTTGTGGGGTACATGGAGCAGAGTCATCAGCTGTTGTTAAAAGCTTCTGGGGAAACATTCAGAGGTTATACACTTTGTTCAGCTCTAGTCCTTCTTGTCGGAAGATTTTGCAAGAGGCTGCTGGTGTGTATTATCTACTACTCCCTGGAGTGCCAGAATAGAGGCAGTTAAACCTTTAGTAAAGAGGCCAAGAGAAATTTTAGATGCATTGAAAGGATTGAGAGATCATGATTTGCCTGGTGACGTGTGTAATGATGTCGAAAACCTTATCTAACGGTTGCAATCACTCGAGTTTGTCTTACTTATAACCATTTGGTTTAAGGTATTACAGACCATAAATGATGTTAGCGTTTTGCTTCAAGGTTCCAAGATCACCATTGATGAAGAATTGCGTCTCATTGAATCACTGAAAGATGATTTGAAACGCGTGAGAGAGTCGTGGAGCGTCATCAGTGTGGAATCGAAGCTTGTTGCTTCTTATCTTGGCTTAAGTGAGCCTTTTAGTGAAAAAAGGCAAAAAACTTTTAAACGATTCCACCATCAACCACGAGACAGTGAACATGAACAGCACAATCAGGAACGGGAACTCCAAATTAATGTATTTAATGTTGCTTTGTATAGAGTAATTTCCGAGATAGGCCGCAGATTTGAAAAAAACTAAACAAGTAAACGACATGCTTTCCTTTTCGTGGAATTTCTCTAAAGTCACAAGCACAGACGACAACGAAGCAGCAGAAAGAACAATAGAAATTTGTTGCAAAAACCTTTCTAACTTTTATCCACGTGATTTAAATGAGCAAGGGCTTCTCGAAGAGATGTGGATTTTGGAAAGGTTGCAGAAAAGTGATATTTTGGATGAAAAACTAACTTCTATTGCATTATTGAACAAGATATATGAGAAGGGCCTTTAAACAATTCTTCCTCAAGTTTGTGTTGCTCTGCGGTTATTTGTGCGCATACCTGTGTCTGTTTCATCAGGAGAAAGATCTTTTAGCAAACTTGGTATAGTTAAGAATTGTCGAAGATCCACAGTGGTGCAGGAAGGCTTGTCAAGTCTGATCATGCTGTCATGCGAACGTGACATAGCAAGAAAAATTAACTATGATGACGTCATTGAATCGTTTGCATTCAAGTGTGCGCGTAAAGCATCCTTATAACTTGTTAATATTAAATTCACTGGTAAAAATTTTGTGAAATTATTTTGTACGTACAATAAAAATGTGATTGAACTATGTCCATATGGGAAGGGCCCCAAATTGGTTTTCGCCCTGGGCCCCCAAATTTCTCTGAACGGCCCTGGACACGTTACATATGGACTTCTGCGAACCGTTACCATCAGGCGACTTCTTATCAGTGGTCATTGATCGATACTCTCGTTTTCCGGAAGTCGAGGTCGTGCGGTCAACAAAAGCTTCATGTGTCATACCAAAATTAGGGGCTGATTATATGATCCCGCTTACCCGGGATTACGTGAAGCGTAACATGATTTTGAGGTATTGAAATAAGTCATAGTTTACGTTGTAAAAAATGTTTAATCCTTGATTGCTTGCGATTTTCGTTTTGCCGAAATATGAAGTAAACAAAATGGTGTATATCGCATTAATTTTTGTTAAATCTATCTTTGTATTGATCAATGCTGAAAGCATTCGAACTTTGGTTGTTTCGTTTCATAAAACGATATTTTTCAATACCTCAAGATCATTTTACGCTTCACTTAATCCCGGGTAAGCGGGACCATATAATCAGCCCCTAAGACAGAATATTTGCTGTTCACGGAATTCCAATCGTTATTAAAACGGCCAATGCACCTCCTTTTAATGGAGAGGAACAGAAACGATACGGCGAAGCACTTGGAATTAAAATGACGTTTTCTACACCTCTATGGCCGCAAGGAAATGCCGAAGCGAAACGTTTCATGCAACCATTTCAAAACTAAAGTATTGAAAACTGCTAAGATTACACAACGCCCTTGGAAAGAAGAAGTTCAACGGTTTTTGCTCTAATATCGTACGACACCACATTGCTCCACTTTTCAACAGAACAGTGCAAGGACAGTTACCAACCCTCGTAAATTGCAATGTCGTGAACAGACACAAAGAAGCTCGTCAAAATGAAAAGAAAACGCAAGAATACAACGAGAAATACACTAATAGAAAGAACGGTGTAAGGAAAAGTGACGTGAAAGTCTGTTGAGACAGCATCATAAAAACAAACTCGTCTCATTTTAGCCCGACATCGTACGTAGTAACGAAACGTGAACACTCACGAGTAACAGCACGTAATGATTGTGGGCATGTCATAACCCGACATGTGTCACACTTCAAACTCATACCGGAGCAACAACAACGCATTGATAGCGATGACAGTGATCAAGAAGATACAAGACATGACCCTCCTAGCCCAAACGCAGGAAATCGCGATGACAATGAAGAAGCTCTTAATCAAGAAGAACCACCACCACTAAAATTACGAAGAGAGTGCGAAGTAAACCTTACCGGTTTAGACAATCTACATAAGATAATCATCGAAATATTGTATATACAGTACTAGTTATTGTTTTGTTTTGTTAAAAAACTGGTATATACTATATAGTAATGTATAAGCACATGCAACGCACGTGATATATGATTATAAAGTCAACAACACCATATAAGGATATAGGATGATAAAAACAACAGAGAAGACGTTTTATGTCGTTGTAGCGTGCGATTTATATTTTATGCTGCAAACAATTAGAGAATAAAAGAAATTCTAACATAGAGAATGTTATATTTACCTAGGTTATGCTGTCAGGGAAATCTTCCTTAATACCAAAGAATTCTCCAAAGACATAGCGAAACTCCAGAATCATTATTATATCACCAAACACATTTGGTGGGAATTTACTGTCCACCAGTACAGACTTGGGTAATTCCTAAAACAAAATGTGATTGGATTACAGTGGTAACCCAGGCCTAGCGTGAAGAGTAAAAGTCAAGGGGTCCGCCGAGAGTCCTGGGTTTCCTTGGGACAGGGTTACATTATGGCTGGAGTAATAGGACCTACAGCACACACCCAACAACGCACATCTTGTAACAATTCTGTCAACAAGTTGTCTTCGCACTGTTTGTCTCAAGTTGACAACAAGTTTGAAACAACCTAAACAACTTGCAACAAACTGGATATAACAATGTTGTTACAGCCTTGTTACAATTCGATAATCTCGCATGCCTGTTACAAGTTGTTAACAACGCAAGCTGTTGTTTTCTTGATTACAAATTTGAAAAGAGCACTTAAATCCATAACATATGTGCTTCTCTGGTAGAATTTTTGAACTATTAAACGAATCTTAATACATTGCATCGCATATCTAATCAGGAGAACTATCATCTTAGGATGCTGGAAACATGCGGGAAAACTTATGGGGAAAACATCTATAAAATATGGATATTTCACCGCCGAAAAGGCACTTAACACTGATCTCAGCGTATTTACTTCAATCTTTTCTTCCAATGCCTATTTCCATTGTGATTGTTTATATGAATTGTGATCAATATACTACCAAAACAATCACCTTGTTATCATCGAGATCCAAGTCATCTTGCGGACACACCAATGTAGCAGAAACATTTTCTGTTCCTTCAAAAGTTCAGATCTTTCTAGTCGAGCCTAAATGCATATAAAGCAGATATTCACTTTAGACCTTGTATACATACACTAAATAGCTTGTTATTAAAGGGTCTATAGAGAGCGTCTTGAAACCACAGGATTAAAGGAAGAGTGTCAGACCATTTTGAGTAAACCTTTACCATGAGTGATAAAAAAATCCAGCCACACGGTGGTTAGCTATCAGCTGAGCTAAGCGGCACGAGTAACTTCTGCTTAGTCGATAGCTCTCGTGTGCAGCTGGCTTTAGGCCAGCATTTCAAAGGTCGTAGCCTTCATTCTTACGTTAGTCAGGCATATTTTCCTCCTTGCTTGGTCTAGTTATAAACTCAGGGTAACACCAAAAACGTCGTTGTTTAACTTTTTAAATTAATTTACTGAACGTCACCTTATCTCTTTCTTGTTTTCTCAACTCTTTTTCTTTTTCTCGTTTCAACCTGTATTCCTCCTTTATTCTCTGAATTTCCTCCACTGTCAACTTCGGTTTCTCAACTTTTTCTTTCTCGTCCTGAAAGACATTTGACCATTTTCAAGAAATATTACTAATCTTGCAAAGTTTTATTTTTTTTACAGGAGAGGTACTGGAATCAAGAATTTTAAGTGGGGTGCAAGCGGTGCAACGGCTCGTTCTCGATGCCTCGAGAGGGCATGACATGTCAAAGCGGGGGTGGGGAAGTTGAAGCGACATTCTGGTGGGGGTAAACGCTTTCAAAAGGGGGGTAAGAAAAAATTTTGGGGTCCCCCATCTAACCCCAAGAAAATCCGTCCATGCTAAGAACTAAGCTGAATTGCAAGAGACAGTGAGGGAGCAAAGGTTTTCTAAGACATATTAAACTCGTTTGGGGATGGATTTACTGTGGAGGCGGGGTGTGCCCTGGCCAGAATGGGCGGCGCAGGTGGCGTTATACATGCCTTTATAATCGCGGGTTTTGCAGGTAGCGAAAAAATTGCAGTTGCCCAGTTTGCTTGAATTAGTCAAACCACACAAAACTTTCAGATGTGACCAAAGATTTCAGTTAGCTTCAGGCACTTACAGGTAGCGCAGGATCCTAACATTTAACAGGCATGGAGGTATAACCCTCGAAGCAAAGGACAGATCAACTGCAATGAAGAATTCCCAGCCACACGAGACCAACATACTGGACTTGGGTTTAGTGTTGAGAGGAACAACACGCTAACTCTACTGGTGCCACCTATGTACCCCCTACATTGCTTTCTTGCAGTGAAATATTTGATCAACACCTTTTTATCCTTCTTTGCTTGTGCTGTCAAACCAGCAGCCTTTCTATTCTTTTCATCCTTTTTGATTTTTTTCCTTTTCACATTATCATTCTCACTTCGCTTTCGTTTTTTGGAACTTTTCTCCACAACAATGTTGGCATCATCGACGTCGGAGGAAAGATCAAATTTTGCACGATATTCATCCTGAAATACAAAAAAGAAGTGACCTTCTGCCTTGTGTGCAGACTCTGAGATATATTACACGTCAAGTCCATATAGGCAATTCCCATGAACCTCTAAAATTAATACAATTGCAAAGTTTGGTGACGAAATGTTGTAGTCAGTAGATAACGGAAATACAGGGTGTATAAAACTAGGGATCCAAGGACAGTGCAAAGTTTCTGAAAAGCTATTACGCCAATATCAAAGTTTGCATTTGAAAAACTGAAGAAACTTTGTTGACAGCTTTGCAGTTTAATTCTCTAAATGATGTAACTGACTAACATGAGATATATTCAGCTGACAGTAAAAAGCTGAATAATTTAGTGTTTCACGATAACAAAACGCGATAGGATATATGAAATGATTTATTTCCCCATAATAATAACAAGACTTTATTCTGGTATACAATTGTCTTTCTTTCTTTGGGCACAATTGACATCGAAAACAACGTATTTTTACAAAGTATATTAATTAAGTGCTCTTGGTAGGTGAGCGATGTTCTTATCCTCGGATAAGGATATCTGTGGTAAAACGCGAACTTCACATATGTCCTGTCACACTGATTTAGTTTTTTAAAATTAATTTCTCCCATCATGCATTGTCGTTATTGATGTGAGAGCTTCTTGCCATTTCTTTAGTCCTCTCTTATTTTCGCATAAACTTCGATGTTTCCATTGAAGTCATTTTCTGGAGTTTAGATCACGTAAGGATCTAAAGGATTGTTCTGTAGTTTTCTTATTTGATCATCGGTGGTTGACAAATGACAAGCCATGTACACTCTAGGTAAGATGCAGATATAATCCGCAGTTCATTAGTAGTGTAATACACTCTATTGTTTCCAGTAGCCAAACACAGTTTGTAATTTCAGACTGTAACTTCGTTTAAAGTTCTTCATAAAGTACTGATTTTTTCATTGTTTGCTAAATTTCATATCTGAAATAAAATATATATCTCACTTAGTTTAGTTGAACTAATTCCCATTACAGTACTAGTTTCTTAACCGGATGGAGTGCCTATAAGCAGGTTGTCTCAGACTAACTGATTGATGTCCACATGCAAATATGAACAAAAATTTCTAATCAAGAAGACGTAAAGATATAAACTACAGTAATCAGTATACATAGTATCAATATCACATACAGAACATACCTTATTACTTTTGTCTTTCCGATATATTGTAGAATCAAATAATGGTTAATGAACACGATGATTCATGTTACTATAAAAATAACAAAAAAAAGTTGATTAAGGTCTGAGAAACAGAAACTTAAGAAGGAAACAACTAAGACAAAATGAAACAAAATAAAGTGAACTTACCTTTTAAAAACTTTGAAGTCACGTGGGGGAAACTTTCTTTTGTCCCTAACAAGCAGGGACATGGATCCCTCGAAATAGAGGGAGGCCAGTATTGTTCTATCTTGTGCGAAGATTATCTGGCGTGGCGTTGTTACATTTCATCAATATGTAACTCCATTTTTACCTTGTACTACTCTCACTATAACCGTACTAATTCTTTGTATGTTATAAATGTTAAATTATATACTAATTCTTCATATATTAGATCAGTGATGCAAAAATAGGCTTATGATCGCTAAAGTATGACTCCAAAACACCACTAGTTTTCACTCTTTCAGGGATATTAGTGTAGATGTGATCAATTTGTGTTTTATAGTCGGTTGTCATTTGATTAATTAGCTGTGCATACTGCTTTTCTTCAGTTAGGTATTTCCAAAGTGTATTTTTATCGGAGCCATTTTTATTCAGATTAACATTGAAGTCCCCAAGAATTATAGTAGGAGTATTTGGATCATTTAAAAAAGTAGAATGCAAATATTTTAAGGCATTTATGAACTGCGCGATTTTTACCTTTGATGCAGAGCGATAAATTCCTACAACATGTAAATTGTGTACTGGTTGGTTAACTTTAAGTAACGTCATTTCAACGTCATTGTAGTTGCATCTTAAAGGTTGTGAAACTAGTAGAGCATCATTTTTTACGTAAACAGCGGTTCCATAAGGTGTTCTTGTACCATGTTGCATAACGTCATTTCTAAATAATTGAAAGCCAGGAATTCCATATAATGCATTGTCATCATTACTACATAAAGCAGTTTCAACAAAGATGTTGATGTCAGCTGCCTTCACACTGTAGTCACTCGCAACATCAGCAATATGAAGATGTAACGATCTCACATTCTGAAACAGTATCTTAAAAGACTCACTCGTATCTTTATAAAGAAAAGGAATATGGCTGTTTAGTGTTGCTTTTTGTCTTAATCTTGTCATTTCTTCTTGTACCTTTTTGCTCACAGTAATTTTATTTTCGTTCAGGTTGAGAATATGCAGTCCCGAGATGCTTCTAAGTCTGCTAAGGGCAACGTAATGCATGTGTTCTCGTTTACATGATGGAAGGTCAACAACTGCCTCATCTAATGTATCTCCTTGACAACGATGAATAGTTTTGGCTGCAGATGGTCTTAAAGGAAATTGCCTACGAAGGACTTGCATTTGGTGCCTTCTGAACTGTCTTGTAACCTCTAAAATTGGAACCCAATGTCTATCAATATTTTGGTTGTAAAGATGAGAATATTCTTTGCGATAATCTTTTCCAATGTGTTCTTCTTGGAATAAAACCCAAATGATACTTGGTCTTGTTGAACCTGGTACTCGGTAATCAACTTTCTTAATTATACACTCAGCGCCATTAGTCATTCCATCAACGACCGACACGTTTGTCGTAAGATCATATTTTGCATCTTTAAGTATGGAACAAACTGAGTACAAGCCCATAGTTTTAGAAGGATCGTTTGGGATTTGCTTCTTAAGTCTTTCTTTTAACTCATCAGATAAATCTCCAAGTACAATATCGATAGCTTTTATTTTAACCTTCTCGTTTGTAGATTTGTGAAAAATGTCATGATTATGTTGATCCACTGCTATATTAGTACTGAATAGGTGAGTTGAATTCATGGGATAATCGGGATGTTGCGGACTAAGATTCAGAATTCTTTTTTTTAAAACTGCAATGTCTGCTTCAGTGTGTTTCCCTTCTCTGATTCCATTTAAAATTTCAGCAAAGTCTTTGTCTTCTCTTTGTCTCATTACTTCGGATAATTCGAACATTTGAAAATACTGTTGCCAGAGATTTGTCGCTAATGCGGTATAGCCATCTTTTGAGTTCTCAAATATCCACTGATCAAAAACTGGTTTAAGTTGAAACAAGTCACCAACAGTTATTATGCTAAGACCACCAAAAAGTTCTTTTGTGCCCATAATTTGTTGCAATCGTAAGTCAAGAAAATTAAACATCCCACTGCCTACCATTGATATCTCGTCAATAAACACGACTTGCATTCTCTGTAACTGAGCTCTTATGGTGTTCAATCTGTCTCTATCAAGTGTGCAATAGTTAAAACCTCTGTTTGCAGGAATCTTAAAGGCAGAATAAAGTGTATTTCCTCTTATGTTAAATGCAGCTTTGCCTGTTGGGGCCACTTTTACAACACTGATATCATCAGGATCATTTTCAGTTTGAGCATTCAAGTATCTTATAAGAGATTCATACAAAGCATTTGTGACAGTACTTTTACCAACTCCAGCACCCCCGCTTAAAAACAGTCTTAACGGAAGCTTATCAGTCTTGACAGAGTTTAGTACATGATAAAAAAATTCTTTTTGTTCGACATTAAGTGATTGCACTAGTTTCCTAAAATCAGCATCTTTTAATCTCCTCACCACAAGTTCTTCATCATCATTTGTTCTTGGATAGATACCAATATCATTAATCAAGTCATATTCAGCATGTTGCTTATCTTTTCCTGGATCAAAGCAACCAAATAATTCGCTCAATTTTGAACCAATCTCTCTGTCTTGTTCATCTCGATATTGTGCATTGGGAGCAACTATGTTACCGGATTCCTCACTTTCAATATCTTGTACTGCTTGATCGAGAACGTCGGTATGATTTTCGTATTGTTTTCTGCTTTGCTTAATCTCATCTTTGACAACCTGAAATCGATCTTGGTAAGTTTGAAAGTCTTTCAGAAGATCCCTAGTTTCATTTCTCCAAGCAGTGTAAAGCATTATTTGTTCTCTATAGTAATTTTCTGGATCTTTGTTTTTATTGAATCTCACAGAACGTATTATCCTCGGTTTTTGTCGTTTCACCAGCGTTATTCCTCCTTTTATTTCATATTTGTCGTTCTCAGACGTTCGTTCCAAATCGCATACATCATCATCTAAATTATCATCAATAATACTCTCTGGAAGATAATCATCTGCACAAGGTGAACTTGTTTTAAGGTGTCTCTGTTCGTTACTCTCACTTTTGCAGTTATACCACGCAACAAAATCTGCCAAGCATACGTTTTCCATTTGCTTTGGTCGTCGCTGATATCTTTTGATAACGTTGTCTGACTCAATATCAATCGAATTATCAGGAAGTTCTTTAATTTTATCCATGCTTTTTAATAAAAATGTTCTTTCGTCTGGATCAGATGTATTGATGAATTGAAATTCTCGAGACGATCTCCTTAAAGGCATCTGTAGAACTAAGTAGACAGCTTCTTGTGCACTTATTCCAACAACATTGAGAAATTTATTACCAATATGCCTCACCTTGCTTGCAATATTCTTATTGCCTTCTTTTGCCTCCTCACATGCCTTACGAAGTAACTTGCTCATTCCTCGCTGACCTTTGGTAATATATGAAAGGATGTAAACAGCACAAGCATATGGATCTAGTACGAACTGAATATCCATGTTAGCTCGCCAAGCTTTGAGTAAATCTGGATTGTAGCAATTGATTCTAATCTCAGAGGGCGATCGCTTCAACAACAAAGTACTATGTTTAAGAGTAAGTGTTATGGCCTTTATGTATTGCTGCTCCGTTAAATCTAATTTTTCCAGGAATTCAACAAAAGTGATGGTTTCATCTGCGTTTATAGAGTTTAACAACGATCGTATTCGTCCTAAAGCTTCCTTTAGCACATCGGCAACATTTTCGTCAAGATCAGTCTCAGACAAAGGCTCTAAAATCACAGTTCTTGGCATTGGTGGTAATGGAAAATTAAATCTGCAAATAGCACGACCTTTTTTCTTACAGGTCTTAGAGTGCTTATGTCTTTGCAAATTTACGAGTTCGCTTAAATCGTCTGAGTTAGCTTTGCATGAAATATAGCTATCTACGAACTTAATAACATCTCCATCACAATCTCTACCATACTCAGGTGCATTTTGATCCAGAATAGTCCGTGGATATGTGGAGAACCTCTTTGCTGAAATTCAACACGATAGAAAAAGTCAATAACTTCTCCAATTGGTTGACATGAACTTTTAATGAAGTCATGAATAAATAATAGCACCATATGTTCAAAATTTCTGGCACATGTGACTGGATCTTTCTGAATTAATTCAGACTTTTTCTGCCAAATCATTTGCGTAACATCATCATCAGTGTAGTATTTATTATCAATAAGACGGCCTAGGATTTTAATTAAATGAATCCATCGAGTTTCAGCTGCTGAAAATGAACAAAACCAAGTAGGATTACCCAGCTGTCGAATCATTGCAAATAGATCTTTTTTACATCTTTCAAAGTATGGTGGTGAGCCGCGTAAATTTCTAAAAACTCGGAATCCTTCGTCTAAATTTATCAGCTTATTGACAGAACTTTCTGACTTTAAATCCCCAGCTGTGTAAGTTTTACCTTTAGTTTTACATTTGCGTAATGATAAACTAGCACTTCCTTGAATTTGCCTGATCTGTAGTTTTTTCAGTTTGTAGAAAATGTTTGGCACAGACATAGCAACTCTTCTGTCTTTGCTTCGTAATTCCCACTTACACATTGTACTATAATGAACGGGTACTAGTCTTTCGCTGTTGTCAGCTTGACGTTTTCCACAATAAATTGTTGGAAAAGAAAGAAATTCAGAATCTTTGTCCATAAAAATACCAAGTGGTCTATTTCCTTCTCCTGGTGCAAAACTTAGAATTGTATCACCATCTTGAGTAATGTCTGGTTCCTGTAATAAAGTATCCATAACACCTGAAGATCTTTCAGTTGTTTCAGTTGTTTCGCACCACTCATCATCTGTATCATTGTCAATCGTATCGTTACGTGCTTCTGTTTCTACGTTATCTGCACTTGATACATTTTGTAATGTCTCCTTGATATCCTCAGAAATAAATTCTGACCATTCATCTTCATTATTAACTGTATTTGATATATAGTTATCCATTACTTGAATTCCCTCGTTTTTGAATATTTCACTGTTACGAACCAAGTATTGAGCTGCTGCTAAGACTTTTGTAGGTCTAACATTCTGAAATTGATAATGGTGTTTGTAACCAAGGCGTCGCTTTAATTTGATTGGAATAGTTTGTGATTCGTTAATTGGTCTTGGTAAAACACTAACAGTTGAATTAACATCAGCAGGTACATTAACTACATTCCCATGAATACTTAATTGACCTCCACTAGGCAATTCACGTACTTACATAAAAGGTATTCTTGGCGATATCAGTCGTTCTTCAAGAGGTGTTAAATCCTTTAGAACATCAGGCTTTTCTGGGAAAGTCATTTTGTTCGCCTTTGCACAAGTTGGAACTTTGCCAGCCTTTAGGTTCGAATGACATGTACCGCATATCCACTCGGTGTCATCAATGCTTTTGAGACCAGTAACACATGAATCTAGAATTTCTCTTGAACACGACTGATATAAAGAAGCATTACATTTGGTTACGGATGGTCTATACCATAGCTGGTCACAACACGTACAGATATATTCTGGTCCAACACTGATGTTCTGATGAAATAATTCTAAGGCTTTAGGTACGCTTAATACTGAAGACCTCGTACAACTAGAAGTCTCTTCCATTGTTTTAAACGAATTATCTTGGGGGCCAATTTTCAATCTTTTGTCTTTATAATTCGTATGTACATTGTCATTATTAGCTAGTTTTCTTTTCATATATTTCCTTTTTTGTATATTTTGAACTCGTTCTGAATAGTTCTGGGTATAAATTCTGCTTGAATTTTTAAATGAATCCGCAACCTTTTCTGGCTTTGACTGTCGATATATTGCAGTGGCTTTACTACACGATTTCTTAACCTTTTCGGGATTTGATTCCCTGTATGATGCTGTCGACTTTTTGAATGATTCTTTAACCTTTTCAGGATTTGATTCCCTGTATGATGCTGTCGACTTTTTGAATGACTCTTTAACCTTTTCAGGATTTGATTCCCTGTATGATGCTGTCGACTTTTTGAATGATTCTTTAACTTTTTCAGCATTTGATTTTCGGTATGACGCTCTAGATATTTTAGATGATTCCTTATCTTTTTCAGGATTTAATTTTCGGTATGACGCTGTAGAGTTTTTAGATGATTCTTTAACCTTATCTGGATTTGATTTTCGGTACGTAGCAGCAGGTTTTTGCCATGATTCCTTAACTTTTTCAAGATTTGAATTTTTATAGTTTTTATTATAGAACTTTTTTCTTTCAAGTTCCTTTTTTTTGAATACCTGATCTTTCCTTCGTTCTTTCATGTATTTTTTCATATGCTCTTTCCGTTTTTCTAAGTCTTTAGTTGAGGCGAGTTCTTTTGCACAGGTTTTATTAGATTCTGAATTTTGTGAGATCGCTTTTGGTTTATTACTAGTTGTCTGATATGTTATTTCTGAAGGAATCGATTGTGTTGTAGGTCTTATGGGCGTTGTTGACACATAATACAATTCCTCAAGATGGCCGACATAAATATCTCTTAAGTTTCTTCGCTGAGTCTCACTTTCAGCGTAGATAGACCTTACCGTTGTCGACTCTGAAAAATTTGGCGCACTTTCCGTGATATTGATTCGTAAATTATTTGTATTAGCAACTGCTTGTATAATAATATTGTCTGCCCATGTTCCAAGTCTGGACATACTTTGTAAATATTGCAACCATGACTGATCGGTATTATATTCCACAAAATGTTCTGGCGAGTTGATTAAATGTTGGATTGCAAGAGCTCTTATTTGGGGATGATGATCCTCAGTTCCGTAAAGTTGGTGGCTTACACTACGGAAAAAGCAATTACCATCACCAATTGCATTTACTGGCTTTCGACCTATACGGGCAAGTCTTGTAGTTAACACTGACATACTTGAAATATTTACAGGTCCTGGATTTAACTCAATATCGCCGCATACAAACAAGAAACGTTTGTCAGATGCCTTTATTCTTTCGATATTGCATTTACTGGTGTTTTGAATCTCAGTGTTGTTTAAGGTGCGCAAAGTTCTACTACTACGCATACTTGCAAGTTTTAGATTTTTTCTCTTAATATACTTTCGCATCTTGCTAGCACGACATAACTTGCAAAATTGCCACATGTTTATATTTGCTAGTTTCTCACTGACATATTTACGGTATCTTGTCGAAAGCAAATTGTGTAAGGCTGATGATTTTGGAATTAATCGTCGAATAAAGCTTTTTATCTTATGCCTTCTTTTCTTATTTCTGCTCATAGAATGAACCAACTTTTTCATAGGAATTCTAGACGGTTCACGATCACGCTTGTTTACATGTACTAAATGTCTAGTTATACATCGTGATCTGCATGAACTTCGATTGAAAGCATTTGACTTATCAGAATTTATGTGCTTGGTTTGTACTGTAACCTTACATAAATGTGCACTGCTATCTGCCAATGGTCTATAGAGTGCTGTTTTTTCTTTACGATTGTCATATGTTCTTAAATTGTAAGTCGTGTTGACCTTTGATTTATTCCCAAGGTCATCTTTAGTATCGCTAATATCAATTTGCGTTTCACTACATAGGCGTATTGATTCCCTCACATAACATAAAGCTTTCACAGTTTCAGATAAGTTCTCATAGTTGCTCATAAGTTCTAATAGTTTCTCGCGTGATCTCGATTGTTTCTCTTTCAATTGAACACGATTTTGCACCCATGTGCTAGACCCGTGAATGAGGTCCGTGTCGATAACACGCTGGCTATCTCCTTGCCGTTTTCCTCGATTACATAAGGCTCGCTGGCAAGTGAAGCGAGTGGCGATAACACGTGGGCTATCTCCTTGCCGTTTTCTTCGATTACATAAGGCTCGCTGGCAAGTGAAGCGAGTGGCGATAACACGTGGGCTATCTCCTTGCCGTTTCCCTCGATTGCATAAGGCTCGCTGGCAAGTGAAGCGAGTGGCGATAGCACAACCGCTGTCTCCTCGTCTTTTGCTTTTAAATAGAGCTCTCTGACGAGTCAAGAGATTTTTACGACAAGTAAAGTTAAAAATCGAATATTTGCACTTCATACTCAGCCCAATAACATCGAACAAAACCAAGCAACAGCGAACAATGCCAACTTCTGTTCTTCTAGTAGTTTTACTTACATCAATCAGTGCTAAGGTTGCTATTGCCGTTGAGCAACTGGCCAATAGCAGCGAGTATCAGCAGTGCAATGTAATTTCCAAATTTAACAAGCCAATCACAACAATTATGCAGGCATTCTTGACACGTATTGAATCTGTGTATTACTTTAGAATACTGATAAGGTTCCCCATGCCAGCTCAGTCCATATGAAACAATAAAACTGGAAATATTTGTTACATGCTTGAAATAAACAAATTTTACCCGCTGAATGAAAAAAACAAAAACTGAAAAAATAAATGAAAAAATGAATGAAAAAAACAAAAAAATGAAAAAAATGAATGCAACAAATGAATGAAAATGAATGAAAATGAATGAAAATGAATGAAAATGAAAAAATGAATGAAAATGAAAAAAAAAATATGAATGAAATGAAAAATGAAAAAAATGAATGAAACAAATGAATGAAAAAAACAAAAACCGAGACATCTCACTAATAAGTAACCGGCCTGAGATGAACAAGAGAGTTTAGGAAACATACTCGTGTTCAGCATAATTAATTTCTTTCGAAATCAATTGTTTTTTAAATATTTTGGTTTGTTATGAAGTATGAACAAGAATACATGAATTTGCTCAGCCTGGGTATGCGGCACAAGTCTACCGAACAGCCTCTGTAACGCAACTGCGATAAGCCGAGAAACGTAGCATTTTTTTAATTGAATTTTGAGTTCTGCGTCTGGAAGCGTGCTGTCCGTTCCACATCATATATATGATATTCAACACTCCGGTTGAACTACTACACTACGTGTACGGTTGCGGTGGAAACGGAATTATCACCTGTGGCTGAGAATCCCATGTTAGATCTGCTGATATATATTCAACACCCATCATGTCAAAAAGGTCAAACATTGAGTAAGGGGCGAATGTAACAGGCGAATGTTTACTTCAATTTTGACTCCCTAATTAACAGCTATTTAGGCTATACACTGCTCGGATTTGTATCTTTACACGGTTTACTTATAGCATTACGAAATCTTTATTAAAATGTAAACAATCGACATGAGCTTAAGATGGGGTAAGGGTAAAACGCGGATACGGACGGACGGACGGACGGATGGGCGGACGGACGGACGGACGGACGGACGGGCGGACGGACGGACGGACGGACGGACGGACGGACGGACGGACGGACGGACGGACGGACGAGAGAGTAAAACACGGATATGAGAGTAAAACGCGGATGAGAGGATAACATTGGTAATCATAACATTGGTAATCATCATTATAACATTTTAAGGGACCGATTACATGTAGGCCGTAATCCCTCGCTCGATATCGTTCAGTTTCGTTGCCCGCGTCACCGCACTAGCTTGAAATACGTTTAAAAAATAGGACAAAATAAATGAAATACAAATCCGCTTGTTTACACCTTCACAAACCTGCAGTTTTTTAGCATTTCTTCATCGAAAATTCAATAAATCAAAACATTTCGCAATCAATCGCCGCCATCTTTGTGTCGGATACTTGGTGTAATATATGACATAAGTTGCATATTCAGCACTTTTACATCAACAGCTACATGAAGTTTCGTACAATCCCGCTGTTTAATCCAGTTCAGACAAGGCTCAATATATAATATTTATACTATATGAGACTTGGAATTCACAAAAAAAAACAAGAATATTTACAAAATATCAGATATGTATCTTAGTGGTATAGTTCACTCCAAGTAGAGTGGCTGGCGTGCTGTATGCTCACATACCAAATATCAGCACAATTCAGATGCGATAATGCTATGTTGCTGCGCCGGACACGAAAACCAGAAAAAACCCAGTGGGAAAAGCTGGAACGTGTTCTCCCATACCATGCACAGCAACGCTTTTAGAAGATTAAAAGCCGGCACTTCTCTTGCTTTTTGTTCATCTAGTGGACTGTTCTTGCACCAACCCAAAAAGTAAAATAACCTGGAAGCAAACCAAATTTCAAGGTAGTATTGAAATTTGGTTTGTTTACTCTATTTACCTCACACCCTACAAGAGGGGGCTCCACCCTGACTGTTTTGCTGCCCCCTACACCGCTGCATGCTATTTTCAAATAGCCGGATGCGCTGCTCTTAAATATCAATATCAAACAAATATCATTCTACTGAAAATACAATAAAAGATCCAGCGTTTTCGAACGGGGTTAATGACAAGTTACAACGTTAATTAACAATTCCAATACAGCATAATCAGACTCTTGTGAACTCTGAGATATTTCTACATCATCTTCAATGAAGCTTTCTGCTACACTTCCTTTACTAAGGCATTCTGAATAAACAATGTCACTCTTCGTTCGTACCTTTGGTCTATCGAAAACTAGTTGTGGAAACTTTTTACGCAATCTTTCTTTCAATCGAAATGTTCGATAACTTGCAGCATCTTCATTTTGAACACGTTTTACGGTCTTGACAAACTCTTTCTTCAGTTTTTTTATGTAAAATACAACCATTTGCAAGCTACCGTTTAGCGCTTTGCAAAAAGAAAGTTTTAAAAAGTTATAACTACATAGTTTGGCCATTGAAACTATTTGTTTTGACTCTGAAACTATTTGTTTTGGCTCTGAAACTATTTGTTTTAACTCTAACCGTCATGTGGACGGGGCTCAAACTATTAGTTACAAACAATTAGTTATTGACTTATGAGCGGTGAAATTACAATTGCGCGTGTTACTAAATAAACCTTCTAATGTTTATTTAAATGTTTCGCCTTGCTTTATGCAGAAAATTCATTGCTGAAGACAGATTATTAGAAACTTTTGATAGTAACTGGCGCAACTGTAATTTTCACTGCCAATAACTAATCGTTTGGTCATCGAAACTAATAGTTTTACCCCGCCTACGCGACGTTTCGAAGTCAAAACAAATAGTTTCAGAGTCAAAACAAAAAGTTTCAGAGTCAAAACAAATAGTTTCAGTGGCCAAATTATGTAGTTATATAACTTTTTAAAACTTTGTTTTTGCAAAGCGCCAAACAGTAGCTTGCAAATGTTGATCATCTTTTTTTGTTGCTGCTTCCCTGAGTTTCCTCCATCTACTGTTTCTGCTGACACCAGCTTGTCCAACTTCCGCTTTTTGGATCTTTAAAGAGACAAATATATAAGAATCTCATATCCACACAATTGCCAGAATTTACGAGCCTGTCTTGATTATTTTATAACGTTAAAGCAAGGCAATCAGAGCAACAAATATATGGTCAAATACAGTACAAAACAAAAAACTAACCGTTTCAGTAAAGTACAACTTTACAGACTTGCAAATGACACATATATGCGGCAAAACATGCGGATTTCTTTATCCTACTTCCGTACTTGTTGTAGCCGCACCCAGTTTTGAAAGTGTAGATCTCAGCATCTTCTTTGCTGGTTGAGCTTCTTCTGATTCCCTTTCATTCACATCGGGAACAGAAGATGAAGCCTCGTTTTCTTTGTTCCTGTTCTGACATCGTACTCGAGCGCGTTTGATGTTAATAGTATTCGTGAATGCCGAATAACAAGCTCTATGATAAGAGAAATTCGCATACTCGATGTTGCCAGTTTCAACATTTTGAACGTTATCGCTGACAAAGTCTAAACTTCTATGCGCAATATCATGGTATTCGCCATCGAGTGTCAGCCAAATACTACGCAATCCAAAAATTTTTGAAAAGAAACCTTACTAAAACTTGTGAGTGGGCCTTTCTTGCCATCAAAATGAATTAAACGTGAGCCGGTAGGCGCTATGTTTAAACTGTATGTCGTATATTACACCAAGTATCCCAAACAAAGATGGCGGCGATTGATTGCGAAATGTTTTGATTTATTGAATTTTCGATGAAGAAATGCTAAAAAACTGCAGGTTTGTGAAGGTGTAAACAAGCGGATTTGTATTTCATATATTTTTTCCTATTTTTTAAACGTATTTTAAAGTAGTGCGCTGCGGCGGGCAACGAAACTCGTTTTCTAAGCGACTTTTCCTGATAGGGATTACGGCCTAATGGGCGAGTTGTCCTGCAAACTGAGTTGAACTCGGGCACGGGAGTGATTTTAATCTTGAAATTGTAAACAAATAAAAGTCATTAAACTCAAAATAGCAAATGAATTATGTTTTATGTTTCAACACACGCTTTAATAACATTTTGGACTGCAAATTAAAACATTTCACGAAAACCGAAATCGTAAAATTGAAAAGCGAAAAACCGATCGGGCCAATAGCTACTATTACACAAACTTATCGCAGCTAAAACTTCCTTCTATACGTAAGGAAGTCATAACATGCAATATACAAACCATTATATATTAATAAAAATTTTGCAACGATTTTTCGAGTGTTGTGCATTAATTTTTAATCTCAATGCGTTCTGGAGCCATCCCGGCACATGTATAATCGCAATTTACAAGTCAGCTCTGCAAGGCGAGTCAACTCACTTAGCCCCTTAAAGACCTCAACCGTAATTAAGACGGCATAACATGTAGAGCACAAATCTAGGGGGGGGGGGAAATGATTGGTTTTCTTGTCACAATGGAAAATATCTACAGAAATGAGCATATTACACCCGTTTTCAAAATTATGATATCTAATCCCAACTATTGGAATTTAGCGGCTGGCTATGCAAGCACATGGACTTGTCGGCTGTCGATCGCAAGTGAAATTCCCGAAATGTAGCAAAATCTCCCTGCAAAATTAGTTGGATGGAATACACAGCCAAATACTTCTCTAGTTCTGTAATAAATGTCACGTGCAAGTGAAATTCCCGAGATGTAGCAAAATCTTCCCGTAAAATTAAGTTGGAATAAAAAGCTGAATAATTCTGCGTGTTCATTAAAGTAAAATGTCACTCTTCGGAAACTTGGTGCGGACAGACTAAATCCGATTAAGATTTTAGAGAACTGCCTATTTTTTCATACAAAAATTCGGTCGATAAAGAGGAAATTGGCGTCGGCCCATTTGCGGTTGTTTTCACGGCGAAGCTTCCTGACAAAAGCTAAGTCGTTAGAAAGTGGATGAGTGCTGACGAAGAAACTAAGAAATCTCTTATTAATTAAAGAAGCGCTGATTACTCCAAAACCTTCGCGATGCTAATGTCGTAGAGTTTAAGGGGATATGCACGGACCAGCTTTCTTTACTGCTGGAATATGCATATTTTGATTGCAGTCCCATTTGGATGCGATATTCGGCCTTGCTGAATTTCTAGCGGTTTGGGAACAGTCTAGTTGCGATGGGATGAATGTTGCAGCATTTATTCACGCAGCATTGACGTAGCGTCTGGTTTAAAGTACCTGCATCAAAACAACAGTTGTTTTCATCTTCTAAAATTTTCGCTATGTTACGTCGTATATTCCGTAAATTAATCTAAAATGAATAGCCGTAGTTTTCTCTACATTTTGGCAAAGCTCCATGCGAAAATAATAAAGAACAAACAAGATACAGCGAAATCTTTCGCGTATTATAATGTAGCGGGCGCTTGCCGACTGCTCGTCGTTAGTGCGAACGTACACATACATAATATCTAAAAATTTTATCATATATTCGGCTATTCCTTTATCGTATATTCCTCAAAATATCACCATATGAAGCGGTGTCGTTTCCTTAATATTTTTGCAACGCTTCAATCGAAAATACAAGAAAATAGACAAGATATAACGAATTCTTCGACGTAGTGATAAATAAAGTTTAGCGTGCGAAGTATTTATTTGAGGGAAACAAAATTAACCGGAAGTACTATATTTCGTTGTAAAACTGCGCAAGCCAAAGGGGAAAATTTTGAAAATTTTCAAGTTTATGCAAACATTGAGCGATATCCTTAAAAAGTTTCGATGTCATAGATTCATGTAATTGAGGTGGCTTTATAAAGTTTCTCTCAATGAGAGTCCAGTTAATGCTCTCAACCCCTACAACGCGATGAAATTGTACGTTTACATATTCAAAAGGATTGACTTTAAACGCTTTGAAACTTTCAAAAATATACCTTCTAATTGCAGACCACAGTTTTCACATTTATTGTTCTGTATGTATTGTATTCATTGTTTCTATTTGTGTCAGTTTTTTATACATTTGTCGGAGTTCTGAAACTTGGCACTATCCTTGCATCCCTAGTTAACAACGACTTTGCTTTTGTCAGGAAGCTTCGCCGTGAAAACAACCGCAAATGCGCCGACTCCAATTTCCTCTTTATCGACCAAATTTTTGTGTGAAAAAATAGGCAGTTCTCTAAAATCTAAATCGGATTTAGTCTGTCCGCGCTAGCCTCCTCCGCAGGCAACTCTTGAATCCCTAGTGTTCCTCTTTTATCCTCAGTGATCCCTAACAATTCTTAACTTTAAAATTTTAAATATTTATGCCAAAGAGTTGCCTGCGGAGGAGGCTATGTCCGCACCAAGTTTCCGAAGAGTGACATTTTACTTTAATGAACACGCAGAATTATTTAGCTTTTTATTCCAACTTAATTTTACGGGGAGATTTTGCTACATCTCGGGAATTTCACTTGCACGTGACATTTATTACAGAACTACAGAAGTATTCGGCTGTGTATTCCATCCAACTAATTTTACAGGGAGATTTTGCTACATTTCGGGAATTTCACTTGCGATCGATAGCCGACAAGTCCACTGTGCTTGCATAGCCAGCCGCTAAATTCCAATAGTTGGGATTAGATATTATAATTTTGAAAACGGGTGTAATGCGCTCATTTCTGTAGATATTTTCCATTGTGACAAGAAAACCAATCATTTCCCCTCCCCCAAGATTTGTGTTCTACATGTCATGCCGTCTTAATTACGGTTGAGGTCTTTAAAAAAACGCATAGATTGAAAATGCACAACACTCGAAAAATCGTTGCAAAATTTTTATTAATATATAATGGTTTGTATATTGCATGTTATGACTTCCTTACGTATCGGAAAGAAGTTTTAGCCGCGATAATTTTGTTTAGTAGCTATTGGCCCCGATCGGTTTTTTGCTTTTCAATTTTACTATTTCGGTTTTCGTGAAATGTTTTAATTTTGCAGTCCAAAATGTTATTAAAGCGTGTGTTGAAACATAAAACATAATTCATTTGCTATTTTGAGTTTAATGACTTTTATTTGTTTACAATTTCAAGATTAAAATCACTCCCGTGCCCGAGTTCAACTCAGTTTGCAGGACAACTCGCCCATGTAATCGGTCCCTTAAAATGTTATAATGATGATTACCAATGTTATGATTATCAATGTCATCCTCTCATCCGCGTTTTACTCTCATATCCGCGTTTTACCTTCTCGTCCGTCCGTCCGTCCGTCCGTCCGTCCGTCCGTCCGTCCGTCCGTCCGTCCGTCCGTCCGTCCGTCCGCCCATCCGTCCGTCCGTCCGTATCCGCGTTTTACCCTTACCCTTTAAGATGTGACTATCAGCTTCTTCATACCAATATCGACGGTTGAATTGATTATAACAGGATGCAAAGCAACAGAGGACAACTAGCTCAATTTGATTGTAGTAAATTAATGTTTACATTATTTTACGGGAGTATGTGCACGCACGACAGTATTAAATCTTAATTCAATTTGAACACAAGCTCAGAGTCGTTTAGATTCATACATAAAATTTTTTACAACTGTATTTACAAGTTCAAAGCATTGCTAGAAATAAAAAAATTACTCATTCATATTTACGTTCCCACTCCTATACTTGCAACCGGCCGCCACGCACATATAGTGCAATATATAACATACAACACGTGCTCAGTGAATAATTGGATTCCGGGGGTGTTTGACAGCACTATTTGTATAAATATGCGATATTTTTGTAGGCTCATAGATGTCATAATGCTATTTCTCATTCCACTGTCTTTTACGTCCAGACAAAAACGGCAAAAACTGTTCATTTACTAAATTTTAGTAATTTCGATGATAAAAGGATTACATTAAAGCAAGGTGCAACATGTTGAGCAACACTTTGATCAACAGTACTAATTTTTACCTCCCCCCGGAGTTTACACTATGACTGACTGCCTGACTGACTGCCTGCCTGGCTGGCTGGCTGGCTGGCTGGCTGGCTGGCTGGCTGGCTGGCTGGCTGGCTGGCTGGCTGGCTGGCTGGCTGGCTGGCTGGCTGGCTGGCTGGCTGGCTGGCTGGCTGGCTGGCTGGCTGGCTGGCTGGCTGGCTGGCTGGCTGGCTGGCTGGCTGGCTGGCTGGCTGGCTGGCTGGCTGGCTGGCTGGCTGGCTGGCTGGCTGGCTGGCTGGCTGGCTGGCTGGCTGGCTGGCTGGCTGGCTGGCTGGCTGGCTGGCTGGCTGGCTGGCTGGCTGACTGACTGACTGACTGACTGACTGACTGACACCGTTTTTGTAAAATTTGAACCAGATAAAATTGTCGGTTGAAATCGCATTTTTTTCCACCGTTGGGAATTAGTATTAAAATTGACAAATTTCAGCTTGGGTAAGTAAAATCAATGCATCTTATTAGCGACGTTAATTGTTTCTCGTACCAGATGAATGATTAATGCACTTTTCTTTTCTTCAGAGATAAAAATATGCGATTTCAACAGGTTATTTTCATTTGATTCGTATTTGCTCAATTTTTCTTTAAATTTCCCCACAAAGATTGACAATTGAAAGCTTAAAGCCCGTTCCGTTCGACTGTGAAAGAAAGATTTCTGTAGATTAAATAATGAACGCGTCAGAGCACTCCAAAGTTCTATTACCTTATAAACCCTGTATAGCTCTTTTTCCGCTATTCACAATATTTTGTCACCAAACTTTGCAGTTCTACAAATTTAATGGCCCACACAGACCGGACGATTTCGCAACGCGACGCGATTTTTCAAATCTTAAAAGCACATAATTAAAACCATCAACGGAAAGAAATGTACACCAAATAGCTCAAATTGTTTAAGTCCTTCCGAATATTGGAGAAAAATAGAACACAATTAAAACTACAGTCAACTCCCGTTATAGCGGACACCCTGGGGACAGTCATTTAGTGTCGGTAATAGCGAGAGTCCGCAGTAACGGGGTGCGAACAAAATTCCAAAATTTCAGTGTGCATAGAATGTCAAAAAATCAGTGTCAAATGTCTTTTCTTTCCCTCACTGTAAAGATACTTTAAACAAAAAGTACATAAATAGTTCTATTTTGAGGCAAAGTACCTTTCTAGCGTGCTTTGGTGTGATCTCTCGTTCACGGAATCCTTACTTACTTTATCTGCTGGCAGAAAAAAATCATTTGCAAGTGAAAACTTTCCGCGCTAAATAAAGAAAAGCTCTTTGTTCCACATGCTTTCAAGAACTTCTCGATAGCTCTTTAGGCTGCTCGTTGGAAAACTTTCATTTTCTTCGTCACCACTATCACCGTTATCATCACTGTCACCTTAAACCTTATCAGCCAACCACTCGAGGCTATAAAGTCGGCATAACCTAGCTTGTCTGCAACTTTCGTCGCAAATTCTTGGATCAAAGGACCATCAATTGGAATTCGCCACTCTGTATTTTTCTTGCACCATTACAGAAAGCGTCATTTAAGTTTGCGTATTGAAAAGGGCCATTTCAGGAATACAATATGCCACTAAAAAGCTACTTTACTTTCACGTTGTGTTTATGGAAAAATACTTCCAAGGTGTCCGTTGTAACGAGAGTAGAACAATAAAAATGTTTGTTGGGGACCGCATAAAGTGTCCGCAATGCCGTAATAGCGAGAGTCCGTAATAGCGAGAGCTGCTGCAATATAATTTATAATAGGTTTCGCCGGGGATTTACCAAGTGTCCTTAATAGCGGGGTGTCCGTAATAGCGAGGTGTCCGTAAGGCGAGAGTTTACTGTAAAGGACATTGAAAATCAAAAATTCGCGCGGCGTTGTTAAATCACGTCCGGTATGAGTGGGCGTTTAAGATGCTTTTTTTAGCTGTGTTGAAAAGTTTTGTTCAAATTGCTTGATCAAAATTCAGCATATCATGGAAATAAAAACACTTGCTACTAGTAGATAGCTTGTAGTTGATGGCACACATACAACAAGCAGTATTGCCTATCACCAGGGAGAAATAATGAGCTATATTGCAACATCAGGTGACTTCAAACAAGCAATACAAATGGACCAGGAATCTCACAAATCCTGTTAGTTTGGTGCTTACGATAAAAAGTAAACTGCTAACCTCAGACAATTATTTTGTACTATTAGTAAAAAAAATCATCAACTGTTAACAGGGCCAGGTTTTTTAGGAATTTCCCTTGGGTCTGTTTCTGAAAAAAGAGTGTCTTGTGTTTAGGGGAGCTGCAGGGGGTCTGCAGTGGCACCCCTCCCCCACTCTAAATACTTGAGGTGAATTTGGTCTTTGCTCTCCTGCAGGGCTCGAAATAGAAAACAAATATGACTTGCCAAACAAATACCATCTATTTGATTTAATTTTTTTACCTGCCAAAAACGATGAGGTCTCACATGTTGTAGAAATGAATGTTTTCATGATAGGGATTTAATTTTAGTTTTATTCCTCTATACTAAACTGGTATATTTGACAATATTTGACTGTAGTAATCTTGGACTTAAGTGCTAATACTAATATATTAAGACAGCAAAACAATCTAGATTTCTACTGAGCATTTTATCAAATAAACTGACATCAAACTCATATGATTGAATTTCGCTTGCTATATTTTTTTACATTTGGCAGTCTAGTTTTATTTTCACCTGCCATCTTTAAAATTAATATGACCTGCTTTTGGCCATTGGCAGCCCGCTATATCGAGCCCTGCCCTCCTGTGCATGATACAAATATATGGTGTACAATATATAGTGTGTTATCACTTGCAGGTATCTAATACCAAGCCCATAATATTACCAGTAAGCCAGCGATGATGGAAACCAATAATCTACAGATCCTACCAAAAAAATATGGGCAGCTATATGAACAAGAGACTTTATACTGGTATTATACTCACTTTAACTCTCCAGTATCCAGGTATGTTTCCTTCCCCAGTACGATGGCACATCAATCTTAACAGTAACTTGAGTTTCTCACGCGAGAAGCTTCCTTTTTTACGACTACAACACAAAGCAAATAGTTTTTCTTTATTGAAACTTTATAACCAGTATTTAAAAAAATACAAACATTGTAGTATTTTAAGAACAGAATAAAACCTACCTTATGCAGGATTGTTTTACAGTAATCATCTCAGGAGTTTTTGATGGAGTATTCCTTTTATTTTGTAATTTCACGATATACTGGTAGCTCTTAGCATCTGGCCAACTTGAATTCTTTTTTGAAGTGGTTGGACTTTTCACCTCTGCTGGTCCATTTTGACCTTCCTCATCACTCAAAACAACAACATCTGGCTTGCCAGGAGATTTAGTACCTGACTTGCTTGGCTTTCCTGATGGTGATTTCAGTTTGTTCTTTGATTTAGGTGAGTCAAAACCATTCACAATCGTTGGTTCAATGACATTGTGTATATAGCCAACAAATCTGAAATTTTTCAATTTTCAGTTTATTAGCCAAAGGATGTGGTCCGTACTCAGGATATATTCAGAGTGAATTTTAAAGGATTATTGACCGAGTGTGATCAAGTTCTGTACTGTGAAATATCGGACTGAGGTTTTTTAGTACGAACTGAGCGAGCAAGGTCTGTACTAAGAAAACCTCATTCCGATTTTCCACGGCACAGACCTCACACTCAGTCAATAACCTTTAATATTCAAAGTGAATGTATGTTGCTGGACCTCTCTATCAGCAAGCTTGCCAAGCAAATCATCAACAACCATACCTGGTACCACTCGACTCATTTCTGGTGAACCAAAAAATAAATAACCTCTTCCCTATGAGGAAATTAACAACACACCCTTTACTGACATCCTAAACAAATTCAAGACATTCTTTAGACAATTCCCATTCCCTCTCTTTGTTTCTTTCTCTGAATGGCGGAAATATCCTCTGTTGGTCGGTCATGGTTCTTTTTGGAACAACCCACTCACAATGTAAGATTCCAAACTTCGGAAATTTGTTGTGAAGTTAGGAAGTTCACTTCAGAATTCACAAGCAGGTTTATAGACTAAGCATTCGATTGGCTCTGTGCAGGGGTTAAATCAGCCTGTGAATTGTAAAATAAACTTTTGAACTTTGCATCAAATTTTCAAAATTTGCAACAAAGTTTGGAATATTTTAGTAAAAAGTTAACTGAAAACAACTGTAGTAAAAAATAATGCTCAAAACACAAGAATGGATGGTGGCATAAAGAACTACTAATTTTGGGGAAAAAATACAAAAATAAGAAAAAGCATATCCCAATAACTAATTAATGTGATTATTTTAGATTCACGATCGAAATTATTATTTCAACAGCAAGTTATAAACAATGATCATTTTTAAAGATTTTTTGTAATGGCAGCCATTTTGCATTTTATTTAAAGCATACAACATGGCAACCACTAAATGTTAAATTTCAGGGAAAAAATAGCACAAAGTTTAGGAATTGGGTCAGCCCCTCCCAACCCAATACAGGAAAAAATTGGAATAAGTATCATTTCTTCTTCCCAGAAATGTGCAAATTTACTACAAACCATGTCCACATTGCTAACACACCGCCATTTTTGTGATTTACAATCTCTCCTTAACAATCACATTTTAAACTCTCTCTCTCCAACTTGTCCCTAAACACCCACTTTCGAAGAAGCCTCGGGACGTGGGCAAAAATAAACACCGTTATTCTTTTAAAACATACTTCTCTCCTTTATATTTCACATCAATTTCTTCACCTTCTTGGTATCGGTCTCTTATATAGTTGTAAGAAAGAGGCCCGTATTCAGCAGGATCAAGTTTTGAAACACTGTCATCACCTTCAGTTTGGTTGCATGTCATATTAGTCCTGTTGCAAAAGCCAATAACAAAATCCGGCAACTGTATCGTGATTAAGTTAGCTATTCTATAATCTTTGCATGTGAGCAGCTCGCACGATTGAGGGATCAGACCATAAAATGATTCCAGCATCTTGTCCTGGTTTTTTTTCCTAGTAAACGTTTTGTAAATAGGCAGGACAGCTGTAAACAAGGCTTTCGTGGACGATACAGCACTTAGCGCTTCATTCGTTTCAGTACCGTAAAGATCTTCCTCGATAATACGAGCTTTAATGGCTTCAACAAAGCCACATACTGTGTCTTCGTCGAGTAAAACTACGGAACTTTCCTCTAAGTTCTCCTGCTCGGCATGTTTCGAGTTTTTGTGCCTTGTGAGGCCACCTTTTGACTTGCATACTTTGTCGCATTTGTCACACGGGAAAGATTTCTTGCCTTTGATTTCGGTAACAGCGTCCACAAATTCGTTGTCTATCTGGTCTTTATCTATATTGTCTTTAAACACCCTACAGCAAGTTGACACTTATATATAGCATTACACAATACACATTCATAGCTTTGCGCGTGTAGCGAAACGACTTTATGCGTGTAGCGAAACGACTTTATGCGTGTAGCGAAACGACTTGTAGCGAAACGACTATGTAGCGAAACGACCGTAATTCGTTGAAACAGAAGCTGACCAGATAGACAACGAATTTGTGGACGCTGTTACCGAAATCAAAGGCAAGAAATCTTTCCCGTGTGACAAATGCGACAAAGTATGCAAGTCAAAAGGTGGCCTCACAAGGCACAAAAACTCGAAACATGCCGAGCAGGAGAACTTAGAGGAAAGTTCCGTAGTTTTACTCGACGAAGACACAGTATGTGGCTTTGTTGAAGCCATTAAAGCTCGTATTATCGAGGAAGATCTTTACGGTACTGAAACGAATGAAGCGCTAAGTGCTGTATCGTCCACGAAAGCCTTGTTTACAGCTGTCCTGCCTATTTACAAAACGTTTACTAGGAAAAAAAACCAGGACAAGATGCTGGAATCATTTTATGGTCTGATCCCTCAATCGTGCGAGCTGCTCACATGCAAAGATTATAGAATAGCTAACTTAATCACGATACAGTTGCCGGATTTTGTTATTGGCTTTTGCAACAGGACTAATATGACATGCAACCAAACTGAAGGTGATGACAGTGTTTCAAAACTTGATCCTGCTGAATACGGGCCTCTTTCTTACATCGCTGGCTACATAGTAAGTAAACTGCATTAAAAAAATAGAGCAAAAAAGAACAACTCTAATGAGGAAATTCAAACTTTATTGCATGCCATGAAGTCGACTGACACAACTCAAGAATTCATTTCAGTACGGAGCAGAGGTGGTCTTGTATCGCCCACTGCTGACTTGGTTGGAATCCTGGAAGTAGCCGAGTTGTCTTTTAGAAGTGAAGTAAACAACGCAAAGGATTTATTAAGAAACATACCAATTGACTTGATATGTAGTAAAGTGCTAGATTTTCCCGTTGTAAGATCTTTGTGGGAGAATATCGTTATGTCATTTGGCATTGACACTTCGTCGCCAACTCAAAAGTTATGCTTGGAAAATGTTGTAAAACTTTATTTAAGAGTAAGATCTTTTTCGTACGTTCGCGACTTTGTAACAAAATACAAAATAAAAGAAAAACAAACAAAGAGCAAGGCACTACGAAAAGAACTAAAAAAAGCTGATAGGAAATGATATTGTAATTGTTAAGGTATTAAATTTATACAGTGCAACAAAAGTATATTCGATCTCTAACTTTGTGTTAACAAATACCTTTATAAAAACAAATTATTATTTATTTTGCAAAACTCAGTTTGTTCTGTAATCCTAAATTCTTCACAATTATAATTACAAAATGACAACTTCATTAAAAATTTCTTTACAGTTAATATTAAGTTTTATTATATAAAGTACAGTGCTTTATAAGGATTTCAGGCACTGATAAACCTGAAATCTCACATGTGAGATTATTTATGATAATATCACATGTGAAAATTATCACTTTTCAAACAATCACCATAGCTTCTGGACATTTTATATTGGTGGAAAACATGTAGTTTATATAATAAACAGAAAAATACATGGGTGCTTGGAAATACCAGATTTATTTCTAGTGTTGAACATGACGAGTGAGGGCAGCGAGAAATAAATCTGGTATTTCCAAGCACACATGTATTCTCTATCTAGTTCTTCATGTTCTAATTAATAATGTCCTATTTTCTCAGTTTATTAACTATGCTACCAGTAATATACACTAATTATCAATGTGTGGTAGTAATGTAACTATCAATGCTATTTTGTGGGGATTTATTTTTCCATGTGCACAATTTTTTGGTCAAATTCTCCGGCATGGAATAACCAACATCAGTTGATTGTGATATCAGCTGATTGTGAAATCTGTGCACAAAATATGGGTAATAAAAGTAATTTATTGCTATTGATTCAGATATCTCCACCCCACTGAGAAATATGTTGGCTGTAATTATACACACCATGTATATGTGAATAGCACACTAGATATAAAATGGTGGCTTACTAGCATGCCAATTTTACCAATATCCTTTGTGAAGCATCCATGCATTCACAATTATAGTTATTTTGTCGAACTTTGGTACACTGAAAAAGATGTATTTAACTGTATGTGACATAAGTGCAAAAGATCATAGTAAAATTGACATACCCTATCTTTTCTTACTACAGTCTGTTTATCTACTCTTTTTTTGTCTTTTTTACACGTTTCTTAACTGGTTCATCACTGACAGTCTGCCATTCCTTACTTCGTATCGCCCACCAACATTTCCTCGGATAACTGGTGCAATGTCCCTCTGTGTAGCAATGGTGAGGTCATTGTAGCCAAACTGCTGGGCTGTTGGATTATCTGATCTGCAACCTCTAGCTTTCTGGTGACCAAAATAATATTCCAGAACGTCTTGCATAAACCTTTCTGTTAGCACATACTGAAATCCCTGCTCAAGTAAAAACTTAATTGCTTCTACATGTGACAGAACAGAGATTTTTAGACCATTGTAGGTTTGTGGTGACAAAAACATTTTCCCTCTTTCATGTGCTGAATACTCTCCAGGCCGAGTTAATGTACTTTTCCTCCAATCTTCTAAGTATTTGAGGAAAACATTGGTAAGCCAGGTAAAGCGCTCATCATCACATGATGTATATGGTTTGATAAATTCATTTCTCTTCCTGCTATGCTCATCTTTTGATCGAACATTAGTGCAATCGAAGAAAGAATTCATCATCTCACAAAATCTAGCAGTACCAAGGACCTCTTCTCTATCACTTTCTTGCAATGCAATTGCCACAGACTTGCTTAACACTTGGACTGCCAGCTTGACTTTCATCTTGCTGTAAGGGGTGAGGATGATGTGGTCCAAGGTAAGCTTAGGAAGGGAATGCAGTGCAAAATCTTGGTCATTGTAAAATAAATCAGCTATGTGCTTAAACAACAAATAGTTCCCATTGTTCCAGATATAGCGGCTACGAGAACCTGATCCAGAATTGTATAAACAATTCCGTGAGGTTTTCATCAGATGTGGAGAATCGGCAAAGAAGTAAATATAGCGTGTCATTGCAAAAACGTTGCGAGTTTTATACACAACGTCACACTTTATTTCCTCAGCAAGGTTGATGTGAAGATTGAAGAACTTTCTGTTTGGCGATGCTCCATCATTGACAGCTGCAACCACCCATAAATTAACAGAAACCTCCAGAACAGAGACGATTTTCCAAAACATTGGCATAAGCTGATACGATGTGACATTACCAGTGAAGTAATAGCCAATGATATGCTTCAAGTCGGTACATAACCCACGGACAAGGAAGGCCAAAGCATGAGAAGCAACCATATCTTCTTCTTGGATGTTAGCGTAATTGGTCATAGGATCACCAAGATCAATGAACCCAATCAATTCCCCAGAATTTTTGTCAAAAACCAAGTTTGACTGGATTTTCATTTCATCCATCACAACACAAACATACCTAATAATAATATGAAATAATAAAATATATATTCTTGATGAAAATTTAAAATTTTTTTGGGTTGTATTGGTTTTGATTGTAAGAAATGTTTCAAACTCAGCCCTCTATATTGGGTACCATACCCCCATTTGGGAATTCCTTGCATCACTGTAATACTGTATAGTATTATGTAGTATTTCAAATCTATGAGGACTGAACTTGATTTCAAGTCAACACAATTTGTCCACTCCTCATTGTCAGGTTTGAAATTACGTGATACTCGAAGAGAGCTAAATAAACTTTCCAAGGACTGGATCAAAATATTCCACCCTAGGTATTATCTGAGCCAAATAAAGCAACATGGTTGGCTATTTAGTCATGAATTATTATGGGTATGATGTTGGAAATGTTAGCCTGGTACAACATGTATGTTAGACAATGCTGTACTATCATACATCATGATCTTTTAAGATGAAAAGACCTACTAGTTCGCAAATTTCTGCCCCGTCATAGCTACCCATGGTAACATCAAACAAATTGCTATTGTTGTTTTTGATCCACGGTCTTCCGTGATTGAAAAGGAGTGATTTTCTAGCGTGTTTTATTATAGAAATGTCTTCGCCCGAAATGTCAGCCAAATTAAAGGCCCAAGATAATGCTTGGTCCAGTAAATTTTCTGAAATTGACGGGTAAAAGTCGACTATGTCAAACGAAATAAAAGAATGCCTAGTTTTTTCCTCGATGCTGCCAAACCATTCTATGACGTTTTGCGTGTTTCTCCATTGGTTTACGTTCAAAATTGTCCGAAGTTTTGTGTTTAATCTGTCCAAAATTGATTTACTAATTTTTCCGGAATCGCTTTTTGCTGGGTTGATGAGCCGGCATTTTGGGTTGTTTTGAAAATTTTCCTTGTGATCTTTGAGAGAAATAAAAGCTTCGCGTTTTTTCATGCATTCAATCCGGTTGCCAATCGAAAGTTTATTCGCGATATGATTTAGTTCATTGTTTATTTCCGAAATGTTTTCCTCAGATCCGTGTTTATATGTTTTTGTGATATTGTCGTGCAAGAGCTTGTTGTATGTGTCGAGCGAGGTTTCATATATGTTCCTAGTTTTATCAGCAAAAACAAACATTTTGTCGGATGAATTGATTTTCTTTAAGTCATTTGCCGAAGTGTCTTGAAAATAGTCTTTTGTGTCTCGAAATTTAATGGTTTCTAGTAATTTTATAACGTCTTCTTCGAAAGGTTTGCGACGATGCAGTACAAACATATCAAAACGCACTAGGACATAGTAACTTCAGCCACAAGCTGGAGTACATGCCACATGTAACACAGCAACCACGCAGGAACAGACAACGCAACATCATTTGGTTTAACCCTCCATTTAGCAAAAATGTCAAGACAAACATCGCACGCAGTTTCCTCAAGCTTATAGACACGCACTTTCCAATAGGCAACAAGTTACACAAAATTTTCAATAGGAACACAGTTAAGGTTAGTTACAGCTGCATGAGTAACGTTAAGTCAATTATCACAAGCCACAACACACGCATAATTAGGAAAAGCCAACCACAGGACATTAACGCAGAGAACTGTAACTGTAGGAACAAGCACGCATGCCCATTGCAGAACAAGTGCATGAGTAAGGACATTGTATACAAAGCAACAATTAGCACAGGCAACACACAGGACACAAAGCACTACATTGGCATGACCTCAAACACATTCAAAGAGCGATACAGGAATCATATTAAATCTTTCACACATAAAAAATATTCGAACGAAACGGAACTTTCGAAACACGTTTGGCAATTAAGGCAAAACAAAACAGATTTTACCATAAAATGGTCCGTAATAAAAAAGTCTATTTCTTACACGGGAGGATCCAAAAGATGTAATTTATGTTTGGACGAAAAAATTACTATTTTGAAAGAAAAAAACAATTGCTTGCTTAATAAAAGATCGGAAATAGTTTCGGCCTGCCATAACACAAAAGCAGATTTCAGGTAAACAATCTAAACAAAGATAGGAATGCATGCTATTTAATCACCCACGCGCCCACGTTTCCTCCTTGAGCATAAAAGAAGCTCGCACATTTTCGAAATTTGTCTACCACCTGAAGATTCCCTCTGGATGAAACAGACTGTAGTGGTAAGTTTTTGAGGTATTTTGCACAATTATACATTTCGCTCTGTCTATATGTCATTGAGCACTCTTTTGTATTTGGCTAACCAAAACTAGCACATTATATATATATATATATATAAATATATATATAAATATATATATATATATATATATATATATATATATATATATATATATATATATATATATATATATATATATATATATATATATATATATATATATATATATATATATATATGTATATATATATATAGTAAGATAAAGACAAACTTGGTTTACTTCATATATTTAATCACTACAAATTTGTTTCGTATGGCAGGCAAAGCCTGCCACACTCATCAGGTGATAGTCGCGTCTGATGGTAGTGCCTAGGGAATTTGATACTATTTACATGCGGTTCTTGACGTCAATGGAAAGCTAAAATTACAAATCATTAAAATAGTTGCTGAGTAAATGTTTCCTTCTATGTCTACAAGTTGATACAAGTTCATTTCTAGAGTTCAGGGAGCTTAGCTTTGGGTGGCAAATGATTAACCGAAGGCGCGTTTAAAACGAGGTACAACAACCACACAAATTCATTCCGAGATCCAAAACACAAGAACAGAACTGCCCTAAGTAAATACATTTGGAAATTAAAGGACTCGAAGATCGACTTCGCTGTGTCATGGAAAATTATCAAGAAATGCAGAGGATACTCCAGTCATACAAAGAAATGTAATTTATGTTTACATGAAAAGTACTTAATCATTTGCCACCCAAAGCTAAGCTCCCTGAACTCTAGAAATGAACTTGTATCAACTTGTAGACATAGAAGGAAACATTTACTCAGCAACTATTTTAATGATTTGTAATTTTAGCTTTCCATTGACGTCAAGAACCGCATGTAAATAGTATCAAATTCCCTAGGCACTACCATCAGACGCGACTATCACCTGATGAGTGTGGCAGGCTTTGCCTGCCATACGAAACAAATTTGTAGTGATTAAATATATGAAGTAAACCAAGTTTGTCTTTATCTTACTATTCCGCTCTACTTCGGTATTGAGCACTCTGATCATATGGTTTTTATTCCGTTGATATATATATATATATATATATATATATATATATATATATATATATATATATATATATATATATATATATATATATATATATATATATATATATATATATATATATATATATATGTATATATATATATATATATGTATATATACTGATTGTAATTACCAAGGTTATATTTTCAGGATGAAAGTATAGAGCGCTTAATACCATTACTGGTAGAGCTAATAATTAAACACAATAGACAAAATTTTGCTGTCGCTACTCTGAGTTTCACGCGGTTAGGCGATCATCAGGCAACTGACAGATAAGTTTAATTATTCACATATATATTATTTACAGGTAACATGAGCCCAAGAGATCTTAACTGTTTAACAAATGCCTACATGTAAATAAACACCTAACTTGGGCTCATGTTACCTGTAAATAATATATATGTGAATAATTAAACTTATCTGTCAGTTGCCTGATGATCGCCTAACCGCGTGAAACTCAGAGTAGCGACAGCAAAATTTTGTCTATTGTGTTTATATATATATATATATATATATATATATATATATATATATATATATATATATATATATATATATATATATATATATATATATATATATACATATATATATATATATATATATGTAAAAATATAGTAAGTAAAATATATGTAAAATATAGTAAGAAAACATATATATGTAAAAATATAGTAAGTAAAAATATCTGCTTTAATTTTCTGGGCTGAATTTTTGTTATGATTGATCCAAAATATCAAACAAATTCATGTTAAACTTTGCAATTATTGTATGAAATATTACTGGTCATAAACACAAAATATTTCAGTATCGCTCAGAATACTCAGGTCAAGACATCTAGTATCCAAACTGCATATTTGGTACACATCATCGAGATATTGGGATCCTGCAAATTTGAAGCCTTGCCATGCTATTTATATTACACCTGTTGTTGCTATTTAAAACAAACCAATCACAATGCGAGATAAAAAGAAAAGGTATTCTTAATTATACTGAAGAAAAAATTGCAATGCAAAATTTGACCTTGACAGATACAGGATTTATTTTGTCTGTGACAAAATACGCATAATTATCTGTAGGCTCTTAACCAATGAGAATACAGAAATATAGTACAATGAATAATAATAACAATTAGTCCTTTAGTTAAATAGGCTTATCCTGCTAGAAAAGGCACATTTGGCATATGCCAAGTTTTTTCGGCAAGTAACTGTGCATTTTTGACAACACCTAAAGCAATATAGCAATGCTATATGGTTACTCAATTTAATAGGCCAAAATTTAGGCATTCTCGAAAACACTTGTTCGGTTCATAAATTTCGATAGCTACCTCAATATTGCGTCAAAATCTTTATGTATATAATATGTCAAAATTTAAGTCAGACTTTACTGGATTAATGGACAATATATAAATATATTAGCACATTATCAGTGTTTACTTTAAATTCATAGTTTATGATTACCACCTCTGAACATCTGAAAATGAAGATGTTTTTTCCCTCAAACTTTCAACATTTTCTTTATTAATTCCTTCTTTTGGTTTGTAATAGTTTTTGTAGTCTCTGAGGACACGCTCACTCGGGAGGATCAAGGCACCACTGTCTTGCAGCTCACGATATGCACTAGCAGATTTAGCATGAAGTGACAGGGCAAACCGTATTATTTGGGGATGATATCTTCTTCCCATCTTGCTTGTTTGAAGAAGCTTCATCTGCTGCTCCCAGAAGAACTTCATGTGCGGATTTCCTTCAAGGTTCTTTCCAGCCATGATTTTAAGGATGTCTTTCTCTGTGGACTCACTTATGCCCAAACCATCCTTTTCAATCTTTCTTTCCAAATTCTGAAGTCTTCCCTCTAGTTCCTTACATTCGAGTCGAGTGGCTTTTAAAGTAGCACGTAACTTTTCAGGTCCACATGCTGCAAGCGGTGCTTTGGGTTTTGCTGGAAGCCTTGATGCCCTTGATTTTCTCTTGCTGGCTTTCTTAATCTTTGTGAGAGCACTGGAACATGGTTTGCATTGTTCTTCATCTGTTGACACAATTAGTTCACAGTCAACAGAGCGAAAAAAAACAGTAACCTCAAAGTGACCATCACTATCTGTATCACATGGCAGCTTTGGTAATGAGAGGCGAAGAACAGTTCCTGACTCTGAAGAATATTGTGATGTAGGATCAATAACAAGTGGATGCACATCATCATCATCTTGAGGCAAGCCATTACATAATGATGACTGTTCGACTGCTTCCAACAGTTGCAGAATATTGGTGAATTGAGCAGTCTGTCTACATTCCTGATAGACACTATGGCTTTTTGGTAGGGGCCAGTTATATACCAGGACTGAAATTTCCATGCTTTTGTTTACCTCCACAGAGTATTTTGGTAAACAGTGTAAATTGTCAAAGAATTGAAACTTGACTTTTTCACTGCCCAATATTTCTGCCTTCCAAGGGTCAATGTTCTCGTCCTTCGCTTGTTTAACAAAGCTATCGAAGTCTACGAGACGAAATTCACTTGGGAAGCTTGTGGAAGTCGAAGGTTCTTCGTTGTCAGGCGTCGTGTCCATCTTTACTATCGGTCTTCGTTCTTTTGTTGGCTGTCTTTCGTGGCTTTTCGTTGGGAGATTTAAAGTTGGAACACTACCGCACACTAAATCTTTTCTCTTAGGAGCTGCAGATTAAAATTTGACGGATAATATTACAGTCTCGGACTAACAGTGCGTATTTGAGTATCATATTTATTCGCGGCGTCGCGCACAAAAATTAGCCTTTCTACTTGGCGCTGAAAAAGTTTGGATAAGCAGCCATATATTTAGCAAAATATGTTCAAAGACTTTCTATAGAAAGATTATTAACATGGACATGACCTCTCGCTTTTCGACCACATATTTTATGAATATTCATAACAATGTTTATTTAACGCGAATATGAATATTATGCTGATTACTTACAGACATTGATGCACTCGGGTTTAAAATGAAGCTCACAGATATGGATGTTGTTGTTTTCTATCTGTTTTTTAAGCTCTGGCGTCATCTCTCTCGTTCTTAAAATCAAGCGAAGCCATTCTTCTCTAGCGTTTTGCTTCAACACTTTAACATGATCACCATCCCTTGCGCTTACGACGGGAATTTTAAACAGCGATATATTCTTCTTTCTACCGCTACTAAAGCAGCCATAAAACGCACAGTTTGCACCGGGCATATTGCCGTAACCCACAAAATCACATTGAACGAGTTAAAACAACTAAAATATTTCTTTCTGGGTCAAAAAATAGCGATTTCGATTGAGGAACGCACCTTACAATGTATTTCAATACACTCTTAACATCTGGCGTGCCGTCAAGTTTCCACGTGACCAAAAAATTAGCGAACAATAACATATGTGTCACGTGGTACAGCCAGCCTAACCATCACATTTTATTAACTGTGGTATTTGTGAATGCACTACACATAATGAAACAAGTACATGCAGATATGAAAGCTTTGAGCTGAGAAACTCATGCTGTATTTTCTATTTATTACATGAGTATAGAGATTTATTCATCGATATGGCTGTGCGTAATAATCGTTCCAAATTAGCAATAGCCAATCGGCATCAAGAACGATAAAATTTCACTCGGTGAAAAATCATCGTTCACGGCCTTTGATTGGACGAACGATGTCTTTTCACCAGTGAAAATTTATCGTTCAGTGTTCTGATTGGCTGACCCGAACGTGCAACACCTGCTCGCAGGCTAGTTTAAACATGGAGTCTGATATATTTTACAAGTATTTTTTTAACTCACCGAAAAGAGAGATTTAAGACAATTTCACTGATAAAACAACCACCTAAAATCATAACGACGACATTCGTGGCCTCATTAACTTGAAATAAACCTCATGGTTTCATTTTCAGCAAGAAAACAAAGCCATAAATGGTAAGAAATTCCATTTTAATATTTTGCTTGAGTATTTGTTTTTGTCAGTAAGATATATCCGTATCTTTATACACTCATCTTTATACTCATATAATAAACAAATTACTTCATGGTTGGTTCGTTTGTACAATTTTTATTATTCACTCGTTGTGAAGGATCGCTAAACTCACTCGTTCGCTGCGCTCACTCGTTCGTTTAACGATCCTTCACAACTCGTGAATAAAAATCGTACGCACTCACCAACCATGAAGTAATCTCTATTTATTCCATTATGTGGTATAGCCATCACTTGCTCATCTCATTAATTTACAAGAAACTTGTTGCACATATAATTGTCAAATCCTCAATTCAAGTTTTTCCTGTTCACATGAACACATTATGTGCAATATGTTTCTCTAGGATAAAAAGTCTCAGCTGGGATAAAAAGTTGGTTGCAAGTTGCTACTTTCAGCTACAATATTCTTCAGTTTAAGTTTGTTCTTGTAAAAAGAGTACTTTTTTTCTCTTTTAGTTGCCAACAATCCTCTGGGACTATTCATTGACAAGCATGATCCAATCCTTTTAAGAAGGCTTGTGGAGTCTGTTATGCTCTAAAGCAGTGCTTTAGCAGACACAATTCCTGGCAGATAATCAGAACAGGATAGTGAGAACCATGCAGTGAAAATCAGTGACTGGGGTTAATATAAACAAAGCTCCACTTTTTAGCATAATTAGGGACTGTTTACATGTATATAAATAAAATATAGGTATAAACTCATGCTTAACCAATATTGTTAATATGTTAAATGCAAAAGTTAATAAATAGTGTTTACAACACTACTATATGCTTGTAGCCTCGATCAAAGGTCTAACTTTCAAATAGCTAGCTAGCTTCTCGTCGTTTTGAAATCAGCTCTTTCACCTTTTCTTACTACTTTGAGATTTCAACAATCTTAAACCAAAGTTAACCGATCATGTAATTGGCCCATCAAAGTGATCAAGGGTAGAGGTCGGCAGGTCATGTCAATACATCGCTTGTATTTCTGCCTTGAAATAAACTCTGAATAAACTCTATCGTAAACTTTTCCACACAAAAACAACCACCTACCATTTATCTTTAAATTTTGAGCTCAAAACAGTGAACCCTTTCTTCAATTTTGTAAAATATGCATTTTTTCTCTTTCGAGCACCGTTTTCCCTATACTTTTACCTGAAAATTCGAACGATGACACTTGCCAGAGCAATTTTGCGTGGCGCGTGGGGTGACGCGAGCTGACGCGTACGTGAGGACACAAAATAATAAGGAAACACGCGCGAGTTTCCTATCTGTGTATACTTAATCTGTGATCATGACAAACACAACACCGCGGAAAAACGTCTGCGCATGCGCAAGTACTTGAAAATATTGTGGGGAATTTAAATCCCGTTTCCTGAAGCAAAATCATTCCTTTTAATTGCTGAAGATACGTGAAACAAACAAAACAACATTAGGACGAATTGCCTTGTTCATTCGGTCGAGTAGCTTTCGTAAACAATAAATTTTTCATTACTCACCTTTGGCCTGCATCTAAAATAATATTATTTTCTAGGCATGTAAACTACAATTATTTCTTGTTTTTAAGTTTATACGTTCGTTGGTTATTTAATAATTTTACTCCAAAGGCACGTATGTGAGGTACTTCTTTTCACCGCCATATTGCGAAACAAACAAGCTCGCAACACCCGATTCACCAAGCCAATCTCAGTAAGATTGACGCATGCGCAGACGTTTTTCCGCGGTGTTGACAAACACAACAGCTGGGCATTTTGTACGGAGCATGCGCCAAATTTAGCGCGCAATCCCTGGGGCGAGGGAGTGAAATTCAATATGGCGGCGTATGAATAGAGTGTTTTTTGGATTTGACTGGCTTCAATACTCATAGAACGACCACTTTAATGAACAAAAATACTTTAATATTTAGTGAAAAACGTTAACCGATCCACCACAAAGGTTCTAACTTAAAAATTTATTATTTTGCTTTATTATTTTGCTTTTATGCTATGAATACAGGCAAGCTCGTACTTTTTTAAAATTCAGTCAATGAATATTACCCATCATTTGTCCAGTCCAAGTAGAAACGGATTAAAAACATAGGTATACAAGCTAGAAAGACATTGTTGACTGGTTTGGAGGATTTAAGCAATGTTATTACAAATAAAGCATAAAATATAATAAAAATAAATGTAATTTTTTTTATCAAATTAATGCATATGCTGCACATAAAAAACTGCACAATTGTATACCAGTATAACAACTTTTGTGATTATTTCATGAAAATTGCAATTAAAAAGCATATTTAGATTGTTTTATAATATCATTTCAATAAATGCAACATAATTTAAGCCTTAGCAGTAACATGCTAACAGCCAAGTGCAAAATTTGACACATGTCTACAACTTTTATATAGAATTAAAGGGGTACAAACGACTTTCATTACTTTATCAGGGTGCAAGCAACATTGTATCAAATTTTCATTTACAATGAGTGAATATATAGCTATTATGTGACTAGAAAGAGGGAGCAAAATATTATGAGATTACTGGATGTACATGATTTAGGTAAAAAAAATATATCGTGCGCATTTTTCCCAGCATGCCCACTAACTTTACCAGGACACTTGGTATGAAAAGATAATTTTAGGGCATATTTCAGAGAAAGGCAATAGTCAAACTTTTGAGATATTTGCATTTATATGCCATGTCACTACAGGATTTCACAAGGCAAACATGCCTGTGTTAAACAGTACCATGAGACTTCTAAATTTGAACAAATCAGTATAGCACTTCCTATATCACAACAGCAATACTCGATTCTCTTCAACATCATTTTGCAGCTATTTTTACTATATAATAAGCCGATAGTGGAGCAATTCAAATAGCTTGTCATCACATGTCATCTGCACTACAGCAAATGCATTTGTTGATTGCCACATCTGGCGCATTTTTCCTATGAATGGTTCAAGCTTTAATAGAACAAAGTAGGATTTAACTTTCATAAAATAAAATTTTTAATTAAAGGCAACGGCTATACTCTGCGAATCTACAAGGGGAATATGTGTCATTTTCTTCAAATTGTGTATTTTCAGACACTTATGATTCCTGATAAGGTACAACAAACAACTTACTGAGCATACCTGTGGAATAAAAAGTTACTAAGCATCTACCAACAGTAAAATGAGAACACTTGCTTGTTTCCATGTAGTTAAACCCTGCCTCTGAAATTCCGACCATGAGTGGAAAATATCCATTTGTCGCCAATTTCCAAATAGCATTTCTCCGCACGTTTGCACTCGATTACGCTGTTATATCGTTGCATACAAACACTGTGACTTATTTTGTTGAGAAACGTCTTATTTTCCATGAAGAAATCAACAAGAGACTTTAAAAAATTATCTCAAAATACGTGTTTTCATTGTTCGAAGAAAAAAAGATTAAGTTCAAGAAATGCGCCCGCGCTATTTTAGACAGCGACAACAAAATGCCCAGCGGTATGTACTTTATCTTATGCGACTGGAATGGATCCGCGTTACAATTCTATGACATATAGGCGCCAGTCCACATAGGTCAATAAACGATGTATCTATAAATACCGTAACCAATATACACACTATAGGTTCTATAGGTACTATTATTATAGGTTTTATAGGTACTATAGGTTTTATAGGTACTATAGGTTTTATAGGTACTATAGGTACTATAGGTTTTATAGGTGCTATAGGTTTTATAGGTACTATAGGTTTTATAGGTTCTATAGGTATTATAGGTTTTATAGGTACTATAGGTTTTATAGGTACTATAGGTTTTATAGGTACTATAGGTACTATAGGTTTTATAGGTGCTATAGGTTTTATAGGTTTTATAGGTGCTATAGGTTTTATAGGTACTATAGGTTTTATAGGTACTATAGGTTTTATAGGTTCTATAGGTACTATAGGTTTTATAGGTACTATAGGTTTTATAGGTTTTATAGGTGCTATAGGTTTTATAGGTACTATAGGTTTTATAGGTACTATAGGTTTTATAGGTTCTATAGGTTTTATAGGTACTATAGGTTTTATAGGTAGTATAGGTTTTATAGGTGCTACAGGTACTATAGGTTTTATAGGTACTATAGGTTTTATAGGTGCTATAGGTTTTATAGGTACTATAGGTTTTATAGGTACTATAGGTTTTATAGGTACTATAGGTTTTATAGGTGCTATAGGTTTTATAGGTACTATAGGTGCTATAGGTTTTATAGGTGCTACAGGTACTATAGGTTTTATAGGTACTATAGGTTTTATAGGTTCTATAGGTACTATAGGTTCTATAGGTACTATAGGTTTTATAGGTACTATAGGTACTATAGGTTTTATAGGTACTATAGGTTTTATAGGTACTATAGGTACTATAGGTACTATAGGTTTTATAGGTACTATAGGTTTTATAGGTACTATAGGTTTTATAGGTACTATAGGTTTTATAGGTACTATAGGTTTTATAGGTTCTATAGGTACTGTAGGTTCTATATGTACTATAGGTTTTATAGGTACTATAGGTACTATAGGTTTCATAGGTACTATAGGTTTTATAGGTACTATAGGTACTATAGGTTTTATAGGTACTGCAGGTGCTATAGTTTTTATAAGTACTATAGGTTTTATAGGTACTATAGGTTTTATAGGTACTATAGGTTTTATAGGTTTTATAGGTACTATAGGTATTATAGGTTTTATAGGTACTATAGGTTTTATAGGTACTATAGGCTTTATAAGTACTATAGGTTTTATAGGTACTATAGGTTTTATAGGTACTATAGGTTTTATAGGTACTATAGGTTTTATAGGTACTATAGGTACTATAGGTTTTATAGGTACTATAGGTACTATAGGTTTTATAGGTACTATAGGTTTTATAGGTACTATAGGTACTATAGGTTTTATAGGTACTATAGGTACTATAGGTTTTATAGGTACTATAGGTTTTATAGGTACTATAGGTTTTATAGGTACTATAGGTTTTATAAGTACTATAGGTTTTATAGGTACTATAGGTTTTATAGGTACTATAGGTTTTATAGGTTCTATAGGTACTATAGGTTTTATAGGTACTATAGGTACTATAGGTTTTATAGGTACTATAGGTACTATAGGTTTTATAGGTACTATAGGTTTTATAGGTACTATAGGTTTTATAGGTACTATAGGTTTTATAGGTACTATAGGTTTTATAAGTACTATAGGTTTTATAGGTACTATAGGTTTTATAGGTACTATAGGTTTTATAGGTACTATAGGTTTTATAGGTACTATAGGTTTTATAGGTACTATAGGTTTTATAGGTACTATAGGTTTTATAGGTACTATAGGTTTTATAAGTACTATAGGTTTTATAGCTACAATAGGTTTTATAGGTACTATAGGTTTTATAGGTACTATAGGTACTATAGGTTTTATAGGTACTATAGGTTTTTTAGGTACTATAGGTTTTTTAGGTACTATAGGCTTTTTAGGTACTATAGGTACTATAGGTTTTATAGGTACTATAGGTTTTATAGGTACTATAGGTTTCATAGGTACTATAGGTTTTATAGGTACTATAGGTTTTATAGGTTTTATAGGTGCTATAGGTTTTATAGGTACTATAGGTTTTATAGGTACTATAGGTTTTATAGGTTCTATAGGTACTGTAGGTTTTATAGGTACTATAGGTTTTATAGGTTTTATAGGTGCTATAGGTTTTATAGGTACTATAGGTTTTATAGGTACTATAGGTTTTATAGGTTCTATAGGTTTTATAGGTACTATAGGTTTTATAGGTACTATAGGTTTTATAGGTGCTATAGGTTTTATAGGTAGTATAGGTTTTATAGGTGCTACAGGTACTATAGGTTTTATAGGTACTATAGGTTTTATAGGTGCTATAGGTTTTATAGGTACTATAGGTTTTATAGGTACTATAGGTTTTATAGGTACTATAGGTTTTATAGGTGCTATAGGTTTTATAGGTAGTATAGGTGCTATAGGTTTTATAGGTGCTACAGGTACTATAGGTTTTATAGGTACTATAGGTTTTATAGGTTCTATAGGTACTATAGGTTCTATAGGTACTATAGGTTTTATAGGTACTATAGGTACTATAGGTTTTATAGGTACTATAGGTTTTATAGGTACTATAGGTACTATAGGTACTATAGGTTTTATAGGTACTATAGGTTTTATAGGTACTATAGGTTTTATAGGTACTATAGGTTTTATAGGTACTATAGGTTTTATAGGTTCTATAGGTACTGTAGGTTCTATATGTACTATAGGTTTTATAGGTACTATAGGTACTATAGGTTTTATAGGTACTATAGGTTTTATAGGTACTATAGGTACTATAGGTTTTATAGGTACTACAGGTGCTATAGGTTTTATAAGTATTATAGGTTTTATAGGTACTATAGGTTTTATAGGTACTATAGGTTTTATAGGTTTTATAGGTACTATAGGTATTATAGGTTTTATAGGTACTATAGGTTTTATAGGTACTATAGGCTTTATAAGTACTATAGGTTTTATAGGTACTATAGGTTTTATAGGTACTATAGGTTTTATAGGTACTATAGGTTTTATAGGTACTATAGGTACTATAGGTTTTATAGGTACTATAGGTTTTATAGGTACTATAGGTACTATAGGTTTTATAGGTACTACAGGTACTATAGGTTTTATAGGTACTATAGGTTTTATAGGTACTATAGGTACTATAGGTTTTATAGGTACTATAGGTACTATAGGTTTTATAGGTACTATAGGTTTTATAGGTACTATAGGTTTTATAGGTACTATAGGTTTTATAAGTACTATAGGTTTTATAGGTACTATAGGTTTTATAGGTACTATAGGTTTTATAGGTACTATAGGTACTATAGGTTTTATAGGTACTATAGGTACTATAGGTTTTATAGGTACTATAGGTACTATAGGTTTTATAGGTACTATAGGTTTTATAGGTACTATAGGTTTTATAGGTACTATAGGTTTTATAAGTACTATAGGTTTTATAGGTACTATAGGTTTTATAGGTACTATAGGTTTTATAGGTACTATAGGTTTTATAGGTACTATAGGTTTTATAGGTACTATAGGTACTATAGGTTTTATAGGTACTATAGGTTTTATAGGTACTATAGGTACTATAGGTTTTATAGGTACTACAGGTACTATAGGTTTTATAGGTACTATAGGTTTTATAGGTACTATAGGTACTATAGGTTTTATAGGTACTATAGGTACTATAGGTTTTATAGGTACTATAGGTTTTATAGGTACTATAGGTTTTATAGGTACTATAGGTTTTATAGGTACTATAGGTACTATAGGTTTTATAGGTACTATAGGTTTTATAGGTACTATAGGTACTATAGGTTTTATAGGTACTACAGGTACTATAGGTTTTATAGGTACTATAGGTTTTATAGGTACTATAGGTACTATAGGTTTTATAGGTACTATAGGTACTATAGGTTTTATAGGTACTATAGGTTTTATAGGTACTATAGGTTTTATAGGTACTATAGGTTTTATAAGTACTATAGGTTTTATAGGTACTATAGGTTTTATAGGTACTATAGGTTTTATAGGTACTATAGGTACTATAGGTTTTATAGGTACTATAGGTACTATAGGTTTTATAGGTACTATAGGTACTATAGGTTTTATAGGTACTATAGGTTTTATAGGTACTATAGGTTTTATAGGTACTATAGGTTTTATAAGTACTATAGGTTTTATAGGTACTATAGGTTTTATAGGTACTATAGATTTTATAGGTACTATAGGTTTTATAGGTACTATAGGTTTTATAGGTACTATAGGTTTTATAGGTACTATAGGTTTTATAGGTACTATAGGTTTTATAAGTACTATAGGTTTTATAGCTACGATAGGTTTTATAGGTACTATAGGTTTTATAGGTACTATAGGTACTATAGGTTTTATAGGTACTATAGGTTTTTTAGGTACTATAGGTTTTTTAGGTACTATAGGTTTTTTAGGTACTATAGGTACTATAGGTTTTATAGGTACTATAGGTTTTATAGGTACTATAGGTTTCATAGGTACTATAGGTTTTATAGGTACTATAGGTTTTATAGGTACTATAGGTTTCATAGGTACTATAGGTTTTATAGGTACTATAGGTTTTATAGGTACTATAGGTACTATAGGTTTTATAGGTACTATAGGTTTTTTAGGTACTATAGGTTTTTTAGGTACTACAGGTTTTTTAGGTACTATAGGTACTATAGGTTTTATAGGTACTATAGGTTTTATAAGTACTATAGGTTTTATAGGTACTATAGGTTTTATAGGTACTATAGGTTTTATAGGTACTATAGGTACTATAGGTTTTATAGGTACTATAGGTTTTTTAGGTACTATAGGTTTTTTAGGTACTATAGGTTTTTTAGGTACTATAGGTACTATAGGTTTTATAGGTACTATAGGTTTTATAGGTACTATAGGTTTCATAGGTACTATAGGTTTTATAGGTACTATAGGTTTTATAGGTACTATAGGTTTCATAGGTACTATAGGTTTCATAGGTACTATAGGTTTTATAGATACTATAGGTCTTATAGGTGCTATAGGTTTTATTGGTATTCTAGGTACTATTGGAACAATAGGTTTTATAGCCAATATATTTGCTAAATAGGTTAAGGTATTTGTTAAATAGGTTATTCCCCACTGATCAATACGCATACAGTCAACCTAGATCAATTCGTCTGCCTCGTTCCCAGAAAAGGCCCTGGGGGCGAGGATGGTATACAATCAATTTATGGTAATAAGTCAGGTAATAAGTTGTATAGCTTGCTATAAACAGGGTATGTACTTCATCTTATGGGACTGGAATGGATCCGTGTGACCAGTGCTAATATATACAGTAGTGATATCTGTTTAGTAGTTATTGCCGTTATGGCGTCATTCCTGTTATTGGTGTTATTGCCGTTACTGGTGTTAATGGCGTTATTGCCGTTATTGCTGTTATTGATGTTATTGCCGTTATTAGTGTTATTGCTGTTATTGCCGTTATTGCTGTTATTGCCGTTCTTGGTGTTATTAGAGTTATTGCCGTTCTCGCTGTTATTGGCGTTATTGCTGTTATTGGTGTTATTGCCGTTATTAGCGTTATTGCTGTTCGAAATTTTCCGTGTTTACATCGAGTTATATCAACACGGCTCTTAGCCAATCAGTGTTCAGGATTTACAAATGCTATATTATAAAATTGTACAACGGGCTTGTAAATAAAATTGTATTGAGTCGAATTGCTCATTTGTTTTTACTGTACAACGGGCTTCAAGATGCTTCACTACATGCTTGTGCTGTCACAACTAATTACTCTTACTAAGGGAGTGTATATTGATGAAAAAGCCGAGAATATCCTGCATCAATTGCTCGCAGAATATGAAAAGAATCCTACTGATGGTAAATACGATAACATCATATTAACTTCGAAAAGTTTTTATTTGGTGCCCGATTAGTCATTTTACACTACCATTAATGTGTCCCATCCATAATGTGCAACTAGTTTGTAAAAAATGGCAATCCGTGCTTTCTAAAGAAAATTATTTAAATCCACGTATGGTATATGATACTGGTGGAAATGTTGTATTCATTCAGAGATATTACGAATGTGCTTCGTCTGGAAGTTCAACGTGGCTGAAACACACCTTTCTTTCAGCATCAAAATCCATTATGGATGCTATTCCACGAAATTTGGCAAATAAGCTCCCAATTATTTTACATTACAAAAGTGCATTGACACATGACCTGCTTGATAATCTCTGGACAAGCATTGAAATAGGGCAAAATTTTGTTAAAATTACCGAGCGCTTGGCATCGTTAAACTACCGCAATTTTCAGCGAAGAAAGTTAATTCTTGGAGAGCATACTAGTAATGCAGCTGACCTATAGTCGTTTTATGGAAATGTCCTATATTCTTTTCCTAGTAACGATAAACTGATGCACATATTCCTATGCCATTATGAAGAAACTAAACACATTTTTCATGCTGAAATGCAGAAGTTGACTGGCACCGTAATGTCATTTGACCACACTTTTAAAGTCAGCAAGCATATCGGAATTGTAAGAAATGACAATTCTTTTGTTAAACAATTTGATGGATGTTTTTTCGGGATGAATGGATATGGCGAGGTGGTTGCATGGCGTTTGACAAAGACAACGGGTTTTAAGGAAATAGAAGACTTATTGTTTGACTTAAAAGAACGAATGCTAAACAGCGGCATTAATTTGGAAGTTATAATTCTCGACGACTGTTGTAAAATGCGCAATAGCTATCAAAACGTTTTCGGCGGTAACGTAAAAATTAAACTTGATCTTTTTCACTTGTGTCAGCGCGTTATACAAACATTAGATCATGATGGAATAAAAAATCAATTTTCAAGAGAGTTCGGTTTGATATTTAGAGTGGATGGTGACGTTGGCGAAGAAAGAGAAATGACCACACCAGAGCCTGAAGTAATAATTGCAAATCTTGAGCAACTCCTTTGTCGTTGGCAAGGTCAACTCAATGCAAAAACGCTGAAATCGGTTGATGACCTTAGAAGGCACATAAATAAAGGATGCTTGTCAGGAATTTTGCCGGGGGAGGGAACAGAAAAAAATGAGCGTTTACACCGACATTTGCGAAAGTCGCTGTTGGTTGGAGCTAATACAATTTTCCCTGAACTAGCTATTGCATGCCTCACATTAGCATTATACGTATGGAATAACAGGAAAAAAAGTGTCAAACACATAAAAAATCAGAGAGTTGTACCTATTATTCCAGCTGAATATTCAGAAGATATTTCTAATAAGTGCGCTTCTTCAACAGCCCTGCCGTTCAAAGTGAACAATGACGCGTCCAAAGAAATTCCACCACCTTTTGCAGATAAAACCAAGGAAAGACTTGCCATGGGACCAACTGAACAAGATGCTGATCAGTGTGGTAACACCTTTCTGCACGTTACTGTTCTTGATGACTTGCTTAACAGCTCAACTGTGATGTATATCATCGAAAGAACTTTGCAACTGTACGAGACTGTTCAAAAGATAAACAATCAATGTGCAATACGTAGCTTGAATCTCCTTGACTTTCCCTTATTATCAGGTTTTAAGGAGCACGCCTCTCTAATACGATGCTCTGACTACGACAATATAAATAATTTAGATGTAGACAAATTTGCATCAGTTGAGGAGGGCAAAAACAAAGAAACCCTAAAAAGAAACTTAAACTCTTTCAATTTGGATGCTTATACGTATACATATATATATATATGCGCGGAGTCATCAGTATCGCAGAGCTCTTCTGTTGAGAATGGAAATAACTTGTGCAGCTGGAGCGCAATACTGTGAAAACAGCAATTACCATCTCCGATCACAGTATCCACATCCAAATTGAAAGAGTTTAAGTTTCTTTTTAGGGTTTCTTTGTTTTTGCCCTCCTCAACTGATGCAAATTTGTCTACATCTAAATTATTTATATTGTCGTAGTCAGAGCATCGTATTAGAGAGGCGTGCTCTTTAAAACCTGATAATAAGGGAAAGTCAAGGAGATTCAAGCTACGTATTGCACATTGATTGTTTATCTTTTGAACAGTCTCGTACAGTTGCAAAGTTCTTTCGATGATATACATCACAGTTGAGCTGTTAAGCAAGTCATCAAGAACAGTAACGTGCAGAAAGGTGTTACCACACTGATCAGCATCTTGTTCAGTTGGTCCCATGGCAAGTCTTTCCTTGGTTTTACCTGCAAAAGGTGGTGGAATTTCTTTGGACGCGTCATTGTTCACTTTGAACGGCAGGGCTGTTGAAGAAGCGCAGTTATTAGAAATATCTTCTGAATATTCAGCTGGAATAATAGGTACAACTCTCTGATTTTTAATGTGTTTGACACTTTTTTCCTGTTATTCCATACGTATAATGCTAATGTGAGGCATGCAATAGCTAGTTCAGGGGAAATTGTATTAGCTCCAACCAACAGCGACTTTCGCAAATGTCGGTGTAAACGCTCATTTTTTTCTGTTCCCTCCCCCGGCAAAATTCCTGACAAGCATCCTTTATTTATGTGCCTTCTAAGGTCATCAACCGATTTCAGCGTTTTTGCATTGAGTTGACCTTGCCAACGACAAAGGAGTTGCTCAAGATTTGCAATTATTACTTCAGGCTCTGGTGTGGTCATTTCTCTTTCTTCGCCAACGTCACCATCCACTCTAAATATCAAACCGAACTCTCTTGAAAATTGATTTTTTATTCCATCATGATCTAATGTTTGTATAACGCGTTGACACAAGTGAAAAAGATCAAGTTTAATTTTTACGTTACCGCCGAAAACGTTTTGATAGCTATTGCGCATTTTACAACAGTCGTCGAGAATTATAACTTCCAAATTAATGCCGCTGTTTAGCATTCGTTCTTTTAAGTCAAACAATAAGTCTTCTATTTCCTTAAAACCCGTTGTCTTTGTCAAACGTCATGCAACCACCTCGCCATATCCATTTATCCCGAAAAAACATCCATCAAATTGTTTAACAAAAGAATTGTCATTTCTTACAATTCCGATATGCTTGCTGACTTTAAAAGTGTGGTCAAATGACATTACGGTGCCAGTCAACTTCTGCATTTCAGCATGAAAAATGTGTTTAGTTTCTTCATAATGGCATAGGAATATGTGCATCAGTTTATCGTTACTAGGAAAAGAATATAAGACATTTCCATAAAACGACTGTAGGTCAGCTGCATTACTAGTATGCTCTCCAAGAATTAACTTTCTTCGCTGAAAATTGCGGTAGTTTAACGATGCCAAGCGCTCGGTAATTTTAACAAAATTTTGTCCTATTTCAATGCTTGTCCAGAGATTATCAAGCAGGTCATGTGTCAATGCACTTTTGTAATGTAAAATAATTGGGAGCTTATTTGCCAAATTTCGTGGAATAGCATGCATAATGGCTTTTGATGCTGAAAGAAAGGTTCCCATTTTTTACAAACTAGTTGCACATAATGGATGGGACACATTAATGGTAGTGTAAAATGACTAATCGGGCACCAAATAAAAACTTTTCGAAGTTAATATGATGTTATCGTATTTACCATCAGCAGGATTCTTTTCATATTCTGCGAGCAATTGATGCAGGATATTCTCGGCTTTTTCATCAATATACACTCCCTTAGTAAGAGTAATTAGTTGTGACAGCACAAGCATGTAGTGAAGCATCTTGAAGCCCGTTGTACAGTAAAAACAAATGAGCAATTCGACTCAATACAATTTTATTTACAAGCCCGTTGTACAATTTTATAATATAGCATTTGTAAATCCTGAACACTGATTGGCTAAGAGCCGTGTTGATATAACTCGGTGTAAACACGGAAAATTTCGAACAGCAATAACGCTAATAACGGCAATAACGCTAATAACGGCAATAACACCAATAACAGCAATAACGCCAATAACAGCGAGAACGGCAATAACTCTAATAACACCAAGAACGGCAATAACAGCAATAACGGCAATAACAGCAATAACACTAATAACGGCAATAACACCAATAACAGCAATAACGGCAACAACACTAACAACACCAATAACGGCAACAACGCCAATAACAGCAATAACGCCAATAACGCCATTAACACCAGTAACGGCAATAACACCAATAACAGGAATGACGCCATAACGGCAATAACTACTAAACAGATATCACTACTGTATATATTAGCACTGGTCACACGGATCCATTCCAGTCCCATAAGATGAAGTACATACCCTGTTTATAGCAAGCTATACAACTTATTACCTGACTTATTACCATAAATTGATTGTATACCATCCTCGCCCCCAGGGCCTTTTCTGGGAACGAGGCAGACTAATTGATCTAGGTTGACTGTATGCGTATTGATCAGTGGGGAATAACCTATTTAACAAATACCTTAACCTATTTAGCAAATATATTGGCTATAAAACCTATTGTTCCAATAGTACCTAGAGTACCAATAAAACCTATAGCACCTATAAGACCTATAGTACCTATAAAACCTATAGTACCTATGAAACCTATAGTACCTATAAAACCTATAGTACCTATAAAACTTATAGTACCTATAGTACCTAAAAAACCTATAGTACCTAAAAAACCTATAGTACCTATAAAACCTATAGTACCTATAAAACCTATAGTACCTATAGTACCTATAAAACCCATAGTACCTATAAAACCTATAGTACCTATAAAACCTATAGTACCTATAAAACCTATAGTACCTATAGTACCTATAAAACCTATAGTACCTATAGTACCTATAAAACCTATAGTACCTATAGAACCTATAGTACCTATAGAACCTATAAAACCTATAGTACCTATAAAACCTATAGTACCTGTAGCACCTATAAAACCTATAGCACCTATAGTACCTATACTACCTATAAAACCTATAGCACCTATAAAACATATAGTACCTATAAAACCTATAGTACCTATAAAACCTATAGTACCTATAAAACCTATAGCACCTATAAAACCTATAGTACCTATAAAACCTATAGTACCTGTAGCACCTATAAAACCTATACTACCTATAAAACCTATAGCACCTATAAAACCTATAGTACCTATAAAACCTATAGTACCTATAAAACCTATAGCACCTATAAAACCTATAAAACCTATAGTACCTATAGTACCTATAAAACCTATAGTACCTATAAAACCTATAGTACCTATAGTACCTATAAAACCTATAGTACCTATAAAACCCATAGTACCTATAAAACCTATAGTACCTGTAGCACCTATAAAACCTATACTACCTATAAAACCTATAGCACCTATAAAACCTATAGTACCTATAAAACCTATAGTACCTATAAAACCTATAGTACCTATAAAACCTATAAAACCTATAGTACCTATAGTACCTATAAAACCTATAGTACCTATAAAACCTATAGTACCTATAGTACCTATAAAACCTATAGTACCTATAAAACCTATAGTACCTATAAAACCTATAGTACCTATAGTACCTATAAAACCTATAGCACCTATAAAACCTATAGCACCTATAAAACCTATAGTACCTATAAAACCTATAGTACCTATAAAACCTATAGCACCTATAAAACTTATAGTACCTATAAAATCTATAGTACCTATAAAACCTATAGTACCTTATAAAACCTGTAGTACCTATAGTACCTATAAAACCTATAGTACCTATAAAACCTATAGTACCTATAAAACCTATAGTACCTATAAAACCTATAGTACCTATAAAACCTATAGTACCTATAAAACCTATAGTACCTATAGTACCTATAAAACCTGTAGTACCTATAGTACCTATAAAACCTATAGTACCTATAAAACCTATAGTACCTATAAAACCTATAGTACCTATAGTACCTATAAAACCTATAGTACCTATAAAACCTATAGTACCTATAGAACCTATAAAACCTATAGTACCTATAAAACCTATAGTACCTATAAAACCTATAGCACCTATAAAACCTATAAAACCTATAGTACCTATAAAACCTATAGTACCTATAGAACCTATAAAACCTATAGTACCTATAAAACCTATAGTACCTATAGAACCTATAAAACCTATAGTACCTATAAAACCTATAGTACCTATAAAACCTATAGCACCTATAAAACCTATAAAACCTATAGTACCTATAAAACCTATAGTACCTATAGAACCTATAAAACCTATAGAACCTATAAAACCTATAGTACCTATAAAACCTATAGCACCTATAAAACCTATAGTACCTATAGTACCTATAAAACCTATAGTACCTATAAAACCTATAGTACCTATAAAACCTATAATAATAGTACCTATAGAACCTATAGTGTGTATATTGGTTACGGTATTTATAGATACATCGTTTATTGACCTATGTGGACTGGCGCCTATATGTCATGGAATTGTAACGCGGATCCATTCCAGTCGCATAAGATAAAGTACATTCCTGCCCAGCTGTTGGCAAACACAGTAACACACCCTTTAAAACATTGATAATGCCCAAAAGAACCCAATTACAGGTGACTTCAACAGTTTAACCAAACAACCAAACACATCGAATTTAGGATACTTTGTCTACTTGAGACATGGGGTAAGCATGACATTTATAATTAATTTGTATTCAAACACAAAGCTGTGATATAACAATGGTTTTATATTCTTGTGACTCACATCCTAGGAATACAAAACGAGAGCAAAAATCTGAAGTTTCATATGATCTTAACTTTCTTCGCGTCCTACCCTCTGTTAGGCCTTCAGCCTTAATTGCTATTTATCCCGTAGTTCAGTAGATTTGATGAATAAACGTTGAAAATATACCATTGTTGAAGTCCTGTATTGTTGGAAAACCGGAAGCAGTTCTTGAATAAAAAATAATGATTTTTAACCAGTTTATTTATGTTTTATTATTGTTGTTTCTCTAGCTACCAATTGCTAAATATAACTAACAACAAATACATGAATACAATCATGATAATACAATCTTATATTATGCATGACATGATTATTACTGTATAATGTATGTACATGGTTGTATTGTATAATTCCTTAAACAATCTATATGCATCAATCTTTTGAATACCTTGACCCTTTCACTTCTGACTTACCTTGGACATTTCCTGTTGTATATTTGTGAAATTTAATGAAGTCCCTAATCACTGCCATTTGCTGAGAGCCAAAAAGAATCTTCTGCACTTTTTACATAAAATTTTTGTTCCAGATTTGTTTACTGTTTGCAGGCCAAGGTGCTTTAAGAGATGAGAGGCAACTTGAAGGGGTTTTTTTCCAGGTGAACGGCAGGTGTTGTGCAGGATCAGCTGGAAGTAGCTTTGTGATCATTATATACAACTATGTGTATCATGACTAAAGTGTCCAGTTTTTCTTGTGTTGTGAGATTATTTCCAGCCATTTTTTAGCCATCAGTTTTCCACCTGTGATGAATTTTACTCAAACAACTTAACAACATTTTAAGTATGTGGTCACTGGAAATGTTGGTGTGAAGATTGAGTTTCAAATCGCAATTCAAGAGTTTTAGATAGGGTTTTTATGGTACTAAAAATTCTCTGAACGAAACCATGACTCCATGGGGCTATTTAGGCAAGTGTCACATGTTCAATATTTTTGTTCATGAGAAACGTCATATGGACATTGGTGGGTTGGAGTGAGGGGTTGGTGGCAGGTGGCACCTGTGACATTTCTCGGTTGCAAATTGTGGAAAATTTAGATAGTTTGTTGAAAATGTTTAGTATTTTGAAATCATCTATACAAAGTACTGGTATACAAAAGTCCAGCAATCATATTTTTGAGGAATATTTGTATGGTATCAGGTAGTGGTCTTGTATCATTTCAGAGATCACAGTTCTCAGTTTACATTGGGAACGACCTCATATCATCATAACAACAAATTATTTCATGATTTCTTGTTACAAATTTAAATTTTATCATGAGAAATTATTTCACACAAGTCGTAATTTTTTATGTGCGACAAATGCACTACTTGTAAATTTCCAACCAGAATCTCAGTGGCACATGACCAGCTCTGAGCCAAGGTTGTAAGCCTTTACCTATGCCTGGCACTGCAGCAAAGACCCTGGTTGGAGCTGGTCACCCCCAGGTTTTGGGGGTAAATCGAATTACTCCATTCTTTTTGCTTAGAGAGGGGTGGTAGAGTGGTGTTGTGTTTCTCGTATTCAATAAATAATTATTTTCAAGAAGAAATTGCTAAGAAAGTTCATCAAAAATTTTACTGTTGCTCCTGGGATTCTTTTTCTATGCATGAAAGCTCAAGCACGTCCCTTGTTTTGTTGTTTTGTGTATAAGAAAACCCACAACTTTTTAACAAAACAAAGAGCTGATGTAAGAAGTGCTACCTTTAAGATTTTGATAACTTGTTAAACAATGTTAATAATCTTCTTCGAAAATGCAACAAATGACATGTTCTATGTAAAAAATTTTCTGCAGGCATGCCATGTACAGAAGCACCCCCCCCTATATACAACAACTAAATCAGAATTTAAGTCACAGAGTTGGAAGGTGTGTAATATAAAATAACTACCGGTACTAAGGAATATGAACGCAAGTACTTGTGGACTCAACCGTAATTATTTCCTGTTTCAAAATCAGTTAAGTGATATTAGTAAAAATTTAAAATACAAACATTTCACTGCTAAATTCACTGAAAACAATTTAAGATTTAAAGGAAACAATTGGCAGCACAGTGCCGTTAAAATGTTCCAACTATCTCCGCATAGAAATTGAGAGCGAGTAATCTAATTGTTTTAGTAGATATGAGATAAAAATTGATCTTTAAGCCATTTTGTTAAAAAAGTCGTCTACAAATACACCAAGAAACTTTGGCACTCGCTATCTATCGAGGAATAGATAGTGAGTAGAGTAGCCAATCAATTTACAGCGTTTGCATGCAATAGTGTACCTAGTATGATTCTACTAATATAGAGTACGAAATATACCGAGTGTTCCAAAATAACTATACACTGTTTGATTTCATGTACCTATGAAATCAAACAGTGTATAACTAAAGCTCTTTAACTAAAATAAAAGCATCATATTAATAAAGGATGAACTTAGATTTTGATATGTAACATTTAATTACCTGCATGATATTGACAGGGGTTATTATAATGTTTTAAAGTTGAACTACCATTTCTGAATACGTAAAAAGTTAGCATATTAAATTCCAGTCTATTTTACTTGTTAACATTTTATATTTGAGCAAAAAGAATACATTTATGAACAAAATGATTATGTAATATATAAGTTTACTTATCAGGACAAGCCTGTCTTTGAGCCTGTTTGCACCATTGTGCTATTCCATGCCCATGCTATTGTTTGTCGTGTTTGATACAAATCAAACTCTTTGGTCTTTTTTCACTGAGATAAAAAAATAATTAAAGAAGAATGAAAGAATGAAAAAAATAATCAATGGGGTCATGTGGAACTTCAGGCTGGGCCAACTGCTGTCAATTTTGTTTGATGTGGTGATTTTTATTTTGCCATTTTCTAAAAGTCCTTGCTATTTCAAACGTCAATATCACGCGGAAGATAATATGTTATACTGTGTGTCCCAGAAAAAAGGCTACCCTTTGATGTCAAACGTTAGCACCGCACATTTGAATTTGAATGTTTTAATTCCCTAAAGAGCTCATTCTGTGTTATTTTTGCAGAACAAATTCAATTAACGTGCAACGTAAGCATAAAAAATCTCTGTGCAGCAGAGAATTATGCATTCTTGTGCTCATTAGGGGGTTAAAACATTCAAACTCGAACGCTCGACACTGGCGCTTGATTTCAAATGGTAGCCTTTTTCTTGGGACACTCTGTATATATCAAAATCTAAGTTAATCCTTTGTAAATACAGTGCTTTTTATTTTTAGTGAAAAATGAATGGTTTTTTCTTGATTTTTAGTGGCAAAATGTCTGTTCGACAAACTGATCCAAAAGCTGAGGGTTCAGGTATGTTTGCGGGTTGATTTTTGGAATAATTTATTTTTTAATGTTTTACTCCAATTCTATAAACAGCGCAAATATAACTGTGCCGACATATAATGGTCTTTATCTGGTTCTTGAATTACCAGAAATTGGCCGCATTGTGATTATTAGACCACATTATTTAACAACCACATTACGATCTAGAAATCTCTACGAGGTGATAATGGATAGTCAGCTATCGTCTTTTTGAAATCGAGACCGAATTACCTCGCCAACGTACCCACCCTAAGGCGAATTAGTTGGCCAGCCTATAAAAATGTAGATATTCTACCACTCAACTGAACTTCTTAAATAGTTATAAATATGTTTAGCATTTAAATGACTGTCCAATAAAGAAGAATAAGAAACAGACTGTACTGCCTTTGATGACGAATATATACAATCTAACAACGACGGCACAAATTATAGCGTGCAACGTGTCGTATAAGGTGAAGAAGTTTTGAAAGCACAAAGAAAATTTTATCATCTAGCCACGGACAAAATTTTTAACCACTGATGGACATAAGATTAACGAATTAACCTACACGAACCATTTTGGCAGAAATTTTTTCAACGAATCTTTAATAAAGTCCGATAGTATGAGAGTTTTTAGAGATTTTTTATGTATAAATTGCATTGCATAAATGGAAATTTTAGTTTCGAAGTCTGACTTTTGTATTAAAATTTCAACAATTAAAGCCATATTGAAGTGTTACAAAAAGGGACAGCTTTCACGGTTTTTGCCAAAGCTTTTAATCGAACACTTCGTCAACGGCGAAGCATACATAAGCGAAGGAAACATAAGCGAAGGAAACATAAGCGAAGCACACATAAGCGAAGGAGAGCGAGGTCCATAAAAGTAAGGGCCCTTTACCCTCGCTCTGATCTTATTTCCCAAACTCGTGTGAGGCCTTATCCCTACCTGGCACCGCGTTTCTGTCTCAAATTTTGGCAAAAATAGGATTTGCTTGCTCTAATATACCTGTTTCAAGTATTAATCGATAATTTACCTTACTTAATTACCAGGGTTTCGTTGTAAAAAAAGTTATATTAAAGTTAACTATAACAGTGGGAACGTCAACCTATCAACTGCATATTTCTTATTTGATCACTATTTCACTAGAAAACAGTGATTATAAAGTGACTTTTAAAGCATGTTTTACACAACCGGCGCTAAGTTTGTTGTGAGCATGGTGTCCTTGAACAATGTTTGCAATTTTTCTTATGAAAATGTTTGGTTTAATTTTCAGATGATTCGAGTTCCAATCGCTGGAAAGGTATGTCACTTTGCTAGAACGAATATATATGACGTAACTCTCTAAATTTGTTCATTACTAGACAGGGTGTGTATAAAAAAATAAACAAATTTAAAATCGCTCTCAACCTCCCGAATTTTGCCAACAAACGATTTGCTCAATTTATTAATCGAACATTTATTTGCCTTACTCAATGATTCAATGAGCGTGGAGTCCTTGAACAATGTTTGCAATTTTCTATATATTTTTTTTTTAATTTTGGGATGATCCGACTTCCGCTGTATAATTCCAGCATTAACTATATAGAACTGTTTCTTTTTCATAAATTCACAATGCCCATTCATGAAATTCTATAATTAAACAATGGTCGGATATGTTTTGGCTGTAATCATGCATTTATCTTTTTAACGTTTTATTCCAAACTTGAAACAAAATACATATAGAATGTTACTCTGCTGAAATATTTTGCGATTTATAAGGCTTTGTGTGGTTCGTTATGGATTGCCAGAAACTTGGGAGAAAATTTGTTGTCTCGGAACCCACGCTTTTTTTACGTTCGTATTCTCATTTTCGTACATACACAACAATATAATGAATTAGCCTGCATTATATACAGGGTGAATAAAAAAAAAGGTAATCGAACTTTGATGTGCTCTAGGGCGTTCAATATTTATCATACAGAAATAATTCTTAGGTAGTTTGAAAGACCAGGCTTTTAGCTTTTAATTGCCATCGTTTTTATAAAATTTGAAGAAAAATCAAGCAAATACAAATGCCATAAAAATTGCAGGTCGAAATCGCATTTTTTCACCGTTGGGAGTTTATTGAAAATCTGTTGAAATTTAATCCCATTAGGGAATTAAATTACAAAATTAATTGACCAATTTTAGCTTGGGTAGTAAACTTCTGGCATTTTATTAGTGATGTTTATTGTTTCTCGTGACAGATAAATGATTAATGAAATTTTCTTTTCTTATTCGCTGCCCTAATAATGCTCAGAGGTGGAAATATGCAATTTCGACCGGCTATTTTCATTTGATTCGTATTTGCCTAATCTTTCTTCAAATTTCACAAAAATGATGAAATATAATCTCTATGGGAACCATGACAACGAGAGGGAAACCGCTGATCTAAACACGGCAGGCGCCAAAACAGAAAATGACCCTATACCAGCTTGGGCGAAGATATATTTTAATCAGCGAGTGCGCCTTTTGGAAAGGATGAATTCTTTGGTTATGGATAATTCCAAACCCAAACAGAAGAAAGCTAACGCTCAATGCTATAAATGCGGCAAATATGGTCATTACGCTAGAGAATATCGATTAAGTGCACCGAGTCAGGGAAACGCCAAGATCCCGTCCGCGCCGCACTGTACACACAGAAACCCCAGAAATAAGCAAGATAGCCAGTGCAACGGACGACAGTACAATATTTGTAAACTGTCGAGTAAATGGATATTACGTGAAGACTTTGGTGGACACTGGCGCTGCCGTGACCATTATGCAGGAGGATTTACTTGCTCGAGTAAGTAGGAAGGAGACACAAGTTAGGCCGGTGACGAAAACAATTCTGGAAGCAAACAACACACCTTTAAACGTTACTGCAAGTGCCAAGGTAGACATTTCGGTGTGTGGTACTACAGTTCGTCACGAAGTTCTAACTTGCAATGATGCTTCGAAAGTTATGCTAATTAGCGTTGATTACCTAAAACCTCAACGAGTCGTGGTTGATTTTGAAAAAACAATTTGAAAATTGGCTAACATGAGAAAACTTTTTTGTATTCTAACGATCGTAAAGCTTACCGAGTTACTATTGCAAAGCCTGTCGTCGTACCAGCTTATACAATGGCTACAGTTTCGTGCAAAGTGGAAAATGTTCTGTTCAAAATGGCGAAGCTGGGGTGTTAGAGCCCACATTGAGCTTCGAGGAACGTTACAAAGCTGGTATATTGAAAGTGGCGGCAACAATTAAAGACGGGAGATACCAGTTCGGCTGTTCAATTTAACACCAGTGGTCTACAAGGGAAGTAGTGTCTGACAGATTTTTCCATTAGTTGACAGTGAGACAAGTACGAAGAACTGCTATTTTGTCCCCGGACATGTCATTGATAATGAAACGAGAGGAATGGACGGAGGACTTTGCTCGACCGCTACAGTAGATTCGGGAAATAAAAAGTGCTTACCTAATATCAAAGAACTATTCCAATTAGGAATGATTCACTTACTGATGCCGAGAAAGAAAGTATTTACCAAATACTTATGCGTCATAGTGCAATTATCTCAAGAAACAAGGCGGACCTAGGTGAAGCTAGGGACGTCCAACATTTTATCGACACGGGTGACCATGCCCCAATTAGAGTTCCACCTCGCAGGTTGCCATTCCATAAGCGAGATGTCGTACAGAAAGAAGTAAAGCCAATGATGGCGAGTGATGTGATTGAACCTTCCTTATCTCCTTGGTCAGCACCTGTTGTTTAATTAAGAAAAAGGACGGTGGTGAACGTTTCTGTATTGATTATCGTAAGCTAAATTCAATTACAAAGAAAGATGTTTATCCACTACCCAGGTGTGACGAAATCCTGGAATCATTATCTGGAGGAGCTTATTTTACACATTTAGACCTAGTACGAGGCTATTGGCAGATCAAAGTCGCGGAAAAAGACCGAGAAAAGACTGCATTTTCCACACCTGATGAACATTACCAGTTCAAACGAATGCCCTTTGGGCTAACAAATGCATCTGCAACCTTCCAACGAGCGATGAACTCGATTTTCGCGGGACTTTCCTGGATTTATTGTCTAGTTTACTTGGACGACATTGTGGTGAATGGACGGACATTAGCGGAACACAATCAGCGTCTCGTGAATGTACTGGAAAAACTGGAAGCAGCTGGGTTGAAATTGAATCCGAAAAAAATGCGAATTGGTACAAGGACAAAGTTCTATTTGGGGCACATTGTAAGTTGAAGAGGGCATTTCACCGGACCCAGGGAAGGTGAAAGTGTTACAAGATTGGCCCGTCCCCAATAACCTGGCAAATTATCGTTCCTTTCTTGCGATCTCAGAGCGTTGATGGGGAAGAAAAAGTGATCGCATATGCCGCACGATCGTTGTCGAAAGCGGAAGGGAACTACAGTATAGTACGGCCAGGAAAGAAGTATTGGCTTTAGTCTGGTCAATGGAGCATTTTTCCCCATGCCTTATTGGGAAATCATTCAAGGCTCGTACAGATCATAATGCATTGAAATGGATTAAGAACTTTAAGCAACCCAAAGGACAAGTGGCACGGTGGATAGAACGGCTTGCTGTCTTTGACTTTGAAATAGAACACCGACCGGGGCGAAACCACGGTAGCGCGGATGGCGTTTCACGTATTCCAAACCTGAACTCTTCAACAGAGACGAGCGTTCCAAAATCAGCAACTGATCGAGTGCATAGTCTTTTCAATGATAATAATGACTCGAATTTGTGGTGTCACCGCCGAAATTGAACACGTGATCAAATGGCTGCAAGACAGAAAACGGCCATCTGGAGAAGAGATTTCAAGCATGGGTCCTACAATGGGAAAATTTTGGAGTAAATTTTACCAAATGTCACTCGTCGATGGTCTGTTGTTTCGGTCCTTCGAGAATGAAAAGGGGGATTGCCAACACTTACAGCTATGTGTGCCGCAAGTTTTTAGGAACGAAGTTCTGGAGTTTACACATTACATACCTAGCGCTGGTCCTCGCAGATTAAAGGAAGTGCTCAAGAAGAGATTTTACTGACCTAACTGGGAAACGGACGTTGAATTAGACCGTAGAAATTGTCGAAAATGCGCGGAACGAAATGACCCTCCTAAGAAATCTAGAAGTCCTTTGATCGTAAAACAATCGGTTTACCTCATGGAGCGTGTCGCTAGGCTACCGATACAATTGGCCTTCTGCCTGAGACTATTAACGGGAATCGTTATATATTAGTCGCCGTGGATTACTTCACGAGATGGCCAGAGGCCTAAGCTATCCCTAATCAAGAAGGGCGGACAATTGCTCAGACGAATGGGTATACAGATACGGTGTCATGCAGATACTACACAAAGATTTGGGACGAAATTTTGAAAGTGGTGTCTTCAAAGAAATAACCAACATCCTCGGAATAAAGAAAACTAGAACGACACCTTATCATCCTCGAAGTGATGGGATGAATAGAACATTAAAGAACATTCTTGCAAAGTTAGTTAACGAACGACAAGACGATTGGGATATGCGTGGCTTCCTCAAGCATTGCTATATCGTATCGGTCAACTGTACATAGCTCGACTGGATTTTCTCCTCATCTCTTGGTACTTGCAAGAGAAACCAGGCTTCCAATTGACCTAGTGGCGCCAACCATCGCAGAAGAAGGACAGTCGACAAGATCGGAGTTCGCCGAATCAATGAAGAAACGTTTCTAAAAAAAGTACGAACTAACGAGAGCTAGTACTCAGAAGGCGTGTAATCGGTAAAAAGATTATTAAGAGGAAAAAGCGAAAGAGGCCACATACAAAGTCGAGGATAAAGTATGATTACATGTACCTGTTGTCAAGAAAGGCAAGAGTTTGAAATTGTCATGCCCATGGCAAGGACCTTATACAGTTGTAAAGAGACTTTCAGAGGTTATTTACGGAATCGAATTAGTATCCAATAAAAGAAAAAGGCTAGTAGTTCACTTCAACCGATTGAAGCCGTGTTATATCGATCAGTCAACTAAAGATCAACTTGGTCACTGTTGTGTTCTGTGTATTTTAGCATGAAAATGAGCAATGCTTATGAACTATAAACATTGACGAACGTTAAATATATTCAACGAATGAATATATTACATCTCCCCTGATTAAGTATAAAGATTACCCTATTTTTGTTCATTTGTCCTTTTTCTAAAAGAAACTGTTCATGATGACATAACGTTCAAAAAACAACAATTAGAAAATGTTCATAATACCACAATGAATAAATACTAACTAAACAACGTTTATCAATGTTTATAGTTCATAGTCACCAAATCTCTTAGGCTTCTTCACCACTCGCCCAGATCTCGTTGTGACTTGATCTGTAGTAAGACGCTGCTCACTGTTTTCTTCATGCGTGACTTTCATAGGCGATCTTTTCACGTTGGTCATCGTTGTTTCTGCAGTTGCTGTCTGTTCGTTGTCTTCAGACTTTGGAACTTGAAGAAAATGTCGCCTATTTCGTCTAAATGTGCTACCATCCGGAGTTCGAACATGATACGATCTTGGCGTCTCATCTAAATCGATTACGACCGCTGGTTCCCACTTCCCTTTATGGCATATTCGGACTGAATCATTCGGGTGTAAAGGTGGTAATTCTTTTGCTGAGCGGTCATAATATCGTTTTTGTTCTAATTTTCTTTGTTCTAGGGCTTTCCTCGTCGCCTTAAGATCAGTAAGATTCGGAAGTAGTTCTTTATGATGAGTTGGTAGGTCTGTTCTCAGCCGTCGATTCATTAATAGTTGAGCTGGCGAGCCCATTTGTTGAAAAGGGACGGTGTGTTCCTATAACTTAATAAACTTAAGTATGGATCTTGATTGCTAGCTTTAGCCTTCGTTAATAATCTTTTCACGGTTTAGACGCTGCGTTCTGCAAGCCGTTTGGCTGCGGGAGGTAGGGGACGATGTCTTATGTACAAATCCCCCAAGTTGTGGAAAACTGCTGGAACTCTTCCGAAGAGTACTGGGGACCGTTGTCAGGGATTACAATTTCAGGTATACCATGTCTGGCAAATATTGACTTGATATGTTGAATCTCCGTTGAACTTTGGCACTTGCAGGTTGGGCGGTCTCAAAATAGTTGCTGTAATAATCCAGCACAAGCACGTAGTTGGCATTATTCCAGACGAACAAATCTGTGGCAACCATTTGCCATGGACGTACTGGTATGTCATGCGGTCGAAGAGGCTCTTTCTGCTGAGCGTTACGATATTCTTGGCACGTTAAACATTTCTCCACCATCGCCTCAATTTCTTTGCACATTCCAGGCCAGAATTACACATCACTGACGAGCACGCTCCTTACATTTTCTGGTCGAAACCAAATATGTTCTGTGAATAGCAGGATCTCATCTGTTAAACAACTAAAATGTGGGGTACCTCATGGCTCTAACCTTTTATTTCTATTTTATTTCTGACATAATAAGTGCTACTCTGGTTTTGTTAAATGAATGAAATCACCGAACAAAGATTACATTCACGACCCAACGTTTCGACACTCCGGTCTAGTGTCTTCATAAGGGGTGATCTGATGTTGAAACTCACGACCTTATATGCTGTCAAGGTGACGTCATCTACCAACAAGATGTAAATACTTTTGTGGTAAATGACTTCCGTCGTCCCTATTCAAGGCACAAGGGCTCGCATTGATATGCCAGGCTTCCAAACAAAGCCTTTGAGAATAACGATTGTTAGTGGTAATGACTTTAGAATCTTCCCACGCAATGTTATGGCTTGTTTCACACACGTGTTCAGCCAAAACTTATTTTGAGCTGTTAAAATTAGAAACAGCCCTTTGATGTTCTTTCAGACGTGTGCAAAACTGGCGTTTTGTTTGACCCAGATATACTTTCTCGCAATCACCGCATGGTATAGAGTATACAGCATGTGTTTTCTGATCAGTCGGAACGCGGATCCTTGGGTTTCGCAAAAATATGTCCCTATGTCTGAAAGGGTTTCAGGGCAACCTTAATACCACAATGATTAAGAACTCTCTTGATTGGTTCCGCAATTCCTTGAATGTACGGGACTATTGCAAAACCTTTCACAGCGGAGTAACCCTCTGGAGAGTTGCAATGAGTCAAGGTTGGACGCCTTAAACAGTCGTAGAGAAAGCTCTTAGGATAATTGTTTTCTTTCAGAATATTGGTTACATATTGACACTCGTTTTCCCTAGCATCGTTGTTCGATGTTAAATTCTCCGCTCTCTGAAACAAAGTTGTAACAACAGACCTTTTATGGCTTCTCGGGTGATGCGAGTTAAATGACAAATATTTATCAGTGTGAGTTGGTTTACGATAAACAACAGCTTCCAACTTCCCATCAGTAGTTCTCTGAACATAAGTATCCAAAAAGGGCAACTTCCCATCAGTCTCACGTTCTACAGTGAACTGTATAGAAGACTCTATTGAATTCAAATGTTGCAAAAGAACAACAATCTCATCTTGAGAAACCGCAGAGATCACATCATCAACAAATCGCTTCCAGAACGATGGGCTGACCGGAGCCGTTGTTAGGGCTTTATGTTCAATATCTTCCATTACTAAATTAGCAATGACAGCCGAAACCGGCGAGCCCATTGCTGTTCCAAAAACCTGTTTGTAATAAGTGCCCTCAAACACAAACTGAGTTGTGTTCAAACAAAAAGACAATAGATCAGTTATATCCTCTAAGGGCAAAGATGTCCTCTGCCACAAAGAATAATCATATCTAAGTCTATTTGTGGGAACTTTGATGGCAAGATCAACAGGTATTTTGGTGAACAAGGAAACGACGTCAAATGATACGAGCGTTCCATACAGCGTCTGAGCTGGTCGTACATTCTCCGTGAACTTTCTGTTTTGTTAGACAATTCTGAAATCCGTTGGGTTGAGGAATTTTGTTGTTCTAAGGAACGCAATGCGTCTATCAAACTGAAGATGAAACATGACAAGAAATTGTCCCGTCTGTTCGGAAGCAAGTCGTCTGAACATTCAGATTCCAATCTAAAAAACAGATGGGTTATCAACCTGTCTTCCAAGGAGTTAACTGAGCTGGAGAGGAAAGGACTTGAACACGGCCTCAATTTTGCTATTGCTCCTAACAGAATTCCAACTGCTGAAATCGTCGCTTCAGTCGAACAAGCGATTTTTCGTCAGAACGATGAAACTAAGCAGACGGTAAGAGCTGAGGTGAGTAGCATTTTGAGACGTGCCAAGACAAGATTCGGATAGAGTTGTTCTCTCGGCAGACAAGGGTAATTGCGTTGTTGTGATGGTCAAACATCAATATCGTGAGAAGGTTCTTTCAATGTTGAACGACAAACAAACTTATACTGCTCTAAAATCTGATCCTACTGGCAGGACTGAAAGAGATTTGAACCAACGGTTACTTCTTTTGAAGAAATCCAATAAGATCAGTGAGGAAACGTATAAATTATTGCGTTCCAGCGATGGGCTCGCTCCGCGATTATATGGCTTGCCGAAGATTCATAAGGAGGGGGTTCCTTTGCGACCTATAGTGTCCTTTGTGAACTCTCCAACTTACAATGTTTCGCGCTACTTGGCTAGAGTTTTATCTCCTGTTGTTGGTAACACGGATAACACGGTGAAAAACTCCCAACATTTTGCTGAATTTATAAGAGGTCAAACTCTCGACGCGGACCAAATGCTCGTATCATTTGACGTCGTTTCCTTGTTCACCAAAATACCTGTTGATCTTGCCATCAAAGTTCCCACAAATAGACTTAGATATGATGATTCTTTGTGGCAGAGGACATCTTTGCCCTTAGAGGATATAACTGATCTATTGTCTTTTTGTTTGAACACAACTCAGTTTGTGTTTGAGGGCACTTATTACAAACAGGTTTTTGGAACAGCGATGGGCTCGCCGATTTCGGCTGTCATTGCTAATTTAGTATTGGAAGATATTGAACATAGAGCCCTAACAACGGCTCCGGTCAGCCCATCGGCTGTTTCTAATTTTAACAGCTCAAAATAAGCTTTGGCTGAACACGTGTGTGAAACAAGCCATAACATTGCGTGGGAAGATTCTAAAGTCATTACCAACTAACAATCGTTATGGTCAAAGGCTTTGTTTGGAAGCCTAGCATATCAATGCGAGCCCTTGTGCCTTGAATAGGGATGACGGAAGTCATTTACCACAAAAGTATTTACATCTTGTTGGTAGATGACGTCACCTTGACAGCATATAAGGTCGTGAGTTTCAACATCAGATCACCCCTGATGAAGACACTAGACCGGAGTGTCGAAACGTTGGGTCGGGAATGTAATCTTTGTTCGGTGATTTCATTCATTTAACAAAACCAGAGTAGCACTTATTATTTCTGATTATATACCTGGTTGCGATATAGTCACAAATTTCAGTTAGTTTATTTCTATTGTACATTTATGATCTTCCCAATTGTTTGGAGTTAACTAAAGCAAATCGTTTTGCTGATGATACAAATTTTTCTTGTAATGGGTTTAGTCCATGTGAAATAGAGATTAAACTTAATAATGACATTGAAAATGTTCATAGCTGGTTAACAGCTAATAAGCTGTCATTAAATATTAAAAAGACTGAATTTATGATAATAGGATCAAGACATCGCTTAACTACAATTGAAAATAACCCAGTATTAACATTAGGGGGAAGCAACATTAAACGGGTTTTCCAAAAAAAGTCACTAGGCATGATCCTAGATGAGCAGCTAAAATGGGATAAACATAATGACAAGCAATGTAAAATTATTTCAAATAACATCGCCCTGTTAAAAAGAGCAAGATCATTTGTCAGTAGAGATAGTCTGATTAAAATGTATAATGCCTTAGTGTGGCCTCATTTGAATTATTGTTCAACAATTTGGGATGATGGATGTTGTTTGATAATTGATAAATTGTTCAAATTGCAAAAGAGAGCTGCGCGTGTGATAACTGGGGACACGTACGATGTTCGTTCCACTCAAACACCAGATAGTCTCAATTGGCTTCCATTAGAAGAACTTCTAAAACAACGAGAAATGATAATGGCATTTAAAATACTATCCGGTCGATCACCTCGATATCTTGAAAAATTGTTTTCAGTAAGTCAAAATGACAATTACAATTTAAGAAGTAACCAAACCAAATTGAAACTTCCTAAACCAAAAACAAATTTTCTCAAAAGAAGTTTTTCATACAGAGCTGCGAAGTCCTGGAACGAACTTCCAAGTGAAACAAACCACCGCAAGTTACAACAATCTTTCAATTTTGTCGTTCAAACGGCAATTACTCAATTCACATGTTCCAACCTATTGTAAATAGTTATATTTTGTTTACTAATATATATTATTGTTGGAAATACACGGCCTTTGAAAACCAGTATTGTAAATATTATTAGCTGAAAAGTTACCGTGTTTGAATATTTTTATGAAAGATTAAAGATTTCTGCACACCCATGTTTCCGATGTGAATCTTTCCGAGCATTTCATGTTGTAAGGCTTTCGGAATTATTATTTTCTGCGACTTGAGCATTAAGTCCATCATTGCGGTGATCTCGTCTCGATAGTTCCAGTACGGACGAGTCATTGCTGGCACGTCTTTCGGTGAATCTGGCCACCCTTGTTGAACATGCTTTTGGAGCTCCTGTAATTCACTGTCGTCTTTACTTGCGTTACGAATTTGTTCCAACTTCTCATCGGACACTGGCATTTGCTTCAGAATAGCATCAACATAAACATCAAGGCCAAGATCATCAGGAGCGCTGCCATCACGAGCACCATTTCTGGACAGGGTATGAGCAACCGGAATACTCTTTCCTGGTTTGTACTAGACTGTGACGTTATATCTTTGCAAGCGTATTCTCATTCTCTGCAGTCGCATTAGGACCAAATGTGACGGTTTCTTTATTATGATCTCCAGAGGTTTATGATCCGTTTCAGCTACCAAATTTCTTCCGTAAAGATAATGATGAAACTTTTCACAACCAAACACTAGGGCCAAAGCTTCCTTTTCGATCTGCGCATTAGCTTGTTGCGTGGTTGTTAACGATTTCAAGGCGTATGCTATTGGTCGTCCGTTCTGCATGACCACTGCTCCTAAACCCGACTGTGAAGCATCTACTTGTACTCTTACTGGCTTGGATGGGTCATAATACTGCAGCACAGGACCAGGAACTTCTGTGATCATTTTCATGATCTCTGTAAACGCTTCCCCGTGCTCCGGAGAACATATCCATTCTCGATCTTCTTTGCATAGCTCTTTTAAACAGGCAGTCCTCTGTGAAAGATGAGGTGAGTACTGAGACAGATACGTAAACATGCCCAGCTGACACTCGAGCTCTTTCCTGCTCTTCGGAGAACTTATTTTCTCTACTGCTGCCACCTTCTCTTGATCAGGCTTCAACCCATCCTTTGTCAACATTTCACCAATGAATTTCACCTCGGTAGAGCATCGTCGTATCTTTGGGTTGAACTTGATTCCGTTCTCTCTGGCTGTAGCGAGAGTTGTTCATAGCCTGTCATCATGCTCTTCAACTGTCGACCCTGCAACTAAGATGTCGTCAACTATAATGTGCACGCCAGAAAGTCCTTCGACAATTCTGTCCGTCTTCTTCTGAAACACCTAACAAAGCAAATAATATTGCCCAGCTTAAAATTGATAATATTATTATTACAGACGACAGGATGATAGCCGAGTCCTTTAATGATTACTTCTTAAATATTGGAGCTAAACTAGCCAATGAAATCGAGAACAATACCCTTGACCCTGTTTTATCTCATAATGTCATTACTAGGCCAGATATCCAATTTAAGTTTAGTTCTCTGAAATTAACCCAAATGAAGTATTTCTCCAATTGAGTAAACTCAATTTTTCAAAATCTACAGGAGTTGATAACATTCCTGCTAGAGTGCTTAAACTTTCAGCTGAAATAATAACCCCATCTTTAGCGTGGATATTTAACTCCTCTATTAAAACTGGAATTTATGTTGATGAATGGAAAAAGGCTTGGGTATTACCGATTTTTAAATCCGATGATAGACAAAAATGCGAGAATTTCCGTCCAATATCGATTTTACCTATTATAAGTAAAATCTTTGAGCGTTCTGTGTTCAACCAACTATATAATTTTCTAAATGAAAACTCTCTGCTGTCTAAATATCAATTTGGCTTCCGGCCAAAGAACTCAACTCTGTCAGCACTGATACAAATGTATGATGCCTGGCATGCAAGCATGGATTGTGGCGATGTGAGTGCCGTAGTTTTTCTTGATATTCGGAAAGCATTTGATTCAAGTAGTCATAATATTTTACTACGCAAAATGGAAGAACAATTTGGAGTTTCAAGTGTTGAATTAAAATGGTTTGCATCTTACATTTCTAATAGGGAACAGACGTGTTTTGTCAATGACACGATGTCAACATCAAAAAATAGTCTGTGGAGTCCCCCAGGGATCTATTGTGGGACCTTTACTGTTTTTACTTTATATTAATGATCTCCGACAGCCTTCATGACACAACCCCATGCTTGTATGCTGATTATACACAGATATTTACATCTGCGAAGGACTCTGAGGAACTTACCTCCAATTTGAATAATGATTTAAATGGCATTAATCACTGGCTAAGTAACCAATTGCAGCATCACTCTTCTAAAACCAAGTTTATGTACGTGGCATCAAAACATAATCTTAATAAAATCAACGACGATACCCCTGTAGTGTTCAATGGCCAACCGATTCCCAGAATACTCTCAATCCCTTGTCTGGGTGTTACACTTGATGAAACACTCAGTTGGGAAGAACATATTGAAGCAATTTGCAAAAAGGTCGGTGCAGGTATAGGAATGTTAAAACGCATTAAGCCCTTTGTCCCAGCACAGATGTTACAACCAATTTACAGTGCTTTGATACAACCCTATTTTGATTACTGCTCTCCCCTTTGGGATACTTGTAACAAGACATTAAAAGATAAATTACAAAAGTATCAAAATAGAGCAGCGAGAATTATTGCCGGCGCTAGCTATGAGATCAGGTCAGCTGACGTACTTCAAGCCCTTGAATGGGAAGACTTAGAATCCAGAAGAATTATAACCAAAGCCACTTTAATGTACAAAATTTTGAACGACTATAGTGCTCCGAATTTGAAAAAGTTATTGAAGAGAAGGAATTCCTTACAAACTTTTTACGACCTCATAAATTCTCAAAATGATTTAGACCTACCAAAGCCTAGACGTGAATTCCTTAAAAAAAGCTTCAAGTATAGTGGTTCTAGACTCTGGAACAATCTCTCGCCCGAAGCTTAGGAAGCTCAATCAATTTGCTCGTTCAAAGACTTTGTAAGATCAACTAATAATTTGGCAGATTGAATAAATCCTTATTGTAATTATTAATATTTAGCCGGATCACACCACCTTTTTGTAAATATGCATGCTATTTATTTTTTATTTTTTATTTTTTTTTCTGTCTTTTTGTAAATATCTTCCTTGACTCTTTTTTTTAATTGTTTGACGCCCCTTGTGGAAACCAACTATTTTGTTGACAAGGCTAGCGTCAGTAAATAAAGTTTTACATACATACATACATACCTCCTGAGCGGAGCCAATCCCGAAAGGCATTCGTAAATAGCGATACCGACCATACGGGGTTTGGAACGTAGTTAAAATCGATGATTCTTTGGACAGGGGCATGGCCCAATAACCAGATGTTGCATCAAGTACTGTGAAATATTGAGCACCTGACAACTGACTTCTGACTTCGTCAAGGGTTATCATTTTATAATGTTCCCTGTTTATTGCCTTATTTAGGTCTCTTGGGTCTAAGCAAACTCTCACAGCCCCGTTTGGTTTGGGCACCACCACCATCGAGTTTACCCATTTTGTGGGCTCATCTACTTTGCTTATTACATTTAACTTTTCCATTCTGTCTAGCTCTGCCTTAACTTTCTCTCTTAGGGCTACGGTTACCTTTCTTGCTGCATGCACTACTTGCTGTACTTCTGGTTTCAACTGCATAGTATACACAGCCTTGCCCAATGAAAACATCCTTAAACTCATCCAATAACTTGTCAGTTTGACTTTTGTTCTCAGTATTCACTGCTAGTACCACTTTAATAAGCGCTAAGTCCTGGCATGCTTTTCAGCCTAGGGCACACGGTGCACAGGCATTGACCACATAGAATTCCAGTACGCGAACACTGTTTCTATACCTGGACTTGAAATGACAACAACCGAGAACTTCAATCTTATTACCCCCATATGCTGTCAAATATGTATTAGTAGGCTTGACTTTTTTAGGGTCTTTTCTAAGTGCTTTGTATAGCGCTAGAGGCATTACATTCACTTGTGCCCCCGTGTCCAATTTAACTTTCACGGTGTGCGAATCTTCAATTACAAGATTAACTAATAATTCATCTCCGCCCTCATGATTGATTGCTCCGATAAAAAAGTCATTGTCTTCAAGTTTAGGTTCATTAACTTCCTGTTGCAAATCATGCACGACTTTACTCTTACACATGCTTGAATAATGATTAGGCTTTTTACACTTAAAACATACCTTTTCACGTGCAGGACATTTTTGCTTTGTTTCATGTTTCCGACCACAGTTTCTAGACTCACTCACCCTTGTCTTGTCATCACGAGGCTGCTCTGTTCTCGCTTGGTTCCTGTCATGTCTGCTTTTGCGGATTCCCTGTACAGATTTATCTTGTTCAAGGCTTTGTGTGCACACACAAGGCTTTGTGTGGTTATTTACGAATAATGAAATTTTTTATCTAAATGTTGATGAAAAATCGCATACGTTAGCCAGCATTAGAAAAACGTTCTGTGGATGTGACAAAACTCTCAAGAGATAAAGTCAGGTCTACAACAAACCCGCCTATTCCTACTTTAGGTATAAGAGATAGACGCCGAGAACGCACGCAATTACTGTTTTTTTATTACCTAAATCAAAAGCCTTAACTAGGAATTAACGTCCAAGGTTTGTCCCCAACGATTGGATTGTGGAATATCCTGTGGTGTCTTGTCTGAATTAGAGAAATTTTGGTTACTTCTGGGCGGACGACTAGATATACTACCGGGCATTATTAGAGTATGATGGGATGGAAACTTTTAAGCTGTGGGAAGAAAATTTGCTTCGGTTGACTATTTGCAATAAACTCGTATTATGGATATTTATCGTACAGCTTTATAACATAAAGCCGATCCAAGATGGAGAACAAACAACAGCTCTTAGCGAGTCGGTTGTCCTGCAATCACGTGCATAAAATGTTATCGCTTTAGTATATAGTCAGTGAGCACTTTCGTTTGTGATAAAGTTTTAATTCTTAAAAAATTATCTCAATAAACATAGTTAATACTATATACAAAATAATGAATGTTTATGAGCGCAATGGGACTATTTTCATGTGGTGAAACGTGGAATATTCCAGTCCCATTTCGTATAATGTGGTCAAGTTAGATTTCATTAAAAGTTATTCATAAGTAGAGTTCCAGTCACAAAAGACTACTGCTCTTAGACCTCTTTGGCTCAAGTTTATTCCTATCATTGGACTCGAAATGCCAGACAAATCTACCATTATTAAAGTATGGCATAAATGCGGCCTTGTAAATATGCAGTTTTGTTGTAGTGGATATTAATTTTCTGAGTCTCGTGAAGAATCTGATTCTCTTGCTGGTATTCTTAAAAATATGTGACACATGATTTGAAAAGTTTAATTCTTTATCCAAGGTTGCTCCAAGAAGCTTCATCTGGGCTAATACTTGATTATCAATGTCTATTTTTGAGATATCAATTTTACCTTTAGTCATCATCATAACCTGATATGTACTAAGGTTTTCTTCTAGATAGTTCGCCTTATAACTGTCACTCGTAATCTTGCCATTCTTCTCCAACATCTTTGCTGAGTCCTCAACTGTCTCATTTGAGGAATAAAGCTGATGGTCATCTGCATACATTGATTGTTGCAAAATCAAATTCTCATAAAACAGATGGTTTTAGTAAATTTTCCAAAGAACTGATTCAGAGGAACATTCTGGGCACCAAAATTTAATGAGTTACTTATAAAACAAATAATGAATGTTTTTTATTCGTGCAATGGTAAGAATATTTTCGTTCGGTGAAAGATGGAATGTTTCGTTCAACTAGGCTATCGCCTCGTTCAATGGAACATTCCATCTTTCACCTCATAAAAATATTCTTACCATTGCACGAATAAAAAACATTCATTATTTGTATAATTATAACCGGCAAATCTTTCTCAACCTCAGATGTCTTAACAGTGATTGCAAATGTTTAGCGGACTGACAGTAAAGTCGCTTTAATTAACTGAACATATGTTTCAAACATCGGTCATCCTGATAAACAGAACTACCGCATATCAGTAGAAGAAGTTGAAAATTACTTCAGTCACATAAATCTTTCAGTATAGTCTTAAATATTTCTAATTTTCCCAGTTGGATGGATTGTCGGGGGAGGGAAAATGAGTTTTTTTTATGTTGGAACACGTCGGGAGGGAATGCTCAAGCTAAATTTTTCAGCAATTTATTATTTTTAATGTTTTATCAGACATTTAAAACGCTTGGGGTTTGTGTGACTCTATAAGCAACTAGAAATTGATGACAAAAATTTAGTTGTCTGATTACTTGTATTATAGACTGCATTGCAATATTAAATAGGCTGCGTTAAACCATTGTCCGGTAAATATGACGAAATTCTCACGCCTTGAAAAAAGACATTTATATCCTTAGTGATTTGAATTGTAATGTCATTAACAGCAGCGATAGCGGTGCTATGGCTCTGTTAGACTTTTGTTCGTCGTTTAACCTCAAAGAATTAATAAACAAACCGGCAAGAATAACTGAATCATCTGAAACTTTGACTGATATTGTTTTGGTCACAAACAAAAGCATGCCGGCGTGACACCGGTCTCTATCAGTGACCCTCAATTTTAACCCTCAATTTCAAGAAAATTTTCGCTAAACCAGTTTACATATCATATCGCAGTTATAAACATTATGACGCTGATTCGTTCGTACAGGATAATAGGATATTTCTGACGTTCCGTGGGCAGTTATAGATGATCTTAATTATTTTGAGGACAGGCTGAATGCCTTTCGTATGCTTTTCAACTCAATGCTTGACAAGCATGCCGCTATCAAACGTGTTAAGCTGAGGACCCGCCCTAGCCCTTCGTAACAGATGAGATAAAGGTATTAATGCAAACTAGGGATGAGTGGCGTAAACTGGCCGAGAAAACCAATAATTCCAATGCCTGGTCAACATATAGATTGTTAAAGTGCGAAGTAAGGTGTGAGTTGAGAGAGGCCGAGAAGGAGTGGTTACGAGACAAATAAAAGAAAACCCTAATGATTCGGGCTTTTTATGGAAAGTCATTCGCTCATGCCTTCAAAAGAAAGTAGCTGTCGTCAAAACGTAGCATATATAAGGTAAAGCGTTTTTGTGAAACGTTATTACGCAATTGCTGACCTGAGAGGACGGAGATCTTTTAGACTAGAAAAGCTTACTTGTGATCAGCTATATTTCCGAGTATTTTAATACTATTTTTGATAATAAATTGCGTTTTGTTACACTGGTGGCAGCGGAAAACGATGGAAGAACAACAAGAGCTAAGGTTTCTGAAGTTCAAAGACATACCAATCTTGTCGAAGAGAGGCAGAAACCGGATGAAGAGACAAAGCCATCGACGGCGACGAGTTTTGCTATCATTCAGCCAAATAACTCGAAAGCGAAGACAGATAATTACTCTGACGGCCCATGGGGTGAATGGATCAGCCATTTCAAGTTATGTGCCGAGATTAACAACTGGAATGATGCTCAATGTTGTCAACAACTAGTTGTTTCTCTTTGAGCCAGAGCACAACGAATTTACTTGTTTTAAGTTTGACAGTTTTAACAACTTTATTGGACTTAGCCAAATGGCGAGAGTACGAACAGGACTCAAAGACCCTTGCAAGGCACTCTCCCAATAACAATAACATTTACAAGTACACAATAACATAAACTAATAAATTACATTATATGGAAATACACGCAAGGACACAGGAAGTGTCTTATCTCAGAGGTTAAACTTCATACCAATGAAATCACAATCAGTTTTTAACTCACAGTTAGGAATATCAATAAATGACTGATGGAAATGGAAGAAAAAAAGAAGGAAACACTCCTACCAGGATGCATTGCAGTCGGAAATCGTTTTTAAAAGTAAAATGACGTCAATGAAGAGCAAGCGTAGGAGACGGGGTTATTTAGTTTAATTGTCCTAGGTCTTTTCACGGCATCTTTCAATCATATTTGTGATACCCGCAATGCATTCCGGTAAAGTGCACATGCCGCCATCCCATCCGCCACACTCGAACAATGCTGTGACACCTGCTATGTGCTTACATAATATTTCATTTCACCCTATGGCAGGAACAACTGCGACATAATGACCAAGAACAGGTCACGTTCACATCAAAAGTAACTGTCAATAAGTCTAAGTATGTTTTTGATAAAAATGTCTTAAACGAAACAATACTACGAAAGTCATCAGGTGATGCTAATGTACAAATACAGTTCCAGAGAGGAACAATTCTGTTGAAAAAGGAGGACTGGAAGGTACTTGTTTTACACCTTGGAACTTTAAGTACAAGCGATTTTTACAATGACGGGTACGAGTATGATTTACAAACGACACAAAATCTAGAACATTTAAATTATGAAATCCATGTAATAATTTATAGAAATATGTGAAATCTTTTATCTCCCTGTCGTATACCAAAGGCAGGAGATTTAGGCTTAGTAATCTTTCCTTATAGCTCATGTCACCTTTCTTTCAACTTTTGACCTGATAGTAAAAGCCCTTCAAGCTAAGATTCAGCCCGAGCAACAACGAAAAGTGCACAAGCTATCCTTCAGCGCCAGAAGAGGAAAGAATGGCGAGGGCCGAGGGGATCGTGGATTTGGCAACGGACCAGAGACAACTTGCTGCCTTGGCATATCAAAACACTGAGCAGTTTAAACACATCGTTGAGCAGTTTATCCGCGCACTTGACACCATCGTTGGAAAGTATCCATCTTGCTAAAAATCAAAATAATGTAAAAATCAATATGCCGGAAATGGTGAGGAACCATGGCAACGAGACGGCGTGCGCCAAAACAGAAGATGAGCTTACCAGCTTGGGCGAAGATATATTTTCATCAGCGAGTGCGCCTTTTGGAAAAGATGAATTCTTTGGTTATGGATAATTCCAAACCCAAACAGAAGAAAGCTAACGTTCAATGCTATAAATGCGGCAAATATGGTCATTACGCTAGAGAATGTCGATTAAGTGCACCGAGTCAGGGAAACGCCAAGATCCCGTCCGCGCCGCAGACTGTCCACACAGGAACCCCAGAAATAAGCTAGATAGGCCAGTGCAACGGACGACAGTACAATATTTGTAAACTCTCGTGTAAATGGATATTACGTAAAGACTTTGTTTGACACTGGGGCTGCCGTGACCATTATGCACGAGGATTTACTTGCTCGAGTAGGTAGGGAGGAGACACAAGTTAGGCCGGTGACTAAAACAATTCTGAGAGCAAACAACACACCTTTAAACGTTCCTGGAAGTGTCAAGGTAGACATTTCGGTGTCTGGTACTACAGTTCGTCACGAAGTTCTAATTTGCAATGATCTCTCGCAAGTTATGCTAATTGGTGTTGAATACCTAAAACCTCGATGACGCGTAGTTGATTTTGGAAAAAACAAGTTGAAAGTTGGCCAACATGAGAAAACTTTGTTGTATTCTAACGATCATAAAGTTTGCCGAGTTACTATTACAAAGTCTGTCGTCATACCAGTTTATACAGTGGCTACAGTTTCATGTGGAGTGGAGAATGTTCTGGGAAATGTTCTGGCGATGTTGGGGTGTTAGAGCCCATATTGAGCTTCGAGGAACGTTACAAAACTGGTATATTAAAAGCGGCGGCAAAATTTAAAGACGGAGAGATACCAGTTCGGCTGTTTAAATTAACACCAATGGACAAACGCATCTACAAGGGAAGTAGTGTCGAACAGCTTTTTCCATTAGTTGACGGGGAGACAATTACGAAGAACTGCTATTTTGTCTCCGAACATGTCATTGATAATGAAACGAAAGGAATGAACGGAGGACTTTGTTTGATCGGTAGAGTATGGATTCGGGAAATAAAAAGTGCTTACCTAATATCAAAGAACTATTTCCAATTAGGAATGATTCACTTACTGATGCCGAGAAAGAAAGTATTTACCAAATACTTATGCGTCATAGTGCAATTATCTCAGGAAACAAGGCGGACCTAGGTGAAGCTAGGGACGTTCAACATTTTATCGACACGGGTGACCATGCCCCAATTAGAGTTCCACCTCGCAGGTTGCCATTCCATAAGCGAGATGTCGTACAGAAAGAAGTAGAGTCAATGATGGCGAGTGATGTGATTGAACCTTCTACACCTCCTTGGTCAGCACCTGTTGTTTTAGTTAAGAAAAAGGACAGTAGTGAACGTTTCTGTATTGATCATCGTAAGCTAAATTCAATTACAAAGAAAGATGTTTATCTACTACCCAGGTGTGACGAAATCCTGGAATCATTATCTGGAGGAGCTTGTTTTACACATTTAGACCTAGTAGTACAAGGCTATTGGAGATCAAAGTCGCGGAAAAGGGGCCGAGAAAAGACTGCATTTTCCACACCTGATGAACATTGCGAGTTCAAACGAATGCCCTTTGGGCTAACAAATGCACCTGCAACCTTCCTGGGATTGATTGTCTAGTTTACTTGGACGACATTGTGGTGAATGGACGGACATTAGCGGAACTCAATCAGCGTCTCGTGAATGTACTGGAAAAACTGGAAGCAGCTGGGCTGAAATTGAATCTGAAAAAATGCGAATTGATACAAGGACAAAGTTCTATTTTGGGGCACATTGTAAGTTGAAGAGGGCATTGTAAGTTGAGGCACAAATGGGGAGGAGTTTGTATTTACTTAAGTAGCTCAATAAACTATAAATTAAGTAGCTCAATGAACTATAAATCAACACGAGGATGCCGAAATTAGACTCGTGCTCAAATGGCTTCCAGACGGAAAAAGGCCAACTAAAGAAGAGATTTCAAGCATGGGTCGTACAATGGGAAAACGTTGGAGTAAATTCGACCAAATGTCACTGGTCGATGGTCTGCTGTTTCGGTCCTTCGAGAATGAAAAGGGCGATTGCCAACACTTACAGCTATGTGTGCCGCGAGTTTTAAACGAAGTTCTGGAGTTTACACATGACATAACTAGCGCTGGTCATCTGGCCTCTCGCAGATTGAAGGAAGTGCTCAAGGAGAGATTTTACTGGCCTAACTGGAAAACAGACGTTGAATTACACTGTAAAAATTGTCGAAAATGCGCGGAACGAAATGACCCACCTAGGAAATCTAGAAGTCCATTTATCGTAGAACAATCGGGTTACTTCATGGAGCGTGTCGCTATCGAACGGATATAATTGGCCCTCTGCCTAACACCTTAACGGGAATCGTTATATATTAGTTGCCGTGGATTACTTGACGAGATGGCCAGAGGCCTACGCCATCCCCAATCATGAAGCGCGGACAATCGCTCAAAAGCTGGTAGACGAATGGGTATGCAGATACGGTGTCATGCAGAGACTACACACAGATCAGGGACGAAATTTTGGAAGTGATGTCTTCAAAGAAATAACCAACATCCTGGGAATAAAGAAAACTAGAACGACACCTTATCATCCTCAAAGTGATGGGATGGTGGAGAGAATGAATAGAACTTTAAAGAACATTCTTTCTAACGAACGACAAGACGATTGGGATACGTGGCTTCCTCAAGCATTGCTATATCGTATTGGTCAATTGTACATGGCTCGACTGGATTTTCTCCTCATTTCCTGATGTTTGGAAGTGAATCCAGACTTCCAATTGATCTAGTGGCTCCAACTATCACAGAAGAAGCACAGTCGACAAGACCGGCGTTCGCCGAATCAATGAAGAAACGTTTCGAAAAAACGTACGAACTAACGAGAGCGAATACTCAGAGGGCGTGTAGTCGGTACAAAGATTATCATGACGCAAAATCGAAAGAGGCCACATGTAAAGTACGGTTAAGTATACAAAGTATGGTTACATCTACCTGTTGTCAAGAAAGGCAAGAGTTTGAAATTGTCATGCCCATGGCAAGGATCTTATACAGTTGTAAAGAGACTTTGAGAGGTTATTTACGGAATCGAATTAGTATCCAATAAAAGAAAAAGGCTAGTAGTTCACTTCAACCGATTGAAGCCGTGTTATATCGATCAGTCAACTAAAGATCAACTTGGTCACTGTTGTGTTCTGTGTATTTTAGCATGAAAATGAGCAATGCTTATGAACTATAAACATTGACGAACGTTAAATATATTCAACGAATGAATATATTACATCTCCCCTGATTAAGTATAAAGATTACCCTATTTTTGTTCATTTGTCCTTTTTCTTAAAGAAACTGTTCATGATGACATAACGTTCAAAAAACAACAATTAGAAATTGTTCATAATACCACAATGAATAAATACTAACCAAACAACGTTTATCAATGTTTATAGTTCATACTCACCAAATCTCTTAGGCTTCTTCACCACCTGCCCAGATCTCGTTGTGACTTGATCTGTAGTAAGACGCTGCTCACTGTTTCCTTCATGCGTGACTTTCATAGGCGATCTTTCCACGTTGGTCATCGTTGTTTCTGCAGTTGCTATCTGTTCGTTGTCTTCCGACTTTGTAACTTGAAGAAGATGTCGCCTATTTCGTCTAAATGTGCTACCATCCTGAGTTCGAACATGATACGATCTTGGCGTCTCATCTAAATCGATTACGACTGCTGGTTCCCACTTCCCTTTATGGCATATTCGGACTGAATCATTCGGGTGTAAAGGTGGTAATTCTTTTTCTAATATAATTTTTCATAATATCGTTTTTGTTCTAATTTTCTTTGTTCTAGGGCTTTCCTCGTCGCCTTAAGATCAGTAAGCTTCGGAAGTACGTTAGGATGAGTTGGTAGGTCTGTTCTCAGCCGTCGATTCATTAATAGTTGAGCTGGCGAGCCCATCTGTTGAAAAGGCGTGTTCCTATAACTTAATAAACTTAAGTATGGATCTTGATTGCTAGCTTTAGCCTTCGTTAATAATCTTTTCACGGTTTGGCCGTTTCTACGAAGCCGTTTGACTGCGGGTAGGTAGGTGACGATGTTTTGTGTACAAATCCCCAAGTTGTGGAAAACTGGTGGAACTCTTCCGAAGAGTACTGGGGACCGTTGTCAGAGGTTACAATTTTGGGTATACCATGTCTGGCAAATATTGACTTGATATGTTGAATCACCGTTGAACTTTTGGTACTTGCGAGTTGCGCGATCTCAAAATAGTTGCTGTTATAATCCACCACAAGCACGTTTGTTGTATTATTCCAGACGAACATATCTGTGGCAACCATTTGCCATGGACGCACTGGTATGTCATGCGGTCGAAGAGGCTCTTTCTGCTGAGCGTTACGATATTCTTGGCACGTTAAACATTTCTCCACCATCGTCTCAATTTCTTTGCACATTCCAGGCCAGAATAACACATCACGAGCACGCTCCTTACATTTCTGCACACCCATGTGTCCGGTGTGAATCCTTCCGAGCATTTCATGTCGTAAGGCTTTCGGAACTATTATTTTCTGCGACTTGAGCATTAAGTCCATCAATTGCGGTGATCTCGTCTCGATAGTTCCAGTACGGACGAATCATTGCTGGCACGTCTTTCGGTGAATCTGGCCACCCTTGTTGAACATGCTTTTGAAACTCCTGCAATTCACTCTCGTCTTTACTTGCGTTACGAATTTGTTCCAACTTCTCATATGACACTGGCATTTGCTTCAGAATAGCATCAACATAAACATCAAGGCCAAGATCATCAGGAGCGCTGCCATCACGAGCACCATTTCTGGACAGGGTATCAGTAACCGGAATACTCTTTCCTGGTTTGTACTGGACTGTGACGTTATATCTTTGCAAGCGTATTCTCATTCTCTGCAGTGGCATTAGGACCAAATGTGACGGTTTCTTCATTATGATCTCCAGAGGTTTATGATCCGTTTCAGCTACAAAATTTCTTCCGTAAAGATAATGATGAAACTTTTCACAACCAAACACTAGGGCCAAAGTTTCCTTTTCGACCTGCGCATAAGCTTGTTGCGTGGTTGTTAACAATTTCGAGGCGTATGCTATTGGTTGTCCGTTCTGCACTCTTACTGGCTTGGATGGGTCATAATACTGCAGCACAGGACCAGGAACTTCTGTGATCATTTTCTTGATCTCTGTAAACCCTTCCTCGTGCTCCGGGCACCATATCCATTCTCGATCTTCTTTGCATAGCTCTCTTAAACAGACAGTCCTATATATATATATATATATATATATATATATATATATATATATATATATATATATATATATATATATATATATATATATATAATGTATAATTGTGCAAAATACCTCAAAAACTTACCACTACAGTCTGTTTCATCCACCTGAAGATTCTACCACCTGAAGATTCCCTTTGGATGAAACAGACTGTAGTGGTAAGTTTTTGAGGTATTTTGCACAATTATACATTTCGCTCTGTCTACATGTCATTGAGCACTCTTTTGTATTTCGCTAACCAAAACTAGCACATTATATATATATATATATATATATATATATATATATATATATATATATATATATATATATATATATATATATATATATATATATATATATATATATATATATATATATATATATATGTATATATGTATATATATATATATATATCTGCTAGTAGATTGCATAAAATCTGCCGTGCGCATGTTAGAATTTGGGCTGGGCATGAATCTAGACGATATGATCTTTTTAACGGAATTACCATTACCTCCAACCCAAGTTCTGTAGGGGTAACACGATGGAACACAAAAGGATTGCGAATATGTTTTCTTCGTAGATAGTCAGTATACGGCTTTAACTAATTTGACATTTCCGATGCTAGATCATGGCCAATTGAGGGAAAATATTTATTAAAAATATTTGGGAATTCCGAAGTGTTAGATGATATTATATTCGTTTCAGGACATCTAAGGGACGTTATATTTTTAGAACTCGTGCTTTTATGATTAATTAGATTGTTTATACCTTCCCATGTTTTTTTTTCATATTAGTAATATTATCCTCAAAGTATACTTATGATAGTAAGCTTTCTTACTCAAACGAGTAAAGACTGATATCTTATTTCTGTAGTATTTATACATATCATTATCACCCGAGTAAAAAAGTGAATTCTCAATCTTAATTGATTTTCTAAGGCCTCGAGTTATCCAAGGTTTGGACAATCTTTTCCTTTCACGTTTTGAAACAGGTTTTAAAGGCGCGTGTTTGTTGATTAATCTTTGTAATGTATTCTAGAATATGGAAAAGGTTTGTTTGGATCATTTGTGCGTGAAATAGCATAGTTGGGGAATTTCATCATTTAATTTAATATCCGAAAAATTTCTAAAATCTCTAGATAATTTTGTTCGTTTTCGGTGGTTATCAATAGCATTCTCTGATCGGGAAATACCGAATTGCGAATAGTTATCGCTGATGTCGGAGACAATATTACCACTTAAGGTAATTTCATCAACATTACTAGAAAATATATTGTCAATATAAGTGTGGCAGAATTAGTGTGCACACGCGTAGGTTTATCAGTAGTCGGAATCACGTGAAAACTTTGTAAGGAGCAAAGAAAATTTTGCGCAAAATTACAGGTTTCACAGCGAAGTAGATTTATGTGGAAGTCACCCATAACGTAAATAGGTTTGCCAGAGACAGCATGTTTCTCAATTGTTTCTTTAAATAGACTTGAAAACGCTCTGGAGAGTTATGTTGTCTATAAATTACTCCACATAGCTATAATATTTGCATGTTTCGCCTGGATAATTTCAATCCAAAGTGCTGGAAAAGCCTCATTAGTAGTTTTTTCTATTATTTTATAATTTAAAGATTTGTGAATATTTGTGAACGTCGGTACGTTTTCAAAGTTATAGTTTGGTAACTAGGATTAAAATCACTTATTTCTATAGTTGATTAATTCTAGTTTCAGTGATACCAATTACGCTAAAACTGTAATCGAGCTCGTTTAGAAGATGTGATTGAAAATTTTCGATGTTCCTTTTCAAGCTCCTTATACATTATTGTGAAGAATAGAAAACCTAGCGTTGTTTATAGCTAGAGTAGAATTATTTTTTAATTGATCAAAGCTATGAGGTGTTGCACCGCATTATAAATTGCAATTGATTAAAGGCCAAGTTATCATCTGGTGCATTTAAATTAAATAGATCTAGATCATATAGACTTTTTAAACAGTCTAATTGCTTTTTAGTTGATAAATTTGAATTATTTTCAAATAGATTGGAGGACTGAATAAAGTTTACGCCGTAAAACGGCATTTCTTGAAATAGGTGTCTGTTTTGTTTAGCTATCTCTTTAGCAGTAGCCATTGAAATATACATAGCGAATTAAATCACACTTATCTGATTTGTCACAGTCGACATCGGCGTTGTATTGAAAACTTGTCCAAATCACTTTGTTGTTGAATCTTAATTGGCTGTGAATCTTCAGATTTTCGTAGATGTATTACAGAGTTCTTTGTCCAGCAAAATCTAAAGCTGTTGTCCTCTGACTTTTTTGCATGTGCGAAAAGCTGCTGTAACGTGGGGGTTAGATGATCAAATATAGCAGCATTCTGCAAAGATGTCTCTTGAGGCAAACCAACACTAACTGGGTCAATTTTGCGCATCTTATCATCAGTTGTTCTCGTGTAAGGCGTCGCACGGATTTGCAAACGATGGGTTTTGCCTGATTGCTGTTAGGATTTCTTGTTGCCACTCGATGAGCAATATCGATATCCAGTATCGACGCATTAACACCCATAGCTTTGAAGATTTGTTCACAAAGCTGTCTAGTCTCAATCGCCGACTCTTTCGGTTTAAGCTCAGGTACACCCATCAACTTGATGTTGTATGCATAGCTGTATTGCTGAGCTTGGTCAATCGCAATTGAAAGGCTATCTACCTTGGTAGCTATCTCTGTAAGGCGAGTACTTAAACGAGAGATCTGCTGTTTTGTTGATAAGCTAAGTCATTTTTGGTCATCATATTCGTTGCTGAGATATTCTAAGCTTTTCTCAGTTTCTTTGTGTGGCGTCGTACAGTTGCTTTTTGTTAGAGTCGTTCTATTACTGCTAACTTCTTCTTGCAGCTTCATGATTTTTCCTTTTAAAGAATCAACTTGACCTTTCAAGTCATCCTTCTGCTTTTTAAGAGACTTGAGTGTGTCCTTAGACATATCGATTAAATTGTAAGGTAGGCTTAAGAAAAGAGTGTGAAGAGCTCAAGAAACACGCTATTTTCAATGCTTAGAGTAAGGTTGTTCTTTAGCGCGAAGACATTTGACCGCAGTGTTCGTTTAAAGTGTCACCGAGACGAAGTTTTTGTCCCCAATTTTTTTTTCATAGTTGTAAAGTACTCATAGTTATTAGGTACTGAACGAAGTTTCAGACGAAAATTCTTAAAAGCGACTCTGTAATCACAAGTTAAATTCTCAAATTGGACGTCCGCCATTAAAGTTATTTTATGGCATAAGACGGAGTGTGACGTCATTTTCTTAACACTACAGAGTGTCGTGTTGAGAATCACTATAGCGCACTAGTATAGTTATACACACGTGAAATCTTTAAATTGGTTAAAAAATTACTATGCCGTCAGAGAGCTTTGGTTGGGTATAAGATGTTGGGTATAAACTCAAAAACTATACTGTCCGTAACGTCTTTCTTGGATTATAAAGTTTCGATACACTTCTGGGAAAGAAACGTCGATAATCTGCGGGATAAGCTCACGTCTGCGTGCAACAGCAGCTAAAGGAGATCTGCTCTTTACTGGATTATTTAAGGATGGGATTGCTCCACGAGCTAGTATTTCACGAGTAGAACCTGAAAAAACAAAAGCACTTACTGTGAAACAAATGAATGCTATCAAGACCAATGTTAACCATTGATTGTGCGCGTCTTTACCCAACCAACAATTGGCACTTTTGTTGGTTTTCCCTGAGTCTGTTATCCTCACCAAGACGGAGTGTGACGTCATTTTCTTAACACTACAGAGTGTCGTGTTGAGAATCACTATAGCGCACTAGTATAGTTATACACACGTGAAATCTTTAAATTGGTTAAATGCCGTCATGCCGTCAACGCGATGTGTTGTGCAGGACTGCAGTAATGAATCAGACGCTAATGCAGGGATATCCTTGCATATAAGTCCAACAAATAAACAAACAAGAGCAAGTTGGGTCCGATTTGTTCGAACAAAGCGCGCAAACTTTAACCCGCCAGACGAAACACGATCCATGGTTTGTTCTGAACACTTTACTGCGGATTGTTTTCAACGTGCTTACCATACAAAGGGAGATACGCGCCGACTAAACTTAGGAGCTGCGCCAACTGTGTGGAAAGCCAAATCCAAGCTTTTTGAGGACGAATGTTCACCAAGACAGCGCCGCAATGTAAGTAAATATATGCATGTACTTATTAGTACTATTAGTAATCTATTACTCATTTACTAAGTAGACCAAGTTAATTTATTTTTTCTTTGCCTTATTGTTAAGATTAAAAAAGATATTTTTCAAGAAGAAAATAGCACTACCTGGAAAATATCTACCCTACGGTATGCATTATTCAAGCAGAAAACCTACGCTAATAAAAGTAAAAAAAAAACAGTGGTCTTATAGTAAGATACATAGAGCTTAAATCACAACTCATATTATAATGCAACTTTTTTAGGTTTCAAGTCCTATCAGCTCATTATACTCTAATGATTCTGCATTGCCAATGACTCCTAACACAACACAAAATGAGGTATAACCTATTCTTTTGTGCGTACAAAATGTGTGCGTACAAAATGTGTGCGTTGTATGAGTACAAATATATGATACCGCGCGTTGTTAGAAATATATACATAAAAATGTGATAAACGTGCAAATCATTTTATTATTGAGGAACTTGATGAGCTTGTTCAATGTAAAACCTGCAAGGAGAAGGAAAGTATAATTCAAAAAGTGGAGAACAAGATCACTGAGGAATATGGAAAAAAAATTTACAAAGAACCAAGAAAAGTGGGTTGATACTTTTGAGACACTTGGGGAAGAAACTAAGGAAAATAAATGCAGTAAGTAAATAGAATAAATTACACTACATAGGAAAGTAAAAGTACATACAGGCAATATAAAAACTAAATTACTTGTCCTAAGTAATTGTTATCTATGCTTTCCATTTACAAAAGTGAATATGACAAGGCTGCTGATGACAATGACTCAGCACCAAAAGAAGAGTGAGTTTAACACAGCACAACCTATAACATTGAAACACATTTTGATAGCAAGTCTAGATTATTATACATGATCATACATGATTATACATGTTCTACTCTTTTATTTAAGGCTATCCCATAAAGGAAAGAATGAGAGAGAAGAACCCAAAGGCATTGTTTTCCTTTCGCAGCTACTGTTGCTATTTCAACATTGCCACAGATGTTTCTCTTCAAAACCTGATGTATCTGTCACTCGATCTGGAACCATGCTCACCCTTGAATCAAAAGGTAAACTATGTAATGAGACTATTACTTGGAAGAGTCAACCCCACCTTCTTGGTAAATTTCCTGCTGGAAACATTTTGTTGAGTTTTGGAATTCTTTCTGCTGGGGCATCTACCACAAAAGTTCTTAGAGTATTTAAGCATATGGGACTGTTAGGATACAATGAAGTCACATATTACTACCATCAAAGACATCTTCTCATTCCATCAATTATTTTATACTCGCGTTCCTATCAAAAAACAATTTTGGATTCACGAAATGGTAAAGAAGTCATTTTGGCTGGACATGGAAGGCATGATAGCATGGGCCACTCAGCAAAATATGGTACCTATACAGTTTTTTGTTGTACAATTGGGCTAATAATCCACATTGTACTAGTCCAGGTAGCATAGTGCACTAATAAATTTTGAAAAACCAACACCTTCAATGACAATATCATAGTTGAATTGAGTTATTGGCAGATGGAGAAAAGCATGTGTGCGACACTTTTACTGGGCAGCCACATCAACGCACTCAGGAATTGGAGAAGTAAAATGGGCTCAATTTGAGTCCTTTTTTTCACGTGTAACCAATGTTCACAAAGGTCTCCCAAACAAGATATTCAACAAATGTGCCTATAGTGATGTAATAAAGCCAGGTGTTTGGTTAACTAAGGGTAAGGATGGGCCCCTATACCTGGTAAAACATTTACTAATTTATCATTAATTAAACAACAAACCCGTTAAATTTTTTTATGTGGATCTTTAGCTCTGGAGAAAATGAAAGATGCTCTTTGTTCCACCAAAATGGTTAAGGCTATCAAACAGGCATCCTTTGTGGCCCAGACTAGTTGTCTTGAACGTTACCATTCTGTAGTCAATCAATTCTCGTCAAAAATGACTCATTTTTCATACTCTGGGATGCTTTATAGGTTAGATGACTACTAAGTACAATAACTATGACTTTTTCTTTAGTTCTCATTCCAGTAAATATCCATTTGATAAATGTTACAGATCCATTCTCGCTACATTACATTTCAATCACAACCTGCGACGTGAAAATAAGCTAGACCAGAATGGACAACATCGTCTGCGAGTAACCTACATGAAATATAAAGAGGTAGAAGAAACAGTTAGACATTTACGGGAAAAACAAGACTTTAGTATGTTGTTAATATTTTACTATAGTAATTTATTTAGTTTTTTACTAAAGCTGTTACCTTGCTATCATAAGTTGTATCTTATTTTATCTAGCTTATGTAGCAGATATCTATTATCAACTGGTCACAACCCCCTGAAAGGAAGTAGAGATGAAAGAAAAGGAATTGAAGGAAGAAAACCCCGGTTCTCTGCATTCGATGCTGTCTCAAAAACAACCTAGACATGAAGTGATTGATTTATTTCGAGCTCGCAAGAGGAAACACAATTTTGATTGCCCGCCGACATGTATGTACAGGTAATATTTCAACTCCCTATGCACATACGCATACCGTAAGTCGGCGTTCCGCATAAATTATTGACTATAAATGTTTTTTATAATATGTTAGAAGCCGAGCTCCAGGCATTGTTGAAACCAAAAAGAGCTGCTCGTGGAAGGAAAGCGCCGAAGTGCTCAAAATGTGGGAACGCAATGAAAGGCCACAAGAGAGGGTCATGTCCAGGAGCGGCAGTAAATACCAGATCAAACATCTTCGCCTTCTTCGAAGCCCTTATATTCTTGGCCTTCAGGGTTGGGGAACGTTTTCCTGATTACATTGTAGCAGCACGCGGGCAAAGGAAGATGTCTCGAGCTCCCTGTAAAATGCCATACAAGACGTACCAACTGCCTGTAAGATACTGCGCGCAAAAACCTGTAAATAAGTATTAATTCATCACGTTAACTCACAAGTGATATTTACCATTAAAGTTAGAATATTGAAACATCAATGCAAATCTTACTCTGCTCTAGTCTTTTGTCCCTCACGAAACACAGAAGCATAGTTCCTGCGCCCTTTTGTTTTTAAGCCTAAAGCAGCATGCTCCAGAACAGATCTCGTTGAGTCCTGGGTGTTTTCTTATACACTTGCTGCTTTCTTCTGTCACGGCATGCCTGAATTTCCATACAGCAACGACACTCTTCATGCTTTACTACCAAATCCAATGAATAGTTGCCACACTTACACCTAATAATCAGAACGTTAATTATGTAAATACCACTAACGCATTCCTGTCGCAAACGCTTTTGCTTTGCTCAATTGAAACAAATAGATGTTAAAATACACTTACCAAGAAGCAACCTCGATCTCAGCATTAAAACGCTGCTGCCAAATACTGGCATTTTGCTCTTCTTCGGCCACAATTTGCTCGTACTGTGCTATTTCTTCAGGCGAAGCAAGAGGTTCTATATTGTCGTCGTGAGGTAGAAATTCTGAATCAGATTCGCCCGAAATTGCCGTATAGTACTCCGACGATTCGCATAATGATTCTGTTTCGCTCCACGAGTCAGACGAACAACTAGATGCTGCTGAATTCGATATTTTTTTCTTTTAGAGCTTCCCTGTTAAGCTGTTTATTATAAGCGCAATGGCGATTGTGTCGCGTTGTGTTAAGAAAATGACGTCACAACCTCTTAAATACTAGTGGCAAATATTTTAATGGCGGACGCCAATTTCACCACTTTCGAAGGCTTTTATCAGCGGGACTATTTGTTCGAATCGAGCAAAATTTTGAATACTAGTTAATTATCTATATCTTAATTATTTAGACATAAAATTTGGACAAAATTCGAAGGTCAATTTTCATCTCATGGTGACACTTTGACCCAACCTGATAGATCATTTTGAGTTCGCAAACGATCAAAATTTACTTGAAATGCGTACAAGCAAAAACGAAAAACATTGTAAATAACTGTTGAAAACATGTAGCTATAATATCACTATAATAACGTCATCATTTTGAAATGCTAATAAAATCCACTTGGTTTAGTGTCCTTACTTTTTATCAACAATCATTTTGTAGTGATTTAAAAGAGATTTAGCCATTAACTTTGGAATTTTGGGCAATGACCAAGGATTTTTTTACCATTTGCTTACGTCAGCAAATTTTAAATCGTCTATAACGGCGAAATGAAAGAGATAAAGAGCGAGAACTCTTCAGATCTGTACTCTCCATACTCGAAAGTACTAAGTTATTATACAATTATTTAGTTCCACTGGGTGCACTGCGGAATTTGTATCCTAGGCTGTTTTCCACTTCACGGCAAACGGCCTATTTGTTTTACCAAGGGATTTTCTCCTTTTGGACTATTCACAATGTTCAGATCTGATATACACACGATCCTGACATAATGGGTCCTATTTCCCATGAAACGTTCGCTCACTTGGCGTTGTGTGTCTCATGACACTACTGGCGCAACACGAGAGACCGGGATCTTTACGGAAGGACACTGTGTGTTCCTCTTTACTTAAACCTTCAAAAACTTGATATGGATGTATTCTTTAATGACCTTTGTGTTCACTGTATATATAATGTCAGTTAGCAACAGAAAAGTTAGGTGCAGAACGGACCAACATGGAGAGCTTTGGTTGGGTATAAGATGTTGGGTATAAACTCAAAAACTATACTGTCCGTAACGTCTTTCTTGGATTATAAAGTTTCGATACACTTCTGGGAAAGAAACGTCGATAATCTGCGGGATAAGCTCACGTCTGCGTGCAACAGCAGCTAAAGGAGGTCTGCTCTTTACTGGATTATTTAAGGATGGGATTGCTCCACGAGCTAGTATTTCACGAGTAGAACCTGAAAAAACAAAAGCACTTACTGTGAAACAAATGAATGCTATCAAGACCAATGTTAACCATTGATTGTGCGCGTCTTTACCCAACCAACAATTGGCACTTTTGTTGGTTTTCCCTGAGTCTGTTATCCTCACCAACCAGCCTCGTTTTGTGTCATTTGATGCCAACAGAACTAACTATTTGCATCTGTGCAAAGCTTGGTAGTGAAGGCAATAGCGTTGGAGAAAATTTCGATCAATGGTGTTCAATAAAAAGCTTGGTTATTTTGTATTGAAGCATTAATATAACAAAGGTTCATAGTATTTGAATCTTATATAGTTTCATGAGTCCAATCTTAAATACAATGCGTTAGACCTTGTAAAATCACTATTTTACAAAGCATAGATACCTGTACTGCATAGATACCTGTACTGTAATTTATATATTACGTAGGTATTTGTAAAATAACAATAATAACATTCATATTGTTCTTTCCTAAAATGCTTTTCACACACATACCCGTTCCCGCTATTGATTTGTCGACGCAAACTCTCGTCCACAACACGGTCGTTCGTGATCACGCTTATCTAAGCTTCGCTTGTTTCCTTTGATAATTCATCTGTCTCTGCAAGAATTTTAATGATTCACGCTACACTGTGCTTTCGACCTGTCGCGCAATCATATATGGAGCAATTTGCTCCTGGCATCGCGAAAAAATCGTCGAAATACGGTGATTTTAAGTTTCCTCAGCTAGATTTGTATATATGTAGTATATAAAGGCCTTCTCGAATGCACTTTGGTTCCCACGTGACCAAAGAAAATGAGTTTTTTAGTCACGTCATAGTACCTTCCAAACGCGTCCATTATATTTTAAAATGTGTTTGTGGATTGCCAGAAACTTGTGAGAAAATTTTTTCTGTTCGAGCCACACTTTCTCCACGTTCATTATATCATGAATTAGCCTGCATTATATAGATTGCGTGAGATAAACTGTAGCAGACTGATTCATTACCCTGTACGCATCGTACTTTATTATAGACCACATTACTAGACCACCATTGACATCATGATCGTTTTCTAAAAGTTAAAATGTACAAAGACTTAGCGTTTATTGCAATTAAATTAATTAAATTCATCCCAGTCATCCCTGCTCCGAGGTAGTATTTACTTTATGGCCGCTCGCTTGGGGCGTATCGACAATATTTTAATGTGACTGGCTATTTTTATGTAAAATGATTTTTTTTCTTAATTTTTTAGAACGTCTTCGAAAAAGGGAAGGTATGTTCAGACAAATTTTTGGTAACCATTTATTATTTTTTTTATTATTTTTTTAACAGAAATGTAATTGGGCTGAAAAATATTACTTGATTTATACAGTGCACTAGGCTTTGTGTGGTTATTTACGAATAATGAATTTTTTTTATCTTGACGTTGATGTAAAATCGCATACGTCAGCCTGCATTTGACAGAGGCGTTTTGTGGATGTGACACAACTCTCAAGCGAAAAAGTCAGGTCTACAACAATGCCGCCCATTCTTACTATAGGTGTAGAAGCCGAGAACGAACGCAATAACTGTTGAGGATTTTTCATTACCTAAATCAAAAGCCTTAACTAGGAACGTTCAGACACATGACCAGATATAGTCAATAAACGTAGTTAATCATAGGCGGCGGAAGATTTGCATTTTTTTGGGGGCGGGGCTTAACTTAGATATTTTAAGTTATGTTTTACCGACGATGGGAGATTAAGATTTCAAGCTGCGTGACCTAGGTTTCTTCGTGAATAACGTAAGGTACTCTGCCTCTCGAGGCCCCACCATGCTTAGCGCTGAGCGAGAAAATTTTCGAAAATATGAAGCCTTAGATCGCCGGAAATGGCGTTTTCAGGGTCGTTTTAACATTTATGATTTCGGTTTTCCGACACTTTTTGCCCTACCCAGTTATCACGATTGTTTGACAAAATCGCCATTTTTAAACCCCTAACGGCGTAACCATTATAGATACGCCCGGGGGTACATACGCTATGATATAGCACATCATCGTCTCCTGGGAACAAGAGTGGTGTGGCGAATGGCGATGGTGTTGGTACTCGCCTTCCACGGTCCCAGCCCCTGATTAGTTAATCTATAATTAGGAACTAATGGGTAAAATGACGAGAAGTACGAAGTATGACTGAGTAATGACTAATTTTAACTAATGAAATAAAATAAGAACAATAAAAAACCACAATGTAGTACACTACATACAGTATACTGTCTAAAGTGTTGACTGTCTAGAGAATCGGTTACTCTATAATCTATATACTACAGAGTAATGAGTGCTAATTTAACACTGTTTGGCTGTTAGATGACAATATGGTAACTCGAATGGTCAATGAAGAAATTTATGGACAGTTGACAGCTTCCTTGTCAAGGACTAGCCCAAGAGCCAAAATAGCACTTACGACGTTCATTAACAGATAAGGGAACTCCTTAGCAATGCTTGATAAATCAAGTTGATCAGTTCTTTCTTTGTGGATGTGCATAACAATAAGATGAATAAGTCGTTTCTGAGTCATGGTGGTGCGTAAATAATTTTTAATCTTCGCAGAGCGGAGAAGCTTCGTTCAACGGTAGCACGGCCATCGGAACAGTTAAATAGATTCGAAGCAGTCTGTCCACCTGTTGTAATATTGTTTACTATGTGGACTGGCGTTGAAAAGTTATACGATAGTGCCAACAGAGGTTACTTTTCTTACACCCAATTTGTGTTCTACGTTACCAGTCCTAAGCAAGTCAGGAAGCATGCGCAGTTGAACGGCTAATCTATCGAGGTCTAGGCCTTTTCATATAACTCTGAGAAATTTTCTGGCACCAGGACCGTATTGTCATTAGAAGGCCGTCATAAGCAATTTCTCAGTATCTTTGAAAACTGACAAAGAAGGCTGGTGGAATCTGCGTTCTAGCTCACTTATGAGCAGATCCAATACTTGAAAATATTGTTGACGAAAATAGATTTCGGGTGACGTAAATATTATAGAATTAGCTCGGCTCAGTTTAGGAGGATCGGTCAGATTCTTTGATTTGCTCAGGGTCGTTTGGTAAAATTCCGAAAATGCTACATCTGAGCGTTGCCTTGTCAGAAATGATATTGCTTGAGCGACAGACCTACAAACGTCCTGGGCATTGAGGTCATGACCCTGTAACACTTTGGAGACTTCTTCAGTAGCACTAAACACCAAATATGATAAACAAAGTCCGAATAATGTTTCAAACTTCTCCATTAAAGCAGTATATCCGGACGCATGCGTCGCTGAATCTCTAGATTCGTTACTCACTTGTTCCAGTTCTGTGCAAATGACGTCATAGTTCTTTAAGATGGAGTTAATCGCACTTGTTCGAACAGTCAAACGGGTTGGACAGAGTGGCTTTAGCCCCGGCACGTCCACATTAAATTCTTCTTGAAGATGCTTGAAGATTCTAAGGCGCTTGGGTGATGCAAGTATTATGGTAGTAAAGCCTGAGGTAAGATTAAGAGCATTCTTTACAGCTAAGCACTGGGGACAATAGTTTTGCAAACACAGATTGAGGTTGTGTGCCAAGCAGTGAAGGAAGAGTGCTAAGGGTTGCTCGTTTTGGATACACTTGGCAACGCCCTTAATTGATTTGGCCATATTTGCAGCTCCGTCATTTGACTGTCCACGGCATTGGTTCAATGGAAGAATGTTAATTGTTCAGCAGTAGTGCTCTCTACATCAACCATTCGAATGAGATCTCCAAAAATATTGTATTCAGGGTCCACCCAGCGTAATGATATTGCAAACTGTTCAGCACCACTTAGGTCTTTGGTTTCATCTGCAATTATTGAATACCATTCTGCAGCACGAACTTCTGCAAGTAGTTTTCTCAACAACTGCATGTACATTAATTCAACCAATTCATTTACGATGTCATGTGATCTATAGTCTCCTTTCTTTAGCCAAGCCTCCAGGCCAGGATCGAACATCTTCATCTCGACATTTAAGAATTTGATAAAGATTTCCTTCTTCTTCCTTATGTCCGCGAATGGCTGATCCTTGTCTTAGAAGCAATTTAAAAGATGATAACAGCTTCATGAGGATTGTTCGTTGCTCAGCTTGTGCTATGTGAAGACTTGCTGAAAGAAGCGATGCTACTGAACCTTTTAATGAAGTTTGATGGGAAAATAGCGCCTGCCTGTCAGTGTGACCAGATGTGGTAATTTCATTACTACCGTGGTAATTTTCGTCATTTTTATGATAATTGTGGTAATTTAAAATTTGTGGTAATTACTACGGTAATTTTTTAAATTGTGGTAATTAATCTAAAAATAGTTAAAATCATAAACTTCAAACCACTTGCTGTCTAGTTTTCCCTTTTTTGGCAAAAAATAATTTATTCAATTGGTCATGCGGATCGGAAGTTGTACTTACGAGTGTACTTACGGACTATTCCGAAGGCATTCGACCCGTCAGCGGTCAGCTTTATCGGCGCAGTTCTGCAATTTTGGTGCGAACATTGCATGCAAAAGAATGCAAAAGTACTCAAAACGACAAAAGCTAATTATATCAAAAGGGTTTCAAAAGGGTTTCAAAAGGGTGGAGATGGTTAATTAACTGATCCGCTGGTAAGAAATACCGTGGTAATTTTTTGCCCAATGTAGTAATTTTATGTGGTCGGATGTGGTAATTGCCTCTAAAAAAATCTGGTCACACTGCTGCCTGTGCAAAAAGCTACCCTCATGCTCACGAAATTTCTGCAAAGCATTTTTCCAATTATCAAATCCGTCCTCAGTAAAAGCAGTAGCAGTGGCACGTTCAGTTTTTTCAGTGATGATGAAGCTTTTCGACAGTAGTAACAGAATACTTTGCCCCTTCTCGTGCAAAATGATAACCAGCTGTATTCTTTAAACCAGTTTGGAGAGAATGACAGATTTTGCTGTCCTTGCCTTTTACTAGTTGAGTGAACAGCAACATCAGGGTGGTATGGATGTTTGAGATCATTTTCGCAGCACTCAAATATGCAATCCTGTTCAGTGACACAACATCTTTCTTAGCCCCCCCCCCATTTCACTCGTGTTTGAAGTTTTGTTTTTTGGGGGGGGGCTTCAGCCCCCCTAACCCTTCTACCCCCCCCCCCCGGTTCCACCGCCTATGTGGTCAATACTGTATGCAAATAATGACTGTTTATGAGCACAATGGTAAGAATATTTTCATGAGGTGAAATGTGATATATTCCAACCGCATATTGTATAATGTGGTCAAGTTTTATTAAAATTTGTTCATAGTAGAGTTTTCGTCGCAAAAGACTGCTCTTAGACCTCTTTCGTTCATTCGCTCAAGTTTATTCCTATCACTGGACTTGAAATGCCAGACAAGACTTCCGTCATGAAAGTATGGCACAAATGCTGCCTTGTGAGTATGCAGTTTTATTGTAGTGGATATCAATTTTCTGAGTCTCATGAAGAATCTGATTCTCTTGCTGGTATTCCTACAAATACATGACACATGATCTGAAAAGTTCAATTCTTTATCCAAGGTGACTCCAAGTAGCTTCATCTGGACTAATACTTGATTGTCACTGTCTACCTTTGTAAAATCACTTTTACCTTTAGTCATCATCATAACCAGATATGTACTCAGGTTTCCTTCTACAGGTAGGTAGTTCGCCTTACACCTCTAACTCGTAATCTTGCCATTTTTCTGCAAGACCTTTGTCGAGTCCTCAATTGTCTCATTTGAAGAATAAACCTGATGGTCATCTGCATACCTGTACATTGATTGTTGCAAAATCAAATTCTCATAAAACAGATCGTTTTGATAAATATTCCACAAAACTGATCTCAAAGAGGAACAATCAGGGCAATCAGAATTTAATGAACTGAAAAACAAATAATGAATGTTTTTATTCGTGCAATGTTAAGAATATTTTCATTCGGTTAAAAATGAAATGTTCCATTCGGTAGGCGAGGCGATAGCCGAGTGAAAATATTCTTACCATTGCACGAATAAAAACATTCATTATTTGTATAATAATAACCGGCAAATCTTTCTCAACCTCAGATGCTTTGACAGTGATAGTAAGTGTTTAGCGGACTGACAGTAAAGTCGTTTTAATTTATTAACTGAACGTATGTTTCAAACATCGGTCATCCTTGTAATCAGAACTACCCTCATAAATCGCAGGAATCTTCCTTATTTCGTGAAATGTTAAGTTGTCCGCCATCTTGAATATTTGTGGATATGCACGATACGTCACAACAGGGGTCACGCGATTTTTTTTTCTTACAACACAATGATTAATATGCTCTTATAACCGCATGCACGGTAGGTGCTCCGGATTTCACCTTAGCCAATCAGATGTGTTGCATCCTCAAAAAAGCGACTTGAGAAGGAAAGTATTTTTCAATATATTCGGCAAGATGCTGTCACGTTTCGTCGCCATCTTGGCTTTAGATTAACCAGACGGAAAAAATTCTTGCAGTCAGAGTGGGTTATTATTCTAATTCTACCAGCTATTTTAATCAGCCTCGACTAATCCTGCTTTCTGGAAATGTAAAACTGAATCCAGAAATTGTAGATCGGCAGGGCGAATGTAATATAAAGAACATAAAGATAGCACATCTGAACATTCGTTCGCTGAAGAACAGGGCTCGTTGTATTCAAATTAAAAACCTGATAACTGAAAGCAATTTCGACACTTTTACTATATCGGAAACATGGTTAAACAAACCAGTTTATGACTGTGAGATAGCAATTCCCGAGTATGTTTAATATTGTCTTGATAGACTGGTCAAAACTCGTGGCGGAGTATGTGTGTTGGTGAAAGAATTCTATAAAGTTCAACCTCTCGACAAACTATCATCAATATCAAACGCCGGTTTTCACCAATTCTGGCTTAGTGTTCAGATTCAAATTCATAAATCTTTTATTATCTGCACAGCATATAGAGCCCCAGACTGTACTCTATATTAATTGTTTTGATGAGGAATTTACAGAATCGTTCGTTTAAGCATCTATGTTGAAAAAAGACAATTAGCTATATCTTTAGTGATTTGAATTGTAATGTATTAACAGCAGCGATAGCGGTGCTAAGGCTCTATTAGACTTTTGTTCGTCGTTTAACCTCAAACAATTAATAAATAAACCGACAAGAATAACTGAATAATCTAAAACTTTGATTGATGTTGTTTTGGTCACAAAAAAAAAACATGGTTAAGAATGCCGGCGTGACACCGGTCTCTATCAGTGATCATCATTTGGTGTATATAACCCTCAATTTCAAGAAAATTTTCGCTAAACCAGTTTACATATCATATCGCAGTTATAAACACTATAACGCCGATTCGTTCGTACAGGATATATGACGTTCCGTGGGCAGTTATAGATGATCTTGATGATATTGAGGACAGGCTGAATGCCTTTCATATGCTTTTCAACTCAATTCTTGACTAGCACGCCGCTATTCAACGTGTTAAGCTGAGGACCCACCTTAGCCCCTTCGTAACAGATGAGATAAAGGTATTAATGCAAACTAGGGATAAGTGGCGTAGACTGGCCGAGAAAACCAATAATTCCAATGCCTGGTCAACATATAGATTGTTAAAGTGCGTAGTAAAGTGAGAGTTGAGAGAGGCCTAGAAGGAGTATGTTACGAAACAAATAAAAGAAAACCCTAATGATTCGGGCTGTTTATGGAAAGTCATTCGCTCATGCCTTCCAAAGAAAGCAGCTGACGTCAAAACGTAGATATATTAAGTAAAACGTTTTTGTGAAACGTTATCACGCAATTGCTGACGTGAGAGGACGGAGATATTTTAGACTAGAAAAGCTTACTTGTGATCAGCTATATTTCCGAGTATTTTAATACTATTTTTGATGATAAATTGCGTTTTGTTACACTGGTGGCAGCGGAAAACGATGGAAGAACAACAAGAGCTAAGGTTAGAAGTTCAAAGACGTATCAAACTTGTCGAAGAGACGCAGAAACCGGATGAAGAGACAAAGCCATCGACGGCGACAACGAGTTTTGCTATGATTCAGCCAAATAACTCGAAAGCGAAGACAGATAATTACTCTGACGGCCCATGGGGTGAATGGATCAGCCATTTCAAGTTATGTGCCGAGATTAACAACTGGAATGATGCTCAATGTTGTCAACAACTAGTTGTTTCTCTTTGAGCCAGAGCACAACGAATTTACTTGTTTTAAGTTTGACAGTTTTAACAACTTTATTGGACTTAGCCAAATGGCGAGAGTACGAACGGGACTCAAAGACCCTTCCAAGGCACTCTCCCAATAACAATAACATTACAATAAACAAGAATAACATTTAAAAGTACACAATAACATAAACTAATAAATTACATTATATGGAAATACACGCAAGGACACAGGAAGTGTCTTATCTCAGAGGTTAAACTTCATACCAATGAAATCACAACTCACAGTTAGGAATATCAATAAATGACTGATGGAAATGGAAGAAAAAAAGGAGGAAACACACCTACCAGGGTCCATTGCAGTCGGAAATCATTTTTAAAAGCAAAATGACGTCAATGAAGAGCAAGCGTAGGAGACGGGGTTATTTAGTTTAATTGTCCTAGGTCTTTTCACGGCATCTTTCAATCATATTTGTGATAGCCGCAATGCATTCCGGTAAAGTGCACATGCCGCCATCCCATCCGCCACACTCGAACAATGCTTTAACACCTGCTATGTGCTTACATAATATTTCATTTCACCCTATGGCAGGAACAACTGCGACATAATGACCAAGAACAGGTCACGTTCACATCAAAAGTAACTGTCAATAAGTCTAAGTATGTTTTTGATAAAAATGTCTTAAACGAAACAATAATACGAAAGTCATCAGGTGATGCTAATGTACAAATACAGTTCCAGAGAGGAACAATTCTGTTGAAGAAGGAGGACTGGAAGGTACTTGTTTTACACCTTGGAACTTTAAGTACAAGCGATTTTTACAATGACGGGTACGAGTATGATTTACAAACGACACAAAATCTAGAACATTTAAATTATAAAATCCATGTAATAATTTATAGAAATATGTGAAATCTTTTATCTCCCTGTCGTATACCAAAGGCAAGAGATTTAGGCTTAGTAATCTTTCCTTGTAGCTCATGTCACCTTTCTTTCAACTTTTGACCTGATGGTAAAAGCACTTCAAGCTAAGATTCAGCCCGAGCAACAACGAAAAGTGCACAAGCTATCCTTCAGCGCCAGAAGAGGAAAGAATGGCGAGGGCCGAGGGGATCGTGGATTTGGCAACCAACCTGAGACAACTTGCTGCCTTGGCATATCAAAACACTGAGCAGTTTAAACACATCGTTGAGCAGTTTATCCGCGCACTTGACACCAAAGAATAGCGTGTTGGCATGAGTAAAAGTGACCCAAAGTGGATGAAGCTGTAAACGTTGCCTTAAGGTTGGAAAGTATCCATCTTGCTAAAAATCAAAATAATGTAAAATTCAATATGCCGGAAATGGTGAGGAACCATGGCAACGAGACGGCGGGCGCCAAAACAGAAGATGAGCCAATACCAGCTTGGGCGAAGATATATTTTCATCAGCAAGTGCGCCTGTTGGAAAGGATGAATTCTTTGGTTATGGATAATTCCAAACCCAAACAGAAGAAAGCTGACGTTCAATGCCATAAATGCGGCAAATATGGTCATTACGCTTGAGAATGTCGATTAAGTGCATCGAGTCAGGGAAACGCCAAGATCTCGTCCGCGCCGCAGACTGTACACACAGGAACCCCAGAAATAAGCAAGATAGGCCAGTGCAACGGACGACAGTACAATATTTGTAAACTCTCGTGTAAATGGATATTACGTGAAGACTTTGTTTGACACTGGGGCTGCCGTGACCATTATGCACGTGGATTTACTTGCTCGAGTAAGTAGGAAGGAGACACAAGTTAGGCCGGTGACGAAAACAATTCTGGGAGCAAACAACACACCTTTAAACGTTACTGGAAGTGCCAAGGTAGACATTTCGGTGTCTGGTACTACAGTTCGTCACGAAGTTCTAATTTGCAATGATGTCTCGCAAGTTATGCTAATTAGCGTTGATTACCTAAAACCTCAACGACTCGTGGTTGATTTTGAAAAAACAATTTGAAAATTGGCCAACATGAGAAAACTTTGTTGGATTCTAACGATCGTAAAGTTTGCCGAGTTACTATTACAAAGTCTGTCGTCATACCAGTTTATACAGTGGCTAAAGTTTCATGCAGAGTGGAAAATGTTCTGGGAAATGTTCTGGCGATGCTTGGGTGTTAGAGCCCACATTGAGCTTCGAGGAACGTTAAAAGCGGCGGCAAAATTTAAAGACCAAGAGATACCAGTTTGGCTTTTTTAATTAACACCAATGGACAAACGCATCTACAAGGGAAGTAGTGTCGGACAGCTTTTTCCGTTCAGAATTTTGAAGTTCTTTCCTCTGGAACACCCTATTCGTCCTTCTTTAGAACCAAAACACGGTTAAATGACGTGTTGCCATGGATTTAGCGCTTCGTAATGGTGAATACAAGGAGCGAAGTGGAAATCAAGTATTCAATGGCCCACAGGCTAACGTAATGAATTAATATAAACATACGTTTCAATCGAATATATTTTTGTATTTACGTTCAGTGATGCTTGTTGATGGGGATATTAATATCTTTAGTCCAGCTGTATAAAAACCGAGTTACTTCAGCGCTGGTCGGCGGCCAGTGTTCGACGCCACGGTGTAACAAAGCGCATGTACATTCACGTATTCGCTGCAAGTCGCTGTAGCGTCTTCAATATTGAATATTTTTCGCTCAAAACCGGTAAATATCTTGGGAAAACGATAGCGATTCATTCAGTGGTATTTTGAGGAAGATACAATGAAGGATGGCATGGATTTTCGCAGCGAAAGTCAAAATAATTTGTAGTAATTAATATTTCGACGTAAACAAAGTTAACGCGCAATATTTTAGATTTCGCTGTATTTTTTTTAGTTTCTAGTATTTTCGTATGAAGCTTAGCTTAAAATGTAGAAAAAATGCAGCCATATTTTTGGTGTTATTTTAAAACATATATGTACTATTTCGGCTGAGGTATCCCGGTATATATTATATGCATACCACAGTAATTGACTTTTGAATTGTGAAGTTTGCTGCATTTGAAAGAGAAAAAAAAACTCTTTTTATGCGTAGCAAACTTACAAACAAACGTCTAAATTGAAAGCTATTGAAATGGCGTTTAATCGGTGTTTATTTGGTGCAAATAGCTTATACTGAACCCGAGATACGGTTTCGCAAAGTCATCCGTCACTACTCAGACACTAGTGACCGATTTTAGCGAAGTGTTTGTTCATATGATTCATTTGCAAAATACCAGACGAAACACTTGCCTAACAAAATGTATTTTTTCAACTAACAACAAAATCAAAATGAATGCTCACATCAGCCGTGTCGGAGGCTAGCAAAATGTTTGAAACTTGAAGGCATTGTCATTGAATATATTCTATATTATAGCATGTTGACTCGATGTCTACATTTGACCTTCAGAAATCTATTACAAACTACATTTATAATACAAACAATATCCTTTTGATTTGCTATTTTGACAGCGAGCATCAGACGCGTTGTGTAGCTGCTTAGCTATATCAGCATGACGGCATCAACTATATATTATGGCCCTATATATAAACCTAAACGGGTTACGGTTCACTACTCACACTAGTCCGAAGGTTCACTAGTCCGAAGGTTCGCTAGTCCGAATGTTCACTAGTCCGAAAGTGTACTAGTCTAAAATACGCGCGGTGCTTTCGAAAAGTAATATATGAGCGAAAATTAATATATAACTTGTATAACCACACATCTTTTCAGTTATCCCGCCTAAAGAACATTCCTGACTTAACCAAGCACACCTATACTGTAAATACGTTGGTTATGGTGCCAGTTTTATACCTATATACTCGAAGAAAGACATTAGTATACTAAATTAAGCCTTGTCATACCTGTATGATGTGGGGAAATATATTATTTAGATACTGACTTGTATAGATCTGCTATCATGAGGTGCTAAACTACTCGGTTTTTTATGGAAGAATAGTTCGCGGACCACACCATTTGAAGAAGTGAGTTGCAAAGCTAGAAACAACGTTTCCTTAATTTTTCAATTGAAAAATCTAATATTAGTGTCAAATGTTTTTTCAGAAACTTTGCACTATCCTAGTATCCTTGGATCCCTAGTTTTGTGTTCGACTGGTTTGGTTAGTTAAAGCACCTGTTTATGTAATTTTAACAGCATTTATTGACAATTCTATGACTGCATTATTCAGAAAGCGTGCATCTTTAATGATTCCGACTGCGCATCTTTAATGAGTTTGTGCGAGTGGATTTCAAACATTGGTCATCCTGGTAATCAGAACTGCCCGCATATCAGCATATGACTAGCGCAAAAGTTAAAAAATTACTACTGTCTGTTTGACACTTTAAGTATTGTGTTAAGTAAAGATTTTTAAAATTCCGACAAAAATGTAAATTTCCGATTAGCAATTGGACGGATGGTCGGGGGGGGGGGCATTGGGGTGGTTTTGCGCCTCAACCCACAGAAATTTCTTTCACTCTGTGACTGTTTATTCTTATTCATTATTAATTTTTTTTTTATGTTGGAAAACGTCGGGAGGGTATGCTCAGGCTAAATTTGACAGAAATTTATTATTTTTAATGTTTTATCAGCAATTGAAGACATTTAATGCACGTGGGGTTTGTGCGACACTTTATGAGCAACTAGAAATTGTTGACCAAATTTAGTTGTCTGATTGCTTGTATTATAAAAAAGTTAGCTCTACAACAATCCCGCGCCCATTCTTATTCCAGAAAAATAAGCCCTAAATTGTAAAATAAGAAAATATCAATATATTGCTACACGAATCAACATACAATTTCCAAGATGTATTTTGCATGCCTGTCTTAAATGCCGTTTAACATATCTCTCAATCATTTAGTGTAATTGCTGAGGCAACAAGGGTATTATAAGTTCTACATGGCTCGCCAATCTAATTAACATTGACCTGCAACCAGTGGCTACAATGTACTACCCTGTATTAAACAGTTTTAAATGAACTGCGTTATACAATTCATCCGTAAATATGATAAAACTTTTATGCCACAAAAAAGTTAGCTCTGCAACAATCTTGCCATTTCTTGCTTATTAGTGAAGTTCAGCTTTGACTCAATCTATCTCAGCCAATCAGATGTGTTGCATCCTCCTAATTAGCCAATCAGGTTACTTGTAAGTCAGGAAAAGGTATTGGTAGTGGTAGTGGTAGTGGAAATTAAATGTGAACTTCGCTACTATATTCAAAAAAAGGCCCTACATGCTCTGGAATTAATATTCTTAGTGTTTGTACTACAATTAAAACTAACAATAAGTATCTGATATTTCACTAACTAAACCAAAATGACCTCCAGTCATTCGCAATCTTGGATATTCAAAACCTTCACAACACGATAAAAGTGTTGTTTGTCCTTTGTAATATCTCAGTTATTTGTATTAGTATTTCAGTAACTAAGCATGCTTCGAATATAAAGCATATGAACATTTGTCACCTGTATTGAAACATGTTGTCCACTTTCGATTTCCACCTGACTAGGGTGTTAAATTTCAGCTCATATCAGCAGACTTTGAGAAATGCCGAGCTCATCAGACGTTTTGCAAAGTGATGAAAATGAATGTACGGATTTGTGAGTGAGATTTAATGTATAGGACAGCGTAGCCAGAAATACAAAAAATGTGAATAAAATATGTGTACAGTGTATAATTGTATACACCATCGTGTGAAATATAGAAGTGATTTCATTTCTTTTCTCGACAGGTTTTAAAATATCTTTGCGTCAAAAGCAAACACACCCAATAATTTGAAATCAACTCTAATGTAACAACCGATTAAAAACGAAATTCGCTAGGCAATTGATTTTATTCAACCCCTCCCCCCCCCCCCCCAATTAACGTTCTAGTTATGGCCCTGAGTCCGAGGTAATATCAAAATTGCCTTTAGATTATTAAGACGAGGGTAAAGGGTATAACCTAATTGGTGTCAATTCGATAATTTAATGCTTGGTTTGAAATTAGAAAATAATCCTATGTGTTAACAATTGTCCGGTTATCTTGTATAAAAGCTTTTCGTGTTAGCTGCACATTGCGTGCTTAATATTAGTGAGCAGTGACTGGATCATGGTTTATCGAGTTCGAGTCAAATGGAGTACGTATTTTTTTAGACGGTACGAGAAAGTCGTTTCTCGCTAATGCGTACCAATGGTCGATATAAGTGATAAACTTATATAATTTAATTTTTGCCCCTATCTTTTTTAGAAAGCATGAGGTACTCAAAGGCGTATTATAAAGCTCTTGAAGACGGTGAAGCAAGAAATAATCGAATTCCAATAATAATTGTTGGTAGTGACAGGGTTGGTAAATCATCTTTGAGAAAGCATCTTTTAGGCTTGCCCTTCCACATTGCAGAACCAAGTACGAATGGCATCAAGGTCGACATCGTAGAGTTAACAGCTGAAAATGCGAAGGATCCGTGGGTAGCAATGGCAGGACGGTTTTTCACGAGTGCCGAAGAAGCAGAAGAAGAAACTTGCAAGAACGCGGCGAAGCATGTTTTGGATAAAAATCAAAAAGACAATGTACAATCCAATAGACATGTTCTAAATGCACTGATCTCCCCAGTTGAGAAAAGTAAATTAAAGAAAATACAAGAATTAAAGTCAAATGATTTTAGCAGCGAACAGCCTGCAGCAATTAAAGTGTTTGTTCATGACTTCGCGGGTCAGAGTATATTTTACGACACGCACTTCTGTTTCTTAAAGATGCTGTGTCCTTATGTGTTGGTTGTTGATGCAAGTCTTGACCTAGATGAACCCGCTCAGTCACGGTTCAAGTTCAAGTCAGTTGATGTCGAGCGCAAGCTCAATGATCCAATACTTGAGACCAACCTAGACTGTTTGTTGTCTTGGTTAACCGTTTTGGAGAAGCTAAGTGATTTCTTCAACGAGAATCACGAAAGAGCGGATCTAGAATTTAAACTACCACCCGTCGTGATTGTGCTGACCAATGTTGATAGATGCAAGGGGAACATTGACGAATCGGCTAGAAGGATCAAAGGCCTTTTGCGTCAGAAAGCGTTTCAAAATGTCCTCCCAGATATTTTCCGTATTGACAACACGTCGACTGAGAGAAATGGCAGTGAGATAAGAAAGCTTCGCGAGTTGCTTTACGAGCTCACCACGTCCATCCTGAAGAAACAACCCCCCATGCCTGTTCGATGGTTAAAGTTTGAAGGAGTACTTAGCAACATGATGCTTGAAGAGGGAAAGATGCACATTTCAGTTGAAGAGGCCCGTGAAGCAGCCAAGTTATGTGAAATCGACGACGCCGATGCCGCATTGAAATTCCTACATCACCAGGCTATAGTCGTTCATCACAGTGAAACACCAGTTGTTGTCCTCAGTCCACCATGGTTGATGAACCTTTTCACAGAAATAATTACAGTTCCACTGAAAGAAATTCCAAAAGATGCTCCCTTGTATGACCTGTTAGTAAGAAAGGGAATACTGATGCAACATTATATTCAAAGAAATGTGGACGGAAAACTCTTGGAAGATTTGATGAAGCAGTTTGGTTTGATCTGCCCTTGGGAGTATGAAGGAAAGCCTGCCTACATCGTGCCTTCAGTAGCTCCACTTATGGAAAAAGGAGAAGACGTACAAGAACTGTTGAAGAAGAGCCTAATTATCCCAGGTTTCATCCACTTCAACTGGTCGTATGTTCCACTTGGCTACTATACAAGATTTCAAATTCAAATGATCGAGCTTTGCAGGAAGGACTTATTAAGGATTCCTGAGCTTTATTGCAACTACACCCTCCTTTCATTTTGTCGTACCAAAGGCAAATTTGATGTTTACCTCATCAAAATTCCTGGGATAATTAAAATTGGTATCGTTCCTCGAGAAGATCCTGATCCAGAAGCTTGCAGAACCTTTGTGAACTTTCTTAGAAAGACCCTGGAATATTGTTTAAAGAAAATTGATGACGAAGAGCGTGTAATTTACAGAAATGTTGCTGCTTCGCTTATGGTGAAATGTTCCGCTTGTTCCTGGAGATCCGAGACTTGTCTCCTTCAGCATTCGGGCAAAGTAAAATGTAATCGTGATGAATGTTGCCACTTCTGGAGTCTGGACTATCTTCAGAATTGTGATGAGGATCCTGGTTGCGAAAAAAACAATCTTAGAACAATCACCTTTTCCCTGGACTGTGTCAAGTTTTGGCTCTATGAAAAAGGTACAGTCGTATTTTAAAGTTTTATCCTATTTTTAATGAGCACAATGGATATTTGCATGGTTCTCTTATCTGGTATACCAAATTTAGGATTAATTAAACCGCGAGGCTACTGTTTAAAGTACATTTTGTTTCAGTTACATTATCTTGTAGCTTGTGTTCTGTTCAGAATTCATTCTGTTGAATAACATACTAATTTCATGTATATAAACATGGCAATTCATTAAATTTTTGCGTTGGTGTAATTGTTCTCAGTATTTAGTTTAAGATGATTTAATCGACTACAGATCACTGAACATTCTCACTGTGATCTATTTATGTTTCTACAAAAAAATTTTCTTGGGGAAGACAATCGCATTTCCAGCATAAGTCTATCAACCATTGAATTAACCGTAACCTGTGTCGTTGACTCGTTCTATCAAAGTTTCAAAATGCGGTAAAACATATACATAATGTAAAATTTTTTTATGAATATACTCGAATTCAAAGTTTCTAAAGAACGAGAAAATGATTTCTGAAATAAGTAATTTGCGAGTTAAATTGTTCTTGCGTTGAAACATTTTAAAGTACATATACCTTCCAATGAATACCCTGATGGAATGGAATGTGGTTCAACCGTTTTCCACTGCGCACTATTACTGCGCCTATCTAATAACAATTTCCTGCATAACATAGGGGGAGAGAATTTGTAAACTGTGCTGATAAGGCATGCATCAGGATTTACACTTTATCCAGTGGCGAAGCCAGCCCGACAGTTCGGTGATGCGCAGCAAATTTAAATCATCATTCATTTCTTTAGAAATTGATTCCTTATACGGTCTATAAACAAAGAAAAATTTGCATTTGCATGACCAAATGTCGGGCTGGCTTCGCGACTGACCCTTTTGAAACTCAGCTCGTATTTATATTTGTGATTTTGCAAAGATTCCAAGCCAAATAACCATACCTCACTTCCTTTAGGAGGTTTCTTTACAAGGTTCTCACCAGGGGCGGATTTTCTGGGGGGGTGCCGGGGGGGTGCGCACCCCCCCCCCCAAAATTTTCTAGCACGCCCCAAGAAAAAATCGAACGAAATTGGCATAGATATTGGCAATTAATAAATTATTATATAACTAATATAGAATAGTGTGATACTTTGCAAATATGCCGTGTGGGACTTAATTTAGCAAGCTACTAAAGTATACTAGCACTATCAGAGCATGTTATCATTCTGTTTGACCATTTCTGTCCCAGCTCAGGGACATAAATACATGGCAGGAATCACAAAACAGGGGTTAAGACAATGTGGCTAAAAATACAGCAGCCCAGGCGGCCCATTTGGTAGCGCACAAATGCACCCCCTAGGAAAATCTGCACCCCTCCTGTCAGATAAAAATTGATCCGCCCCTGGTTCTCACGAAAAGTCAAAGCTGGCTCCTCTGGAACAGGTGCCGTATTTTACCTTCATATCTTCTAAACGAGCCCACTGACCCAAACGTTTTTTGTTTTTGCTTTATGTATATCATAAAATTCATTCCTGCGATGTTTTAGCAAAGTCTTTTTATTAGAGAACAATTACTGGGTAATTAGTTACCTCTAATTTTAATTACTATCATTGTTTTTATAATCTGCAGTTGTTATCAGTGAAAAACGTGCTGTGATTTTGTACCGCTAACTTTTAATGTTTCCTCCATTCGTTTACAAATAGCTCATGTTTTTATTGTGCATTTTCTGTAGGTGACGATGTTTTACCTTCAGATCAGAACACAGGTGACAGAGCTGGAAAAGGTTGGTTCAATAATTGTGTAGGAATGTTAAAAATTTTATGTTTATTTAAAATTTTAATGTGATATTCCGAACTTCGTTGCCAAGTTCGGAAGTTCGTCGCGAAGTTTTAAAGTTCATTTCAGAATTCGCAAGCCGGTTTGCAAACAAAGGCTGTGATTGGCCCCTGAACTCAAAGAGTTGACTCTATGACGTGACATGGGCAATGTGTGTCAGGCGGAGGAAAAAATTAGTATTCAAATATATGACGTAATATTGATTGAACGTGGGGTAAAGCAAGGGGTGGCGTCATAATATGTGCATGGCCTCAGTCAAGGCTAGTTCGTGCAAGAAAGTCATTAAAGTGTTATGTCATAATAGACTTAGCGTGAATAGCGTCTCTATAAATTGTATCATTCAGGCTCTCGTTAATTTATGTAAGCTTGTTTGACATTTTCGAACGGCTGCTGTTTGTTTATCTACAATCTTCACCACAGCTTAGTTTATTTCTCGCTGTTTAACCGGTTGCTATTTACTATCGTTTGCGCTCGCAGCTTTCGATGTAATTCTAGCTCATCACCGTTTAACGTTTTTTTGTCTACAATTTGTTTATTTCTGCCGATTATCCAGAGCCATGTTTATCTTTTAATTTTTTATTTGAAGCTGAATGCCGCGAAATGTGATTTTTTCTACTTCTGTGAGGCGTGATTCTCAATAAAATTGCTCTGTGAAATAAGAATGATAGATGTCAAGCTCCTGGACTATGAGTCGATTGTTCAAATAAGAGTAAAAATTCTTCGTAGGCCTTTCAGAGATGAATACATATTGGAGGATTATACATATTGAAGAAATTAGATCTAGTCTATTTAAAGTAAAGTGATAGATCTGTAAACAAACTGTTATGTAGATGAAACGTAAAGCTGTTTTTTAAGACACGTGAATTATGAAACTGCTCCCCCCCCCCAACCCAGTGTGAAACGTGATCGACAATTCCCACTTTACCACCCTCTCCAACTGAATGCGCACTCTTACTGCGCTCAACTAATAACTATTTCTGGCATAACATATGAAGTCAAACTATTGCAGTGTAAAGCGATATGAGGGCAAAGGAGAAGACAATTTGCAAACTGTAATGATAAGGCATGCTTCAGGTTTACACCTAACTAGGTCATGAGGTTCCTTTTTGTTTAGGAATTTTTTCTATTTACGTTCGTACATTCGTTTCAAATTTCTCAGGGATTATTGCAAACTTTCCAAGGCAATTAACAACTCCTCAATTGCGGAATTGTGATTGTTTGTGTGAAGGTGCCATGTTTCACCAATCATATCTTCTAAACCAGCCCAGTGTCCAAACTTTTTATGTCTATATTCATGCATACTAGAGATGTTTCCGTAAAGTTTCATTGGGGGGATCAATTACTCTATGATGAGATATTTTTTAAGTTCTTAATTAATTGTTATTGATTCTTATAATCTATAGTTGTTATCAGTGGAAAACGCGTTGTGATTTTGTACCACATTTCGTAGTCATGTCTAGTTTAAATTTTTCCTCATTCGTTTACAAATAGCTCATGTTTTTATTGTGTATTTTCTGTAGATGATGATGTTTCACCTTCAGATGAAGACCCAGGTAACAGCGCTGGAAAAGGTTGGTTCAATAATTGTGACTTAAGTTCATTTCAGAACTCGCAAGCGGCTTTGTAAAAAAAAGGCTGTAATTGGCCCCTGAACTCAAAGAGGCCAATCAAATGCTTAGTTTACAAACCGGCTTGCTAATTGTGAAATGAACGTTTGAACTTCGCAACGAAGATCGGAATATTACAGTGAAAAGTTAGCTGAAATCGACTGTAATAACAATCTGAAGTTTCGTAATTTTCACATTTACAAGGCGTCTTAAGTAGTGATACCCCACTCTTGAGTTCAAAGGATGCTGACAAACGACGTGACAATAGAGTAACGCATCTTCAGCTATGACGTGCATGGGCAATGTGTGTCAGGCGGCGGAAATGATTAGTATTCAAATATATGACGTAATATGGGTTGAACGTGGGGTAAAGCAAGGAGTGGCGTCAAAATATATGCATGACGTCAGTCAAGGCTAGTTCGTGCAAGAAAGTCATTAAAGTGTTATGCCATAATAGACTTAGCGTGAATAGCGTCTCTATAAATTGTATCATTCATGCTCTTGTTAATTTATGTAAGCTTGTTTGAGATTTTCGAACGGCTGCTGTTTGTTTATCTACAATCTTCACCACAGCTTAGTTTATTTCTCGCTGTTTCGCCTGCTGTTCAACGGTTTTCTACCGTTTGTGCTCGCAATTTTCGATGTACTTCTAGCTCATCACGTTTAACATTTGTTTATCTACAATTTATTCTAATTCTAATTTTACTTTACCTTAACCGGTTTTTTTCGTTCTGCTGTCTATAAAGATTTCTACCATCGTATAGGGAATAAACAGTAGGACCACTCAGCAGTTCAACATGTCCCCCTATTTTTATGTCATTGACTGGCCAGCCAGTGGAAAAGCCAGTTCAGTGCATTGAACTAAATATAACTGGAAGGCTACCTCCTATGAAACATACTTGAACTTGCCTGAAGCCAAATTTTACCTCCAGACACGCGTGTCTGGAGGTAAAGTCCCGCACTTTAGCGTGCTGTCGCGCGAATTGCACGCGTTTTCCTTGAGAGTCACGCGTTATACTGCAGGGGTTATAATTAAACCAAGGCACTAACATTTATTTTAAAGCATATGGTTTGTTTAACTATATGTAGATAATAATTCGTGAAAAATTTGCATGAAATAGGTACATGTAAGTTTACTGTATCGCTGGACGATTGTTGCACCGAGTTTGCTGCACAGTTTAGAGACGGATTTTCGTATAAACCATGAAGAATGGCAAATATCTATATTAGGGATATTTAACCAACTTTTTGAAACAATAAAACATTTATTTGGTTCAAAAACAAGTGGTTATGCAAAAGTATTTCAATGACAGACGTGTTGACATCGGATTTTCACGCAAATATAATTAAATGTTTTTGTATGGTCGTGCGTGAAAAGGCTGGGTACGAGTGGCTTCAAATTTCCCGCCAAAAGTAGCCTTCCAGTTATATTGAGTTCAATGGTTCAGTGTTTCTATTGGCAAAAAAAAGGCAATTGACTGACCAGAACCTGCATAATAAACATGCGTAATGACATATGCGCGGTAACACTGAGATCTCGGATCGAGTGGTCCTTCTGTTTATTTCTATTCTGTGTTGGTACTCCCACATCCAAACACATGTGTTTGAGTGTTATAGGCAGTGGCGGATCTAGCGTAGGTCGAAATAAATTACTACAGCTCATTCTTGGATATATTTACATTTTAAAACACCTTCAAAGCAATTTCATTAGTAAGATTTTATTCTTTGGAAATTCATAACCAATGACATTGTTATAAAGTTATTTTGCATTTAAAATTGGGCTGCTATAATTTATTTTGACTTACGCTGGATCCGCCACTGGTTATAGGCTTGTAATCGCGGAACCTGAGGCGACTAATTGTTTTAGTATAAATTTCCAGGTGTTTTCAAATGATAATCAACGAAACTTTGCAAAAATTCTCTTCAAATTCATTACTGTATAAAAAAAAGCAAAAAGCTATAGTCTTTGGGTATCACTTCAGAGATAGCCTGCGTAGCAGGCGGTTAGAGCACGGGCGAAGGGTGGGAAAACCGCCCGCGGAAAAACTAGCAGTTTTTTTAATTCCCGTTTTTTCTCACCCTTCGCCCGCGAGCTAACCGCCTGCTACGCAGGCTGCTTCAGAGACAGTGAAGTATCGGAACGAAGACATGTGGGTGTTGATTCAAGCTTTATGTTGCGGGTTCGAATCCCGCGTTGACTTTTTCCTTATTATTTTTTTAACTTATTTTTTTCTCGACTTCTAGGGTTAGGGTTGGCCTTTAAGGTTAGAGTTAGGATTTGGGTTAGGGTTAGGATTTGGGTAAGGGTTATTTTATCACTTAAGAAAATTCACGGACAAGTCCTGGTAACTAGGTGCTTTTGCGGATCTGAAATAGCCCTGACCGTTTTGCACGAACTTGCCCCAGCTCGCCTTGACTGACGTCATCCTATATTATGACGCTACTCCTTCTTTACCCACTTATTTGAAAATTAATAACCTGGATAAAGTTTCCATAGCTATAAAATCGTAGCCACTTTTGATGTCGAACACCCGATTCTTGGGACAACCCATGGCCACAAATGATGTCCCCAAATCGGTAAATATTGACACAACATGCACTTCTCTGCATGTTTACTACTTAAATTGGATTGCTAACTAGCTCAAAACAGTGCAAATTGCTCAAATACAGGCATACATCATCGAATGCACTCCTTGTTCTCCCAAGAGTCGGGTGTTTGACATCAAAAGTGGCCACGAGGATTTTGTAGGCATAGAAACTCTATCCGGGTTATTTAATTTCAGATCAATGTCTTTAAATAGGTCTAGTCTATTTAAAGTAACGTGATAGATCTGTAAACAAACTGTTATGTAGATGAAACCTGAAGCTGTTTTTTAAGACACGTGAATTATGGCACTGGTCCCCCCCCCGCCCGCCCGCCCGCTGTGAAACGTGATCGACAATTCCCCCTTACCACCCTCTTCTACTGAATGCGCACTCTTACTGCGCTTAACCAATAACAATTTCCGGCATAACATATGAAGTCAAACTATTGCAATGTAAAGCAATATGAGGGCAAAGGAGAAGACAATCTGCAAACTGCAATGATAAGACTAAGTCATGAGGTTCCTTTTTGGTTGGGAATTTTTCTATTTGCGTTTGTAAATTCGTTGCAAATTTCTCAGGGATTATTGCAAATTTTCCAAGCCAATTAACAAAATCTCACTTGCTTGAAGTTCGCGAAGAAAGTTCGTCACTAGGTTGTGGAATTGTGATTGTGTACACAACTCGAATGAAGTCAAAACTGGCGCCATTTCGATGAGAGGTGCCCAGTGCCATGTTTCACAAATCATATCTTCTAATCCAGCCCAATGGCTGAAACTTTTTATGTGTATATTCATGCATACTAGAGATGAGTTATTTTTTAAGTTCTTAATTGGAAAATGGGTTGTGATTTTATACCACATTTCGTAGTCATGTCTAATTTTTTTCCTCCATTCGTTTACAAATAGCTCTTATTGTGCATTTTCTGTAGATGATGATGTTTCACCTTCAGATGAGGACCCAGGTGACAGCGCTGGAAAAGGTTAGTTCAATAATTGTGACTTAATGCTCATTTTTATCATATGCTGAAAAACAATATATAGGAATCATTAGTTTAATTAGGAATGTTTAAAAATTTATGTTTATTTAAAAAGAAATCTTTGTAGTAAAAAAATCGTATTTGAGCAGAAATTTTTACTTGGTTGTTGAGGAACATTATTAAAACAAATTATTAAAGATGAGACAATCATTATCGTCGATTTCAGGTCACTTCTCACTGTAATATTCCGATTTTTGTTGCAAAGTTCGGAAGTTTGTCGCGAAGTTCGAAAGTTCATTTCAGAATTCGCAAGCCGGTTTGTAAACAAAGGCTGTGATTGGCCCCTGAACTCAAAGAGGCCAATCAAATGCTTAGTTTACAAACCGGCTTGCAAATTCTGAACTTCGCAACGAAAGTTTGGAATATTACTGTGAAAAGTTAGCTGAAATCGATCCATGCAAACACAGGACACTCTCTTCGCGTGCGACCCGTAGCGTAACTCTTTACTTGGCAAAGGTGTTTGAGTGTTATAGGCTTGTAATCGCGGAACCCGATGCGACTAATTGTTTTAGTATAAATTTCCAGGTGTTTTCAAATGATAATCAACTAAACTTTACAAAAATTCTCTTCAAATTCGTTACTGTAAAAAAAGCAAAAAGCTATATTCTCTGGCTAGTGACCATCACTTCAGAGACAGTGAATCTCGACCAATCAGAATGCAGGAAAGTCATATAGTCGCCTTGAAATTTATACGATTATGACATAACACTTTAATGACTTTGTTGCACGAACTTGCAACTTTGGAACTTTCTTTACTTGACCATTCCTGCAATATCTGTACGTTATGCAAAATGCAATGGAACGAAGTTACGAAGTGTTCATGTCAGAACAAAGCGATCGCGAATTGAAAATGTCTCCCAATTAATAATGGTGATTCTGTAATTTTATTTTTTTTTTTAAGAAAGAATGACATGAGAAATCATCTACCTTAGCTTGCAGCCAATAACCTCGTATTATAATTTCTGAGCTCATATAAGTTCTTGTATACAATAGGCGGCTTATATAATTGTACAGATTTCCTATAATCCTTTGATCTCACTACTAATATTTCCCTTTCTTTTTACAAGCACAAAAACAATCCATTTTTATCAATAAAGTGTGTAAAAATACCCTTCACAGCGCCATAACTCTTAACAGCAACACGAGAGTCAAGAATGTTCCCAACTGACTAATCACTATTTTATATTAGTAGAATCATACTAGTATACTATTGCAAATGCTGTAATTTGATTTGTTACTCTACTCGCTATCTATTCCTCGATAGATAACGAGTAGCGAAACAATCATCTTCCTTTAGAGATTTCTTTTAAAAAAATTGCGTAAAAATCAAATATTTTTTTTTATTTCTATGCGGTGATAGTTGATGAGGGCGAAGCCCGAAGCCAAGAAATCTCGAGCTCGTAATCTAATTGTTAAATAATGCTAATGTATTTTTGTTTTAACCCAAAGCTGACGTTTCATATTCAAAGTTTGTTCAATAATTATACATGGGTAACATTTTGGCACAAATATTTATTGATTTCTTATGCTTATATACTTCTTTATATATAAAAACGTGTATACTTTCTCTAAGGGACAAACCTGGGTAAAAATCTTCTGTGACGCCTTTGCATGAACTGTAATGCTTTAAAATACATTGTCTCGCGTGTTTCTTAAGATACCATCATGCGGAATTTTTTAGTGCAAAAGTATTGAGACTTTTCAGCTATAACATAGTGGCTAGCCGCGCATGCGCTGCTACCCACAAAAAATCATTACTAACAATCAGGGGCCGGTTGTATAAAAAAGTGATTAAAGTTAACTATCATTAATGGAACGTCAACCAATCAGAACAATGCATTTTGTACTTAATCACTATTTAACTACAAAGCAGTGGTTAAAAGAGTGATTAAGAGTTTTATACAACCGGCTCCTAGTGTTTCGTGATTTTTAGTCATACAAGGCGTCTTTACTAGCTTAAAAATATGTTTATTTTATAGTTAATAGTTATGATGTTGAAATTTTATATCTGTTACGTTTTGGGATCGATTCTATTATTGCAGTGGTTGTATAATCGGAGGTTTTCCTTATAGTGAAAACTTCCCGACAAACGTAGCGCTTTCCCTCGAGACCTCGAATTCTGCTTATGTCGTTTTAGGCGAAGACATTCTTGAATGTTTTAACTTTTTGGGAAGGCAAATCAAACGTGTATATTCTGTTTTGCTATTTTCATGCAGATATTTCCAGCGGTTTCGAAGGTAAAGTTTGTGAAGACGACCTAAGGTGGTTGGCGCAACGTTTAAACAAGGATGTCGATAAAGTTGCGCGGCATTTAGAAGTTGGTCAAAGTGAAATTGACTCGATAAGACAACAAGGAGATCATGTAGAAACACAAAACTTCAAAATCCTACGATGCTGGACAACAACAACACGCAACTCTGGAAATATACCGACGTGGAAAGCAATTAAAGACGTCCTTGAAAACGAAGAAGTTCGACGGTTTGATGTGATTCGCACTCGTTTGAATGAAGAGGAAATCGATGATAATGTTTTCCGGTGGCTTGAACCCAGAGTAGCCGCCTCCTGTGTTGAGTATGGTCGGGTTCTTGGCCTTCCAGATTATGAAATAGAGATTATATGCAGCAGCAGTGTTCAAGATCTCAGCAAGAGATCCAGAGAAATACTGAAAAGATGGAGGGAGAGAACAAGAACGCCGAGACTCCAAGATTTGGTACAGGCTTTGGAAAGCAAATGTTTGGAGAGATTTGACCTAGCCAAAGAGTTAAGAGAAAAATTTTTTAAAGGTAACTAGATATAAACATGTGAATATAACTAACTGTGTTTGCAACGCTGCTGCAAAGATGTATACGCATGCGTGAAATATACGCACGTCGCCGCTTGGTGTATTTAAGAAACAGAAAACATTTCCTATGAAGTTAACCTTGGTCAAACCATTGCAATACGTCATTTCAACTTTGTTGGTTAATCTGCCGTAGTATAGCAGACTATTTGCATTAACCGGCCAAACGAATACAACGTACGTTGGTGCAACGTAAAGTGTGCACTGCCAAACGGTCAAAACACGAATAAATGTTGCGTTGAGTCAAATCATTTGCTCCATAACGCACCATCATACAACTTTTTGCAAATGTAACACAACAAAATTGCATGACATTGTTGCAATGGTTTGACCAGAGCAGGGCTTTATAGAAACATGCACGCAGGAAAGTCTGGGAACTAGAAATTGAAGAAACGAGCACGAGCAAGAATTCCACGCAATTTCGTGTTTCACTCAAACATCCACAAATGTTTCTGTAACTCGATAGAAACATGGGAAAAAATGTTATTTCCCTTACTAAATAACCTTTTGAAAACAAAAGAAGATAAAAGTGTTGATTTTAATCATATTCGTTTAAGTATTAATTCCGATTTTTACTTTCATGCAAAAAATGATAAAAAATTCGAACCTTTTCTAACCGAACTAATTCAAAATAACTGCACTTGCTACTTTGGAGACGAAACTCATTAAAAATTATTTTTCGTGCGTATTATGCCAGGTATTTCCCTTTTGTTGTATATTTTAGTAGAACTAAACATATTCTATATTTTCACCGTCTATAAACTTCTTTTAGTTATGTTTTCCAACACGAAAGCAGCTATTTTGATTTTCGTCTCTAATATCCTCTTTAAAGTTTAAATCCACGCAACTGGCGCGGTCGCGCGAAATGTCCCGTGTTTCTATCGAACAATAGAACAGGGTTTTTTCGAGCATTTTCATTCATCAGCACCCCTGTTTTCAAAAGGCTATTTTATAAATACTCTTATAATATAAATTTTCAAGCTTTGCAAACCTTATTCAAAGTTTTGTAAAGTTGGGTCTCCAAATTGAAGATTGTCAGCTTGATTACCAATTTCCTCAGAAAGGAAGCATGATTTCTGGAATAGACCATTATCTGCCTTATATTTTGTATGTTAGTGTTGAGTGGCTACAGTACATTATTTTGTAGCGAATTGACATGAAACCTTTCTCACGGACGCCCGTTTTGCAAACTTTCTACACGGGCAATGCCCGCATGCCGTGGTTTTTTGCAACTCTGCCTAATCGTCAACATATTTAAGAAAGGTTTCTAAGGCAACTACTGTAACAAGCAGTACAAGTAAAGAATATAGAACATCAGTATTATTACTGGAAGTCTGGAACTGCCTTGTAACAAAACCAAGGCTTATATAATCGTTTTGAACAAAACCGTAATAATTGCTACTCCAAAGCATTTAACATTTGGAATTTGTATGTAGTATGTACTGTAACATAAATCGCGCATGATTTGAGCCATGTGATTTTTTATCAAAAAGATCTAAAATACAGTCAGAAACTTTATTGTTGAGGTTAGTAAGTGGTTATTTTTTATAGCACACATTCATGTAGTTTAATTATTGTGGTGCATGAATGCATCTCAATCACGAAACCACAACAGTAGCGTTCTATCACAAGTCGCTCTGTCGTTTATTGCACGCTGCAAAAACGGTGCGCCTTTTATTGCTGCGTACAATAAGTTGTTAGTAGTTACTACTGCTAGTATTTTAACCGTAATTGCTGTTTATGTGTGGTCAATGTATACATTGTATGCGGACACGATTTATCACCAAGTCGTATTTTTTATAGTATATGGTAGTGTAGTTACAAATAAACTTTAATGTCTTGGATCGAACTGTTACGTTGTGTTTCACCACAGTTAATAGAAATAGGATGGTTAGGCTAGCCGGCAAACTTCAAAGGGATTGCAAATATATGTCGGAGACCACTTTTTATTCTGACACGTGACCAATAAGCGGTATCATGCTGCGAGCGCTTAATAAAAAACATATGAGTGAAATTTGATACAATCTTGTAATTCCGAAATATTTCCTGTGAAAGCAAGGAAAAACCACGACATGGAGAGCTGTAAGGAGGCTGATATTGAGGAGAACGTTGAATTACCTAAGGAAAGTCTTATAAAGTCCTGTGACGCTGTATTTACAGGAGATAGAATTTGTGAGTATAGGCAAACAGGATTCCGTGGTTGAATCGATTTTCGATCCGAAAGACAAAGAATACGATGCTTTTAATGTAGATGTTTCGCTCACACTCTTAGATACGCAAAATGACGAAGTAGACGCAGAGTTTCTCGAAGCCCTAACAGATATTGAAGGAAAAAAATCGTTTCCCTGCCCGAAATGCATTAAAATTTGCAAGTAGAAAGGAGGCTTGACCAGACACACAAATTCAAAACATCGTGAATCAGATCCTGAGTTGTCAACCGAATCGGGCAACAATCACAACTGTCTTTTGTTAGAACACATAGAAGATCTTGCGGGCGTCGTAGAATCGATAAAAACAAATTTGATTGCTGGAGATTTGTATGGACCAGTAATAAGCACCGACATTAATACAAAACTTATATATAAAACTTGATCCCTCTGAACGTGGCCCTCTTCCTACATCGCATGTTATATAGTTTCAAAGCTTTACCAGAAGTCAAAAAATAATTCAGAGTTGCAAGCACTCTTACAAGCGTTAAAATCGACTGGACATGATAATGAATTTATATTAGTTCGAAGCAGAGGCGGACTTGTTGCTCCTAGCCGTCACCTAATGGCCATTGTAGAGGCAGCTGAGCTTTGTTTTAGAAAAATGTCAGTGAGGGCAAACTTGCTTTGCGAAATATACCCACTGATACTATCTGCTGCGAGTCTACCTTAAGCTCTCCAATGGTCAAATCATTGTGGGAAACATTGTTCTGGAAGCAGGGGTAGAAGTTCGACCCAGAAGTTGTGCTAAGAGAACATTGTAAAGCTGTATTTACGAGTTCGTTCTTTTTCGTATGCCAGGCAGTATATAAGCAATTATAAAATAAGGGAAAACAGACAATGAGTAATTAAGTCTTTAATAATAAGAATGAACTAAAACGAAGCAAAGACAATTAAAGCAACTGATGTATTTATTTACATTATATTATTTGCATTGTTATAGCGCATTTTAAAATGCGTCACTTTTCGTTCATCTCCCTTACACAAAAAAAATTGTTATCAACCTTGAGTATCCATATGTCCTCACCATTGTTTTTAACATTGATATATCAGTAATAATCAACCCCAAGTATCACATGGTTTCCTATAGCACTTGTGGTATTTGTCAAATAGGAAAACATGTGGATACTCAATGGTTGTACCATGGATACTTTCATTAACTATCCATGGTTGTACAATAAGAACAGAGGAAGAAAGTATTTAGAAACACACAAGTTTATACCTATATAATGCTAAGTGTCATGCAGGTGACCATGTGTTAATGGGTTAACAAAGATTGTAATCCCACACAAAGTTTAGACTTTTCAATTCTTTGCAACAATTCAATTTATTAATAAGTCCACATATTGAACTGAACATTTCTGTTCTAAATGGATGGAACGATGGTCGGGCACTGGCCAGTTGAACGCAAACACAGTTGATGTCAGAGACGAATTCACAACAACAGTGTACTGTGTACATAGGAATACTGTGGGTATTTCATGAAACACAATTCGTGTTTCACCTTCGTACGATCCTTCTAGTTGCATGGTTGAACATTTTTCTTCTTCAGCTGCCTTGTGAAATCCTCAATATCGGAATATTGTGGCTCAGTTCAGATGACGCTGATGGCTTGTGAACAACAGGGGTGTCAGATTTCCTCACGAGCACGCGACGTTCTCGTTTGCGAGCTTCGTGGCTGTTCTCTGGCAGGTTTTCTGTTGGAACAATCCTATCAGAAATATCCAAATACAGTTCAGTTAATGCCCACTTCAACGAACAAATAATTGAATATTCATGAACAAAAATGTGCCTTGCATATGCTAAATTAATAGTTGAATGAACACGAAACAAACAAAAGACTACAACAGTTCAGCTTACCAGTTGAGACACAATCGGCCTTAAAATGCCGCTCGCAGATAAAAATTCTGTTCTTCTCTATCCGCGTCTTCATGTCTGGCGTCATTTCTCGTGTCCGCACCGCAAGATTAGACTAGATTAGTTTTTTCGTATGTTCTCCCTCTGAATCGGATACAGTCGGGATTTTGAACAGCGATAGTTCATGCTTTGTACTGGTCGGACACCCGAAAAAGGCGCAATTACCACCTCCTATATCTTCGCAACAACTCCTCGTAATTGATTTCGCAATACCAGCGCAATAAAGTAAGAGAAATACGAGCTATACACCTATACAACAGCTGGGCTCACTCTTGTGTGTAGTATTTGTAATATGATTTCTTGGCGTCCATCCCGCTTATTGGTCACATGACCAAAATAAAAAGTGGACAATAACATATTTGGTCACGTGGTTAGCTAGCCTAACCATCCTATTTCTATTAACTGTGGTTTCACTGTACTTGTGTTTGAATGATATGTAGTCACAAAATTAATACATGTATATTACTTTATACACGTTGTCCAAATTTAATATCCGTGTTTGTTGGGGCATTCCTTTGAAATTTGGCCGGGGGTATAGTACGGAGGAGGGCGGGGTATATTGAAGGCTTTCTGATTGAAAACTTGCGTGTGGGTAAATAAAAAATAAAGCGCTTCAAGGCTTAGGTAAATTTGAGTTTATTGTCATTTCAAGGTATAATTTTGTTTTATGTCTTGTACATTTGCCTTTCGAACAATATATCCCTTCTCCACTTGAAGCAAGTAATACAACCACCAGAACGCTTTTAGCACAAGTGATCAATTTGAAATGCTCAAAAAAGCACATAATTTGGTGCCCCGTGGGTAATTTGAGACAAGTTCAACAAAAAACGGAAAAGAAGAAATAGAGAGATGAATGTTCTGCTTCCAGATATGAAATCCAGATATCCACTTTGAGCACAGATTGTGAACATTCTTCAGTTTAGTGATGTAATTAAAACCTTAGCAATCCTAGTTCTAAAATTTCCAGTGACGATCGGTTTATGTACTATAACTGAGAAGGAAACAAGGTAATTGGGGGGGGGGGTCTTGTCGCTAAATCCCAAAGGCCCTTTTCAGATTCCACGAATCATGAAGAAGGTAATTTCATTTTCACGAAGGTTTTAAAACACTCCATACAACCATAGGCAGCCCAGGAACGCGGTGGTTTGTTTGTTTATCGATGTAATTATAATTAACAATTAGATTACGAGCTCGAGATTTCTATGCGGTGATAGTTGATGAGGGCGAAGCCCGAATCAATTATCACCGCATAGAAATCGAGAGCGAGTAATCTAATTGTTTTAGTAGAATCAGAGATCAAACATGGAAAATTCAACAAAAAATTTGATTTTTAAGCAATTTTTTTAAAATAAATCTCTACATGAAATTACATGTAGTAATGACCAGTCAGTTAATTCTATTATAAAGAATGTTGAACAAACTACCAGCCAACGGGAAGACGAGTTGAATAGACTTAGGAATGAAATTACAATGTTAAAATTACAACTGAAGAATAGACCAACAAATATAAGGGAAAGCCGTCGCTCCAAAGGCTCTACTCCCTGCCCTTTTCTTATGCGTCGGGGCTGGTGTGCAAAGGGCAATCGCTGCGATTTTTTGCATGCAAAATCGCCTATTCTATCTTTTGGTGAACAGAAAAATAGAGTCCCATGCCCCTTCTTGAAAAGAAGAGGCTACTGTTTGAAAGGGAACGTTTGCAACTTTTCACATGATGATTCTCTCCCTAATGTACCCGTTTCCTGGCATAATTACTCGACCTCCCCTTTTTTTTCAACCACCGCGGCCCTATGAATTTAGGTCCTCAGGGAATGCAGAACAACCAGGGCTTGCCATATCTTCAGCCACCATGGGTGCCTCAGCCTTGGATGAAACCATTGATGAAAGTCCCAGTTTATCCACCATAGCTGCGCAGTCCATAACGTATAGTAACGATTTCTTTCTACCTACTATATTACTGGCTAATGTTCGTTCTGTAATAAGCAAAGTTGACGAATTGGAGGTGGTAGCTGATATAAATGATGCTGATGTTATATGTCTGACAGAGTCTTGGCTAAACCCCTGTGTCCCTGACTCAACGATATCTTTATCAAATTTCATGCTATTTAGAAAGGATCGTACATTCTCCTCTGGAGGTGGCGTGTGCGCATACGTCAAAACGGAAATTCATTGCAGACGACTAGAAAAATTTGAGCACCCTGCTATTGAATCCATTTGGTTATTAATTAGACCTAAGCGTTTATCGAGATCTATATCTACTATCCTGTTAGCAGTTATTTACCACACTACTTCTTCTGGTACAAATGAGAACTTAGAACTTTACAATCATATTCAGCATAATGTGGATTGCTTTCTGTCCTTACATCCTGATACCCTCGTTATTGTCACAGGAGATTTTAACCCTGTTAGTACCTCTTTCGATGAGAAACAAATTAAAAGACTTACTGGCTTATCTCAAATTATTAACGTTCCAACACGTAATAATGCCATCCTCGATTGGTGCCTTACAGACAACAAGAAAGCTGGTTTTGACGTAAGTCAACTTCCCCCTATTGGCTCGAGTGATCACAATTCCATATTGATTAAGCCCTATGTTGATCGCCCAGAGAAGCCATGTCATAAGCGAGTATGTAAAAGAGATTTGCGAGATAGCAATATCAGGTACTTTGGACAATTTATGACATCTTTCAGCTGGACGGAGGTGTTCGAAATTACCGATCCCAACATGAAGTATCGACGATTTAATGAGATAACTTCTTCATTGATGGATTTTTATTTTCCAAATAAGCCGACCAGTGTTAGAGTGTGTGACAAGCCATGGATGACGTCATCACTTAAGTCTTCCATTCGTAAACGTCAAAAATCGCTTCACAAATATGGGAGAAATTCACAGCCTTATAGATTCTGGCGGAACAAAGTTCAATGTGATGTTAAGGAAGCTCGTGGCAAGTATTATATTAACTCAGTTAAAAGACTAAGATGTTCTAGCCCATCCAGATGGTGGAAAGAGGTGAAATCACTAGGTGGTCTTACACCTAGCCGAGAATCCTGGTTTTATCAACTTCTCTCGGACGAGAACCCAACTTGTGCAGACCTTGCCGAGGTTTATAATGACTATCTTGTTGAATTAACCTCACACTTTAAACCGCTTGTGGAATGTCAGGACGACCAGGAGATAGAAGTGCCTAATAATCTGCTTGTTAGTACAAGGCAAGTGTTTTCTGAACTGCGACGTCTTAAAACCAATAAATCTCCTGGACCTGATTTTATCCCGAATAAGATCTTGAAAACCTTCGCCTTTGAATTTGCTCCTGTTATTATGGACATTTATAATGCCTCAATGCTACACGGTGTTTTTCCCGACCAGTTAAAGAGATCCTTTGTGGTTCCAATACCTAAGGTCACACCTCCTCAGTCCATCCAAGATGATCTTAGACCCAAATCTTTAACAGCCCAAGTGTCCAAAGTAATGGAGGGATTTACGTTGAAATCTTTAATGTCTGATGTGGGCCATCAATTGGATCCGAAGCAGTTTGCTTTGCCAAAGAAGTCAACTACTCAGGCCCTTGTTTATCTTCTCCATGTGATCCTTGCCAGTCTTGACCGTGGCCACTGCTCCGTAAGAATTTTTTTCGCTGATTTTAAAAAGGGGTTTGACCTCGTTGACCATAACGTTATCATCGATGAACTTATAAAACTTCAAGTGAATCCTGCTGTTATAAGGTGGATAAGATCTTTTCTCACCTCTCGTGAACAGTGCGTCAAAATCGGATCATCCGCCTCTTCATGGAAACACGTCAATGGAGGTCTTCCTCAGGGGACCAAACTTGGTCCTCTCCTTTTTGCCGTATTGATCAATCCCCTTTTAAATGACTGGCATGGGCGAATCAAATTCGTTGATGATGCTACTGCGGTAGAGAAATGTCGCAGTTTGCCTCAAATAGGGGAATGAAACTTAATGGAAAGAAATGTAAAGAGATGTTAATATCCTTCCTCCAATACCGTCTCACGTATGACAGTCCGATTTATATTGATGGCAAACAAGTGGAATCAGTATCATCCTTTAAACTGCTGGGCGTCATGTTAAATGACGACCTCTCCTGGGCTGACCACGTTGATTATGTAGTAAAAAGGCAAACTCTAGACTCTATGCCTTGCGGCTGTTGAAAAAAGCCGGTTTAAATGTCAAAGATCTTGTTTCCATTTACACTTCCTTCATCAGGACACGTATTGAGTACGCCTCACCTGCATGGGCTGCACTCACAACGAATCAGTCAGATACCATCGAATCAATCCAGAAAAGAGCACTGCGGATTATTTTTCCTGAACTATCATATCATGATGCCTTAGACTTGTCTCGTTTGGAAATGCTAAGTACACGAAGGCATTGCACTTGTAAACAGTTCGTGAATAATTTAAGATGTGTTAGCGGTTTAGATAACCCTCTTCGTGACATTGTTACAACCCATGTAAGTCCAGATACTCAATATAACCTTAGATTCGAACCAACATATTCAATACGAATTAATACGGACCGATTTAAAAATTTTGTTACTGTAAAGTACATGTAAATAGATTTTTCTAAATTATGTAAGATTTTATTTATGTACCGATCAATTCGAAACTTCAACACCCCCCCCCCCCCCGGGCAGACGCCGGGAATTTGAACTTTTTATAATCTGACTTTTCAAATTCCCCGCCACCTGGGCAAAAAATGTGTTCAAATGCCCCACCGTCATACAGAAAATTGCGAGAAATTACAATATAAAAGACAAGACCATACAAGGTATATAATCATGAATCAGGTTCACGAATCAGGGAGACTATACATGTCTAGGGAGACTATATAGTCTTTATACCATGAAGTAATAATATACCCCATACAAAAAGGTAATATCTTTCATACTTTCAACAACAATATATTTAAAGTCTGGCACAGCTATTTCAGAAAAGGTTGTCCCTCAAAAACATAAAACCTTAAAGTCTATTAAAGCGCGCAAGGAATGAATAGAGTCATTGATGGGTCAGTAATCCGGTGAACAGCTTGCATGGTATCAAATGTGTTTATTATGTATTCTAGTGTTATAGCAAGGTAAACGTTACTCATTTCAGACCCTAAATAGCAACTTACCCATCATCCTTTGCGTCTGAGAGTTTAAGGTTTTATGTTTTTGAAGGTCAACATTTTTTGAAATAGCTGTATATAACTACAATCAGTACATTAAACTAAAAAGTGTAGAAAAAAATCTATTTAAAAACGTTTTTGCTTTGGTTAAGTGCTAAACGTGCTTAAACAAACGTGTAATCAAGAAAGTCAATAAGCACGATAGACACAAAATATACTAGACTGCACAGAAATAGAACTGTCTTGCTTTTTGGGTAAGCGGGTTCATGACAGGGACCGTCAATGTTCATCATGATTCCCCATACCGTCATGTTTTTAGCAAGTGCCTTAAGTAGAGACCGTCACCTCTCTGAACGTCTTTCTATATGGCAATTACTTAAAAGATAGCGTGCTATGTATTTCTCTGCAGGAGTTCCGTTTCTGTGTAGTCTATATTCTGTGGTGTAGAACCCCGCTTTTGAACTATAATAACAACAACATTGCAAATGATATTTCTGCTTGTCAAATAGGCTTATTATCCTTTTTAAGTTTCTTTTGTTTGTTCTTCTCTCTTGTTCTTCTGGCTTTCTTGGCAGCCTGTTCTCTTATCACCTTCTTCTTTTCAAGATGAGAGATCCACATAGCCACGTCTTCGATACTCAGACAACACTTCTTGGCAAGGATGGCTACATCGTCCTTTTCAGTACAACCGTTAGAGAACGCTTCTTCAATGAGTAAACTTGGTGGTAACGCTCTTTTTGCACTAGCATTGTTGTGTAACTCTAACAACTTCTCGATATTGGTAACGTAATGCCCTTTACACTGAGCGCCGCAACTCGCACACGTACTTCCCCATGACCTGGTTGGATCGATGACAGGGAAAGGGAAGAACAGAAATGATGGTCCGTTCGGATGCCATTTGAGAACATCGCCTTTTCGATCACGTTGTAGACATTGGACACAAACATATGAAACGTCACCTTCAACCATGATCTTCCCCTCCGCTTCTGTGAGACCATTTCCGGTTTAACCGAAGATACTTCCGGTTCAAATTCCCCGCCCCATCCGGAACATAGTCAAATTCCCTACTCCCGGAAAGAATTTGGAGTCAAATTCCCAGGGTCTGCCCGGGGGGGGATGTTGAAGTTTCGAATTGATCGGTACATTACTCTACCATGTAATTCAGTTTTCAACTGCCAAAGTGGTTTTATTAAACAAATTCATTCATTCATTAGGAAGGTGATTGTTTCGCTACTCGCTATTTATCGAGGAATAGATAGCGAGTAGAGTAACCAATCAAATTACAGCATTTGCAATAGAATACTAGCATGATTCTACTAATTATGCATACATCACATCAATAAAAACAAAACAAAACACCGCGTTCCTGGGCTGCCTATGATACAACATGACTGACAGCATGTCAGACAAGATTGGGAAATGATTCAAATGAAACGGAAAGTAGATGTTGGGATATTGCAAAAAACAATGAAGGTCGTAAAAGTAAGAGTGATGAAAGTACATTGTATTATTTCTAAATGGAAAGTTCCTGATAAATTATGTCGTTCCGTCCGCCATCTTGTTAAACTCGTGTTATTTTGATTACACCAAGTTCATCGTGTGAAACATGGACGACTAGAAAATAAAATTCTGTTTTTGTGTTCTTGAAAGTTTGGTCAAAATGACGATGGATCCGTTATTTTTAGCGCTTAGTTTCTTTCGGAGAAGAAAGTTTGAAGAATGTTCTGAAATATGCACGCAATTATTAAAAAAGAACCCGTATGATCAGGTACGGAGAATTAAAATATAATATTCATGTGTAAATATAATTGTTGCTATGTCGATGCTATCAACATTTTGCCGTCTCTTTCTGACCAAATACAAATTATGCTTCATTGTTGGGCAGAATAATCAATTATTGTGTACATATTGGTATATTACAGACTGTATGTACTAAATATGTACGTAGAAATTTAATGTTAGGACTTGATATCATCATATCATGTTTTGATACCTTGCTTCTTCCTTGCAAACATGTAAGAATCTGACAACTTGTAACAAGTCTGCAAGCAAGATGTCAGCAAGTTGTGTTTGCATGGCTTGTTGCGAGTTATCAAGGACTTTGGAAGAAGCTGTTAACAACTTGTAACAACTTTGTTAATATTGTCAGACTTGTTACAAGGTTGTTCCAACAATTCTGTTACAATATGACACGACAATATTGTTACAACCTTGTTATATTGTTGTTATATCATGACTGTACCAGACTTGTTAGTAAAATCTTGCAACACATCTAATAATACACAAGGAAAGGTATCTGATTGGTCAATTTCAGCACAGTTAATCCCAAACAGGAATGCAAAAATCTATAACAGAAGTGCAAAAATCTGTAAGAACAGTGCAAAAATCTGTAACAACAGAAGAATCAATCAAATATGATGGTGGAAAATGGGAGTGGAGTGCAAATTTTTTTAACCAAACAAACAAACGTGGCAGGTGAAATTTGAGAGCAATTGTGGTCAAATTTGGCTGGTTTTTTAATGAAACCTATTTATTTAAATAAAATACATCACTATTGGGAAGTTCTGACTACCTTACATGTATTTATAACGATGTTATGAGCATAAGCTTCAAGTTGTTTACGGTTGTTCCAATAATTGTTGTAACAAACAAAGAATTTGTGAAAAGCAACTTGTGAAACGGCTTGTGTAAAGACTTCTTACAAATTGTGTAAAGACTTCTTACAAATTTGAAAAGACTTGTGTAAAGACTTCTTACAAATTTGAAAAGAGTTCTTACAACTTGTTTGCAGACTTGTGACAACTTGTGCATTTTTATGCATGTTCCATGTTTGTTGTAACAAGTTTGGAACAAGGTGTTAACAACTTGTAACAAGCTTGATGGCATTATCAGACTTGTTGCAAGGTTGTTCTAACATGTCTGGTACAGTCATGATATAACAAGGATGATACAAGATTGTAACAATATAATAATTGTTATATCATGGGTTATAACAGACCAGTTGGAACAACCTTGTGACAAGTCTGGTAACATCAGCAAGGTTATTAAAAGTTGTTCACAGCTTGTTCCAAACTTGTTGACAACTTGCAACAAGCTGTGCAAACACAACATGTTCATGGCTTGTTTGCAAACTTGCTAGTGCAAGTTGTGGGATGTGTGTAGTAAGTTTCCTTGTAGTATGTCTCCTTGTAGTATGTTGCCAAATGCAACAGGCATATAATAGCAAAGCTTACCAAACTTATAAGAAGTCATTGTTTCTTCTCTCATGCAGGCAGCATGGTGCTTGAAGACACGTGCATTGACTGAGCAAGTTTATGTTGATGAGGTTGAGGTGGACGAGGAAGGAATTGCTGAGGTCTTAATGGATGATAATTCAATGGCACAATTACCAAGTAAGTTTATGAGTAGGAGGGTGATGTAGGGATAAGGAATTTGTGATGATAACAGTGTCAATGACATTGTGTACATATGGCAGGGGTCTGTTTGATACCGTTTTCCTGAATACCTGATAGCACCAGTGTATCAGACCAGTCAGAAAAAATCATTTTTGGATATCAGATAGTAACCAAGTACAGGATAACAATGAATATCTTTTTCCTTGAATACCAGATAGTGCTCGATGTCTAAATCTCACTGGGTACCAGATAGTGTTATTGGATCTGGCACATACCAGTATCAGCCCTAACATACGGGTATACTGTTTTCTTTGTCTGCAAAAACATGTGTGTGTTTTTCAGTTGTTCCACTGACATTTAGTGACAAATATAATAGCCACATTGTTGTTTTATATTCATGATTATAATTCATGATGCTGTGATGTGCTGATTTGTAGAGAATTTTCATAACACTAAACTTTTCAGACACAAACTATAAACTGGTTCATTTTTCACTTTTTGTCCGATTCCTAAAAGTTGGATTGCAACAAACGTTAGGTAGAAAGAACATTTTTAATCGTTACTGCATCAGGCTTAACCTTTGGTTATTTTCCAGGACCTGGGACATCCTTAAAGAAACCAGGAACTGGAATTGGTGCACCAACACCAGGTGTCAGGTATGGTTGAATGTTGTGGACAACGTTCAATTGAACTAGGTCGATAAGACAACTAAGAAATATATTGCCATTACGTTTTCTATCTTTTTATCTATATTATTATCAATGTTTTTATTATATGGTTATAGGTGTTTTAGCATAAACTAAAATACTCGTATTTTCAATCTTTTCACTAGTGAAGATATGTTTTGACTTCTGACCATATAATGCACTCATTCGTATGTTGTTGTTATCGCCACTCAAAATTAATAATCATATCTTCCTGCCACTGTATGATATACTCCATTTATTTTTTTGGTGTGGAGAAAAATTTCCATATTTTAGGAAATTTCCTTTAGTCTAAGAAAGAATTGTCATTAAATTTGTCACCCGGCAAATTTTCCACCTACGTGTACCAAATCAAAATTACTTTTAGGCATTTCAATTTCCCGTGCCAAAAATGTTTCATCTTTAAGACAACCTACTGGGTTTCAAAATTTCAAATTCTGTCATCCTACAAAATGATCACTATATTTATCTATCGAAAAACATCGTGTCTTAAGGAACTTCATGCAGTTAAACCTGGTTCACATTTAAGAATCAGCCCAAACAGGGATGACTTTCTGGCCGATGTGATTGAGTGAATTATGTGCCATAGCAAAAGCAATCTAATCTTTGTCTCATACTTTAGTTTGTTCACAAAATTCATTCACATACGTGAAAAGGAGAAAGATTACGACAAGTGTGATCCAAGCTTAAAGAGAGATTTATTTTTTACTTTTATTTTGGCACATCTTGTATGCTAGCAAGTAATATACAGTATATCATGTTTTGTAAAACATTCTCCTCAATGTTTTTCTCGAAAATGTATTTTCCCAGGCCAATGTCACAATCAGGTCGTCCTCTGAGTGGATTTGTTCGACCAGGCACGCAAAGTGCGCGTCCTGGAACAATGGAGCAGGCCCTTCGTTCATCAAGAACAGCCGGTACAGCAAGGTAAAGACCATGCTGACTTGGACAAAGTTGCATCAAGCCTGTTGGCTTCATCAAGTTGCATCAAGTCTGTGAAAATCAGACATGTTGAAACAACTTGCATCAAGCTTGTGAATAAAAAGTCTTGAGAATCAACTTGCATCAAACCGGTTGACAACTTGCAACAGACTTGTTGTCATCCAGCCGGTGCAAGCGAATGTGAACGCATCCAGATATCGGCTGGATGACCGCCAGATAACAAACCTGCAACAGACTTGCTGTAACTCGTGCGTTTTTAGCTGTGTACGTTTATGACTAGTGATAAATAGACCCTTTGCACATGACGTCACACTGGGTATCTGGAGAACAATAATTATTTATTTCATGTATAAATTTTCAAATGAATTGATTTTTGAAAAAATGTTGAAATATGAACTATCGTAGCCCGCAAAGCCATATAGGCTTTAACTCTTGCATATCCATTATTGCTGGGAAGCATCTGGAGGTGGCTGCGGACATTATCATGACGTCAGTGCCAGTGTTCTATATACTTGTAAAAGATATGGCAGTTTTATTGCATTTGTAATTAACAATCGCCATCATCGATTGACTATCATCGCTTAGAAATCTCGAGCTAGTAAACTGATTGTTTTAGTAGAATCACAGATAGAAAATTGAATTTCAAGCCATTTTGTGTACTACAATATTTACTAGAAATTGTCTTTGATTTGAACACCTGCTTGCTACTCACTATCTAGTATTGAGATAACGAGTAGAGTAGCCAACGAAATGGCACCATTTGCAATAGTATACTGTCTAGTATGATTCTAGTAATTTCAGTTAAATATTTATATACATTGCAATTGATATTATTTTGCTCTTTACAAATACAGACCCGTGACAAGTGCTTCTGGTCGCTTTGTTCGTTTGGGGACGGTAGGTCAACTCTGTTCTTTGGTTGATGATAATGTTATCTATGGGTTAACACGTGATATTTGATGTACATGTTTTAGACAGTAGCTTAACCAGACCTACGACTGTCCCGATTTTCTTTTTCGTTCTCTGAGAAAACACATTCAATTTCTAAAAAGAGGAATAAAGATAACAACTTGATCCGCAAACTGACGAAACCGGTCAAAACACCTGCTCCTTAAATCTTTATTGAACGATAATTTTGTAAGAATCAAGCCCACTCTTCTCGTTTTACGTTCAAAACCTCCGCAATAGTGATCTAATTTCGCAGCAGTTAAATCGTTTAAAATGTCCAAAAGCTTGCTTTTCGTAATACAACTCTCTAGTTTTTTGGTCGGTTGACGACGCCATCTTGGATTCAGCATACATGTGACGCCTGCGCTAGGTATGCGTTGGCTATCTAGGACCTATCTAGGTTTCCGTGAATAAAAATTCACAAAAATTTCTTTCAAAAACTGGTGTTGATGACTAGGAGATGTTTACACGTGACTAAAAAATAACGGGTTACAAAGGGTTATAATAGCTAAAGGGGATGGAGGAGAGGCAGGTTTTCAAGATGGCGGTTGTTTTTTACGATTCTTAAAACGAGAACGAATCAACAACGGGGCATTATAACATCCCTAAGTTAAGTTAAGGTTCAAGGTAAGGATTAGAGTGTGGTTAAGGAATGTTGTAAATGTTTGGTTGTTGATTCGTTCTCGTTTTCAGATTCTTGAAAAATAGCCGCCATCTTGAAAACTTGCCTCTCGTCCATCCCCTATGACCAAAACAAAAATACTTTAATTCATAGACGGATTTTCATATTTTTGACTAGGGTGGTGCCTGAAGTTTCAGGGGGGGGGGGGGTAAGCAGGTGGGGTTTTTTTTCTGTAGATTTCCTAGCCTCCCTCTAGTGGCTCCACCTCTAGATTCTAGTATAAACACTAACCGAACACTAACCGTATAACCAAATACAGGATGTTGATTACTAGGAGATGTTTACACGTGACTAAAATATAGCGGCCATCTTGAAAACTTACCTCTCGTCCATCCCCTGTAGCTATGACCAAAACAAAAATACTTTAATTTTGTGGAAACACCACGTAAATTTATTATTGCAAAGCTTTCGATCTGTAAGCTCGGATCTTTGTCAGTGCTAACACAAGGAAATTTAAAACTACATGCTCATTTGAACATATCATCTTTGTGATAAAAACTGTAAACTACATCATCTAGTCAAACATATGTTGGTTTATTTTTAGGCGTCAATGCTTTCGCAGCCAGATGGCCCGTTCATTAATGTACCGAAATTAAATTTAGCCAAGTATGCACAACGACAAAATCTTGCGAAGGTAAAATATTTATCATGCACGATACAAATGACACACACTGTGCAGACATTTTGTTAATGTTACTTGCTTTTTATTTTTAGTCTCTTTTTGAGTACATATTTCATCAAGAAAGCGACGTCCGGAACGTAAGATTTATTTACTTTACTTCTCTTAAACGCATACATGCATTTGTTTAATGCTGGTTTTCATGCCCTTCCAAAGCCAAAATTTTTCTTATCAGAGCGGGAATTTTGCATGCCTTGAAAATCAGTACGGATCGTTTACCTTTGGGCGTTCACACGATGTCGGGATGTCATAAAATCCACATGAGATGGTGGGGGGGGGGGGGGGGGTCGGATGAAATAGTGCTTGGCCATAAATTATTCCTGAAAATTTTGATTGTTATATCTTACGATATGGTTGCATCATGCATTGTTGTTTTGTCAACAAAGTCTTAAATCATGGAGCAACCACATATACAATATTGTTTCTAAAGCCACAAGAAAGTATGCGTATGAAGGAATGTAGACGATCCAGTCTTATATTTAAACAATAAGCCAATTGTGAATGGGGTTTCCACAACTAGTTAGAGAAAAAATAGAACAAGTGCAGACACGAATCATGGATTATTACATGGCTTTCAAAAAAATCACCTTCCCTCGCCCAGCCAAAGAAGGGACGAAGCGACTAAGAGGATACAAGCAAACAAGCACACTTGCTGTATGAATTTTTCCCTAAACGCCCTGCCACACGCTGCAATTGTAACTTGCAGCGCAGTTCTACTATACAGAGATTTAAAATTAGCAAATACGTTCTTCACTAACTAACATCTAACTAACAAGAGTAGAATTGCGTTGTTAGAATTGCCTTAATACCAAAATTCATCATTACACCTTTATGGAAATAAAAATGGTTAAGTTCGTTGGCTCTCAGTCTTCAAATATTTTTAACAATAGCTATGTATTTGATTTATTATATAAATTCATCGTGTTTTATGGCTTAGGATAGATTAAATATACAGTTGTATTATATATATATATATATATATATATATATATATATATATATATATATATATATATATATATATATATATATATATATATATATATATGTGTATATATATATATATATATATATATATATATATATATATATATATATATATATATATATATATATATATGTATTATTATGTCAAAAAGACTTTTTGATTCAAGGCACTAGAGTTGGCGGCTAGGGCGACAGAATCTTGCAACTTCAAAGACTGGTGGTGGAAAGTGCAGTTGGCGAAGTGTTATTACAGGTTGGGCATGTTCCGTGACTCTGAGAAACAATTAAAATCTTCGTTGCGAGATCAAGAAATGGTCGACACATATCTATATCTTGCTAAAGTTTATGTTCGCTTGGATCAACCACTCACCGCTGTCGAGATCTTGAAAAAGGTACTATGCCTGTATAAGGTGTTCTTAGCTTCTGCATGGGCCATATATGTTCAGACTTTTGAATGATGGGTTTTAAGGAATCAAAATGAATTAACTAGGAAAATCAATTATGTATAATTGATGACCAGTGAACTCGATGTTTTTAGAGTTATACATGAAACCACTGACCTTGAGTGAAATGATGCTTATGGACTCTTGGATGTACTCTTTTTAATCTTAATGGACTCTTTTTTTCATACACCTTTGTAGCATTGACATAGTCTTGCTATACAGGAGGGGAACTTAAACTAAACTAATTTGGGCGGTTCACACTGAATTGTTCTATTAGCTCTGGATTGTATTCTTAGAAAATTATTCAGTGATAGTGATCTCTCGTACTTGTAATCTTTTTCTAGTCCAGTATTATTAATGGAAGAAACTTGATGTCACCTGCTTTTTATGTACTTGGTATACCGTACAGTCACAGTGATGAAAGTCATTTAAGACCCCGTTCACACGATACCGGCAGAGTTTGAAAACGGTATGAAATTCTTACGTTTAGGGGTTGCGTTCACACGATGCCGGTGTGAAATTGTGTGAAACCGTAACGCTAACCGTAAGAGTTTGAAAACGGTATACGTACCGTAAGACTTTGAAAACGGAACGAAATTCAACCGTCAGACTACCGTGTGAACGCCTAACCGTAAGAGTTTTATTACGGTTATGCAAAACATTTTAGCGTGCGAATTTCAATAATGAAATGAACAAAAGTTGTAAAAAGTATAACTCTACCGGTACCGTGTGAATAGTTGAAAACGTAATGATTTTTAACCGGCAGAGTTTGATACCGGTATCGTGTGAACGGGGTCTAAGTCCTATAACTACTGACTGTACTATTTAACATCCCAGAGGTCGCATGAAAGCGCACGTTATTAACTTAGGTGAAATCTTTCTTTTTGCGCTTAAGGGAATTGAAAAGTTTGCAGGAGAAACTTCGCTTCTGACAGGAATAGCAAGAATCCATGAGGTAAACTTCAATGAAATACATGAAGATAGCATGGTACATTATTGTGCGTATACTGTACACTAGTCTTATAGAAAGACATAATAGGTCTAAGACCATAGACTATCTGGTGTTTTTCAAATTGCCAAGATCTGCGAGGTTCTAAATATTTCGCTACCAGTGTTTATTTTTTCGCAATGAAAGAGTTTAGTACTGATGGTTTTAGGAAAACAACACTTCCATTGAACTGAAACATTTGCCCAACAAATTGTTATATAACTTTTAAAAAACAACGCATGGACAACTTAAACCAAGTTATGAAATGAAAACATCTCCGTAGCTTACATGATAAACTGCAAGTGTAGAGAACAAAATGTTATCTGAGGTATATATCTATAACCAAGAAAAGTCTATTGTCTGCGCACATTGATTTCGCTTCAACATACGCTTTAGATCCTGCAAAACATCAGACCAGCCAAATCTTTTGATCGACTAAACAGCGTTGAATAACATTTGTTTTGTTTTCAAGGCTTTAAACAACATGGAGGATGCAGTACAAGTGTATAAAGATGTTTTACATTACGATAATACTCATGTCGAGGCCATTGCTTGTATTGCTACACAGCATTTTTACACTGATCAACCTGAAATCGCTCTTCGATACTTCAGGTAGTTAAATGTTTTCCACTCGATAGTTTTAGCCAGTCTTAGCCAGGAGGAGGAGCTGGACAACTCTCAGTGTGTTCAAGCGCAGACAATCAAAGCAATGGACTGGAAAGCAATGAACTCATAAAATTTTCTATTTTCTATACATATTTCAGGACTTTGTGTTTACATATTTTAAACAAGAACAGCTATGTCTATAGAACTATTATCGTTTTTTAAACTTTATTGGGGGTAAACAGGCTTAAAATCACGGTCGAATGTATTCGTGACACTTCTTTAACATCAGTGAATCGCATCATCACACACTCGAAATGAAGACAAACATTCAGAGTTGGTTTTTACTGTTTTTGAACCAAGCGAACGAGCTGTTCTTGTTTAAAACATGTACAAAGACACTAAATATATTTAAGGTGAAGTTACAGAGTTTCAAAGTGAAGCTGTCAGGTGGTATAACGAGTGTTACGTCAGCAACACTAGGCTTTACCTCGCGTCTTCAGTGAACGAAGCCCGTCGAAGCCTTAAAAATATAGTATTTCACTGGGGTTCAAACTCTTATGTTTTCAGGCGACTTCTTCAAATGGGAGTTTACAACACAGAACTGTTTAACAATCTGGGATTGTGCTGTTTCTACGCCCAGCAGTACGACATGTCATTAAACTGTTTTGAGCGAGCATTGAGTCTTGCGACAGATGAGAATATGGCTGATGTTTGGTACAACATTGGTCAGGTTGCATTGGTAATAATATGGTGTTATACTTACTGGATAGAGTTGCCTAAGTACACCCCCCCCCCCTCTCACCCCCAATCTTAAAGAGGATCGTTAAAATGAAAAATCGTTTGTCTTGTCTAGACATAATATCTAAATAAGCGAACAAGGCGTTTTTAGTTTTGGATATTTTTATATTGCTTATGGACATTTTATATTTACATATGGGTTCTTAGAAATACCAAATTTATTTCTCGTGTTGAACAAGATATTTGTCGCAAAATTAACAAACGATGATTTTCATTTTTATATTGCCCATTCTTTTATATTGTCCACACCGTTCTTGACGATCACAGCAGGGACGCCTGAACTGGGGGGGAGGCAGCTGCCTCTTTCCTTTTGCTGGGAGGGGGGGAAGTACCCTTCAAGTATAAAAAATATTATATAAGACACTTAAAACAGAGCTTGAGTTCATTTTTCTTCTTTTTTGAACAATCAGATTTCAAGATGACTTATAGGGATAACAATACCCGAAGTAGCAACCAGTAGCTTGCTTATAAACAGAATTCTTGTTTGCATCCCTTGTTATTTTGGTTTCTGTAGTTTTGATAAAAACGATTATTTTGGTTAAACTTTAACCCTTGGTTAGCGCTAACCCAGCTTTGAACAAACGCCCCCAGGATTCCTTCAACGGCATTCGACCTACATTGAAGTTTCTCCACTAAAATCATCCTCTATTGCATTCCCTACTCGTCACAAGAATTCCTTACTATTTCTGTAGCGTATCGGTGATTTGGCAATGTCATATCAATGTTTTCGTCTCGCCCTGGCAGCCGACAATAACCACGCAGAATCCTACAACAATCTTGGCGTGTTAGAATTTAGAAAAGGAAATATCGATCAGGCAAGAATCTTTTTCCAAACAGCGCAGAATTTGGCGTCGTTGACGTACGAACCAAATTTTAACTACGCCTTATTGTCCCAGAAAGTAAGTTACGAATTATACCATGCATCTATGTTCTGCTCAGATACTAGTATAGCTGCCAGTGCATAGACGGACTTCCACCCCTAAGTATTAGTTATAACCCTCGAGACAAAATGTTCAAAAAAATTTACCCCCTTCCCCTTTAAGCCTATGTATGATAGCTAGATTAAAGTACCTATCCATCTATATATGTATATCCCATAGATATCTCATATACACTAGATAGCGCATCTGCATATCAAAAGTGAAGCCAAAAATCTCGTTCAAAAAAAGTCGTTCTCACTCATCAAAAAAATGCCAAAGAAAACGCTATACTTTTCTGCATTTGTGTATTAAATACTTTTGATCTGCATAAAACAGGATTTATTGTCAACTTTGTCCATTTCCGCAATACAAAATACACAAATTATCATGCTCCGTGTCAACTCTGTGGGAACGACCAGCGCCTGCGATCTGGCTTCAATTTTCGCCAGTCCACAGTGTGGGATGCGCCATCTAGTGTATATGAGATATCTATGGTATATCCTCATACATGGCCTTGTGTAAGTGCGCAAGGAAATTTTGGAAAAAAGATTTGCCTAGATATTATTAACTTTACTCCGCCTATATTCTTGAGATAGTGCCCTGAGAGAGCAGAAAACAAAGGACCGGCTCACCCCCCTAAAATTTATGGATCGACCCCAGTTCAAAATATGATAAACCATTTATGCGCCACGCGCAAGCTCTAATGTATCACGCTGCCCCCACGCCAGGGTAACGGCATAATGTAGCAAATGGATAGTAGGGCCACTCGGCCTTGCAACGTGCCCTCGTATTTTTATGCAGTTTACTACTGTAGCTGACTGCGACCAGCCAGTTCAGCGTTCTTATTGGCCAGAAAATACAATTGACTGGTTGAGATAATGGTAATGCACGCGTAATGCGGCATTAACTTCACAACTTCACTTGAGTGGCCGGCCCCACTGTCCATTCCTTATACTATGTGGTTAGGTAGTGATTAGGGAGTTTCGCCTCTCGCCAATGAAAACCCCAGGCCAAATTTGGTGTGGAGTTTCACTTAAGAGGGTTCCCAGAGTTGATCTCTCCTGTCATTCCAAGGTTTTTCTGCCGGTTATACTCTCTGAGATCAACCCATTTTTGACATTAGGCGAAGCAGGTTCCAATGGTTAGATCTAGACGATATCACATCGTCGAGAATGACTTTGCTACGACTGTTACAACCAAAGGAAACTAGGCTCAGATGTTGAATAAAGTCTTCATTTCGTTGATACAGGTTGGTGATCTTCAAAGCAGTTTTTCTGCAGTCAATAAATCCCTTGAAGCATTTCCTGAACATTGGGACAGCAAGGATCTCTTACAGCAGCTTCGACAGGAGTTGGCTGCCTTGTAAATCACGTGAACATGGCGTTGGATTCACGGCTTGTATAGATGTTAAGTTATTGTTGTAAATATTAAATAAAATGAAAAATCCTGTACTCTAACTTTATGAATACATATGCTCGAATAAAATAAGAATATGGTAACTCTGATTATTGTTTTATTGGTAACTCTGGTAACTATGATTTATTATTCCATTCGTCACTAAAATCAATGGTTATCAATCCATTAAGTTAAGAAATATTTTTACGCACGAGCTTTGAAGGGCCTAATCTGAAAGTGTTCACGATGAACACATATGTCATCGTGTGAACGCATTTTGAGTGTTCTATGTTTGTGTGCGAGGATTCTAATTTCGGAACTTTCCGTTTTCGCATGTTTACATATATGCGCATAAAGGCAGTATCCTAGGCGCAATGCTGTTCGTTATTTTTATCAACGATGCTCCTGAAGTCATCAACAACGAAGCAGTCCCAGCGCTATTTGCAGACGACACTAAGCTTTACAAGAACATAACATCAGTGAGCGACTGCAACCAGTTGTAACAAGCCCTAACAAACCTTGATGTCTGGAGTCAGGACAACAACATTAAATTCAACGGATCAAAGTGTAAAGTAATCTCCGTGAGGCGCAAGAAGGCCCCAGTTTCTTTTCCCTACCACCTCGGGTCGAAAGAGCTGTTGAGAGTTGATGATGAGAAAGACCTTGGTGTAATCCTCTCCAGTTATGCACATCAATCAAATGGTATCGAAAGCAAACAAGCAGTTGGGTGTGCTGAAGAGGACTCGTTATTCACCAACAGACATCAACATCAGACGTACGTTATTTCTTTCGCTGGTGAAGTCGAAGCTAAGCTATGCGTCACAGATTTGGTCGCCAACCCACAACAGTCAACTCAGTGAAAGGATTGAACGAGTTCAACGAAGAGCCACAAAATGGATTCTGAGAAACAGGTCTTTCGAAATGTCATACAAGCAACGGCTGTTAAAGTTGGAACTCCTACCAATCTCCTACAACAGAGAAATAAAAGATGTCGTATTCTTCTTCAAGGCGTTGTATGCATGGTTACGTCCATCTTAACATTAACAATCGCGTCCCCTTTATTCAACATGGACGTACTCGACTTAGCCAAGCCAGTGGTGTAATGCTTCAAACTCCCTTGTGTAGAACTGCTACGTTTCAATCCTCCTATTTCAACCGTATTGTCAAACCGTGGAACAGTGTATGTCAAGATGTCAATCCAGATACATTTTCTAGCCCCACCTCTTTCAAAAACGTTCTTAAACGCAGATATTTAGAACTTCTTCATTCAGTATATGATGTTAAACAAGTGAAGGCCAGGAAATTTAAATTTCTCGTGTAGGATTGTTTGATCCTACACAGTAATGTCCAAGTGGCGCAATCATCAGAGTAATTGTCTGTCACCTCTGAGGTCGTGGGTTTAATCCCCGCATCGTGACACCCATGTGAGGGGTTAGTCAGTTGTGAGTTTATTCCGGTTTGCAAAGGTTGTTGGAATTGTGAAATATCAGTAATCAACGAAATACGGGTACTTAACTAAGGCTGTCAACAACGGGCCGGGGCTGAATTACAAATAAGTAAATAAATGTGAGTTTCACTGTATTTATAGTAAAATGTAACATAATGTAATTGTCAAGTTGAATGTGTAAATAATCCTCCAATAACTACGTCAAATGAATAACTAAGAATTAGAAGAGAGGTAAGTGGGGGAAGAAGGGTGTGAACAGAATAAATATTGAAGTCGCGTGAAGGAGAGGGTACTACCCTTGAAAGAGTAATCGAAGAAACAAGGTAGGAAAGAGAGGAGATTTTATGTCGAAATTAAATGACAGAGCCTGAAGTACAAGGATCAAGAAATTCAGACTTGCAGTTCAAATCAAAGGCACTTCAAAAGTCATGTAGTCACTTCTTGGAAAAACTAAAGTAAGTTGCGGAGTTTATGAGTTTCTACATGATAATAATCATCATTAGTAGAATCATACTAGTATACTATTGCAAAGGCTGTAATTTGATTGGTTGCTCTACTCGCTATCTATTCCTCGATAGATAGCGAGTTGCGAAACAATCATCTTCCTATAGAGATTTCTTTTAAAAAAATTGCTTAAAAATCAAATTTTTTGTTGAATATTCCATGTTTGACCTCTGATTCTATGCGGTGATATATATTCTATGCGGTGATTCTATCACCGCATAGAAATCTCGAGCTCGTAATCTAATTGTTAATTATAGACTCTCTATTAATCCCCATAAGATGGTTGTGGTCTTACTGAAGAGCAAGAGTTTAAAAAAGAGCAGGGCTTGTTCGTTACTCTTGGTTTGCCCCAAATAATTTTGATCATGAAAAGAACGTTAAGATCTTTACAGCCACAGTTGTCAAGTGGTTGTCTCGCAATGTCTTTGGAATATGTACAATGTAAAGTATACAATATGTAAGATATGGGAAAATAGAATAATTTGAAATGGCAGCAAATACTTGAATTTCTGCAACAAAATTATTCAGTTTTAGAGCTAAATGATGACACAAACTTGAAATAAAAATTATTTTGCCTTGAGAAAGTTCAGTTTTAATCGTGTCACCGGTGTTCCAATTCGAAGGGCATATTTACGGTCCTGCTAGAAAGAGAAAAATAGAAACTCGGTCATATATAGCTTCACATTCATCCGAATTTTATTAAATTTAAGAAAATGAGATTCCAGCCGGGTAAGCAGACCGAACTATGTCAAACAAGACAACATTAAATAACTAAAACATGCATAAAATAGTTAAGGAGTATTTCTGTTGCATCTTTAGACTGACGAGGAAGATGACGCCATTTTGATTCTGACTTGCTTCGACAACGTCATGTCTTCCTTCGCATTTTTTGTAAATATCTTTCCCTCCGTGACTGAGAGGTAAAGGTAACTGTCTTCCGACTGACCCATATCGTTTGAATTTAGTCTTAGATGGGTCCGTGGTCAAGTCCAACTGATCGGTTCCCAATCCATCCAAAACTTAAGTCAAAGCTGGGCGTGGAGTACAGGAAAACACTAAGAAGTACCGCGAGGCCAAGGAGGAAAACGTCATTTGCCAAGTGTTTTTACCTGATATTTAAGCAAATTTCCTAAACTTGACTGTTAGGGACAGGCCTGTGGGGTTGGTGCTAATAAGCCTTCTTGCCGTTATTTCTCTTCGTTGAAAAAGACAAGTCGACTTCCTCAAGAAATAGCGACGTCAAGACTTCAAGCCACCACTAAACTTCTAGACTGTAAAACTACGGTGTGGTGTTTAGCTGACCTAACCACTAAACTGTGTCAATTACATATGGCTGACTTCTTCCCGAAGCTTGCGGCACAAGCATGGATGCGCGAAGATGGGCAAAAACTTAAAAGCAAGTGTTTTCTTTCAGGAAAGATTCAAAGACGACAACACTCACTTAGTCAAAGCCGTGTAGTCATGTTTTAAGTTGTTTAGCTATGTTTGAAGATCTTCCATGGATGCACAAACCTTTTAAAGCCTTTAAATCCAGTGTTTTCTTTTAGAAAAGAGTCAAAGTATGTTTTACAGCATGTTATTTATGAGAAGCGAATTCGTCGTTTGCATAATTATAATAACTGTTGTCCTTTTGACTTTCCGTGGGCCGGAGCTTTAAATGCCATTGCGTTCAGTGTCCTTGATATAGGAGTCACATATTTATGGCCTTGGGTTTAATTCCCAAACACTGAATGGCTGTCTTCAGCTCTTTCAAGTAACAAGATAACATTGCAACAAAATGGCACTACGTTGTCATATTGTAACTAATTTGTCAACACGTAACTCACGCCGAAACAACGACAACCAAACCCAAAAGATAGTAATTCACTACCAACATGCAGGAAAGTTTGAGACTCAATGAATACATGTACACTGCAGACTGCAGAGTAATAGGTAGAGTAACGGCCATTGTTCTAAACCAAACGTATTGCTCTTCAGGAAAACAGTTTTCAACCTATCAACAGAAAATTCACGGCTTCTGTATAACAAGGCATTTTCTGGTTATAGAAACCAAATTATATGCATGTCGTTGTCCTAAAACAAACCTATTGCCCTTCAGGAAAACAGTTTCCTATCAACGAGAATGTCTGAAGCTCACATGTTGTATATAACCAGGCATTGTCTAGGTTATATCGCCTGTGAACTGCAGAGCAAACTATATGCATGTCGTTGTCCTAAAACAAACCTATTTCAGAGATACAGTTTCCTATCAACCAGAAATGCATTTTATAGTTTATATCAATATAAACTATTAAATGATACAAATTGAATCGCAGGTTCTACATCAAGGCTTGCAGAATATACTATGTGTTACTCTGTCGTTGTTTCGGCATGAGTTACCTGTTGACAAATTGGTTGCAGTGTGACAACGTAGTGCCATCTTGTAGCAATGTCGTCTTATCACTTGAAAGAGCTGAAGAAAGCCATTCAGTGTTTGGGAATTAAACCCAAGGCCATTAATAAATGACTCCTGTATCAAGGACACTGAACGCAATGACATATAAAGCTCGATCAAGAAAGAAGAAAGGCCCACGGAAAGTCAACAAGACAACAGTTATTATAATTATGCAAACGTCGGAATTTCTTCTTGCAAACACCTTATTATAAAATATAGCCAAACAACTAAAATACGGCTTTGATTTATTGAGCGTTGTCGTCTTTGACTCTTTCCTGAAAGAGAACACTTGCTTTAAAGACTTTGAAGTGTTTGCGCATCTTTGCGCATCCATGCTTGTACCGTAAGCTTTAGGAAGAAGTCAGCCATATGTAATTGACAGAGCGTAGTGGTTTATTCAGCTAAACCACTACACTGTGCTTTTACATTGTAGTGGTTTAGTGGTGCGTTGAAGTCTTCCACCGCTATTTCTCGAGGAAGACAACTTGTCTTCTTGAACGAAGAGAAATAACGAGAAGAAGTCTTCAATGCACCAACCCTGCAGGCATGTCCCCAACAGTCAACTTAAGCAAATTTGCTTAAATATCAGTTAAAAACAATAGCCAAATAACGTTTGCCTCCATGGTCTCGCGGTACTGCTTAGTGTTTTCCTGCACTCCACGCCCATCTTTGACTTGAGTTTTGGGTGGATCGGGGACCGATCAGTTGCAATTGACCGGTCCGCGATCCATCTAAAACTATAGTCAAACGATATGGGTAAGTCGGAAGACAGTTACCTTTACCTCTCGACCACGGAGAGAAAGATGTTTGCCAATGAAAACTGGAACAGGTCTTTCATTGCTCATCAGCATGCAAGTAAAAAAAAATCCAAAAACGTCCCTCGTAAGTACTTTTTGGGCGAATTAACAAAGTAAACTAGAAGTAAATAAGTAACAGAAATACTTGAGTAAAAAATAATGGCAAAAACACTTCATTCGCACAATAAAAATTTATTTTTAGCTTCCTAAAAAAACATTGAATATTATACATACGGGTATTTGCTGGCGGACAATGGTCATCTGACGTCATTTGCTTATGGAACTCGAAGACGAAGCTTCGACTTTTATGTCTGCCCAAATAACATTTGAAAATCTCCAGAAAGTCTAAAGAAACGCGATAAATATCACTTAATCATATACAAATGACGACGATGACACAGGGGAGACGTGAGGAGCAAATTGGAGCTAAAACAACGAAGAAATGGAACAAAAATTACGATGGAAGACATAACGTTGTCGAAGCAAGTTCGAATCAAAATGGCGTCATCTTCTTCTCCAGTCTAAAGATGCAACAAAAATAGCCCTAGTGTAGTTGAACATTGATAATATTGGATTTTTATTCAACATGTAAGTACTCCCTAACTATTCTATGCATGCTTTAGTTATTAAATGCTGTCTTGTTTGACATAGTTCGGTCTGCTTACCCGGTTGGAATGCTTCTGAAATTTAATAAAACTCAGATAAAAGTACTGGCCTGTATGACTGAGTTTCTATTTTTCTCTTTCTGCTAGGAGCGTAAATGAGCAGTTCAAAATCGAACACGAGTGACACCATTAGAACAGAACCTTTTCAAGGTAAAATAATTTTTGTCTAAAGTTTGTCATTTAGCTGATTAATTTTGTTTCAGAAATTCAAGCATTTGCTGCCATTTAAAATTATTCTTACATATTGCACTTTAAATTGTAGATATTCCAATGATATTTCAAGACAACCAACCACTCGACAATTGTGATGGAAGAAGACACAGTCAGACATGAATTTCAAGAGGATTTAATAGTAAGAAAACCAAATATTACAATACATTTACTATCATTGCAAATTTTCTATTCCAACCCTCACCCTCACTGCGAGTGATTTGGGAAAAAATAATTGAGCCCTCTGGCTGTAAAGCTCTTTCCTTAACGTTATTTTCATGATCAAATTTCTTTGTTGCAATTTAAGTAATGAATAAGCCCAACTCTCTTTATAATCTCCACCTTATGGAGATTAATAGAGAGTTTATAATAGAGAGTTTATAATAGAGTTTATAATAGAGAGTTTATAATGATGATTGTTATCATGTAACAACTCATAAACACTATGGTAACTTACTTTAATTTTTCCTTTCTTTTTTCTTCTTCTTCAAAACCTCTTTCGTCCACTGATATATTGTACTCTGTACAAGAAACATGGAAATTCAGATTTTTAGTTCAAATTCAAAGGCGACTTCCAAGCTGGGGGCAAGTCAGAACTCTGTTTCAACAAGTATTTACATGACTTTTGAACTGCCTTTGATTTCAACTGCATCTCTGAATTTCTTGATCTTTGCACTTCAGGCTCTGCCATTTAATTTCGACATAAAATCTCTCATCTTTGCTACCTTGTTTCCCCGAGTACCCTTTCTAGGTTAGTACCCCTCCTTCATGTCACTTCAATATTTATCCTGTTAACACCCTTCTTTCTCCCACTTACCCCTCTAACAATCATTAGTTATTCATCTGACGTAGTTACTGGAGAATTATTCAGACATTTAACTTGACAATTACACTATATGATAACCACAGTGAAACTCAATTTTATCTACTTATTTTTAATTACGCTTCGTTGTTGACAGTCTGAGTTAAGAACCCGTATTCCGTTGATTACTGATATTTTACAATTCCAACAAGCTTTGGCAAGCTGGAGTACCCGGAATAAACACACGACTGAATAAGACCTCAGAGGTGACAGGCACTTATTCTAACGATTACGCCACATGAACATTAATGTGCAGGATCAAACAATCCCACACGAGAAATTTAAATTCCCTCGCGTTGACTTGTGTTCCACTGTTATTATGCTATTAAACAATTACTACCGTAAACAATTTCCTGGGAAGAATAGCGTCATCGATGTACTCGGAATCTTCGACTCGACATTTTTAAAACGTATACGATTTCCACCTGATGCTTTCTCGCTACCGGAACATTATCAAACCACGTGAAGTTTGTCCACGGGGTTTAGTCAAATTAGAGGTTTTATCCGTTGACTAAGCTCTGGGACCTGCCACGCCATTATAATTACTTATTCGATTAATGCTTATTAACGTGATTTTCTTTGCTTATCTTGTAAACAGTTATTAAGCTACGAATTTTTTTCAAACGATACCAAGTAAAAAGTGAATACACCAGCCACCCACCAACCAATGGCAAAACAAGATAGGAAACAATTGACCTCGACAGAAGTGTATCACTACCCGTGTCCATCAAAAGATGTTAAGATCCAAATACTATCATAATGTACGATTTTTCAAAGTCATTTACAGTCAAATTTTCGTTTAGTTTCCAGTATTCTGAAATATTTTGTAACATTATTTTTTTTCCTTATCTTATGATGGCTGACGAGATACGAGTGAGCTTGGTAACTACTGGACCGGGGTGATGTTTTACAGTATGAAGAGAGAACGTCAACTGGAAGAAACCATAAACAGCATGATGAGACGAGATCAACCGAAGCCCTGACGATCCAGAGAGAAAGTAAGTTTGTTGACTTTGTTTTGTCGTTCGCATTATCTTTGTCAGTTCACCTTTTGTTTCAAAAAAAATTAACATCTCTATCTAACGTTACCAGCGTCGGCAGTGCCAGTCAAGGGCACACAAAAACATAGGATATTTCACTTCTTTCGGGACGTTGGTAGTCATAAGTAGCACGTAAGACCACAACCAAACAACAAGTAGATACTCGAAACGTTTCCAGTGAATACGGTGTCGAAAATAAACACGAGAATATAATTTTGAGCCCTGCTTGTGACGTACATGCGTATCAAAAATAACCCATGATGGTGGATGGCCTATGTATAATGCTTTCAATTCAAAATATTTCGAGAAGTAAGAAGCCCATTTATTAAATGTATCATAGTTTTCCAGATAATCCTGAAAATTATTTCAGATAAGACGTTCCTTTTAAATTCATTGCTAATCTTTTTAATAATCCTAATTTTCTAAATACATCCACCCTACATTTGTTGATATTTTTCTTGATGGATATATTTTTGTTTTTGAAAAATGACGTCGAACGTGATAAAAAAGAAGAAACAAGAGAATGCACGAGCGCCAGGTAAGTCGATAGTAAAAATATTTAGTCAGAAGTTAAGCATGATTCTAAGCGGATCAAATTCCATATTCGTCGTTGAGGTCCCCATTCCCCTTTTATAAGTACAAGTGGTTTATCAGGCCTGTTTTACACACGTCGCATTTCAGTCGCGTCGAATGCAATTTAAAGAACAGATAATAAACAAATACTGAATGAGGTCGAGCAGGATATGAGGAATTATTAAGGCAGAGGTTTGTGTTATCTACCGAAGCCGAAGGCTGAGTCATAATGTCGTATATCTATTTTCAACCCCAAATTTGGGCAACTACCAAGCGGATATGACGATTTCACTTTTAGCTCTTAACCAATCAAAACTCCTAAAATATTTTCAATAAATAATGAGGGTTAGCCATCTCATTATCTATTGTTTGAATTGCATTCGACGCGACTGAAATGCGAGGCATAAAGCAGGCCTCAGATAAAAAGCATGAATACCAAGATTTTAAAAATCTTAAAAATAATTTTATTTTCATTTATAATAGCTTCATTTTATACCCCTCTTGTCAGTTTGTCTTCGAAAGAACTTTCAATATAGATGTTGTGTCGAGGCAAAAGTTTTGTGAGAATCTACGTGTGTTTTATCCCATGTAAAGACTATGATTTCCTTTGTGTTTTGGTCATGAATTATTGATGATTTTGAAGTGTTTTAGGCATTTTGATTACTTCAATTTTTTTAAAATCTATTCAGAACTCTTAATATTGAAGGTAAAATGTTGATACTCGCTACACGTTTTCCTAAGATGTTTAGCTAGTGCTTGACACTTTAGCATTGTTTATAGTTATATTTGTTTCTGACATATTTTCTCCACTGCGCCAAAAAAGTAAATTAGGGTTAAATACAAACCCAAAATCACCAGGCTTTGTCATTGGACTTTTAAAACAAAAGATATCATTGTTTGCGATTCGTTCTTTAGAAAACCAATTTCTATAGATCAGCTTTTCATTGTTATACCAAAATTAGCGACCGCAATAATTTTGTTACATGAAAAACAAAAACAATAAAGGGAAATGGCAATCTTAATTAAAACATCGCAAAGTTCATGAACAGACAGATGTAACTTGTGTAGTAGACTTGTGGTAGACTTCTCCCAAGTCTCCTAAGAACCTACCAAGATTGGATGCCTTCATTTGGATATAAAAGTATCGTTATGGTTTGTGAACTTCTAAAGTTCTTGATTTTCAGTTGATGCAAAAAGGAGGAAATTGCTTAGGAAAATAGTACTTTATGACAACTATGGTCGTTGAATTTTATTGTTCGCCCAAACATGGGAATTTTTACCTGAAGTTATCGTTCCAGTGCTTATTGAGTTTGTTAGCTAGTGTAAGTAGAAATTAATAATTCATGAACTAATTATCCAATCTCGAGTGGCAAATAAGACACGTGCATGCCTCTACCTGCTAGAGAACAGTAATTATGCAGTAACTGCCTCGTATCCAGCGTCCTCGATATATACATTACATGAAGTATCACAGTAGCTAGGCAACCGCTATCTTCCCATCATCCCTTTGCGTTTAGCTCGCACACCCCAATACTTCACAGAAGCCTACATATAACAAGCGTCTGAGTACATACAGAATTTTCAATATAGATTTTTTATAAGCCAAGAAAATCAAGGCAAACTTTTTGTGAAAATCCACGTGTGCTTATTACACATAAAGAGTTCTTCACAGCTATGATTACCTTTATTGCCGAACAATTTTGATGAAAAATATGCATATGAACGGAGGAACAGTAACTTCCCCTGATGTTGAAAATCAACTACATGAATACACGATGTTTCTGCTAAATTAAATTTTGTCATTTAATCGTAATTATTATCTAACGGATACGATTCTTTCATTCCCATAGGTGATGGGTGTGAAGAAATGCAAGACAAAAAAGTTCAGAATTGACGATGCCAAATGACAATGACAAATAACATCCACAAGAATAAGACGAGGCGACATTGTAATAGCAAAGTAGTGGTAATTTACAAGTTAGTAGAAAACAAGATACTTACTATTTAGAAATCAAAGAGGGTTTAAGTAAATTCTATTCTTTCTCGTTGAATAAAATCGTTGTAGAAAAGAGAAAAAAAAATTTTAAAACGCGAAGAAATAAGGCTTTATATTTTTTGCCAATTCCCAAGAGAATATACTATCTCATTGTTTCTTACTTAATCTCATTGATACATATAAAAAAAACAGTGTATAAATTAAATTTTGAGCATTCTAAAGTCCCAAGCAATATAGCTACAACATGCTTTGTTTTCATGGTAATATTGAATTATTAATGACATTCCAATGAGAATCCTCTTTGATTAGGAATATGATAAGTATCTTGATGCTTTGTGGTTTGTTTTGGTAAACATAAACAATGGAAAATTAAGCCATTGTTTTTTGCACTAAAGCAAATTACGTAAGTGGTTTGAGAGCAGCTGCGACGTACCATGTCAATGAAGGCGTTTTGGTTAAATAAGAATGAGAATTGCGGTAAAGTTTTAAAATATTTCGATGTTTTTGAACTATATAGATGTACGTTCATTAAAATTTACATTATATACGAGTCTTGGTGAAAAACAATTATACAAGTTCTGTTTCTGGTTTGAAAATGTTTTTTATCTTCGCATAATTCTCATGCTTATTTGACCCAGCCTTCGACTTCGGTAAGTATCAGGTTTAAATTTACTTCGGACCACTAAACACAACGAAAAGCCCATGCCCTTTCAGCTAAGGTTTTACGTTTGAAAACACAATCAAATACTCAGCTTAAGTGGGTTTAAGTAGCTAGAGATAACGTAATTTACCCTTTTATTTTGATTTTTTTTTTTATAACGTAATTTAATAGCTAAAATGAATGGACTGTGAGGGTGTGAGCCGCGTGTAAGTTGCATGGGGTTAGACTTATTAAAGGAATTAAAATTTTTGAAAGTATGCTTAAAAAATCTAACAAAACATCTAACAAAACGGCTAGGAGTACGTTCTGAACATTTGATTCCTGTAGCATTATTACTGTGTGCTGTGGTAAGTGCTAAGGTACTCTGTGCCAAGTAAATTGTGAAGTCAAGTTTTCAGCTCACCTGTTTGTCCATTCGATCTTTCTGTTTACGTTTAGCCTAAAATATGCGAATAAATTACATTTAAAAGGCATACTTCACCAAAATTTTATTTCTTTTAATTTTCGGATTTGGGTGGCAGTCGGGGTGGGGGTGGTGCATGCGGGTTTATCAGCTGTGAGTGACTGTGCGATGGCGAGGAAAGTGAGGGCAACGAATGGAATGCAGGAGCTTAGGACCGAGGAAGACAGCTTAGAACTGAGGCAGGTAGGCAGTTGGTAGGATCAGCGGGGGGCACTTGTCGTTTTGGCCTTGGGATTCAAATTTGCATGCTAAGTACAAGTTTCTAACGTCTGTTGTTTTAATTTGGTAGGTATGCGCGGCTGCTCTCTGGAGTTGATCAATTTTGCAATTTGCATTAGCATTTGCAAGCCTGATCTTCTCTTCGCCCCGCTACCCCAGCTAGCTCTCCGAGTGCTACTTCCACCGTAAGTCGAAGTACTTGTATTATATGTACAAGTACTTCTACTTAGGTGGAATTAGCACTTGGTGAGCTGGCTGGGGTAGGGGGATTATTTTTTTATTCAATTTTTCAATTCCCATGGGAATTAAATTTTTAATTAAAAAGGGTTAGATGTAAACTTTGTAAACAATTTATTGAAAAGAATTTGTAAAATTACAATTTGAATAACAATAAAAAGAGATTAACTACTACACATTGTGCTCATTCAAATAACAATAGAAGAAAACAGGACATGGCAGAAACTAGAGAACAATTGTCATTGCGCTTTACACACACAAGTGAATTAACACTGGTGAGTAAACACAAGTGAAAACGCAATGTAAAAAAAACTTGGTCTTTTGAAGATAAATGTTTATACTTCAAGATATAAATAATCATGAAACAAATGGAAGTGACAAATTTTTCCAATTTGACATTTGACAGAGAAGTCGTCTGAAGCCCGTTTTCTACTTCAACCGTATCGTAGCGAAACGTGGCGTATTCTATTGTGTCTATATAGTTTAATACAAAACAATGAAATACGCTACGATACGACAGAAAAGGAAAACAGGCTTTACATGCAACACCGAGTTGTTTCACAATTACAAAGAAAACATATGGCTCATGCAATTCAATTTGTTGAAGAGACGTTTTTAATCACAGTTTTAATTCTTTTTCAAATTTCTTCCGGTAAGTGGACAGTAGCATCGAACCGATCCAATTAGAAACGTTTCTCGGAGATTTTTTATTATCTAAGAGGCACACGAGGTCGTTTCCGAGCGTTTTCACCGCACTCAAAATGAAAACGATATGAACTATGAAAAATCTCATCACAGGAAAATTGAAGGGGCTCGGTACTTCTACGATCAGATCCTCCATTGAATGGAACAGCATTGATATGGACATTAGAAAACTCATTGGCTAGCTTTAAATACATTCTATACAAGTCATTTTTAGATGATCAGAAAGCCACTATGATTATGAGATTGAAACTATTTTTTAATTTTAAGTTAAGAGACTTTTAAAATATTTCGGAAAGAAAACGCACGAAAACGACACCATGTGCACCTATCCTGTTAATATTCCTTGTGGGAAGAAACCGGAGTAGCCGGAGAATACTCACGACTTGACTGATGTTAACTAACGCAAGTCTCAGAGGTAAACATGTTTTTTATCAATCAGACAAAAAACTCTTCCCAATTTCGAAAAATCGCGAAGAAACGATTACTTATTAACAAAGAAATTAAAAAGGGTGGAAATTTCAACTTTCAGAGCCACATGGTTTCTAAGTGTGATTTTACCCTGACAATGTTGAATTAATAAAAATTGTTTTAATTCTTGTTAAACAAAAATCCAAGAACTCAAATTCAAGAAGTCCATATATCGAATAGGACATTGTATAGAGGTTATACAATTCTTTCAAATTTTCTCAAACAGACATCACATTTCTTCGGGTGTGCGTGAGCACAGAAGCTTTCTTTGCTAATTATGATAATTTGGTGGAGATAGCTTTGAAAATCTTTAAAAAGTGCTTTCAATTGATATACATAATTTTGTTTTATTAGTCGAAATGCATAATTTCAACGTAGAAAAAGCTCACTAATTTATAAATAAACCAGTAGAAAAAAACGCTTAGGGTGTCTCGTCCGTTATGCTACTCAATAGCGGATTTTTTCAGGACTTGTTGCATATTCCAAAATGTATATAAATTTTAATACAATAGAAAGAAATTGTGTAAAATCGCTTCATTTTGTCACATTTTAATTTTAACGTTGAACGAAACTAAACGAAAATGTTGAAACCATATGAGACTGTTCTTACACTGAAAAAATGTGATTTTTTGTGTTTGTGTAAATGCAAGATGATTGAATTTAGTCAATTTAGCAAGGTATCATTGTCAGGATAAAAACAAAGTTCTTTGAAGCATAAACTTATCTTCACGTACTTGTTCAAAAGACCATGTTCAATAGCCATGTGAACCTGTTTTCTTATATCATTACTATTTTACTAGTGTTACAAAGTGGAACTATTTAAAATGTAAATTGAACTGAAGCAAAGGGAATGAAGGACATATAAAATGACCAATTATTTGAACTGCCAAACACAAATTCACCAGAACCAGACAGCACAAAAAGTTCAAGAGAGATCATTTAAAGATTAAATTTTAAAATATTTTAAACAAAAATGCTATTGAATCAAAGTATGGAAGTAATTTAAGCTACTTTATTGTATCTATTGGCAGAAAATTTTAATTGTCATTCATTAATACAAAATAGAAGATATTCAAGCAAACACCCAATTTTTTTGACAGGAATATGAAATTAACCAATACCAACAAAGCACTTAACTTGATATATAACTAATTAAAGTCTGTGTAATATGAAGAACTCTGACACAGATTTTACTGTATCTGGAGAATCAACGCTAAACGCTTGTAATAAAATGTATTTTAATCTGATTAGACTTCCAAACTGATTGCTTAGAATGTATCTGTGTAACTCTGACATAAAAGTTAATTTAAAAATATTGAAAAGTGGTTGCCTTTTGGGGCAAGTAGCACCAAAAATGTAGCTGCCTAAGGGCATTTCTCACAAGCCCACATTACACTGGATATTTTTTAAAATAAAGAATTTATAAAGCAAAACAGCAAAACCAGTGTTTAGGTGACCAAAACAAAAAATCTTGGTTGCCCAATGGGACATTAGTCTAACCAAAAGAATTTATGGTGTCTAGTTGTGATTTTCGTTTTCAATGAGCAATAAATAGTTTTTTATTTTTAATATTTCACACTTCCCACTAATATGTTCCAGTGCTTCAGTTTGTCTCAATTCCAAACATGTTCCACTTTGTGCACAATGAAGTAAAAAGAGCATGCTAGCTTATTTTAACCTTAAGTAGTTCATCTTAAGTTTAAAAAGTTTGAAGAAAAAATCACAAAGTTCATTCCAAAGATACAGTGTTACAAAACAACAAAGATTTAGGTTTTTTAAACATTTAGGGTTTGTACACTTCAATTAATTCTGGAATTGTTACAAAACATATTCAAATCATGCTCCCATAACATTCGGGACTATGTGATTTTCAAATGAACCTTTTAAACTTTTAAATGAACACTAAAATTCAACTTAAATAAAAGAAGACTGAGATGGTATACCAGGAAACAAACTAAAACTTTCTAGAAGGTTTTTTCATAAAGCAGAAGATATATATGTTTGAACTGAAGAAAAATGCTAATCGTTGTTTTTTAATCTTAAGGTAGAAATCTATTTCACCTGGTTAGAAATCAAGCAATGAAATAAACTTAGAATTTAATGCTTATCTTGAAATTTTAGCATGGTAATGAATGTCTTTTTTGTTTCTGATAAAACCACCTCATTCATTAATAATACAAAGCCAAATAATGACAAAATTGTTTGTATATAAATGATTTTTTGCCAAAACAGAGATATTCAGAGAATTCATGATTTTGGGACCAATTTTTGAAAATAAACCACTATTGTTAGCAAAAATTATTACTGGTAACTATGTTGTATAAACTATTACACAAAAACAAAATTCATTTGAACCAAACAAGATTTGAACTTTTGTAAACACAGTTCATCATTATTTGACTTTTTCTGAGATAAAAATGCTTTGAGTACATGAGGCGTTTCCTGATAAATGGCTGCACAAAATAATGATTAAATTGGGTGGGTATGAAACTGCAATTTCTAAAATCATACTGTTCCAATTGTTGTACAAAATGAAAAAATGTTGACAATAGAGTCCAACATTGTCTTTTTTGAAGCAAATAAAGTAACTATGTTTTTTGAAAACAGCAAAAACACAGCCACTTATTATGGAAAATCATACAGAGTATTAAAAGCATTTCAATTAAAAATAAAACATCAAAATATCAAGACCTTCTGTGTGCATTTCATCAACAGCATTCCTTTTTCACAATTAATCAGCCTTCACCCATTCACATTGGCTACCAGTAATCAAACAATCTTGGAACTTTCTACATCTAAAAAGGATTTTAGTTTCAAATTGTAAAAATAATATAAAACGAGTAAGCAACTTAAAAGTTGATTGGACATGTCTGGATTTCATCCCTTAAAGGGAGTATATATTCAGGTATAGATTCAAATGATCCCATTCATAGAGGGGTTGTGTGATACAACCTTTAACAAAGTCCTAAGCAATGTCACAGAATAATTATTTGTAGCAATGTGCATGGTAACAATGATTAACAAAATGGGTCTATACAAGAATTATACAAGATACCGGTACTTTCAGTTCATTCACAATTCTGCCTTTTTTTCGTACAGTACATAGGGAGGTGAGGACCTGTTCCTTTACTTCCTTACCACACCCCCTAGAATTTACCTTATTTACTAGCCCCTTCAGAACTTCCTGGGAATTTCGATGATTTCATAGATCCTCCCTGGGATTTTTGCCATTTTATCACCCCCTCCCCATGGAATTACTATCATTTTATAGATCTACCTCTGGATTTTTACCTCTTTATCACCCCCTCCCCTTTGATTTCTAAGGAGTTTTTATTACTTCTACCACTGGATTTTTGTATTTCAACACCACCTCCTTTTGGATTTTCGAAGGTCCTCACCCCCTATGTATGGAAAATAAATGCGACCTGCCATCTGCCAATATAGTTTGGTAGCCATTTGATTAAATTGAGAAGTTAAAGGAATGGAAATAATGGCACTAAATTTGGAACATTATGGCTCCAGTACAAACGTTTTTACGCATAAAACTAAACTAACAATAGATTCCATCAAAACTGCGGTTTCTCTACTTTGGTACTAGGGACCTTACGATTTACAGAACGACAACGTGACGACAACGTCCTGAGACAAACAGTCAATTGAAAAGAAGTGAATAATTATAGTTGTGAACAATGCATTTGAATACTTGAAAAGCGGCTCTCGTATTGTTGACGACGGCAAATCAAATATTTTCACGTATTGTATTAACGCAGGCGTATTGAATTTAGCCGGTGGAGTTTTAAAGGAAAATGGCAATATATTTTCTTATCGGCTTATTTATAAAAAGCTTTGAAGTCATTGTAAAATCCGTTGTTATTTTTTTGGCAACATACTTAGATTCTGAAATATTGAAGGGCAAATAACACAAGCCATCCGCCATCTTGTTTTATAATTAGGTCTGTTTTAATGACATCACAACCTGGGTAGACAATATAAAACTTACCCTCCATTATTTAAATTTGAATGAAAATTTCTTGAACACTTCGCATTTGACGTAAAAACTATATACAATACAAACTTAGTTGGATTTCAACATTCAACATTAGTCATTGCTTCTTCAAGAGACAAAATAATTATCCAGGTTGTGACGTCATAGATTTTTTGAATATCCAAGATGGCGGATGACCAGTGACTTTGTTCTTTTTTGTCCTTCAATATTTCAGAAACTAAGCATGTTGTCAAAAAATTAACTACAGATGTTACGGTTACATTAAAGGTTCTTATCAATAAGGCCGTAAAAAATTATATTGCTGTTTCCCTTTAAATTCGATCTAGTTAAGAACTCTTCTCAAACATGTAGCTCATGTCTTCAACCAAAGTGTTTTTAACATGTGTTAACTCAACTTATGCGATTGATGATAAACAACTTCTATGCTTTGCTAAGCTATATCATAAAGTGTTTTCTCGTCATTGCCGTCGCGTTGCCGTCCTATAAATCGTAAGGTCCCTATTAATCGCCCATCGCGAAGCCAAGTATGGTTTTCACACGTGCTAAATATTTCGCTAAATTCGGCGTGATTGTCTACAAAAACTATCAATATCATACATTTGGATACTCTTCTACAACTACTGATAGAAAATAAAGCACATTACCTTGAAATAAAGGCAGAATAAAGACTTCAATAACTTCTATGCAACAACAGGCAACAGCATCATTATCTCCGCCATGCCGAATTCGGAAATTTCCCAAGTCGACGAGCTAATCAGTGTTTCCATTTAAAAAAACTGGAATTTTCTTTTTTGTTCTAATTTTGGACGAGATTTCCTTAATATATTTTCAAATTCCCTTAAAATTGCCAAAAAATCCAAGACTTAAAAATAAAACTTTATTTTGCTCGTACTATATATATATACCGAAATCTTTTTAGAGATTAATAGTTTCGCAACAGTCAATTGTTCAATAATATGATTAACATATCAACTACGCAATTTAGTTAAGGCTGCACTAGTTAAACGCGTTACTATACTATCTACAGCCTAGTGTGCAGCCATTAGAAAGGCCCGACATGTTTTGGTTGAATTGTATTGTATCAAATGCAAGAATCTAGGCCTAATAGTAGTTGAACAACTGAACAATCAATGTAAATTTACATCTTGCTGGAGTGCTGTTAGTGGTGTGTAACACTCATGTCACTTTGATTTATCAACAATATAAAGCAGTAAAGCATTAAGCATGTATACTTGTAGTCACTATGACAGTTTACTCAATGATTCTTTTCTTAGTTCCTTTGTTTCTTCGTCAGTAGCCATGACTTCATCTTGGCTGCTAGTTCCAACATTCCTTTATGAACTCTCAAGCTGGCAGCAGTCTGCTGCTCATTCTTCATTCTCATCTTAGCCTGGAGTAAGGAGACCAAATGACCAATCCCAATGAAGTTCAGGCTTGGCCTTCGGGTTAGGTGCATGTAGTCTCCACTCCATGTCAAGTTTGTCGAGGTCGATGGTATCTGTATCTTTTAGGTATGGCAATTTCTGACAAATGCTCTTCAGGAACGTGGTTTGACTGCAGCAGCATTGGAGGGTAAAAGACATTGAACAATTTCCTGGACTGGAGCAAATCGAATCGACTTTAAATTTGAAGAATATGCTCTCGATGAGAAAAGTCTTACAGGTACTTAGAAACTTACTTGGAAGCGTACTTAGAAGCAATTTCATGAAGAGTAGCAGTCGCTCCAAGCTCAACGTGGGCCCCGCTTAATGGTACGTGTTGGCTAACGTCAGTTGGGTTAAGCTTGTTTGGCGGCGTCGCCATTACGATGTCGATTTTCATAAAGTCGCAGACAATTGACTTGATAAGGCTTTCCTCCTTTAGTTTGAGCATGTGGAGGAGAGGACGCTCTCTCTGGAACAATCTATTAAATGCATTGAGACGCTTGACTTAAGCCTGGGTAAAACGATTTTGCATTGGTGCCAAAATTCCGTCGTGTGAGTGTTATGGGTCTCCGTTGGCTGTCAAGGTGAACAAAGTTTTGCATGACGGCACTTTGCATCCCGCCTATCCACACGAAAATATTCGATAAAAAACACTTTTTATTCAGCAAATTTAATTATCTTGTTTGTACCTACAAATGTAGAAAAGATAATTTGTATCCAAGATCATTTGCATCTATTTTTTTTTCAATAAATTGTGTTTTGTTTGAAGCGAAACTCTAACGTGTGTTTGTTTAATATGGTGAAAGGGTGGCCAGCCTCAGGATATTATATGATAATGAATGCAATGACGTAACGTGCGCTGGGATGTCTGCGTTTTAAGTAACATTTTGCGTTTTTGTGCCTTCACTATCAGAATTTAATTTCAACAAAAATACAAAATTCATGCACTTTAGCCCAAAATTCATTCACTTTATACACAGTACGTAGGTCGTTTATAAACAGTTTAATATAATCATTATCTACCTCGTGACTTTCCAATTCGTTGATCCCATGACTTGAAATAAAGGAACGTTTCTTTTGGAAAAATCTCGTCTAACTCCAAGAAAAAAAACTTTGTCTGCCGATAAGTGTAATTAGTTTTCTGACTAAGTCTTTCACTCCTTGAGAATTTTGCGCCAATTACGCCGCCATGTCCTCTGCAGGCCCCTCGTTGGACCACAGGTTGGGCACAGTCCGTATAGTGCTGTTAATTTATATAAATCCGTTTCAGTTATTATACTACGCAGAGAAATTTTTTTCTGTTTTCTTCGCCCCCCTTTAAAGCGACTGGGGACGAGGCAGGCCATGTCCCAGAACATTCCGCAATTTCAGGGGATCGGAAACTATTCCACTTTAGCTATTTTATTTCAAACAGACACTGGGCATAGTTTTGTGCACTTTAGCTGGTGAATTCAGTCAATTGAAAAGGATATGCCCAGTTGTTTGCAAGAGGTACCGTTATGGGTGTTTTCCCCTCTTGTGTAAAAAAGGGTATACCCATTACCTTTCTATGCTTGTCGCTACAATTAATTAAAAAGGTACCCTTTTTTATCTTATTACAAACAAATGTAATCGCTCATTAACGCTACCCCTTTTTCTACGGAAGAAGTTTCAGTTGCAGAAAAGCATTGAGAAGTCAGTTTTCGACATTTTAGACTTGATATTGACAAAAAAGGGCGACAAACATTGAAAAAATGTACCATTGCTTGATAAAAAGGTGGGTTTTTTTTACTGATTCTGATTTTTTTTACAAATTACTTATGAGATAAAAAGGGTATTCTTTTCTCTCTTCCCTATTGAGATTTAAAAATTACACGAATTTGATACACTTTTCAGCTTCTCCTTCGAAAATTTTCCTGATTGTTAGTATAGGTTGGTGGCGACCCTTTAGCTTTAGCTTTATCATACCATTTAATGAAATTTGCTTTCTACCGCACAGCATCAACATGTGTAAAGTTGATAAGCAAGCGTTACCCTATGTAAGTATTGAGTGAAACCCATATAATAGAAGAAAAATAAAAACACATTCATACTTCAGATGTTTATTGCACATTTCCTCTATTTAAAAAAATAAAGCCAAACACTAAAGACATTCTAAATTTCTAAACTCAACTCTAACACTCGTACAATCTATTTTTTTCAAAGCCAGCTCTGATACCACACACAATGTTTGCACGTCTATAAATATGATTTACGCCATCGACAGTTAACCAAATATTGATTACTCATCACTTAAACGCCTTATACACTCAGTTTTTTTATCTTTAAATAAAGCATAAACTACGCGTATCAATCATGTTAAGGAATGACCTGTAGGATGTATTCAATAAATTCAGACTTTAGAATGCTCGTATGCGTCCATTTTGCCAACTCGTAGAAATAAGACCACGCTTTTAGCTGTCGAATGATGCCACATTTGCATCACAAAGAGAAGAGGCTAAAGTCAACGTTAGATTGCAAATTGGTTGAGATCACCTACTTGATTGTATTTCATTCTTGGAAAAAGTTAGCAATTATCGACATTATTTTTAATTTCTCTAAGTAAAACAGAATGTAAAATATAACAATAGGCCTACGATACTAAGCTATGACAATAATGTATCTGTGGGGGTGGGTGGGTGGGGTCATGAAAAATCTGCCGCACTGGACGGTTTTGCTTGAGACAATATAAAAATGGCATTACTCATATAAACGCACCAGAGCAAGCTAAATTCACAACGTTATATCATACATCCTGCATATGGGAAAGCTATATAGGGTCGGTTGTACGAAATGTCAACAGGATAGTGATTCTTTAAAAATTTCCAAACATGGTCAATCACTGCTAAAACCCACATTAAAGTTCATTACTTTGGGGTAAAGTCACTTATCATCTCTTCGAGTTCAATATCATTGCTTTTTATGCCTTTCTGTGCCAGTTGAAAAACTTTCCAACTTTCGCACAACCAGCCCCAGATCTCTGCAAGACGTCACAAATCATCACATTACACAATGAAAAGGTTTTGGACAGTAGATCCAGTGGTCGCTGAAGATCGATACACTAGTGGGGAAGGAACACGTATTCAAATACTCAGACTATAAAAAAATCGACTGCAAAAGAAATGAATACACACAGAACACGAATACATGAATACGTGCCCTCCTCTCAGCTACTTCTACGAGTAGATCATAACTGATAAGAGTCCTGAAGGGCTAAAATAAATGGTGGGATTTTCGATAGTTTTTAAGCTGCCTAAATTATATTTCATGGGGCTACGATTTCAGCAATACGGGCACTAAAATGATAGGATTTAGTCGAATTCGGCTGGGAAATGAGAATACGACCAGTCGACCACCTCCTTTAGGACCCGAATAACTGCTGTATCTTGTGCTGATGATATGCGCGTAAGTTTGTTTCTGAGATAACTGGCCATTTTTAACATTCTCTCACAGTTCCACGTCTTCTTTCATTCAAAATGGTTTATTCATGCAAATTTTAGTCCCATGACAAAAAATATTCAATCACATCTACACATATTAATTTGTTTCATCAGAGAGGTTTAGTTTGCTCATATGAAGAAAAATTGTTTAGGGTTGCAAATATATCAACCATGTTGTTGTTGTTGTCGTCGTCGATGTTGTTTTTTACGTTTATGTTATTGATGTTGTTCTCGATCTTGTTGTTCGGTCGTTGTTGCTGTGAATGCTGTTCTTGTCCAGTCGTTGTTGGTTTATGAAATGCAGCCATTATTAAAGCCATTCAAACTATGTTTATTTGTTGCAAATGAGTGTTTTTCTAGTTCGTCGTTGCGGACAAGTGATACCTTGTTTTTTTATTACTACAACGTTTTTTCTACAGGTTTTTTCCATTTCAGCTCTAATGGATTGTTACTCACTTTTTACGTATCGTTCATCACTTGATCCGCGTGTTCAGCCAATAAGCGTTACCTCAAAAATGCTGTCTCCCTTGCGATAGTGACTCCTATTTGTAGTTGATAATGTTGTAATGCAATTCTTAATATTTTTCTGATGCTATTTCCTCAGTATTTCAACGCAAACTGTGCAACGGTTGAATTGACAATTTCCCGTCGGCACTGTTGTTTGGTTCTTCATATCACCTGTTGTTTTAAATGTTATTGCACTGTCATGTTTTGTCATTGTGGGTTAACAACAGCTGTTCTGTAGTGTTCAATTTGACTGCGGCTATTTTTTGTCTTGTACACCTACATTTATTATTTTTGTTGCGGCAGTTGCACTGTAGTGTGCTTTTCTGTTCACAGATGTGTTTAACAATCGTCGTTAGCTTATAAACTCGTGCATCTATTGCTAAAATATTGCAAATATTACTAGCATTCTTGTTAATGATTTTCTGTTTTCGTTTGTTTATGTGCTTGTTGTGGTTGCATTACCGTTTCGTTATTTTTTGTTGTGCTGTCTTGTATTGCGGTTTTTGAAGGTCGTGTTTGTAAATGTTATTTTAAACTCTTCCGAGACGCATGTTTACTGCTGTATCTCACAAGTTTTTATTCGCAATTTCCCCCAGGCGCTCTATCGACGTTTTTATGGTACCTAGCATACCTGGTTGTTTGTTGGACTGTTATAGTTCAAGCACGTTGTTTCCTATAATCTTTGTCTTACTTATCTACGTTTTGTTTACAAACTTGTTAGTGAATGGTCCCACCACAATGCCTGCACTGATATGTCCTTGGTGCTACTGCTGCTGTTGCTTCTGCTGTTGTTGTTCGCTATTGTTGTTTGTTATTGTTGTTTGCTGCTGCTGTTATTTGCTGTTGTTGTTGTTGTTTGTTATTGCCGTTTCTTGCTGTTGTTGATTTCTGTTGTTTACTGCTGCCATTGTTTGCTGCTCCTGCTCTTGTTGTTGCTTGCTGTTGTTTGTTATTGTCGTTTTTTGTTATTGTTGTTGTCTCTTTTGTACGTTGTGCCAAAAAGCAACTCACTAAAGGGCTGATTACATGGTCCCGCTTACCCGGGATTAAGTGAAGCGTAAAATAATCTTGAGGTATTGAAAAATGTCATTTTATGAAACGAAATGACCAACGTTCGAATGGTTTCAGCATTGATCGATACAAAGATAGATTTAACAAAAATTAATGCGATATACACCATTTTGTTCACTTCATATTTCGGCAAAACGAAAATCTCAAGCAATCAAGGATTAAGCATTTTTTACAACGTAAACTCTGACTTATTTCAATACCTCAAACTCATGTTACGCTTCACGTAATCCCGGGTAAGCGGGATCATATAATCAGCCCCTAACTCAGCTGCAAAGACTCGGGTCCGAGGGTTCGTCACACCCTAAAACCACCGACACTGTGGTTTCCCTGCGGCAAGGTAAAGCATTCTCTTCCTCTACGAGGTCTTTCATCGGCGGTATTCCAAATTTGAAAGTTTAGTGAATATTACGGGAAGGCAATGCTAAAATTTTATTTCAATTTTAAAGCTGTTGACTCTTACATACGAGCAAAACTAAACAGAAGTAATTCCATAACTTTATGGAAACACAGAAAGAAATGTTTCCTGTTTCTTTAATCAGAAAAAATGAAACTCCATTTCTTTAAATATACTCTATCCTTCAGTCTACGTGCACACGGTGTCGTTTCCGAGCGTTTTCATTCCGAATTATTTTCCGATTTGTTTACAAAATTTAATAATAACCAGCATAAACCTCGTCTAAGGACAGAAACTAAAAACCCCACGCTATCAAAATTTTTACAGTTCATATCGTCCAAACAACCTCGTGTGCAATTAGTCTCAGTCCACTTTATCGGTTGCACATACTTTTCTCGTCAATTTGACCATCATCGATGTGAAAAACAAGGTCATTACATACGTAAAAACGATCAGGTCGATTCCGTTTTGGCCTGGTAGTTTTTCAATTTGTTCTTATTTTTCAATAACATTTTCCAAAAACAATGTTTGTAAGGTTTTTTGTTTCGGTTTTGAATTCAGCTGTGAGACATGAAACAGTCGAAAATAGCCAGTTACCATTTAAATGTCCTAAATGCTCACATTTTTTACTCACTCCTCGTTTTTCAACGATTGAATTTCCAATTTTTGAATGCATTTTGTTGTTGTTTTTTGCGTAAAATGGTATCTTTACCAAATTTTTCTTTATGTTTCGGCACAGCACGCGCTATAAAACAATCCGTCTTAAACACTAACGAACACGCGCTTGAAATATATTACGGAAATATTTAAATTAAACGTACGACCAGCGCACTCGTTAAAACACTTGCAATAAAACTATACATGATATCGGTTACTTGTACAGAACAAAAACAACATGAATTAAAAACGCAACACTGTGAAGTAAACTTTATCAGTCTGATTGGACAATAACATTGGAGAATAGAGGTAAGTACGATTATTTTCCAACATATTTTCTATACTTGTTGAGATACACTATTGTCTTCTGCGAAAGAGTACATGCAGCGAGTACAAGGAATATATACAGACATTGGCGCACTTGAAATATCACAAACAAAGTAACGCCGCCTATGCCCGTTCGCCAGAACCGAGGTATCTTACCCTGTCTAATACGACTATCATCCATAGAAATTTCTGAAACGTAAACATTCTACGCGTTGGCTTTGTCATCGCAGATAGCTAAACAGCATAAACTCATCAACGACCCAGGGAAATCACGTTGGGAAAGGACATTCATCAAAATTAGGCTTTAGCGGAAACATGCGGGCTTTAACACGATCATTGATTTATTTTCACTCGTTTATCACTGAACTGGCAGAACATGTTACGCGGCGGCTGTTTCAATTCATGTTGTTTTTGCTCTTCGCTTATTTTGCTACACTTTTTTAGATTTTCTTCGCATACGCACGTGCTTTACGTCTCCTTATATTGTTAGTGGAGTGTCGCTATCTGAGGTCAACTGTGAGTACAAACCTTTGGAATCGCGACATAGTTTGAAGCGTCGTAACCTGGGCAAAAATTAAGTTAAGATTAGTTCAATAGGGCCGTATACCAAGATTCACTGTTAGAAGTGCTGCTACACTTGAAACCCGCAATAAACTATCAATATATTTTATAGCGTGCAGCGTAGTCATTTCTATACGGGTTCAGTATGGAATCTTCCTCTGTTAATTCACTAAGGGAAAAAATCTAAACTAAGCGAAAGAGGAGAAAGGACTGCCTTTTGTGTTGACATCAGGAAATGGTAAGACTTTCACGTCAATTGGGCAATAGTCTGTTGGGAAAAACCCACTCACCAAAGAGCGAGGACGGCAATAAACTAAAACCACTGTCGACATTGACATCTATATATATAGTAAGGCTCGATACAATCATTGAGAAAACACTTTCTGGTACGTTTTCAAAACTTTCGACTAACAATCAAACATCATTAATAGCTATGTGTTTCCCTTTCCTCCCCTCCCCCCTTACCAATGTTCGTGTATGATATCAAGTACTCGTCAATAGCATATTGAGAAAACATTGGGGGGGGGGGCTATCCGTTATTAGGATTATGATTCCAAACAATATTGCAATGTGACATGGGCCATGAGCATAGCAGAATGCCTACACCGCCCAAAGGGTTTTGTAGATAGAACATCTTTTATTTGGTCTTGAAGCTGGACGTCATGTATTTAAACTTGCGGCTGCGTTTGATTTCTGCTACAGGATGTACATTTAAAAAAAGAACACGTTTTAAAGGCAAAAGCTCTTTAAACTTCTTATAGAAACTATATCGACTCACTTCAGTGAGGCCATTCAACACAGTCGCCCGCATCAAAATATCACGTTTCAACTCAAAGAATACAAACAAACTTGGATGTTAAACTATCTAAAGGTAATACATCGTCTGCAATTACCTTGTTAAATACTTTTTCACTATTCAAAAAATACAAGTAAACTTTAGTCTTTACTTAGGAATATTCAGAAGTAAACTGTATTCATAAAAGACAGTGCATTTTATACGCGTAAATTTTACTAAAGAAATTATGCTAAAACAATTGTTCGCCTCAGGCTCAGTGATTATGGTAAATATTCACCTCGATTTCGTCTCGGCGAATAGTCACCAATAATCACTTTGCCTTCGGCGAACAATTGTTAATTGATACATATGAATGCTATTGACCCCTTCCGGACCCAAACCTCACCTCGCATTGACGCATCTTTTCGAACTTCCCTCTGGAGGGGGTTTTGGATTTTTTCCTGTCATCTTTACCTCTCCTTGTTTTATATCATCTGGGAAATTCCTTGCACCGGTATCCGACAACGACGCTCTGCGCTTCATAGGGTTGTCGTGTTGTGGCGCACGCGATATCCCAGTGGTCTCTTCGTTAGTCTTTTCAGTATTCCCAACTGAGCTATCTTCTTCAGGTAGCTTTTCAAAATTGCCAGTCGAGTTGAGAGAGTTTCCAGGAAACGACTTAGTTGTATCACTACTACTGAATGAACTTTTATCTTTGTAAGGTGCATCCAATTTCTCATCGCTGTTTGAACTATCTTGTACAATTCCTAGCTCCACTTCAGTTACTTTTTCACTGTCTTCGAGCTGATCCACACAAAGTTTACGCTGCCCGTTATACGTTTCTTTATCTTGCGTTACAGTAACATCAGGGATTTTCCCTGCCTTCTCTTGCGTAACAATAATATCTTCTTGTACATCTACTGCCCGCTCACGTACGTCAAGTCCCCCCTTTTGTACATCCAGTGCCCCTTTATTTACATCAAACGAATACACGTGTGTACTAAGTCTCCCCTGTAGCACACCAAGTGTCTCCTTTTCTACATCATAGCATATGTCCTTGCCTAATTCTAATTCATTGTCCACAGTTTCCCATAATTTGTCTGATTTCTCGTCTGTTTTGTTTTCTAAATTTTCACACAACCCACAAAGTTTATTTTCGCCTATTTTCTTTGCATTGTCATTGCTATTTTCATTATTTATTTCATTTTGACCATGGTCCAGCCACGTTCTATAATCAATTCCTTGGTCATCACTGCGACCATGTCCCAATATAAGTAATTCTTTTTTATCTGCTAGTTCATCGCCTAAACACGTATGTTCACTAGAAGCTCGTTCATTATTATTTTTATTTACTATATTCTCCTTCACTTCACCAGCAGCTGGTAGCGTTTCTATGTGCGCTGGACCTTCACCGTTTATTATGATATTCTCTTGTATCGATTCGAATTCATTTCCGACACTTGTTAGACCCACTTCTGATTCTGTTGCAGTTGATTGTTGCGGTTGATCTGTTCCTGCCACGTGATTAGTAAGGTCGGTGTTAATTTCTGGTAGGTTGGGTTCTTCTGCCACAATTTCTGGGTTTTGTTGTTGTTTGTCTTGCGGTTGCTCTTTCGTTTGTTCTTTTGGCTGCTGTTGTCCATCATTTTCTATTTCTTCTTGTCCGACTGCTATTCCCTGACTTTTCTCAGATTTCTCGCTTCCCCGCATCAAGGTGGACTGCAAGCTCGGCAGTATCAACCCCTCTCCCAGTTCTTTCTTCAATTTTGAAACGAAGCTCACGTTTGTCTTAATAGTTCCTTCACTCTCCATAATAACCGGAGTTTGACCGTAGGCTGATGAAATATTTGATAGAGCAAGTCTCTCTAACTGATCACCGGCATCATCAGAAGACGAACGCGACTCCTCCCATTCGGGGGCTAGCCCAGCCAAGCTGTCCCTGCTCGTCACTCGTACACCAGCCGTACATTCTCGGAGTGCTGGCGACGTATCTCCGGACGATGTCGTCGTCATCTGATACTCGGGAGTGAAGGCGTTATTCGAACCATTGCCCTCTGTTGTTTGTTGATTTGATGGTAGCAACTGGTTGCCTCGGAAAACACGTTGTGCCTCACCTGAAATAGTTTCTTCAGCTTTTTCTACGATATCTTTCAGGGTAACACTTTCGTTGGGATGGATATGCAAAGTCTCCGTTAGCATTCTATCATCAGGTGTGACTGTATTATCGTAGGAACTTAATCTGCGCAGTTTACCAGATGCCTGCTCATGACCAGAGTTTATTGTACCACCGTGTACGAAAGCACTACCCAGATTATCAGTACTCTGTTCACCATCACCAATATGGTATATCACTTGATAACCATCTCCATCCCCAAGTTTATCGTAATCTATCACTTTACTTCCTTCATCATTATCGTCATCTTTAACAATAAAATCATTATCATCAGCTCTGACCTCCACACTTATGCCTACATTTTGAAGTTCCCCTTCTTCCTTTCTTTCTTCGTCCCCTCCGTCGTGAGCAAGCGCACCATCGACAGAATCATAGTAATTCATCATACGCAGGGGGGTGCCATACCCTGGATCATAACTTTGATGTGAATATCCCCAATGATGGGTATCAACTTCCACTTCGTTTCCACGATCTTCCGTCATCACCACACCTAAAATTCCCTCTCCATCATCGAACAAATCAGAAAGTTTTGGAATTGCAAACATATCTTTCCCAGATCCACTTGAGTTGCAATTCTGCGGTTCCTCAGAACATGCCCATGGTGCTATTGGTACATAATTATATTCATAGGCAAGCAATCCTTGCGAGAAATGCACATCACTTCTCAGAGGCTCTACCCTTGCATCTTCATTCTCCGCAAGTATCTGTTCCTTTAAAGGATTGTAAATTGCTCTACCATCGTCGATAAAAACATCATCGTCATTCTCGTGATGATCAAGTAGCTCATCCTTAACAAGTTGATCTTTTGTTGGAATATTGAACGAATAACGCGGACTGGTGATCTCATGTCGATGAAAGAACGCCATCTCTTCGGTATAGACTACCAACTCTTCAAGCGGTTTCAAATTATCGTCATTTGTTATAACAGGAGGAACACTTGGTACAGAATCCACAATATTTGCGACAAACTCTGCACAGTCCTTGACGTCCTTCGTGCTGGTTTCTTCACCTTGAGAGGCGACTTTTATTTCAACGCATTCGTCGTGGTTTCTCGTTGAAGTGAACTCGTTTGACTCGGCATGCGTGAGGTGGCCATGCTCTGCACTCTTTACTGCAACGGCTTCCATCACTTCCTTCGTTGTCGCTCCGCTGTTTCCATGGCAGTCACAGTTCTACGAAGATAAAACAAAGACATATCAGCAAAAAACAACAACCGACATGCGATATCACGTACTGTACTTGTCAAGCAATTTGTCAACAAGTTGCAGCAAACTTTTCAATTTGATCAAATTGTCAAAATCAGATTTGTTGCAACTTGCCATTTTCAGACTTGTTGAAACCCTTGCAGCACGCCTTGCACAACGCGTTCTGGCATTAACTTACAACAATTCTGTTGACAACTTTCAACAGACTTGTCGTCAACAAGCTGTCTCAAGCCATGTAAACGTTTCCTGATGTCGGATTGTTGATCAAGTTGTTTCAAGATGTCAACAGATTTTTCGCAACTTGGGCTTTTTGGCTGTGGAGAGCTAATACGCCAAGATGCTACGAACAGAGGTGAAAGGCATTCTTATGACACTTTCATATCTACTATTACAGATCAGAATAGAACAGAATAGAGAAAAATAGAATATGGTTTGACTTTTAAAAAATCAAGTCGATGTACAGTGTATGTGGCTGTTAAAATATTTCCTTATTTACCTGTACAATTATTTTTCTTTTCTTTAATTGTAAATAAAAGACAGGATGGCTTATACATACATGCATAGTGCACAACAATATATAGAGGATATCAGTTCTGAACATAAAACAAACCTTCGGAGATAACGCCGCGTCATTGTCCTTCTTACGTGAGCTGATCACCTCTTCATATTGCATGATTAAATTCTTATCCGTCGGTATTATTTCAGCATTGTGGTCTTACAAAAGAAAACAAAACACGACTTTTTTATAGTTTTTTAAAGATGGCTTTAAAAGAGAAGGGGTATGGGATATGAGATAATTGCTAACTGATAGCAAAAAATGCATTTTCGAAAATAAAGTATTTTAAAATCATTGTTTGACTAGTAAAAACATAAATTAAATTGCTATTGACTTGATCTAAATAATCTTCAGACTAAACTCATCAATAGCCAATTCACGCATTGTTCATATCTGTGATATCAAGAGGAAGAGATGAGTTATTTAAATATATGACACTTCGTGCATATTATAAGTTCTGTGACTTGACAGAAGGATAAAAATAAAGGATTTGGTTGACTAGAGAAGGTAAGATCTACCCAGGGCAAATAAACTGGGTTTGCTTTACACGCGTATTTCTGCACAAGTTGTAACAAACTTGGAAACAACTTGACAACTTGAAACAGGTTGTTCTTACAATATTGATACAGTCAACATATAACAACATTGTTACAATCTGGGGAAGTCCCCTTTGTAACAATCTAATATTACCATCAACCTTACTTCAAGTGTCAACAAGTTGTTCCATGAAGCAGCACGAAGACAAATTGTTAACGACTTGTTGACAGACTTTTATATACAAGTTGTGAGATTTTAACGTGTGTAGGTTAATTTCACTTCTGAAAATTTGTCTTAATTGATATAGCATTCACTAGACCTGCTATGACACAGTTTACAACTGTTCTAACTACTCAACACAAAATTCTGGTTCAGGTGAAAAACAGCAAAATTGAATCAAATACAATACCTTCCACTTTATTCAGTTTATTCTGCTGCAACACGTGCTCGTGTTTCTTCATCTCGTGTTTATCACGTGAACTTTGCGTGTTCGCATCAGATTTCTGCAACTTATTCTCAGGTGTTGAACGGTATTTTAATGCAGTGGTACTTGTGGTTGTGGTTGCCGTTGAAAGATCCGCCAATATTCTCTCCCAGTCGTACAGATCATTATCCGTTACACCTTCTCTCTCCATCGCTTTTTCAAGTTGGTCGAATATGTACTAAACGAAAAATGTAAACACTTGTACACAACAGGAGTGACACTGTATTTCGAACACCCCCCCCCCCCCCAAAGGAAGAGGAGGAGGAGGGGTGTTAAACTTTCCTGAAAAAAACAAGAAAGGGTGTGTGGAGTTTTTTTGAGAATAAAAGCTGTGATAATAATAAATGTTGATTAACTTTGATTGCAGTTTCATGGAGTACTAGACTTATGCATAAGTTAAAGATAAGGAACTTGTCAGCAATTAACAAGGTGGTGCAAACATGAGGAGGGTCATAATGTAAAACAAATATTAAAGAAAAAATAGAAAAAGTGGCATTTCGTTCAACCCTCCCTTTTTAGCGTCTAAAAAACGATTTGACCCTTCCCATGCCCCCCCCTGTTAATTTTGGCCTAGGGTTGGGCGAAATTTCGATTTATCGTGATATTTGTTGCGATTATCGCATCGAAGGTAAAAACTTGAGTGGCGATTTATCGAATTATCGTCATACTCGATGACTATCGTGATATTGCTTAGAAATATGTATATAGCTTGCAAACTTCTAAAAAACCCAGAAAGTTAGTAGACACTTCACAGACAATTCACGGTTATGAACAGTAAATATTAGACTACAAAAGCTGTCATATTACTTTAGTTTGTTGTTGACTTTTTCTTTATAAGATTATATACAAGCTTGGCACACTTATTAATTGTACTTGAAAAATATAATCATTGCGTCATTTTACTTGATCTTGAGATTTCTTTTAAATATCGCCCATTTTTGACAAGTCCCGTTAAATGGATTGTACTCTGCAGCATGTAAAAACGAAAACACGTCGAGTTTTTTTATCTCAGAAAAATCTTGTCAGCATGAAAGACAATAATATATCTTTGTTCAATTGTGAACGTCTTTAAAAACTTGTTTATTTTTTCACAAATTCTACTTATACTAACTATTAAAAATAGACCGGATTATTTTGTAATGCAAATTAGTGCACTGTAATTACTGGATCCATTCGTGATACACGCGTTTAAAGTCTCGCAACTATTCGTAGTTGTCTTTCACCGCCCAAGGAAAGACCCTGGGAACGAGGTTGGTTGTCTTCAATGAAAAATATCTTTGTTTTAAACGTACATAGTCGCGCTGCTCCTTCCCAGATCTTACATAATATCAGACTCAAGGGTGCACAATACGGAACTTAAAAAGATATTCATATATCACCTGGTAGTTTGGTTTGTCTGCATAACCAAGACTTTTAATATGATTTAAAATATCGTGAAATTCTTTAGGCATGTGCTTCAACAACAGCGAATGATCATAATTCTCCTTCATTTTACCGACTTTTTCCTGAAAAAACCCCCAAACATGACTTGCTTTGATCACATAGATATGGCAATAAAAATTTAGTTCAGGGAAACTCTGAATTAATAGAACGTTTGAAGTCATAAGTTATACCTCTTAATATACCTCTTAATATACCTCTTAATATACTCTTAATAGATCTCTTTCATATAAACGTATATAGCATGTACTTTACTTATCTGTCTATTTTTATTATCCTGTCTACGATTACATACATACATAATTTATTAGATGCTCCTCGAGAGGCTTTTCAGCTCTAATTTACAGTACTTCTTAAAATTACTTACTTGCATATTAAGTTTTTTGTTAACAACCAAGCATTAGAAATAGATACTAGACACAAACCTTGTCTTTAATCTTCCGCCAGGGAAGATGGCCATTCGTAAACTCTGCCATCATATAAAAAAACGACCACAGGTCGTCATGTCGCCCCATTTCCTACAGACAATAAAGTAGCTCAAATGTAGCAAAATGTAAATGGACAATTTTCATAGCAGAGTGAAGGTCGAACTAGGCAGGTAGAACGATATCTTTTCCAACATTTATCAGATTAGAATCGGGGATAGGTGTGGGTTGGGGTCGAAGGCTTCGGCCAGCCTTGATGGCAAGACAACTTGCAACACCAACACAATTCATGTATACGCAATAAATAACCGATCAACAACACTAATAACAATAGTAGCTAACGCAGTTGGGTTATTCTGCCAAGGCATACCTTGTGGGGAAAGAGCGAAGGGGAAACAAGCCAGAAAAATTGCTGCAACTAGGCAAAGCTAAGCTGCGAATGTTGCAGTCGAAAACAGCAAAGGTTCTAAGGCGCGATGGTAATGATGTCACGGACTCCCCTAAACCGGAAGTGCACGCTTTAACCACATTTGGAAAGACTTAAAATTAGTAGAATTGCAAAGTTTGGAGGCGAAATGTTGTAAAATACGATAAATATAGCCTTGCGAAGTTTGCAACTTTTGTGTATATTTGTATTACGCGCGAAAAAGGTTACAAAATTTGCAAACTTTGCAGGGCTATATTTTCCGTATTTTAAAACATTTCACCACCATGAGACTTTGCAATTCTTTGCAACGAGTATAAAAACGCAAGCGGAACAGGCATGATCTTGTTCACAGTTGTTAACCACGTATTATCCTGCATTGTTACTCCAAATACAACCGATCCGAACTACTGCTGAGAACGTTTGACAATTCCAACTGGGACTGTATGTTTATGCACAAAAAATGATCCAATCCAAACCCTTTCCTCAACACTGACAATTCTAATAGGTTTACTGGATACAAATATTTTATCAGCTTAGAACATGTGTATTGAGTGCCAAACTCAGGCTTCATAATATTGTTCAATCTGTAATAATACAGTTGCTGTGAAGCACAGAATAGAAAATAAACAGAACCACTGGAGTTGGAAACTTTGAAGTTCGTGTAGCTGCGCATGTCGCATTATGCTTGGCCAATATAACAGAAATGCTGAACTGACTGTTCCGCTATTATTCTGGCCAGTAATTGCATAAAATATGGGGATATGTCTGTTAAGATTACTGAAGATTTATTGTGATACAAAATAGATAATATCAAAACAACATGCACAGAAAGAGACAGCATGCACAGAGTGTCACGTGATTGTGTTCACTGATCTAAATATATAACCTGTACTTATCTACACAGTTATTAATATTCCCAACACTCCCACTTAATAATAATTGTGTAAAACTATACAAATGTTCACTGAACAACGTTCACCGTCCAAGTTCAGCTTTATAATAAACAAACGTTTAATTGACTTCTCAATCTTTCAAATCTGTCTTTTGGAAGTGCTTTGGTCATAATGTCAGCGATCATATCATGCGTTGAACAATATTCCACTTTGATTTCTTTCGATACTATTTTCTCACGTATAAAGTGGAAAGTAGTGTCAATACGTTTCGTTCTGTTATGAAACTTTGGGTTTCTCGCAATTTCGATTGCACCCTGGTTATCTTCATTAATCAATGTAGGACCATCAGCTTTACAACCAAGATCACACAATAATCTGCGAAGCCAAATTGCTTCTTGGGTTGCTTGAGATAGTGCAACATACTCTGCTTCCGTTGTTGACTTAGCGACAGTCGACTGCTTCTTGTTACTCCAACTAACTACTCCATTTGCCACCATGAAAACATAACCGCTGGTTGACCGACGCGTGTCCACATCACCAGCCCAATTTGCATCTGCAAATCCATATAGATCATCATCATTCTCATGAGCAATAAACTTTAATCCATACATCAAAGTTCCCTTGATATACCGTAGCAAACGCTTAATGCCTAACCAATGGTCATTGCTAGGATCAGCCATATACTGTGACAGTATTCCAACAGTTGCAGCAATATCTGGTCTGGTTGCAGTTGAAACATACGTTAAACAACCAATTGCTTGCTGATAAGTTTCCTTATCAAATTGCTTCTCATCGTTGGTGCGTTTATGGAATGTTTTTCCAGTTTCAAGAGGAGTTGAGACTGGCTTGGAATCTTGCATACCAAAACGATTTAACACATTCTCTAAATACTTCTCTTGACTTATGAACAAGGTTTTCTTTTCTCGATCTCTCTTTATGGACATACCAAGGATGTATTGCAGCTCTCCTTGATCAACCATTTGGAACTCATTGCTTAACAATTGCTTCTCCGAGGCGAGCATTTCAGGATCATTAGAGACTGGGATGATGTCGTCCACATATACTGCTAAGATCACGAAACTGATGAAACCATTCTCTTGTTTCACTGACTTCACATAGATACAACTATCAGCACTGCCTTTGCGGTAACCGTTCTTCAATAAGAAGATGTCAAGGGTTTGATTCCAACACCTAGCGGACTGTTTCAGGCCATAAATACTTCGTTTAAGTTTGCATACATGATCGGGGTATCTTGGGTCCACGAAACCTTCGGGTTGTTTCATATATATGTCATGTTCAAGCGATCCGTTCAGAAATGCAGTGGTTACATCCATTTGATGGATTTCCAAGTCGTGGGCATTTGCCAAGGTTAACAATGTTCGGATACTTGAATAACGAACAACTGGAGAAAATACTTCCTCATAATCGATCCCATAGGATTGGGAGTATCCCTGCGCAACTAGTCGGGCTTTGTATCGATCGACTTCACCATTTGCATTACGTTTGACTTTGAACACCCACTTTGAACCCACAATACAAGCATCATTTGGAGGAATCACTAGTTCCCATGTTTCACTCTTCACGAGAGAGTTATATTCTGCCTCTAAGGCTTGCATCCACTTGCCAGAGCTCTTACTATTCAATGCATCTGTTAACGACTTTGGTTCTTCATCGTCAACTGTTAACTCCGCAGCAACATTGCATTCATCAGGTAAAAATCTTTTGGGAGGGTTTCTTTGTCTCTTCGCACTGACAGCATCAACTTGTCTCATGAAGTTTTCTTCATACGATGCTCCAGGTTGAGCAACTCCCACTGCAGGTATATTCTCTTCTAATTCTAGAATTACAGGCTCGACTTGTACATCTGTTTGCGGTTCGTCGTCTCGAGTAACAATGTCATCTTCGAATTTAAACAAAATGTCTTTCTCAACTGATGACTGAAAATCGTGGAACTTGTTCTCATGGAACAACACATCCTTGCTTCGGATAAACTTCTTCGACTTGATGTTGTAGATCTTGTATTCCTTCGTATCTAGTGGGTAGCCAACAAGAACTCCTTTTTCGGATTTGGGGTCAAGTTTTCGTCTCATACTGTCTGGGGTGTGCACATAGCAAATTGAACCAAATACCTTTAGGTTAGATACGTGTGGTTTTGTATGATACCAGCATTCATATGGGGTCTTGCCAGGTAATGAGCTTATTGGACTTCTATTATGCAGGTAAGTAGCAGTGTTAACTGCTTCAGCCCAAAAACTCAAAGGTAATCCAGCATGGAATAGCATGGATTTCCCAGATTCAATTAGTGTCCGATTAAATCGTTCAGAGACGCCGTTTTGTTCAGGAGTATATGGATTGGTGAACTGATGCATTATACCCTTGCTTGTACAATACTTTGCAAACTCTTTACTTGTGTATTCCCCACCATTATCAGTTCGTAAAGCATGGATCTTTAAACCAGTGGCATTTGTTACCATGCTCTCGTATTCTTGGAATTTTGAGAGAACTTCAGACTTGTTTTTAAGAAAATACACCGTCACATATTTTGTAAAATCATCAGTAAAAGATAACACATATTTGCTACCTCCAATCGAGTCAACGTTCATGGGTCCGCACACGTCACTATGGACTAACTCTAAAGGACGACTACTTTTATTTTGACTTGCCTTTGGAACAGGCACCCTGTGCATCTTGGCTTTCGCACAGGCCTCACATTGCTGATTTCCAACATCCTTCGAGCAATTCATACCAACAACCATTTTCTTTTGTGATAGCTCATTAACATATTTGTAATTTATGTGACCAAACCTGCAATGCCATACTTCTAGAGATGCTTTACCAGAAACAAAATCAGGCTCAGTATTGATCACATATAAATTACTGTTAGTGAGGTGTCCAATGTTCATTGTCTTGTTATTCTTCGTAACATAGCATTTGTCGTTCTCAAACAAAACTTCATATCCCTTTCCGACCATTGCTGAAACGGAAACTAAATTCTTCGCAATTTCTGGAACATATAGAACGTTAAACAATCCCATTGTGAGAACATTTGAACCATCATAAAAATCCAAACTCACTTCTCCTTCACCAAGTGCTTTAATCATTCTATTGTCTCCAAGACAGATTTCGGAAGGTTGAGGATATTGAACATAGTTCACCATTAAATCCCTTTCAGAGGTCATGTGCTTCGTGGCTCCACTATCAATGTACCACAGCTTACTTTTATCTTGACTTGATGATGCAGAACTCAAGGCAACATCATTGTTTTTCGGACTTGTTTGTACTTTACCACCCCCATCTCCAACATACGACTGATTTCTGCAATCTTTCTTATTCAATGGACAATTTCGAACAATATGTCCCAATCTTCCACACTTGAAACATCTTGTATTATTCATCATCTATCTTGAGGTTTCTTTCGAGGATTGTTCTCCTGATTTCTTCTTTTGCCAAACATATTTCCTTTCTTGCTAAACAATGCTTCGTTTTGACTAGAAATCTCGGATTTTGTACCTCTCTCAGTTCGTTTTAAGTGTTCCTCAATTAACAAAGCTTTTATGTTTTCCCACTTTAAATCTTCGATCTTTTGAGTATTCAGACTTGAAATAAAATTGTCGTAGGACTCGGGAAGACTGCCAAGCACAACAGTTGCAAACTTTTGCTCAGATATTTCCTCGTTCATTTCCCTTAATTGCTCAGCCAATTACGTCATATGAGTTAAGTGTTCAAGAATGTCTGTTCCTTCACTCATGGTCGCAGCATAAAATTTCCGATTTAAACGAACAACTTGAGCAATTGAAACGCATTCGAATTGATTTTTCAATGTGTCCCAAGCGACTTTAGGATCAGTAGTGGTTGAAATGTGAACTTGTAAATTCTTCTCTACACTCAAGGCGATAAGCGAATAGGCTTTGTCTGACCGAAGACGGTACGCATTTCTAACAGCAGCTGTAGCGGTTTCAGGTGGAACTTCCTCGTTTCCAGCAATAAAACTCCAAAGACCACGTTCCATTAACACGAGCTTGATATTATATTTCCAGGACTGGTAATTTTTCCCATTCAGAGGCTCAATTTTCGTACTTGCCGTTAGATCTAGGAATTGCACATTGGCCGCCATATTGAATTTAATCGCACAAGAGCCTGGTAACGAGTTTAAAGATTTCCGTCAAAATCGCCAGCGCTTCCGGTTTCCGGTCGGCAAAAATAAAAACACTATATGAAGTACGACGAAAATTTTTGAACAATGTGGTTTGGTTGAATGTGGTTGCTAAGTTTAAAATTTAAGTTGCTAAATCAAATGGTCAGGCATTCTTAATATTTATTACCATCAAAATTGGAAAAATAACTGATTTGTAATTGAACTCGAATTTAATACCGTGCCATGTTTCCATTATATATCAGAACAAATTTTGTATAATGTATATTAATATTGTAACAAATATTTTTATTTTTTTATTCATTTTTGCTAATTTGTTTGTTGCCACAAGTTTATCTATTTAGTGTCTATTAAACATGGACCATTCTACGTTGGAGTTGCTGCCTTTTTGATTTTTAAAAATATTTCTGGAATTGAGATTTGACGTTATGTTATGTTACGTATTTTTCTGTCTTTTCGCGCACGATGGTATAATGGTATGTAGGCAACTTTTCTGAACTGTGATTATTAGAATGATTATCAGTTTTCCGGCGGAAGTGTTTCGTACTCGTGCTCAGGCCACAGGATGGCAAAAACCAATATGGCGGCCAATGTGCAATTCCTATATCCATCCGCTTCTAATTTTCGTAATTTCCGCCATTTTGAAATTACACAAATAATTTACGTCTTTCTACGCCAGTAAATACAAAATATACGGCACGTTTTAATAAACAACACGTATCACAACGTTTACAGCCGTCCTGGGCCCATAACCTGTTATAATTACTGAAGATTTATTGTGATACAAAATAGATAATACCAAATATGAACGTTTAACAAAACAACATGCACAGAAAGAGACAGCATGCACAGAGTGTCACGTGATTGTGTTCACTGATCTAAATATATAACCTGTACTTATCTACACAGTTATTAATATTCCCAACAATGTCGCACTGCTGAGTGGCCGAAATTTTTCATTCTCTATACTGTGCTGTATACAGTGAAACAAGTCGCCGAAGCCTGGAACTAGCTAACGAATATAAATCCATTTTCCTGTTTTTAATTACATTAAAATTTAGTGATGAGAATCAAGGAATTTATTTTATGTGGCCTTAGTAATCATGTTTAGTAAAGTAAATTTCAATTAGATTTTATAAGTAGATTGGATCGAAGAATAGATTTCTAGTTCTCTTTCTGGTGTATTGAGACGACGCTTACCTTATTCTTATGTGCGTTGATGGAAGCATAGCGAACCGTCCCTCGGAAACCAGCACTGCTCCTTGCCTAAAATTTTGGTTACACAGTGAGTCAGTGATCCATTAAAACAAAACCAACAGGGCTGAAAACGCACAGAAAATTAAGCAGCAACTCACCGGTCGAACTTCTCCAGTAGATTTCGTATATTGACGACACAGTCCAAAGTCCAGCATATAACAAACACGACTATTTAGTTCACCATAACCCATTGCAAAATTTGACTGAAAAGAGAGCAAAATGGGATATAGTACAAACCAAGGGATGGGATTGATAACATCACGATTTTTCTGGGTGTGTGTCTGGATTATGTATCAAAGAACAGGAACTCTTGTCATATGAAAAATAGCAGCACACCTGACTTGGTTTCAGTGGTGAGAGACAAAATGGGCTATAACAACCCGTTGCTTCTTTCAACTTGCAGGCAACATAATGTAACAAAAAGCAAACATACTAGGGCAAAATATCCTGGTTTTCCTACTTCTTCTCACAAAAACAAGATACTCTAGGGGTGGGGGGGGGGGGGTGGGTTCGGATTTCATTTTTACAACTTTCTTTACGGCTCATGTGCATGACAATGGCACTAATAAAATATGTGACAATGTCTGATTATATACAAAGTTATTTTCAAGCATGCTTCCAGGACCACTCGCCACGTTTGTATTCCAAGATGCATCCAACACCTTCAGCATGCACAGCACCACAAACTGGGTAACTGGGTGCAACAAATTAAACTCCAAGTAAAAAAGATTAGGGTTGGTGATTTCATCGGCTAAATAATAGGTACAGTCAGGAAACCAGAAAACCAGTTTGAACTAATCTACCGGGTATCCCAAAAAAGTACTCTGGTTTGATTCATAATAACGTCTTCACAAGAGGAGCTATTCAACCAAAATCACTTGCATTGGGATAGCTGACGAAAATACTAATGTTTAAAATCATAACAGATTTGTGGACGTGTCTAAAACATGTAAAAAATACTGCACCAAATATTCACTGAAACGCACATTATTAGCAATAAATAAGTTACACTTTGCATTTCATGTTTGCATTTGATACTTGTCGTGCAAAACATGGATATTTGAATCCACACCACCCTGTCAACGTTCTAGCTGTGGCCTGAATGTTCTATTGGTGAGGGGAGGGGGCACTACATATCTAGTATCATATTCCTGTACTTACAGGTTTTATATCTCTATGGAGAAAACCAGCTCTGTGAATAGCTTGGATAGATTGTAAAATTTGATAAGCCAAACGTAGGAGGGTATTTGAAGAAAATACTCCGCGTGGTTGTTCTCGTCTCAACTGGGCGAGGTTATTGCCTTGTAATGACATCACAATGTAGTTGTAGTTATCATTCCTACCACAGCCAAAGAATTTGCAGATGGTACTACAACCTGGAAGAATAAATTTACAGAACTATGGCTTCAAATACTGTAACATTCCTAAAATTCCGATCATGAGAGTCATCAGTCATGGCTTTCTGTAAAAGTGTGAAAATTTATTCCAAATTTCAAAAGTGTACTTGTAAATTCACAAGATGGTTTTCAAACAAGGCATTTGATTAGCTTTGTTGAGTTCAGGGGCAATCACAGTATTTGTTTGCAACCTACAATAGCTGCAAACAGCAAACTGTGAAATTACTTTTGAACTTGAGTGGAGAATCATCTACTTTGCTACAGTATATTTTGCTCGCTTTATACTTTTGTATCAAAAGGTATGGCGAAGTGAAGAATATGAAAACTGTATAATATTCATTGAAAGCCCAATTCAACATTGAATCTTAATACCTATTCCAACACCTGCTATAAATGAGCGTCAACAAGGCCACGCCTATTATCAAAAATCAGAGACAGTGTAAATGTGGATTTGGCATAAACGATTTATCAATTAATGATTACACCACTCTTGACATACTGTGAAATTTTAAATGGTAATCTAACGTCAACACAATTTGTGTAAATTAGTTTCTGTGCGGGAACGAGCCATTAAAGTTATTTTTGGGGATTTTTGACCAGGTGCACAGCTCCGATCTATTATGAACTTAAGAAAAAAGCATGCCTGCAAAATAGTAAGAAGGACATTAGACCGCATTATTTCAAAGGCCTTAATGGATCATTTTGTGGTTAAAGATCACGGACAAGAAACACGAAATCAGGGATGCTTGATAAAACTACCACCTATAAAACTTTAATATGCACGAAGAGGATTCTATTTTATGGGGGCTAAATCATATAATGAACTGCCATTAAATATTAGAACTGCATCAAATTCTGAAGATTTTAATAAACTACTAATAAAATATTCATTTCAGTTGATGTATAGTTTTTAGATATCATGTGATATTTTAATTGTACATTCTATTTTAACCTATTATATTTTTTTACATTATATGCAGTTTTAGGACACAGGACAAACATTGATAATGGCAGTATTTTTGCTGAAGTATTTATATCCTGTTAAAATATTCGTATTATTATCATCATTATTATTATTATGTCACATGCTGCAATTTTCTTGCAACTTACAAGACAATAATACTCTGGGGAAATGTAAAACTGGAAAATTTGCATCTTAAATACCATTTGCAAACATCTTCTTCCCATATCAAATAATCTTCACTCACTAACATTTTTAAGGGTAGAATTGTGTTGCAAGGGCAAGTGTAAGAATGTGGCAGGGCCTTATGAAAACATATTAACTTCAGACCTGGGTTTTTGCAAGCTATGTTGCCACATTTCAAAACTTAATTTTTGAAAAAGGAAATTTGCACATACATTTTTCTGCAGTGTTTCCAACCAATGATGTAATATTTAGAAGAATGCATCAGGCTGTGAAAAATGACTTTAAATTATATGAAAATTAAAATAAGTTTTGATTTTATTAAAAAGACAGAAAAATTTAAATCAATAATTCACATGTTATCTTTTAAGGTCAGTTTTTTTTAAACAAAAACACATCATAAACCACTTACCTTGTAATTTTTTAAGCACTGCAACTTCCATTTTAAGAACTTGTTTAGTCTGTGATGCAGATTCCAGCTTGATTGCAACATTATCTTCTGTTTCTTGGTCAAAACCTTCATATATTTCTCCTGAAAATTTATCATATGGCTAGTATCAATAATTTTGTGATACCTTTTCTAATATCATTTTTCTTTGTTTACTTGATTCTTATTGGCTAAGAACTGTGCCGATTAATCATTAATCGGCATAGTGTGCCGATTAAAAATTAATCAGCATGCATCGTGAACCCTGCGGGGTGCATGATTTTTAAAAACTGAAAACATAAACAAATCAATGAAACATTTTTTAAAAAAAATTATATTAACAGGAAATTACACTTGTCCATGAAGGCATGATCATGAACCATTAATGAAAAATCACGCTTGTGTTTTGCAAAATATTTATAATACCAGTATTATAAACATTTTGCCAAATACACATCTGATTTTTCATTAATACTTCTCGGACAGTGTAATTTCCATAACAAAACAGTGACGTTTGTAATTTTCATGTTTGCTCCATGAAAAAAATATGTTTTTGTCAAAAACAATAAAAATAGTAAAAGAAGACTCAAAAATAATACACAGGTATTCTATCTATAAGACCAAAGTAATTAGTTGAAATAAATTAGCTAACTTTTTAGCCTTATCATTTGAAATAATATTACTGACTTGGCTCTTGTTATATACAATAAAACTAACATTACATGGTAGCTCAAAGATATGAATTTTGAACTTCTCACAGTGAACAATTCCCAATTGTTTATTTTGTTAGGGGTATGGAGCCACATGCACATAACCCCCAACCGCTAATTCCATCATTGTTCAAGTAGTTCCTACATTATGTATGTTACCTACAGCTGCCTTGATTGTTCTGCAGTCTCAAACAATATATGAAAAACATATACAGGTTCTTACCAAATCCTCCCCCACCTATTTTTCTTATCTAGAAAAATTAAAAGAATTTATAGTCAAAACAACACTTGATAAAAGGAGAATTTTTCAAGCAAGCATATTTTTTGGAAACAAAGTCTGTGAACACTGCATTATAATTTTGTTCTACTTTACTACAGAAGTGCTTGGGAAATATAGTTTTTATTCTGTAAAACAAATTTTATGAAATATGTTTTTAACATTGCACTGCTGTCCAATGTTCTATGTGGGTACAAGATACTGTAAACACTTCAAAGGTCTATTGCCAGCTGTATATAAAGATAAAAGGTAATATCTTCACGTACAGCTGGCAATAGAATGTTCATATAGATTGCATGCACAAAAATGTTTCTTTTACTTCAAGGTACATGTTATGTGTGAATAGCAGCCCCAATTTTAGCATATAAAAATTAGTGCTCAAGCTTATGTAACATTTTATCACCCTTCAGGTGATAGCACATTTGAATTGAAAAGTATGTACAGAAACTCTTTATTATCAGCAGCATAGCTAGCCCCATGATTTAGTTCGCTATGCAAATATTTTCTTGTTCATTGACTGTGAAAACAACAATTTCTAAAGAAATGAATAATTACACTGATTTGAAATTTGCATAGTGGGACTAAATTGTCAGGCTGCCTACAACACTGTTTATTATACTATTATTTTATTATTATATATTTATTTAGTTTCTAGTTTAGTTCAGTTTATTAATTCAATTTACTATATGGCTTTGACGAATCCTGCATTCTGTTTGGTCGGCGCGCGGTAAAAAACCCCCTGTATTCGGACGATTGTCCGTAAATTTCTGTACTCGGACTGGGCTTTTTCCCAGTGTTTTTAATTAATTAATCACACTTTTTACTGCTTGCTATACTTATTAATGAAATTAATGTTTACAAATATGTTTGAAAACTTTATGTGTAAAAATAAAGTTTTGCCACGTTCAACTTTTTTTGTATTCTAATTAACGAAACCACGATCGATGTCATTTAAATACAAAATGTCACACAAACTCTGAAAATGACTGCGAGCCATGAAAGAAAATGATTGCGAGCCATGTCCAGTATTAAAAAACCTCAGTCCGATAATTCACGGTACAGACATCATGCTCAGTCAATAATCCTTTAACTCCGTCAAAATCAACCATGTGTGTTTTGGTTGCCTGACAACAACTTACAAGTCTTTTGTATTGACAATAACACATGGAAAACGTGCATTATTCATTCAAGTGCCTTCAAATTTTGCACAAAGTAATAAAGTGAAGACGAAATTAATCAATAATCATGAAGCAAGTCCTAAAAGAACGAAAAGACAAACAAAGCCAAGGACCGGTATATTTGCAATTAAAGGAACTAAGCAAAGTACATTTGTTTGTAAACAAAACACTCACAACAGTCTCTAGCTGTTAAATAACACACATACATGACATACTTGCTTGGCACAAGGGCAAAGCCCCAACTGAAACAAATTATGAACAAATACAAACAAATGAAACATGATAAGTTCCTTGTTCCTTATCAGCACTGATGAAGATCCAACCTTACAGATCGAACGCTCAGTGATAAAAAACTTAAGTGGTGTTTCCACAAAATTATATTTTAATTTTAATTAAATGAAACATGCTATACATGAATTAATGTGAAATTCCAAAAAAGTTTGTTAGAAGGTTTTTATAAATTTAGAACCCTAATATTTCTTCTAAAATCTCATTTATATCAATGGTAGTTTTAGTTTGTAAAGTTTTAAAATAAACAGATGTGTAGAATTACAGAAGCTAAACAGCAGGTTAAACTTTAACCAGTTTAATGCTAAACCAGCTTTGAACAGCTCACCCTGAGCTATTGCAGCATATGTTTTACACAAAGTGCTCTTAAAGCAAGGTGTCTGTAACAGCGATGTGTCTGTGTGAGAGGATGAGTTAAACTGAGATCTAGAAAGATTTGGAATTAAGAACGAAGGGACATTTATGTAGATGTACCAAGGGTTAGGCGTTCAAAGCCTAACACAGGGTAACACTTAATCCAGAAAAGACTTCTGGAGAATTTTTTTCAAGCAATTTCTTTTAAAATTTGCATTGTTAACACAGGGTTAAATTAACATGCTTTGACCAAACAGCCACAGAACACCAATAAGATCCTCCTTGGTGGCATCACACAAGGAATCCTAATTTTCTATTTCAAAATGACGGAAATTTTACATTTTACCGTACCCTAGAGATTACAAAGTACATGCACCATTAAAACATATTATAGAAGAACGAGAAATAATCACGCCATCGCCTACTGACGTTATTCGGGTACGGTAAAGTACCGAAAATGACTAACACTTGAATGAAATTTTAACTTAACCCAGTTAAAGCCATTGTATTTATGCGCCAATAAATACCAACTTCATTATTTAAATGCTGTAAATATTTTTATGACAGCAATTTTTTTGAACTTAATATTATTTATCAAAATACGGTAGTACAATGGCATGGCATTACAGCAAATCCAACACACCAATTTAAAAATTCTATATGCTGAAAGTGAAAAAAGCACAGTCATAGTAGTACGAAGAAAACTCAAGCTATACTAAGTAAACCTTTCGAAGAATTTCGTTTAAACCGGAAACCGAAATGTCATCGAGCAGACAACAAACTATGTCTGTCAAACGATTAAAACTGGCATTAACAGACAATTTTGATAGATACGAATCATACTAAACTAATCTCCCGTTAAAGCCTAGGAAATGCAGCCAAATTACAGGACAGAAAATGAAACGTGCGAAAGGTCTCAGCGAGTTAAGCAGACAACATACTTTATTAAAGCCTTTTTGTTTGAGGCTTGATATGTGAGCGATAGACTCATAGACGTGTTTAAAATGTGGAGAAAAAACGATAAAACTCGTCGACATAAGGATTTCTGACAATTTCTACGTTAAACGGGGGGGAGTCAACCATAATAATACCAATTAAAAATATAGGTAGTGTACTTTTAGAGTCGAGAAACAAGCCGTTTGTAACCGAGCTATTCGGGGCAAACGCAATCAAACTTAAAAACTTAATATATTCACTGTCATTTTAATATCGCTTCACTTACAACTTTCCATCGCTGTTTTATGAACTCTCCTGGGCTAAGTAAGTCTGTCATTATAGTCTCGTAGTTTCCATTTAGCTTCTACAGAGGTTCTGAGCCTCTTTCTGTATTGTTTTAAATGAATAAAAAGGAAACTACTTTCACAATATCACTTCTTCGTCGTCTTCCTCCATCCTCGCATCATGACTAACCAGTGACTAAGAACTGTGCTTCCACACAGGAAGCTTAACATTTCCTGGAAAATTTCGATTCTAACTTTGTCTGCCGTCGTTTGCATCCACCAAGTTTTTGCTGCAAGAAATAATTCCGCTCGTCAAGCTAAACCATCTAGTGCTGTACCCCGTGGCACTGCATATCCAGTGCTGTACAAGAGGGGGGGGGGGGGGGGAGGAGAACTCCTTTCTTCATTCTGTGGAAGTGCTTCTACTTCTAATTAACAATGAGATTACGAGCTTGAGATTTCTATGCGCTGATAGCCCGAATCAACTATCACTGCAGAAAAATTGAGAGCGAGTAATCTAATTGTTTTAGTAAAATTTGAGATAAGTAATTGATTTTTAAGTCATATTACATACAAAAACCCTATGCAAATTGTCTTTGATTTACATCAGAAAAGATGTTTTTAATTTGCTACTCGCTGTCTATCGAGCATTAGATAGCGAGTAGAATAGCCAATCAAATTGCAGCATTTGCATTAGTGTGCCAGTATGACTCCACAAATAAATTATAGATTTATATCTGTTCAAATATTCTATTGGCTCAAATCTTCAAGTTGCGTCCTTTATAGATGTAAAAACCTACCTTGTTTCAATTATCTCTATACTTGGATGTCCTTAGCAAATTAGCGATGTCAATCTGTAAATCATGTTCTATATTTTGCAAAACTGAGTACAATGACTACCCATCCTTAATGTGATGTACCGTGGTTCACATGGGTAGAGATGTCCCAAGCCCACCCTAAGTATGCGTGCCCCGTGGTTCGCATAGGTACAGACACAACGAGGTCAGTTCCAATGTTTGTATCATTAGCCGTATAAACATTGTGATATCTAGTAATTATCTCATCAGGCAAATTTGTAGTGAACCTGACAACTTCGCTCCCAGGGCATTTCCCTTGCTTGGGGATTGAGGGGCCTAACCCTAAGCAAAGGAAATGCCCTGGTAACGAGGTTGGTAAAACTGAAGCATTTTAATTTCCCAGTTAAACTTCAACGTTTTTCTTGTCACGTCTTTCAATTTGATCCACGCACCTGATGGTCCCGTAATTATCTTATATCAAAATCACTTTTAGCGAGTAACACTAGTTTATTTATAATTGATCTAGATCGACTTTAAATTGACAGCTCTATGAGTAAAAGATTTTAAATACATGCTTTATCTTTACTAAAGGAAACCAAATAGAAAACATACCATAATCAGCTTTTGGAACTACAGTATACTAGCATTTTTTTATCCATTCTTATTTTCCATATGATTCGTTTCATAATATATATGGATTGCAATTATAATAAATTACTGTATAATATCAGCTCATAACATTGGCACTGTGTAATATCGCTGTGTAATATAGACATAGCCACTGCTGCGAAGTTAATTTGTCCTGGTATTCACCAGCGGTCGGTGCGGTGAAATCTCAGTGGTGGAATGAACTTCTGGAAGGCAGTGGAAAATCTTTCACCTTTTTCGCTCACTCGGCGAAGAGCGAGGCATAAAATTCAGGAAAGCTCATTTTACGTCGACATTTGCGAATGATGTCTTGGATTTTCAACTTCCGGTAGACATGTGGCGGAGAATAGCTGTAAATGAAAATTCATAGGCTGAGAATAAGAATCGAGAGTGCTCAAGCACTCGGATTGTTTAAAAGCTGGTTAGAAATATTTCTTTCGAAATTTTGTCTGGATTATTAGTTGCTTTGGTTTTCCAAGTTTTGATAGAAACCGAGGTGTAGGAACTTTATCCCATATGTGTCATGAAAGCGGGCTTCTGATTGGTTCTCAGCAGGTAAGTTTTTTTCGAACTAACCTGCTTTTCCGAACTTACCCGCTTTTCTTTTTATCGATAAAACCGGCTTTCTGATTGGTTACAAAAACCCGAACTTACCTGCTTGCTGCTTACGCTGCCGTCCGCCTCAAACTGCTCAACAACAATGGCGAACAAAATTTAGCTGATGATTAAACCTACACTTTAAAGAACATTTTTGGGCTAAAGACGTCACAGAAACCAAGCAAAAAGAAACGGAAAATTGTAAACTAAAGACAATAGAGAGCCTGATAAAGAAATATTAAGAGACCAATAAGTTTAAGAAGAGAAAATGTTGACAAAATACATCGGCGACTCGGCGAGAATCGGAAAACAACACAAGAAGATAAGTCTAGTATGGGATAAAAACCCAACTTACTTGCAGGTTCGGTTAGTTCGGGATTAACGCACCTCGGGGTCTGACAGCTGTCCGAACCTACCTCGCTTCGCTCGGTAGGTTCGAACAGCTGTCAGACCCCTCGGTGCGTTAATCCCGAACCAACCTCCCTGCAAGTAAGTTTGTTATAAAACCAGCGGCTTAGCGCTAACCAGCTTTCGAGAACTGCCCCCTAATCATAATTTCTCATCAAGTGCATTCGAGAACAAGTGGTTTTACCAAGTTTGGCCAACTACCAAACTCTAGAAGTCATAACATAACAAGGAAATAGTTTAGAACCGACAGTGGTATGCTGGGGCTAGTTCCTCACAGCTGTGTTGGCGCTGATCCTGCATGGGAAATCTAAGCGACTGCAATTCTACATGTGTTGATTTCAAAACTCTGGAATCAATGATAAATACAGAATATTATATACATGACTGCGTGGAAATGTAAAATTTATTTCGAGTCTTGAACAGTCGACACGAAAAATAAATTTTTTATTTTCTTTCTCGCAGTCATGTAAAAATCTGTTTATTTTATAAATTTATACGTTTTACAACACATTCTCAATCGACTCATTTACATTCAGAACACAAAAGACGAGATGAAACTATTTAAAATCATAAAGCATATGATTTTGTGACGACTATGATGGGCAAAGGGAAACGAGGCTTTAATGTACCTCTCGAGGGAGACTAAAGTACTACCTTGGAGTAAAGCACTATCATACCACAGACGAGTTAATAGAGAAGGTCATCTTCAGTGATTTTCGTGCAAGCGCTAATCCTCATGATTCAGCACTCAGCAAGTGCCCTAAGCAGAAGCATTCGCCCCCAGGAAATATCTTCAAAAGGAATATTTCTAGAGGGATGACTGCTTCTGTTTAGGGCTCTTGCTGAGAACGAATCACGACGAACAACGCTTCCACGAAAATCACTGATGATAGCCTTCTCTATTACACTTCTGTGACCAAACTAAACAAGGTTAGCGTTGGGAAAATTGAGTTACACAATTCGTTGTTTCCCACGGAGACACTTACTGGTCGATGTCAAGACGGCGCCTGCGCCCAATATTGACAGCGGTATGTCTAACCATTGCACCCAACGATCGCTGGCTCACTACCATTCCGTCCACCAAAGGACCAGCCATTGGAGACCTGGAAGAAGTAATCGGAAAAAAACAAGCGTTTGTATTCGAATTGTTCCATTAAGCGATTATCCTAACTGTACTTCCACTTACTTGATAGTACATTTCGTGTGAATACGAAACAAGCCATTGTGTAGTGGGGTAATGAAGATCATCGCAGTTTCTCTCACCACAGGTTTTCCACTAGGACTTGCTACCATTGTCGATTCCTTATTAATTCCTAACTCGTTCAAAATTTCCGTTTCGGGAAACAGCTCGTGATCGAGGAATTTCTCCAACCAAATCACAAGAATATTTATCTCGGAGGAAGTGGAGTGCGTGTTCAGTTTCGATAAATGACGCAGATCGATGCCCGTATCAGCTGTGTTGCGGCTGAGACTAAGACCTCGACTCTCTGGCAAGGCATCGAGCAGACTGGACGTACTGCTAGTCGTACTGGGGAGGTTTGTGATGCTCTGTGGTCGTTTCATAGCGAATGCTTTTCTCTTCGTTCTAGGCGTTGTTGAACGAGATTTCTTACGTTTTGTGGCGACACGAGGGAACAGTGAGGGCGTTATAAAAGCAATCTCTGTGCACGTGTCTGCGTAGTACATGATACGATGGCAATCTCCGATCACATTCTTAGGATCTAAGAAAGTAGTAGGTTTGTCTTAGCTGCCTATAAAAAGCTTCACATTCAATGAGCACGCGCATACTGCATTTGCAGGGGGGGGGGGGGGGATGCGCAACGCTAAAGTTGCACGAAACTTGCAAGAAAGTTAAAACAAATCTGTTTATAGGCTGGTGACAAGTTGTTTTCATCGACTGATACAGTAATGTGATAACAATATTGTTACAGCCTTGTGTTGTAAACTTAGTGATATTCTTTGCGCAATAGGTCGGCGTTAGAGTTGTTATGACAACCTTGTCAAGCTTGTTACAAGTTGTGAACAAAATGTTCTAGACAGCTTGCCACATGCATGTCTTTAGAACTTGCTGGATTTTAACGTATGTACGTACACAAGCAACATGAAACGCAAGTCTATAATTCTGGCTGGGCTTAAGTTCTACAGTATATTAAATGATGCGAGGGAATGCCTTATACTGTATCTTTGGTACTTTGTTTTAAGCAGAAGTAATCAAGTTAAGTTAGTTAGAACAAGTTAAGTGGAGTAGAATCCAAGGTCATTTCATGGTCTCAAAAGTATTGTTCATAAATGTTCTAACCGCAACTTAAATTAATTTGAAACCCATTTAAAGTAAGACATCGCAATTTTATTTTTTAAGTTAAAAAATGTCCAGAAACTACAACTAGACAAATTCACTGAGCAACTCTTTACAAATACGAAGATTTTTTTGTTTTCAAATTTAAGGACATTCAAGACCTGGTTAGTTTATTTACCAAAACACATGTCGTTTTTGCACGCCATACCTTCACTGTCACGTGATCCATCCTGACTACCTGAGCTTGTCGTTGCAGGTTTTTCATGTACAGCGCTCAACGCGCCATCACTCTCAGAACCACGAGAAGCTATCGTAGAGAGACTACAATCGTTGCCTCCTTCATGTAGAGCTTGATTCTTTAGGTAGCTGAGTTTCCAGCTCGACGCTGGATTACCAGTCCAGCCTGGATGTTCCTGCACATCCACCGGCCAACCGAGGGACTGCAGAAACTCATAGAACATATCTTTATACTCACATTCTTTTATCTATAACAAGAAAAATAACATGATTTTCGACGCATAATAAAGATAAAAACATTCCTGGCGTTTGTACGACAGCTGAATATCACTATCCACCGATTACTGTAGTGATCTTCTTAAACTTTCCAACCATGTCTAGTAACTTGTAAAACCCATATTAAAGTTCAGTATTTTTACGTTGAAGAGAACTGTCATCCCATTATTTGATAATGCTATCCACCTGTCGTATAACCGACCCCAGAAGTTTTGTATTGTTCGAAATTGAAACGCGTGTGTAAATGATATCGCAATTGTTTTGTTAGGTTTTCGAACCCAGCAATCGAACCTATAAGCCTTTGCCGCTGTCGATGACATACTCTGACAACCGAGCTACGCAGGCAGCTTACAAGAGCAAGCGCAATTATGTACATTTAGGATAGCGATGACTGTGAATAGGTTTAGAGTACATCAATGACGATTTTGTGGCAGTTAATCACTGGATGATAATCTTAAAGTGTAGATTAGTCTTTTTCTCGAGTTAAAAATCATATGTTGATTGCGACACATCTGATTGAGATGGTCGCACATGTTGATTGGGCCATTAGAAATTATCCAACATCAATTGATCTAGCGATCCATAATTTGCATGAAACTGCTCGAACCAGAAATCCTGTCCTGCTCTCAGGTAAGAAATGTAATAAAAAAGACCTAATAAGCCTTAGTGCGTTTCCTGGTTGTATTTCCAAGTATGTTATACGATTGTGCAAGAGGTGGAAAAAGTATTGGATCTCAATTTTTGAGGTTTGATAATTAACTGCAACGTTAACTTTGTTACTCAGGTAATTGCTAAATTGGATCTAAATTTGTGCAGAGAATTTCACGGAAAATTTGATATTTAACTCCAGTACAAGCACTGGTACTGTGTTAGTTTGCCAGTTAGCCTCTTTTGCAATTTTCTTAGTCCTGAGCCCGGGTTTCCAGAAAGAAAACAGCTTCCTCCTCCTTAGAATTATGCAATCACTTATAAACATTATTTGCCACAAACCTCATTTGTTAGTATCGATCTTGCCTCGTGTTGACCACGTTTAACGTAGAGAATATACACGCTATCAAAACATCTCGTAGGCAGGTGATCTAACTCTCGCAACGACTCATAGAACGTGTCGTCAGCGGAATTGAGCGATGATAGAGAGGCGATGTTGGATGCATCCATTGAGCGAACTTTTTCGAACTCGTCAGGTCTGAGAAGGCCAAGACGAGCTAGGATCATGCGGCACGCGCTGTAGTCAGTTACTGACCTGAAAGATAAAACAATATGTGTCTTAAACGTTTCTCAAATTCATTAATACTTCATAACCCGGTCATGAAAAACCATCAAAACAATAGGTTTTTGTTGCATGCGTAAACTCCGTTCGCATTTGTCGTAAGAATCGGGGATAACTTCTTCTAGCTGATGTGATTGGATGGATTCTATACCATTGCAAAATGTAATCTAATGTCTGTCCTATACTTTATTTTGTTCACATATTCATTCACATACGTGAGATAGAGAAAATCCCCGATTCTTACGACAAGTGTGAACCAGGCTTAATTAAGATGCAGTTTGATGAAAGCCACCAGCGGCCTTCCTCAAATATCTTAATTACATATGCACTGCCCTTGTTATCAAACAATATCATAAATTCAAGAGCTGAAACCATTAGATATTAAACCATAATACTCATTTGGAACGCTAATGTTTAGGGTATCTTAAGAAAATTTACAATTTGTTATATATTTTTGTGAAAACAAAGCATTATAGTTTTTTCGATACGAAAATTTTCAGTACCGCAAATTTTCTTAAAACCCCGCAAACCTCCATAATATTGTTGCATCTAATTGATTGATGAGCTTACTCGGGTTGTTTCTTTTCTGTAAGAGGACAAGGAAAACAAGAATTTTCTCTTTCGTTTTCGATCATTCCTTCCGCGTTACATTCCTCTTCTCTCTGGTGGAAGAAAAAGCGAAACTATTTAGCAGAGAAAGCAGAAGCAAAAACGGATTTCCTGACAACACTAACCTGTTTGTCGATCAAACTTTGAATGGGATCTTTTTCCTGTGATAGTTTGTCACAAGGAATGTCATCAACAGCTGGAATGCTCGAGTTGCTGTGAAGAAGCAAATGAAAACAATGATACATAGTGTGTACTTTATCTGACGTGTAAATAGACTGCAAATCACATTTACAGACTAGATCTACATTTTGTATAATATAGCATGTATAAAGTCAAAAGTACTGACAATATAATGTTTTTGTAAAATATTGGCAATAAACATAATTTACATAGCATGCGAGGAAGTTAAGTTTTCCAGCGACTGTAAGCTCACTAAACTGTACATATTCACTTGGCTCGGACTTGAATCGCAAATCTTTCGATTACAGATCTGCTGACCACAACTATCCCCACGGCTAAGTATACTGACAAACTATATGGATAACTGATAGAGTTTGCATCACGCAGACTGTTTCGAGGAAGGATTTGAGGAAGAGCTCTCCCCCTGCTGCGCGCACCCTCTACACAGCAAAAAACGCACAACCTGTTCTGGCCTGATGAAAACAGCATTGAACAATGTTGTGCTGCCCACATTGTTCAAGGTTGTCAACAATACTGAACAAGTTGATGAGCCTGAATTAGCCTGCAATCAGGTGTTGAACAATATTGTTGACAACCTTGAACAATGTGGGCAGCACAAAATTGTTCAATGCTGTTTTCATCAGGCCAGAACAGGTTGAGCGTTTTTTGCTGTGTACTTGATTGTTAAGCTGTACTTACGCGTTAGTTAGGACCACTGTCGCTACATCAGCTGGAAAATGCTGTCGAATGGACTGTGCTACAACAGGGATGTCGAGATTAGGATCAGGACGTTTAGGTGCCTCACTTTGAGATAAGCCTAACGTTTCCTACAAAAACACAACACTCGATGCGTCTTCATTTATCTAAAGATAATGATACTGCTTACACCACAAGCTGATTGGACAAAGCCGTGTAGCTTAAAGGGGCTCCCCAGAGTTTGCTTCAATTTTAAAAATTGACTTCAAGCTCATTTGCAGACTTTTCATACCACGCTTATTTCGTGAAATATTTCATCTCATTAAACTGGCAGGTATTGCATTACTTCAAAGGTTGTTACCAATAAACTAAAAAACAAATTCATTGCCATATCACGTTGTTATAGGACTCAAGACCTAAACAACTTTCGAAAAAGGCATTATTATTATTAACACTGATGAAATGTATTTCGATCGATAATCACCATGCAAACATACAAGGAACTTATTAGGTATAAAATAGTTTCCCACATAATTTAAAAAGTTCTTACAAAACACGACGAACTAAATTTTATTCCCATATACGCTTTAAACAAAGCAATTTTGGAAGGAAAACTGAGATTTCTCACTTTTACAAACCTTTTTACATTCAGGAATTTGCCTTAATTCTACAGTCCAGGACGTTCTACCAGTAGGACCACGTAACAAGACAGTTGCAGTTGGAGACAGTCCTTAAAAGATAAAACATCACATTTCAAAAGCACGAACAAACCTTGCCAGTATAGATAGTGCAGTTATAGTGCGTCCACTATGAGTAGGGCCGGTTAGAAAACATTAACCAATCACATTGAAGAACGAAAATCGCTTAAAATTACGCGTTAACCAATCAGGGTAGCTCAATTTCACAATCAGCATGCTAGTAATAAGCACGAAATTTCCAAAAGTCAACGAATTAACTATTATTGTACACTGTAATAGCCATAAGCTGAGTCACAAACCTGTACTCGGCCTTTACAAAGCACATCGGAAACTCGTTATCAAGAATAGCGATGGACTGTGCGCGAGTGTTGTCTAAGTTGCCTCACTTACAGTAGATGTACTGTAATAGTACACGAAAGCTATAGATACGTTCTTTCACTATGCCTGAAGCGATAAAGTGAAAATCGACCGATTCACGTTTCGAGCGAAGAGCCTTTATCGTGAAGTCCACTACTAACTTGCCGACGGAAACTCTTGCTATAAGTAGTATTGTTTCAGGTAGTGGTAAAACCTACACACTTCATGTTAAAGCACAAGTATTTTGTTGCTATTGGCTCACGAACTGTTAGACACTAACCGTCATGAGCCTGCACAGACTCTTGTAGTATTCCAACAATGATACTATCTTCAATAACGAAATATTGGAAACGTTTATTCTAGAAGAAAGAAGACAATCGACGAACTACTTTTAGCAAACACTGTTCCGAAAATATTGGGTGCTTTCGAAATGGTTGCATTGTCAAATCGGTCTAACAAAACAAAATTAGACAATTCGTGCTTGACGCCGCTTTAGTATTGTGAAGTCTACTGTCCTAAATCTATCGTTCTTCGAATCTTATTGTTCTAAATATTGCTCAGATCGATTGGGTTCCCTTAATGTTCAGTCACGTTTTCCAGGGCGTGTAAACTAAGAACCAAGGTTAACTGACTCCTAAAACTCGGATCAATAGGCCTTTCTCACAACAACGTCAAATGCAGATTGGAGATGTTACACGACATTTGATTGGCCGGTGAAAAACGTTGAGCCAATCAAATTTCACGTTCGCTTATTTTTTAGGTCGCTTATTTAAGGTCTATTAGTTGTCTCCAATGCATTCTCCATCGATTAAAACAACAAAAATTGATTATTCAAACCGATTTTTTTTTTGGTTGTCTTGAACAAATAACATTGTTATTTTACGGATAAAAGAATTTTTTAAAACTCTTGAGATTAATAATGAGATAAATCCCATGATTCCCTCAAAATAATGTATCTCAAAAACCAAGCTGTTATGAGTAAAATCACGGTATGTCTACACTAGCGTACCTGATCCTCCTCAGCCAAGAACTCCATCAAGATATCTTCATCAAGAAGTGAAGAACACGACGCAGGACCACAGGGAGATGGAAATGCTCCGACGTGATCCATAATACAACTGAGTACGCCTTCAGCCGCCTCTCGCACACGGAATGACGCAGGTTTTAAAGATTTATCTCCTTTTGGTTGACTTTTTACTGTTTCTGATGGCAGCTCGTGGTTCTCGCTCGTCTAACACGACAAAAACAAAATGTTACAGATTGAGATATGCAGTTGTAGCAATAAAATTCTTTTGCGCTTCTCAAAATTTATACAACCCCAGAAAGTTTTACACATTTTAAGTACGCTCCTATACCTAAATAAAAGAATACTTTCGCACTAAATACGAGTATGTAATTAACAAATTTTCAAAATTTTACATAAAAGAAAAACCGTCTTTTCACCTGACAGCGCTCAAAATAAATAATGGCCGATCAACGAAAATGAGCGGCCAAACTTTGAAGGGTGGGGGTGGGGATACAAAATGTAGGTGAGGGAGGAGAGTTGGCATACGAAAGGGTGAGAAGGGGTTTAAAACACGAAAGGGCGGGAAAGGGGGTTGGAGAACCAAAGGGTGGGAAAGGGTTTGGAATACGAAAGGTTGAGGGAGGGATTTGAATACGAACAGGCGGGGGGGGGGGGAGAGTTTGGAATACGAAAGGGTTAGGGAGGAATTTGGAATACGAAAGGGTGGGGAAGAGTTTGGAATACGAAAAAAGGTTGGGGTGAGATTCTAATGATATGCATGTTTTATTATAATATAGCATTTGTAAATTCTGAACACTGATTGGCTAAGAGCCGTGTTGATATAACTCTATGTCAACACGGAAAATTTCCCGCCACGCTTCTGTTAAAGTTCTTTGTGCTATATTATAAAAGAAATATAAAACAATTTTTCCGTATTGATATACAGTTATATCAACACTCGTGAAAATTGGAAAAACTCGAAATTGTGTGAAAACACTCCGCCCTGCGGGCGTCGTGTTTCCATACAATTTCTCGTTTTTCCAATTTCCACTCGTGTTGATAAAACTGAATATCAACACGGAAAATGTTTTATACTTCTAAAGTAATGCTTTGTTTGAGTGTTTCAAGAAATTTGGCCAGGATTGTAGACACACCATCTTCTAAGCTGGATAAAAATACTGAACCCCCGTGCAACAAAGCCTTTGCGCTATAAATGGTAAAACGTTCGCTTTCTCTCATATAGAGACAAAACACCCGTAGGTACATGTGCTTCGCATTCACTATAAACTGGGCAACATCCTATTGGATACATCAACTCATCTAACAGCGGGGAATGCATAGACAAATGGTGCCTAACAACGATACTTACTTTGGACTTAGTTCCCGAGATCCCTAATTCAACAACCTCAAGTATGGCTTGTAGGCTCCTCTAAAGAGAATAAATTACATCTATTATCACACAATGATGTCATTCGCATAACATGATGACGTCACACAGTACACATCCGGGTACACACGCACGAATGACATCACCCGATGCCATGCAAACTTAGGAAAATTTTTAGTGGGTTTTTGCCTTATTTATTTAAACTTTTTCATCATATGAAACAAACGTCATTTCTTGTGCTTCTGTTCCGTGATAGATCACGGAAGACAGGACTTCGTCACGTGTCGTACTTTTCTATTCTTCGCACGCCACGACGCCATCCTTGTTCTATAAAGGCTTTAAACCAGGTTCTCGTGTATGTCGATGATCGCTGACTCATTGTCGGTAATCATTTAGGAGAAAATTCACAAGGGATACTCATGAGTAATCATTAATGGTCAGTCGCATCATGGATCTCGTTCCCAGACTGCTCTGGACCGCCTCTGGTCCCAATTAGATGAAGTTTTATTATAAATCGAAATTGTTTTGACAGTTTCCAGCAAACTTGTTTTTAGCCCAGTCGTTTGGGCATGCGATTTTTACCAAAACAGGCAGGGATTCGAATCCCGGCTGTTGCTTGTTTATTTCAAAATTTCGCCAAACCTTTCTTCTCGTAACTTGTTTCACTTTTATACGATTTGGGTTGGGCATTCGTTTATTTAAAATTTTAAAACGTAAAATCTACGTTTTGTCAAACAGTTAGGCCTGGGAACGAGATCAATGATGCGACTGACCATCAATGATGCGACTGACCATCAATGATGCGACTGACCATCAATGATGCGATAACTGTCTACGGTTTCGAAATTTGCGTCGGCGACAGGCTCCAACGGGCGGGTGGTATTTGGGGTCTCTTCCTTCTAAAATGTGTGTTGTCTAGTAGGATGAGTCTACCAGATATAGCTGACTGAACATATCACTAAATTGCACCATTTTTTCCCAATTAATAGATGATATAATGTCATAAAGTACCTGATCATTCAGCAACCAGGGATGTGACGCGATCCATGTTAATAAACAGTTGAATGCAGCAACCATCATCGAATGAAGATCACGTGAATGAAATGGAGCTGGTTGTTTTGCTTGATATTCAACATAATCACATAACCACTTGACTGTTCTTTGACACTCTTGCTTGTCTACATGCAAACAGAAATAGTTAACAGCATATATTTTCAATACATGGCAATATATTTTCTTTTAGGGATTTATCGATACGAACCGTCGAGGTAATTGTAATATCCGTTGTAAAATTATTTATGGTGCAGATACCAGCCTAAAACGAGCAGGCTTTGTGATTAGCTTTTGAAACAAAAATCATCATTGTTTGATACGTTCTTTAGAAAACCTTCTTTAGAAAACCAATTGCTATAGATTATTGTCTTTTATTGTCATAACGAACCACTCACAAAGCTTGTCAGTATTGGCTGGTGGCGACCCTCTTTATAACATGCTTAGTTTCTGAAATACTTTAGGCAAATGATACTAGCTACGCGCAAACTTGTGCTAGAATAAGGTCTATTTTAAAGACTTCCCAAGCGGGGTAGATTTTAATAAACCATAGACAATCAAAAGAATTCCCTAGATTGTCTATGATTAAACCTACTTAACTCTCGATGAAATAGATCTCTTCAGCTTATACATGTAAATTAACCCAATTCAGATCACACGATTGATGAGAGGCCAATAGAAGTAAGCCATTTCAGGCCACGTGTATGAAATTTACATGTAAGCCAATTAAGGAGCTAATCTATCCTTCAATTTTTGCAGATACTACAGGAAAACATGCTATCAAACATTAAATATACATTGCCACAAGGAATGTCCCACCGCTGACCAAAGGAGAACGATATGACTCAGATTAGTTCAGATTTCATCCTGTATGTATGTAGTAACACTAAGAAAAATATTTATGAACCTGCTAAACTTATCAAGCCTAAAGTTTAGTTTAAATTTCCTCCTGTAGCAACATTGTACAGGCATCATTATGGTTGTTCATCACTTAAACAAAATGTTATGCTGTAGATTTGTAGTTGCAATAAACAATCATGCATGGACAACAGCTAAGGACTGCCAGCTTGGTATAATACCTGTAGCTCTGAAATTTTATATAGTTCTACAGTACATCAATGAACGAGCTATAAATTAATAAATCTGAGACATTCTCTGGTTAAAATCTCATTCAACAAGCGAGTTATAGCTTACTGATATTTCTTATGTTCATCTTCGCCATTGCGGACATCAGTTCGAATGCTGAGAGAGTGACGTGAAAATCAGATTTCCATTTGCTTCCAAAGATCAACTTTTGATTGATAAGATTTGTGAGATGTGTGAACAGTGAGCTCGCTGATGAACCCCCTGAACGAAAATAAACAAACATGTATTTCCCACATAAACTCGTACTTTATAACTTGAATCGTCAAAGTTATTGCCATCGTTGCCAGAGTGAGCGCCGTTTTGAGATAATGGAGTATAGTCCGGGTAGATACTAAACTAAATTAACCAAGGGTTGCAGTTGGCTTTTTGAAACAAAGTCATCATTGATTGTGATTCGCTCTTTGGAAAATAAATGATTTCTGTAGTTTGTCTTTATAATCCTTGACCCTCGTCAACTTTTGGCTCATGGCGCTTAGGTAAAAAGAATCTGCCGAAAGTCGTATAGGTTTTCTCCGGTACCTTACACATAGAATGATGACATTGTGGATTAAGTAACAAAATAATATTTGATTTAAAGTGCGTTTGATGCAAAGAAGTGTTTCTGTTAACTCTTACTAACGTTTGTAGCGTCAGAGAAAACACAAACATGCAAGCTTACTCAATTGACGCTGATTCTCTGCGCTCGCTTTTAGCGTCGCATCCTCCATTTCATTTTGGTTTGTGTCACTTTCCTCGATCGAATCCGAGGGATTATATCCCGACCCTGATTCTGAGCAACCCCCTTCCTGAGTGTCTAGTGTGAATGTCTCGTGAAACTGGCTGGGCGCGGGTGATTGTGGCACTACGTCTTTCTCTTCTTCAACCAGGGCACTGTCTTGTACAAACAGGATCACACCTGAAAAATAATCTAAAGCTTTAGCCCGTTCATTTCTACAGCAAATTTTATTTGGAACCCTGGAGCTCCACTTTGAATATATTTCAGCACCTTTTTACATGTTTTAAAAAAGAACGGCAATGTCTATGGCCCCTATCGACTTTTAACACTCATCTTGGGTATAGCATAGCTCAAAACCAACGTTTGCGTTATTATTAACGCAATTGTATATGTTGGTTAAAAAGTCTTATTAAAAAATCAATAGTAATTTTTGGCATCAAGAAAAGTCGATAATTGCATATACATTGCAATTTTTGTTTAGAATAGAAAAATATAAAGTTCTGGGATACGGCATATTTTGAGTACTATGCGTGCACGCACGTAAAAGTTTAAACTCTTCTAAGCAGTTTGTATATAACAAATAGAATCACTAAAGTATGCTAATTAGTAGCGAATGCTGAATTTTCTCCATCAAAACATTTATTTATTTCAAATGTAATATTGAAATTGATTTAGACTTTTACGTGCGTGTACGTACAGGTAGGTGTGAAAAACGCGTAACTGGAAAACAGCCTCAAGTAAAGTGTATCAGACCGCATCATGGATTTTATTAGCGCTTTAGTTTAGTCTGCGTTTTCAGCCCATTTCGGTGATTGTCTATGACAAAATGGACATGATGGGTTGGGATTACCCCTTCGCTAGTGATCCATATAAGGATACTGGGATGATAACGTTAGTTACAGTCCCCCCCCCCCATGCAGGCCAGACCTGCACTATAAGATGCTACGTGTATGTGGTGAGTTTATTGAAACTGAAATCTAGGGGGTGCATGAGCGTATCATGGAACACAAAAAACATGATAATACCTCCAAGTAATAGCTGCGTGTTGTGTGAATCAACTTCATTTTCCAGTGCACATATCAAGAGCTTGATAAGTCTTGATTTCAGAGACAGAAAGGCGACATGTTCGTCTGAAGTCTCCGGTATATTGCTCATTGTTTGCTTTATTGAAACATCTGAAAACACAAGCAACAATATTCATGAATTTGTGAGTTTGTGATGACATCAATTCTATTTGGTATATCCGAGGTATCTGTACTGAATGGACAATTTGCATAATGCACTAACCTTTGATCTGGGTAAGAAGAACGACATTTCCCTATAGCTAGAAAGAGGATCCCAAGATTAGTAGAACTGCAAGGTTTGGTGGCCAAATATTGTAAACTATGGAAAATATAGACCTGAAAAGTTTGCAAATCTTGTATATATTTGTATTACCGGGGGGAAAAGTCACCATTTTCGAGGCAATTTCAACTCAAAAATGGTAACCTTTTCTTTGCGTAATACGAATATATACAAAATTTGCAAACTTCGCAGGGCTATATTTTCCACATTTTACAACATTTCTCCACCAAACTTTGCAATTCTACTAATTTTAAGGTGCTCTTTCTAACTGTAGTAAACGATTTTTTCTACCTGCACACTTCGACCTTTAGTCTATAATGCAAGTTGTCCATTGTATTAACTACACACCCCCTTAAAAGCCTCACACGACCATCGATATCAAAACACTGGGCTGAGTGAAACATATACCTGACCACGACGGGAATGGAACCGACGATTTTTGGAATCCTGGTCTAATGTGCGTGAGCAACGCGATCAGCTCAGAGTCTAGTTCCTTCGATATCAATGTAATCTTAAATGTGGTGGTCATTACTTTCATGATCTTGGTGTTATGATGGTGTTATGATGGTGGTATGATGGTGTTATGATGGTGTTATGATGGTGTTATGCACTCGGGTGAAAATGATGCTTGCACGGTGTTACTCTTTATAGCCACACCAGGCAAGCTGAAAAATATGCCTGACCACTGTGGGAATGGAACCGACACTACGACCTTTGGTATTTTTACTCTTTGTTCACTGACATCATCTTAATTAGTCAATGCTGTCACATCATCTAATTATTTCGAATTGCAAGATCACAACACTTACCCTTTACTGAACGTAGTAATTACGCAATAGAATTTTTACATTTTATCCTGTGGTAATACTTTACAGTAGGTTGGAACATGGAACAACTTAGATCCTAAATTAGTGTCTGCTTGTTTGACACTAACGCAGTCAACGCTTATGAACATATTAAAAACATTTTTTACTAGTAGATTAAATCTTTGCTAATGCATAGGTTAACTGACACTAATAGTACAATGAACTTGTAGTACCTTCATTAGAGTACTAACATAGCGTACAATACTGTAATATATAAACTTCAATCAATAACTTGCGTAGATTATATATATTCCTATCTTAATATGCATAATTTTCCCTTATTTATATCATACAGCCGTAAAACGGCGGTCCAGGGAATAGCAGCGTTTTCAGAAAGTTATGTCTAAATGTCAAAAATTTCAAATTATTCGCATTAATTTCACAAATGCTTTCATTCCTGATGTCATAAAGTCTACAAATCCTGTCAGTTTGATGATTTCTTCATAAAATGCACAATGCTTTTAAATATTCGCGCCACTACTAGTGGTAACAATACATGCAGGCTGTAATCAAGAATTTGTGAAAATACCTGCAATTGTCAACTCTCCAAAATGATAAGGAAGACACAACATTGATAACAAGAGATGAATTCCTGCTCGCTGCAGTTGAACCATGGGAACGTCACACCTTCAATACAAGTATATTGAAAAATAAGTAAACACAGTGACGAAGATAATTGCATTAACCATGGACAAGCAAAGAAAGTCGTGACAAAATCATAAGCCGAAGTGTCAGAGTGGGTTGGTTTGAGATAAAATCCTAATATTGTCAGAAAGGCTAAACGTCCTTTTTCAGGATTGACAGCTTAACTTCCATGCTCAGGTACGAAGAAGGTTCTGTGAAATACGAGACGAAGTGTGATCATATTTAGTTAATGACATCACCAGGCATTGTTTGAGTCCCGTGTACAGTAGGCAACGTTATCTAGAACACTACCAAGCAGTCAGCAGTGACAATTGACCGAGTCTGGGTTCATGGATGCGCTTCTTGTGACACTTGCTCAATCCTCCCACCTGGAACAAGCCTTAATAACAGAAACGGTATCCTTAACCTGCACATTATAAAATATTTATGGGCAAGTCACATAACATACCCCATGGTGATGTCATTCTGACCAAGTACTTTCTCTAACGCTGCAATCAAATGCGGAATGACAACATCCACTCCTGGTAGATTCACTCTCAAGAGATCTGTAGAGTTCAGCAGAATACTGGACAAAACATGACCAGAACATGACTGAAAAAGAGCAGAGTCCCAAAATTATTCCTAGCAGGGTGGGGGGGTACACCCCATGACACCTCATTACAAAGTTTTCCCCCTATTCCCCCATGAAAAATTAAAAAAATGGCATGCATGTGTACTTATTTTAATTTCAGTGAAAAGCCTAAGAATAATATTGCATGGAGAAACCTTTAAACAACATCCCTAAATTTTCTGGTGATCATTGTGACCAGCACTCATGACTTTCTTTCAATGAAATAAAAGTCTCACTGATCATGGGTTTGTATATGCCCCATAGCTAATTTTCCTAATAGCAGTACCAAAATGAACCAATCAAAAAACATGTTTTAATCATACTGTCATATCACTTCAACATAAATTCAAGGTCAGATTTTGGAGTTGCCACTATGATTTCTCCAAAGGGTATGAAATAAATACCTTACTTTTATACATTTTATAAAATTATTCATTAAGTCCGCTTGTCTAGCATTAAGGAATATCATTAAACCAAATACACTAATATTTGCTCTTAAAGCGGACATTTATTAGGCAAGGGGCAAAAATTCTCGTGGGAGGTGCTGAAAATTTCAGGAGAGGTGTGAAGTGATCCTGGAGTGGGTGCATCTCCCCTCAAAATATGAGGGGAGGTGACCACCCACTCCAGGGTTACTTCACTTCATTACCACTTCAACAGATTTTCAAACTGCCAGCGCTTATCTATCACTGATATAAATCAAGTAATCAGCAAATGTAGCTTGCTTATAGTTTTGTGTTAATCAAATGTAGTATCCGGCTTGTTTGTCTGGTGGTTTTGAATCAGTTTTGTGGTGAGTTGGTCATCTGATATTTGTTTATTTTACCTAAAAAATAACCAATTCATCCCAGTTAACCTATTAACAGCATCACCTTAGTCGGAACCACATTTGAATCCGTTCCTTACCTTGTCATAGATGAGGCCAGCAGCCAGTGAGAAATAAAATCTTGACAGATAGACAGGTAAAACCACGCCAGATCTTTGACTACAAAAGATCCTACAAAGTGCACCAAATGCTTCCGCTCGTCCTTGTTCAAATTCTCTGTATCCTTCATCACCCGTGCTATGACCATCATCAAAACTGACAATAGATATGAATTTTTTGATCAATCGAAAATCAGAAAATTATGTAAAAATTGCTGTAATTTATCAAAATGCAAATAAAATGTCAAACTGGAAAATGTTTGACTGGGGTTTGAATGAGAGGAAGTCATAAACTAGTACTGTATAAAGTTATAAACTTAAAATAAATTATTATATGTCAAGTCAAAGTTCATTCATTCTAGTATCTTATTAAAAGAGGATCATGTGAAAGTCGTGACTCGCGAAATTCAACTGTTGACCTCATGAGGTCTGTGAGGGCATTAAAAGTATTAATGCCCATGTGCGGGCATTAAAAGTATTAATGCTTGTGTATTAGTAAACAGCGGCAATAAAACTGGAAGTCAAGCATGTGCGACATAAAAATGCAAAATTTGTCCCTATGAAACAAAAACAGTTTTTGTCTTTTTAATACTGTCGTTCACTTTGACACTTATCATTAATAATGCGCCTCAGGAAACATCGCCAACTCAGGAAACATCATCATCGGATCACAAAACATACTGTTTCCCTCGCGCCCAGCAAATAAGTGTTAATTGATAGATTAATGTAATAGATACTTAGATTATGTAGACTATTTATTATAGTAGACTATTTATTTGTTTAGGGGCGTTTACTAATATTCAGGGTGTTACAGTACACCCTCCCAAAAAAAATCAATCTATGAATGTAAAGTGCCTATTTCAAGAGGCCATTGATGAATGTTGAAACCCTTGGTTCAATAAAAGATAAATTATTATACTTTGTGATCACAGCAAGTCACTTAAATAGGGCATTAGAAACAAAAAGTATTCTTTGCTCATTTGAAAGAGCTTTTGAAATAACCACAGTGAAATAACTAACAAAGACTTTCGACAGCTTTTTCATGTCTTGGTTGATTCTTCAGATATTTTAGCTAAAACACACAGTAAGCTGTCCACCATTTTAGATTTTCAGGGACAAAGTGCAAATGTTACATCACAAGCAAGGTCATGCTACATTTACAGTTAATTAAGTAACAAGCAATGATAAGAATAAACCAGAAATTTTTTCTCGGTCCTTGCTATTTGGTAACATGCATTGAGTAAAAGCATTTTGTAATGACCTCAAAAAAGTATCCAAACTGGCAGACAGCATTTGTGTTTCAGCCAAAATATCTCAAGAATCAAGCAAAATACTGTATGAAAAAGGCATAAGAGCTTTGTCAGTTATTTCAATCAAAAGCTATTTCAAAATTCCAGCACAACTAGCTTGTATTATGAGCCTTTTCTACTAACATGAATGACAAAGGAATAACAAACGGAAGCAGATAGAGTTGATTGTGACTTTGAAAAAAATATAAATGAAAAAGATCACAGCATGTACACTTTAGCAGGATACAATGCGGGCATCAAGCAAAACGATGCCAAGAAAAACACCTAAGGACATAAAATATTAACAAAACAAAGAAAACAACTCCCTTCCTCATGCTTGTCCCTCAACGGACATCAGTTTGCTTTTAGAAATGATTTCTGACAGAATAATTTCTGGCAATATGGTGATCCTCCCATAACACATGTGACATATAGCAAAATAACAATGTCACATGTGACAGTTGAATCACCCAACATGTACATGTCCCATCTTTTTCATCACAGGCAGCAATTGTGGCATGCTCAGCCAACTACCACAAAAAGTAGTAGCCCAACTTTATATCCGATCTCTTAAGGAGAGATCCTTTGTGAATCACTCCTTAGAGCATCTATCTTACCTTCTTTCTCCATCGTCATCCACCAGATATCTCTGCCACGTCTTATTGAGCTTCATTCTGACATTTCTGATGTCAAGATGTGTTAGTGTTGCTTCAAAAAACCATGGACCAAGGAGATGCAGAACACTATTCTCCATTGGCATAAATGTACGTGTCTTCGCACCAACACCGACATCAAAGAGATAGCTAGACTGACTGTCCAGCCTGCTTGGCAGTCTCCAATCAATGTCACGTGTAAAACTAGCAAGCTGATCTGTTGAAATTGCATTTTGCACTCTGTGCTTTGTCTCATTCTTCACAAGCAATGCTGTAGAATTATCTGGAGAAATGTGACTAAACATCACAGGCGTCTCGCATGAACACTTCTTTCCTAGCAAAGTGTCAGCTAACGTAGCAATTCCTTTCATTGCTGCATAGAAATTCTGTGGCATCGAGCTCAGGCAAGTATGATCACATGGATGAGATGGTGTAGTACTGAGCAATGCATGTTCCTTAAACTTTGGTGTGTTTCCAATAACTTCCTTGTTTGAAAGATCTACAGGGTTACCCATTATGTGGAGAAAACGGAACCAGCTTTGAACCAAACATTCGTTATCTAGGCTTGTTGGAATGCGAATCTCATGTTTCTTATCGTCTAAGGGGTAGAGTGGGAACGAACTACCGTATTCAACCAACAAAACTCGTCTGGTGATTGAGAAAATTGTCTTGTTCCATAATGCAACAAAATCAGTATGGTGGCGCCAAGTGCAACACATCTCTTGCAAGGTATTCCAAAGTGGAGGATCCGGAAACGCCCAAATGCAAGCTTGTAGCCAGACGTCAAATAACACCTCAATTAATAGCCTGCAAAGCTGTTCTGTTAACCCGCCAGGGATGAAAGGTGGTGATAACAAAGAATCTGAGATTGATAACAAGAATTGCAACATCACTTTCAATGTTTTTTCGTCCATTTTGCTACATTCGTGCGAAATCCGTTGCACACCCTGCAAGACCTTCATGCACAGCGATGCCTGTAATGCAAGCGTCCCTTCTGTCTTTGGTACAAACAGGTTCTGAAAATGTTGTAAAATCCTTTGGCAGTACATATTAGGGTCCTTCAGGATCTCCTCTGGTACTTCTTGTTTTGGTTGCGATGACAAGGAGCTAAGCCAGTCCAAATAAATTGCTACACAACCTTTCAAGGTCTCGCCTTCAGACAGTGGTAGCCCCAATCCAAAACATATCACCTGCATTGTCCATTTTACATCCTCTGCGGACTGGAATCTTCCTTTGCTGTTCTGGATTGGGTTTTCGACAAGGCTTTTGATGACCACCCTAGCAACATCTCGACCAACTGAGCTGGGATACACAGACAATGCACTTCTACCGCTATCATCATTCCTGACACTTTCGCTCAAAGAAACCCACTCAGAATACATACTTCGCTGTATGTATTCCCAACAACTTTAGGTCCCGAGGCCTGAACAAAGGCACGGCATTTTATTTGCAATTTATATTACACTTATCCATTATTTGTACCACGATAAAACACCAGCTACGCGTAGAATACAGCTCTCGAGAGCAGAATACTCATTACAGCTCCTTTCTTATGCGGAGCTTGGCTTGTTTCCGACAAAAAAACAAGAGGAATCGTAAAATTCTTAAATGAACAACTCCGCCATATTTGGATTGCAAGCAAACAGGATTTCCTGCTTCGCGTACCTCACGCGTTTCGCGTTTTCCCACGCGAAACATGCATCGTATGCGAGATTTTTCCGTGGAGCAGCAGAGGAGTGACCGAAATATTAGGGCCGGCCGTTTTCACCAAAAGTATTATACTCAAATGAAAAATACGACATAAACAGAAATGGTTCACTACAAACACGACATTTCATTCTGTTTAGAATTGACTGCATATCATCTTGTAATATGACTGTCGTAACTTGAAATGAATTGTTTCGCTGTGCATCAAACCGATTTACGCTGCGCTAAGTCACTTCAATTCCTATATTATTATTATTATTACTATTATTATTATTAAAAATCTTGTATGTTTCCCAAAGGGCTTTTCCGCATACAATTACAATACGCAATTTAAAATAAACCTATGCAATACTATTCAAAATCTAAGTTATGATTGTCTATTAAAACCTTCATATGTATGATATTACTAAGACTTTAAAAAGTGTTCTTTTAGTTTTTTTCTTAAAAACCTTGGGTTCTGGAATCTTTTTCAGTTCATCATCAATATCGTTCCATATCTCAACTGCACGATGATGAAATGTTCTTTACCCTGCAGTAGTTATGTAGCTTGGAATATTTAAACAGTAGTTATTTCTGGTCTGGCAATCATGAATATCAAATCGCTTTGCGAATTTATTTACGAGATAACTTGGCGCAAGGTTGTTCAGACATTTATAAGTCATTATCGTGTCTTTGTAAATAAGTAAATTTTCAATAGATATACCCAGTTAAGTTCTTGAAGACCTGGTGTTACATGGTCAAACTTTTTAATCTCGTGATGATTCGGCATGCGAAGTTCTAGACTGTTTGCAATTTCTTAAGATTTTTCGATGAAGTATTAGCCCACACAGAAGAACTATTTAACAAAGTTTTTTATCAAAGCTCTCATTTACTGGACTAATTTGACATAATTTATTTGTGCACGTGTACATTATGTACATATGTTATGCACTAATATGGTCATCAAAAGAGAGATGTAAATAAAGATGCATCTCCAAGTCTTTGACGACTGTAACTGGTTCAAGAGTTTTTCCGCGAAAGTTCAGATTGATTTGTGTTGGTAAATTCTGTAGCACTGATCTTGTGCCTGCTAAGAGGAATTTGGTCTTGTCAGGATTTATTAATAGTTGATGTTCCAAGCACCATTTAGCGGTTTTATAGATCATTTTCTAGTTTAGTTATTGTCTGTTGTACGTCTTCGACAAGAAATGCAACATGGAGTTTTGAATCGTCAACGTAGGAGTCGAGATCACTTGAAACCGTTACAGCTGGTAGATCATTAACGTAAATTCCAAACAAAAATGGTGAAAGAATAGAGCCCTGGGGCACTCCATGGGTTAGTGCGCTAGTTGAGGATACAGTAGATCCTATTCGTACGTATTGTAATCTGTCTGACAAATAGCTTTCGAACCATTGAATGGCTAGCAGAGACGCTCCCACGCATTTTAACTTATGCAATAGGATAGTATGATTGATGTTGTCAAAGGCCTTAGACAGGTCCAATAAAGTGAGGGCCGTCACATGTTTTTTGTCCATGGCTTTTAGCATCTTGTCCATAATGAAGATGTTTAAAGTTTCTGTAGAATGGTGTTTCCTATTTCCATTTTGATGTGGTGATAAACGTTGATTTTCTGTTATGAATGAACTAAATTGGTCGAGTGCAACTCTTTCACAGACCTTTGAGAAAACTTCTAAGAGTGAAAGGGGTCGATTGTTAGACGGTATCTCTTGATCCGGTAGATTTCAGAGTTTCACATAGGATCCGATAATGCAATGTTGTTTTTGTTTGCCAGATCTAATGCTGTAGCAGCGGTGATTTTTCCAACTGAGATGAAGTAATTATTAAAATCTTCAACAGTCGACTTGAGGTCTTTCGTGTAGACTTGTTTTTCCTTCTCTTTAACAGGTATAGTTTTATTAATTATTTTCGAGAGAGAACCTGGATTATTCTTATGGACTTTAACTTCATGAGCTGGATGGTTTATTGCTGCCTCCTTAAGCATAACTTTAACTTTGTTACGAGATTCTGTGTACATTTCCCAATCCGGCTTACAACGTGTTTTAAGAAATCTCTGATGTAGTTTATTTTGAGATTTCATGAGTTCTTTCGTGTCGGGCGTAACGAATCTGTTGGAGCGGCTCGCAATTTTGATTGTTCTAATTAATTGGTGCATGTAAATCCAAGGTTGACTGTATAACATCCTTAAGGACTTCAGTTTTAGTATTTAAATCTGTTTCAGTAAATATGGATAAAAGACGATCAGATTTCGTGGCCAGATCAGAAGAGAAAGCTGTAGGATCATAATTTTTATAACTTCTCGCCGCGATGTAAGTGGGTGGTGTCTTTGGAGCCTTCAGTTTCGTTGATACATAAATTGGAAAATGATCACTGATTGCAGAATCTAGTACTTCGCTTTCAAGAACTACGGCTTCAGTAGAAACTAGTATAACATCGATGAGCGATTGCGACGTGTCTGTAGTCCTCGTTTGTTCCTTGATAATTTGCTTAAGATTTAAACCATTGCAAAGGTCCGTAATAGCTCTTTTCTATGGGCAATCTTTAAGTAAGTTGCAGTTCAAGTCACCAAGAATAAAAATTGGTTTATTCATAGATAATGCCCGAACATAGTTTTGTCTAAAGTCATTCTGAATGCAATTGAGGGGGCAATCCGGAGGTCTATCAGTCACACAAATTATTATTGACTTCATTTCATCTTCTTTTGAAGCTTAATCCAAAGTTGTTGAAAGTTTGATTCTGATGTACATGTTAGTTCGTTTAATATGGTTACTTTTAAGACTTTTTTGACAGATGCGCACACCCCTCCACCTTTTTTATGTAATCTATCAAGTCTGAAAATTTTATAGTCATCAATTGCAATTTCACCATTCGTAATTGTACTATTTAACCACGTTTCGGACATTGTAAGGACGTCAATTTTATGTGATTTTACAAGTTCCTTGGTCTCTTTAAGATGTGACGTATTCCTCAATGATCTAATATTCATGTGGGCAATCTTGAGTTTATAGGGAACGTTAGTTTGGGATCGAGTAAAAGAAGGCCGGGGATTTGAATTTATATTATTTTGTATGGGAATTTGAATTAAGTTATGTCTATTAATGTGATGTCCTCTATTTTGCACTGGTCTATCTAGTAATGAAACCGGTAAAATAGGATTTTGTCTCTCGATATTTTCCGGGGCAGACAAGGATCTTTCGGTTTCCGCCCAGGTACTGTACGAAAAAGATCTTCCTTAGATTCATTCAGATTCGTACTGCACAACGGACCATAATGAGACCCCAATGATTGTTGTGGGCATAACTTCGGACATGTTTTTTACGGGTTTGAAAGGGTTCTGTTCGATTTGGTGTTACATGGCCTCTGTTAGTAATGCGAACGGGAACCAACTATGCAGGCCTGTACACAACTATACACAACTATATAAACCCATACACAACTATACAGACTTATACGCAACTATAATGACCTATACACGATTATACAGACCCATAAACAGCTATACTATACAGACCTGTACACAATTATGCAGACCTGTACACAACAGTAAAGATTGACCTGTATACAATTATTCTAATCCATATCATCCACACAGACGTATACACAACTATACAGATCTAGACGACTTATGCACAACTATACAATTGAAACCTACGCACATCTATACAGCCCTATATTGACTAGTTTTTACGTTTTCAGCAAGCTTGAAGCACGGTGGGCAGAAACTTTTTTGGCATCATTTCTGTGGACTGCCTTCGTTGAGAGCTTTGAAACTCCACTCGACTAAAACTGCCAGTTTCCCAGAGCCTTGCTTCTCGACAGCTAATACAATTTTTTGTAATGATATTTTTAAGAACAAGGAATGCGCTAGAGTACGGAAAAATTATTGCAGAAAAAGAATCATGTGAAAAAACCCCCATTAAAAAACTTTACCGTTGGAGGAGACAGGACTCGAACCACAAAGCTTAAAAACAAGTAGGCCGGTGCTTTACTCACTGGTTTACTCACTCACGCGTCAAAAGTTTATTTTTAAAAAGGTAAATATTATTCCATTGCGGTAATAAGGTTGCAGGGCACTTTCTGCCTTGTAAATTTATGATTGAAAATTTAATGTTTTGTAAATGTGTTTAAGAACGTGGAATGCGTTACTGAAAGAAAATAAATTTTGGCAAAAAATGAAAATAGCCGCCTTAGACGAGGCTCGACACCCAGACTTTACGTACCAGGTACGACAGCGCCCTTGCCAACTGCGCTAACGTATGGAAGGGCGCAAAAGATGCGCTGTTAAAACTGTTAACACAATAACGAACGCCTGCGCGCCAGCTAGGGTTAGGGTTAAGATAACGGTTCGGATTAGAGACAGAATGAGGGTTAGGATGAGGGTTAGGATGAGCGGCAGGATGAGGGATATGATGTGGATTAGGCTGATAGGTAGGATGAGGGTTAGGATGAGAATTAGGATGAGGGTTAGAATGAGGGTTAGGATGAGCCGCTTAATAACATGGAAAGAAGTTATCTCGGTATTAAGCTATCATAAGAACGAATCGGTAAACGTATTACAAGGGTGCGATAAGAACGAGGTAGTGTCACCCTGTGTGATGAGGGATAGGGCGAGGGTTATGGTCAGAAATACAGTTAAATTTCAAATATATATGCACACCAGCTCACCCTGGATTTTATTAACCAAGGCGTTCTGCATCAGTTCCCCCGATCTCATCTGTGGTATTTAAGGCAACCGCGTAAGACAGTTACTGAGGGTCAGGGCTATTTCAGATCCGTCAGAGCACCTCCTGCCCGCAGGGTAATTGCATATTGACTAGTAACAACTATTTCAACGGCTTTTTTCGTTTTAAATATTTTTTAAATGTGTTTAAGGATGAGTAATATGTTATGAACGAGAAAAAATTTTAAGGACGAAAAAAACTTTGAAAAAAAATGCGAAAAAAAACATAAATAAAAAGCGACTCAACGAGTCCTCGCACCAGCGCTGCTTAAACCATGTAACACAACGCCCCTGCCCACTGCACCAAGGATGGTCGCTGAAAGAACCCGATCAAAAATTCTATTCAAACCCTAACCCTAACCCCATCCCTAACCCTAACTCGAATTTAGGTGGCTAGGTGCTCTGACGGATCTGAAATAGCCCTAAGTTACTGAGACGTTTTGTTAGTGATATTACCAATTTAGTAGATATTTAGCATCTCTAAGACTTTGATAGCGACTTTGTTTACGGCGTTTTCATTCTTGGTGCATCGACTTCGGGGTTCGATCCTCGTCGAGAGCGGTAACTTTTTCATATTATTTTCTCCAAGAATTTTTCCTTTCTTAAAAATATTCTCGAAACAAATTTACAATCTTAAATTTACAGGTGTTACAACCTAACAAGCTTGTAACCGCAATGAGATATTTACTTCATTACAAACATTTTGAAAATGGTTTTTCGACAAGCTTCCATAGGACAGTGGGTAAGGCGCCGGCCTACATGGCTAAACCTGTGATTAAGGTCTGTGAATGTGGTTCGCGTCAGATCTGTTCTCTTTTCATTTAGATTTTTAAATGTGTTTTTTTTCAATGTCTCAACGCATTTCTCGATCTTTAAAAAAAAAGGAATCAAGAATCAAGGGTTTGGAGTGCAGGTAATTTTACTCAAACGCGCTTACAAAGCTCCCAACGAAAGAGATCCACTGTAGTGTTCCAAAAAATTCTGCCAGTCGTACGTGCTGTACTTGGTTTAAATTCGAAACAAAATAGTCAATATAGGGCTGGGCTGTATAGCTGTGTAAATTGTGTATGGTTTGCAATCGCATAGTTATGTATATACCTGCATTGTAGTGTATGCTGCTGTATTGAAGTGTATATGTAAATACAAATAACGATCACATTCCCATTAAGCACGTTTAGTCAACCTTACAGGAAATCAACTTTACAAGAAATCAACATTACAGGAAACCAACCTTGGGAAAACATCCTTAAATTTCAAAGAAATAAGTCGTGCAAAATTTGAAGCATGAATATTCACCCCCCCCCCCCCCAATTAAAGTTCTGGTTTCGCTTCGGTAGGTATTTATGGTATTTATGCGTTTTAATGCATAAACTTACTCATCAGACAAGATTTCTTGAAATTTATAATTTAATGAACAAATATACTACAAATATTATTTTCAGTTTTGTTGATTTTGTACCAGTGGTCTCTTAGTCATTCAATATTATATAAAGCTAATCGTAGCCTGCGCGCAGACTGTACAGTGCACGAGATAATAGGCTAGTAGTAGTACCAATTGATATGTATTACAGGTAGACATAACAGCTATTGTTGGGCTTTAAAGCCGGAAGTACGTCATATTTTTAGATTTGCGGGCATGTTGGCCGTACTTGAGCAGCAATGCTATAGATTTCTATGATGTATAGCTTTCATTTTGAAAAAAAAATTACGTTTTAAAGCAAACGCTTTCTAAGAAATCAGTTTTCTAACAGACACTGGATCGATTCAACATGGTCGCCGATCTGAAAATATGACTTGATCATGAATTTTCTTTGGGTTTTGTATTACGATGCACTATCCAGTCTCAATACATATCAACGCTAGTACGTCATAGTGAACTCTGTAAATACCGGAACAATGACTCCAGGTAGTAAAAGCCACTCGTGGTTGGGTAAAGTCAAGAAGATGGAAATCGACGTCCAACAACCATCAATGTCGTAAGTAGTTTTAATTCCATTTTCCCAAGCTATTTCCGCTGAATAAAAAGTAACTTACTTAGTTATAAGTTCACCTAAACCATGACATTACTTTTAAATCAAAGTGAAAACATTAAATCTCGGTATACATTCCTGGCAAAATTATGTCAACCACGCTGGCATAAACAATAGAACGGGCGGGAAATTGAGCTTCAATTTGATTCGCAAAGCTTGTGGCCAAGTTGCAGTTCCAGTTTAATATAGATTTCACAGGTACCTCATCGAGTTCACATCTCAGTACTTCCAGCCGCAGTTCTCATTGCAAATCAGACATCTCTCGCTGTCTCAAGTTACTCAAACACCCACATATGTAGGCATGTTTTATCTAATTTAGAATCCTCACGCTATGCATTTGTATTTTAAATTATAATATATATAGCATTTGTGAATCCTGACGCTGATTGGTTAAGAGCCGTGTTTACATAACTCAATGTAAACACGGAAAACTTCCAGCCACTTGTTAACACGGAAATTTTCGTATCCTTCAGGCTTTTGACATTGCTATATTATAAAAAAATTATGAAACATTTTTCGTGTTGATATACAGTTATATCAACACTCGTGGAAATTGGAAAAACTCGACATTGTTTCCACACAATTTCTCGTTTTTCCAATTTCCACTCGTGTTGATATAACTGTATATCAACACGGAAAAATGTTTTACATTTCTTAATGAAAAAACACTCTTGTGCAGGTTTGATCAACTCTGATTAACTAAAGTTGAGAACAATGAGTTCTTGCTTTTTCGCAGCTCTTCTGGTGAGCCAAACTCAGCCACCTGACCATTGTCCATCACTAGAACGCGATCACTGTCCAATATTGTCTCGATTCTGAAAAATGAAATAAGCTTTTTAAGAAGATTGCTTTGCGTCACGTGATTCACGTGCTCACGTAAAACCAATACGAGTGGCTTTGAGCAGAAATTCCAAACCAGCGTCGTCGATTATCGAAGGGGCGAATATACGTATATAAACACCGCACAAAAAGAAAGTTCCCCCCTAAATACATCAGAATAAATTTTAAACAAATGAATCGCTGTTAATCAAACCTAGAACTACTTGGACCTATGGTAGGTTGTTTAATGGTGTGTGAAGAATTGGGTCACACATGCGTGCAACAATGAGTTAAACCCCATTGAATACAAAAATGCCCGATTTTAAAATTAACATGCTGAATATGCTAGTGTGACCGTCTCATTCACCATTCATTGGTAAACACAAAATCGTAGTGCAATCGTGTAAAACCGTTTAAATCATGCCCAGAATAGGTCCAATTAGTTCTAGGTTTGATTAACAGCGTTCATTTGTTTATAATGTATTCTGATGCATGTAGTGAGGAACTTTCTTTTTGTGCGGTGTTTATCTGTGTTCATTGCCTAGCGGGACAATATCATGGCGATAATAGTTTTGAACTTTCGGGGACGCCAGGGATGTTTATGGGTTTCATTTAAGTGGATATGACATGAAATGTACTTTAAGAATCATACAATTTCTTGCAGTGATTATCAGAGTGTAATTTAATTTTTTAAACGTGATGCTATGGGAACTGTTTTATCGATGAGATTTTTTCCAATCACTGACTAAATTTAGCTTCCGGAAACTAATGGTGTCATTATGATATCAAATTGGTGCAGACTCGTTCCCAAGCATACGATATTTTTCACCTCACAGCCACGTTTTCCAACATTCAAATAATCCCATTAGCAGCAAAAATAAATTGCACTCAGTCAGTGACAACCACCGCCCAAAGAATCCTACGATACACCAAAGTCTTGGCCAACCAGCCGTTTTTTGGCGGCCATCTAAAAATTCAGACGCCCACTTATAAAGGCTCTTTGGTGGCAACGAAAAAAGGCCTTTCCTTGGCACCATTGGCAGGTGCGACAGGGGACTGAGAAATGTGCTTGTCTCAACTGATGACAATATTGCAATAATAATTCAATTTGACTAACAATGCAATGACGAACGAATGACGAATAAGCAAGTCTCTGCACCAATTTAGATCCTTCTGAATTCTGTACAAAATGAATCTATAGATTCATGTTTCCATCATTTTTCTTGTTATATGCAGTGTCTATAGATGACCGCAACACTACGTTTTCACCGTATTGTCAAGTGCAATTTTGCGAATGCTTCCACTTCATTCGATGTTGGATAAATAAAAAAATCTTAATGTTTAAGTAAAAATTTAAAGAAACCAAGGAGATTAAAACATTACGATCAAAAACGACTCGCCGCTCGAGTTACCTGTGAGCTATGGTAAGTACGGTGCTTGACTTAAATTCATCTCTGATTGTTTTTTGAATTAACTTGTCTGTTTCAAAGTCCACACTCGCAGTCGCTTCGTCAATACACAAAACCTTGAGCAGAAAAAAACAACATTGGTACACACACGAGCACATGTTTAGTCTTTAGAGAGAAATATTATCCTGAGGTAAACGTCAGATGGCTGCCTATAGGCCGTGAAATGTTTGAACTATACGAGTTATCAAATATATTTTAAATGCTGCATAAGACATTTTGTATGATCCCAGGAACTTTTGAATACTCAGAGGTTGATGATTTCGTTCTTATCACAAAAAGTTCAAAGTTAGTGGTTTGCGGCAAACGTCAAACTCAACACAAATGGCTTGCCATTAAAGCCGCTACAATAGCTACCTTTTCATTTTACTCTGTACAAAAGTCGTAATGTAGTTAGTAAACATATTCTTTTTTCTTAAAGCGAGATTAAAACATGAAAACCAATAAAAACACTGGCACTAAACGTTAATTTCCTGCCATCTTCGGCTTCGACTTCTCACAGCAGATTGACGTACAGGTAACTGCATGGCAATAAAATCCGCGATTAAAAACATCAAATCAATGACCGCAGTATAGTGTCTAAGCCTCAGCATGACTGGCAGCATGTTAAAAGGCAAGCCAGAACTAAACTTCCTATACTGTACAGTGTATACGAGGTAGACTATAAACGAAATCGAGAACAAAACAAAGAACTCGTTTTTTCGTAAAATGTCGTTAAATATGAGCAAGGTCTTAGGATGTCTTTTCCGCCTTTTTCGGTTCGGTATATAAACCATATCTTAATGCATGCATTATGTTTCTAACATGTTTCCAATAAAAAAGTACCGTGGCTCTCCTTAACAAAGCTCTTGCAAGACATACTAACTGCCTTTGACCACAGGAAAGATTGCGACCACGCTCACCCACGTCAGCCTCGAGGCCCCCTGAAGAAAGAAAAACATTCTATCTAAAATGCTTCATTATGCATGTAGTTAGGCGTAGTTGCACGACAACTATATGCTATACACGATGTGCCATTGAAATGCTCGGATTATTGCGCAAAGCTTCTCCTCGAAAACCCAACGGGCGGGACTGTTGTGAGAGGGAAGCTAGGGGGGATGACACCCTCCTCAAAGCTTAAAACTTATATGATACTCGGACACATTTTGCCTGATGCTGGACTGATGTTCGGTGAAGCTAAGAAATTCAAAAAGGTAAATGAAGATGGCAACAGAAAAATAGGTACGCTCGCGCGTACATGTGTCTACTGTAATTTGAACTTTCAAGCCTTGACAAAAGATGAATTTAGATATGCAAAAGACATCAACGAAAAAAGGATCTTCAATACATGTATAATACATGTATAACCCTCTGGTGTTACTAGTAGTATACTACTAACGCTGACCCCGTCAACTGCAGCTGATTTCCACGAGAGCCGTGTTCCAAAAATAACTTTACATAAATAAGTATTAGAAGCTACTTACAACAAATTTAAAGTAAGTTTTAAAAGTTGACTTTCATGTCCATTTTTATGAATAATTATATGGTTTATTACGTTCACATACTTTGATGCATAGCCAAGATAGACTCAGAGCTGACTGATTTTATATTGGGCAGTGGTGCCGAGTTATAAAGCCATTCTTATACTATCCATTGCACCAATGGTCTTTAAATTGCTTTAGATGTTAAAATAAAAAGCTTTTATATCAAATATGTTATATGCATGCACTCACGTTCCATTGAGCAAGCTATTGGAATGATGTGAAATAGTGAGCTTTGACACCACAGTTGTTTATAATCTTACTCATAAATATAGGAACAATGTGGAGGCCAATGCGAGGGCAAGTTCACATCAGAAAAATATAACTATTCAACATTTTTATAAAAAATTTAACGTAAACAGGGTCTCAGAAGCCAAAAATGACTTTATATCAAAATTTTGTGGTTTTATAAATACTCAAGTCTAGTCATCTTTTTATATACAAAATAGGCCCGTCAAATTTGTTGAAACGACAAGTCTCGGATCACGACCAGTCACAGCACAGTCGGTCATTACACAGCATTCGATTTAAAATTAAACCATTCCTACGTTATACTGTAGAAAATATAAGCAAAATAATCGCCGTTTAACTTGAATTTTTTTTAAATTCATGCGCAAACTGCGCTAGTGGACATCATATCGTATGAAATATCGAGGTAAATATTACAAAAGAATCGACGAATTCGACGTGATCGCTTCGTTGCCTAAACAAACTTGCGGCAAAATCCGAAAGTAGGCGATGGTTAATCCTTGCATGTAAATACGCGGAACACGGAAGACTTTCGAAATTAGAATCCTCGTTACATAGAAACATACACCACCCCAATTGCGCACGCACGATGACTATTGTTGCAGTACGTTACTACGTTACAGTAGACACAGAAACGCAAGATAAGTTGTCATAAACATTGAACTTCCGTCAACTTTTCGCAACTGTGCGAAACAAGTTGCTACAAGTAACAAAGTTTTTGCAACTTGCGAACTTGTCGTGGCGAAAACAAAAAAAAAATGTACCGAGTTCTTGAACTGCATTCTTCAGATAGCATCGCTCCAGAACATGCCACAATTGATTGTCGTCGAACTACACATTCAAACATTAAAAACACGAAGTTAGTTTGGGTTTGAGAATAGAAGTTAGTTTCAAGGCATTGACGGAAACAAGGTGCAACAATCATGTTTGGCTCATTCAGCAAAGCCTGATCGAATTGCATTCACGACTCTACTGTACGTTTCGACACTTGATCACGGCTGATCTAATGTTGCAACGCTACTTCCTACATACTCGACACCATGCTCCAAGAAGCTGGATTATATCAATGAGACAATAGATATTTTTGCCTCATCTATATCTCCACCTTCTTGTCAAATAACTTCATCCCTCAAGTATATAAGCAGCATCTCTGAAATATCAGGTCACTCCTAAGGCTACGCGCACAAGGTGTCGTTTCCGGGCATTTTCATCCATATTCATTTCCATCATTTCATAAAGCTCCTAACTTCTTGACATAATTTCATGAAAACCAGCATAAACTTCGTCTCTGGACAAAAACTAAACACTTCCAGAGAGGATACTATATGCTAGTTTTCTTTGAGATATGTCAACAAGTCGGAAGCTTTTTGAAACAATTCGAAGTGAAACGTTGGCTCATGAATGCCATTTGGTTGGGCTTTGTATTCACTTAAACAAATAACCAAAGCAGCGAGCGAAACATGATTGGCTTCCAGTCAAATATAATCAGCGATCTAGCCAAGTGGGATCCGAGGTCCTCCTTGATGATTGGAAGGTTCTGGAAAAATGATATAACGCCAAAGACGACGTAAGAACGACGTGGGATTATCGTGAGCACTTCCACTGATGGATATTCAAGCCATTTTTATCTCGTCATTGGCACCGATATGGCTATAGCACAATGCAGACCCCTCGGCAATCATAATTATTAGTTTCCACAGAGCTTCCCTCGACCCCTTGAAAGTTCTTGAAACGCTTCTGCTAATATTCATATTGAGCTTACTTGAGATGAAGGATCGATGTTTTTCCTCACGCTATCACTGAACAGAAAAGGATCTTGTGGAATGATAGCCAGCGATGATCTAAACATGACACGAAATATATCAATACACCAACAACTGAGGGTCGCCATTATGTCTTTTCTATAAAATTATTGATTTGCTAAACGTTTCGGGCACTAACCCATGACGATTAAAGTATGGCCTTATTGGAGGTAAATGCATGCGAAAGGTTTGATGTATGTAGTGCGATATTATGTATATAATCTAAATATGTATATTAGTTAGTATAAAACTGAGCAACAAACAACATTTTACAATACATATGATTTAAGTCTACGTCTGGCGTGTTATTCGGGTTAAAAGCATAAAAGGAATGCAGCCAGCCTACCACAAAAGAAAGAGTGAGAAGTTTCCTACAAATGGTCGGGTATATGTCGAGATTCATACCGAATTTTTCCCAGATTGCAGCACCGCTGCGAGCCCTGACAAAAGATAAAGTCTAGTTCAAATGAGAAAAGAAAGAGCAAGTCGCTTTTCATCACCTAAAAGAAAGCCTGAAGGAGGAAATATCCCCCGCATACTTCGTACCTAACCAACCTATCCGCGTGCACGTTGATGCAGAAAAGAAGATGAGTCAACCAGCAACGTTCCAGGAGGACTATGTGCGATACTGATTCAACCAGATGAGAAAGGCATGTGGAGAATGTGCAACGTCGCAAATGAACATTGACTCATACAGAAACGAGGTATGGTCAAACAAAATTGGAAGCCTTAGCCATATCAAATGGGCGTGTAGTGATGCATTCCATCAATTTCTTGTGGGAGCCCCCAAACTCGAGATACTCACCGATTGCCAATCTAGAGCGCCGATAAGAATCAAAAGACAGATTTTGGCCATCCAGGGACTGGAATGTACTGTGGTATATAACAGAGGAAAGGACAACATTGCAGATTACGGATCTCGTCATATCATGAAGGAACTGACCGAGCAAGTATCGAATGAATCGTTTGAGAAGGAAATAGTTGGGCTGATGTTTGAACCTGACTCGGAAAGTGGTCATATCATAATGAAGAGAGCTAGAGAAGATGAGCACTGCCAGATACTCAAAGACACAGTAGAAAACGACCTGTGGAAATCGTGTAAAAACAATCCAAAAATTTCGCAGTTTTATGGTGTTGCTCCTGATTCATCGGCCGTGAGAGGACTTGTGTCCTATAAATATCTCCTAGTTCCACCATTTGTGACGTACAATGCTTTTATAGATGAAGCTCACAAAATCGGTCATTCGAGAGAAAACCGTACTGTGGATCTATTCCAAGAACAGATCTGGTTCCCGGGAATGAGAAAACTGGCGAAAGATGTCGTGAAGAGCTGTTTAAGCTGTCAGATGACCTGTGATCGAAGATACGATGGACCTCTGCAACCGACACTGCTACCACCAGATGTTTGGCACACAATATCCATCGATTATAAAGGTCCTTTGAAAGATGGCAAGTGTGATTTAGTTGCTTACAACCTTTCGATACCTTGTCGTTGGATACTGCAATTCAACATCATTCACGAGTGTCAAACCAATTTTGGACTCAATCTTTGCCACTTTTGAAAGAGTGCATACAGTCAAAACAGATCATGGACCACCGTTTCAGAGACACCAATTTCGCGAATATGCAGGAAAGAAAGGATTCTACCATCACAGAAGCACACCGAGACACCAAAGAGCGAATGGGGAATGTGAACGATTTATGCAAAATCTCAACAACGCTACTTGGATAGCAAAGAAAGAAAACATCGATTATAAAGAGAAGATAGAAAGAATGTTAGAAGCTTACAGAGTTACACCTCACCCATCTACATCAAGAAGCCCATATGAGCTGATGTTTGGTAGAAAAATGAATTTGAACATTTTCCCAACAATGAAGAGAAGGGTGAAAGATGAAGGTATTAGAAATCATGATAGAAAGTATAAAGAGAAAGCAAAGAAATACCATGACAGTAAAAAGAATGTGAACAAATCACATATCAGATTACGTGATCGAGTTTTGTTGAAAGATAGAAGAACCGATCGATTAAAGCATGAAATAGGACTCGTAATCGGACTACAGAACATTCCGTTACTGTGAAATTTGAAAACGGAAAAATCCTTACGAGAGATAAATTCCACGCCAAAGTTATCAATGAAGTTACAGTTCCGTCAATCCAAAGAAGAAAAAAGAAAAAAAATGCAGATGAGGATGGACAACAGAAACGATATGAGATATATGACACAGATGAGAGTGAAAAAGAAGAGCTGGAAGAAGAAATTAATCTTAAAACTAAATCTGCATGGTCGCGAGATCAGAAAACCTAAACGATATGGACAATGGACGATATAGTTAAGTATTATGAATTGATCACTAGAGAAATATAGAACTATTATAGAAATAAACAATTAGAGAAATAAATCTATTAAATTAGCAAAGTATATTTTTTTGATAAGAAAGAAGAACAAAAAAAAGGTAGAGAGATGTTCTGCGATATTATGTATATAATTCAAATGTGTAAATCAGTTAGTATAAAACTGAGCAACAAACAACATTTCACAATACGTATGATTTAAGTTTACATCTGGCGTGTTACTCCGGTTAAAAGCGTAAATCATAACAATGTACACTCTAGTCAATAAACATTAACATCATAATTAATATTCAATAGGTTGGTCCAATCGAGAAAGCACCCTTCCTTTCTGTGGAAAGTGATTTAGACCCCACATAAATTGCAACATACGTGGTTTTTCTACAAAATTATAGTGATGTGTTGCAGGTTTTTCTTGCTCGCTAAATTTACGTCACCTTCTCCACAAAAAAGGTGAAATTTCTGGAACAATATTTCTTTTATTTTTCAGGTAGGTTTACGCCCACACTCTAACATCATGTATATAACTTTGCTACACCTAACTGAGACTGTGTGGTTTATTGATTTGCAACGTAGATAAATCCTTTTATAAATAATTGATGTTAGGTGATGAATGACCAATAGATGCTATTTGCGAGAGACATGTGAAGTTGGACAATTAGAGGAATGTTCTGTGTACAATAGACTATGAACAATGGACTGTGCATGGACTGTGCGTGTCTCGTTGTGGTTGCTGTTTAATAGAGAGAGGAATGGCACGCGAATCTGTGTACCTGAAACACATTAATTAAAATATAATTTTGTGAAAACACCACGTAAATTTACTATAGCAAAGCTTTCGATTGTATACGACTAACAATATAATGCGTAGTTGTTTTTGTATTGTAAAATGAATTCCAGCCATCTTTCTTTGTTCTCGGGTTTCTAGCTGAGAAATATTTTCTTTTCTAATTCATTCTGCGTGTTAGTCTTGGTATGCGAGATACAAACGAGTACTCAATGACACAGCAAAATGTATAATCGTGCAAAACATCTCAAAAACATACCACAACAGTCTATTTCATTCAGAAGGAGTCTTTCAGAAGGAATCTTCAGGTGGTTGAACAACCACCTGAAGATTCCTTTTGGATGAAACAGACTATAGTGGTAAGTTTTTGAGGTGTATAATACATATACACACAGACAACATATCCAAAGAAAGCCGAACGAGAATGAACACTAGTTTCACTGCTCAATATTCTTTTTAAAATCTACACTTGAATACAGAATTCCGAATACAGAACTTATATAATATATATATATATATATAATATACAAATTGACAGTACGTTTTGTACGTTTATCTGCTTGTGACGTCATCAAAATAGACTTAAAACAAGGTCGAGGGTATCTAATGCCAATTGTTCTTCAATATTTAAGAAGCTAAGCATGTTACTAAAAATTTATAGCAAATATTACAATGATTTTGAAGGTCGTTATCGGCCAGCCAAAAAAAAATATATTGACATATGCATTTAAATTATGCTGAATCAGAAGTAATCGCACACACCTATTCGTCAGTTTCGTACCTTAACCTTTCCAGCTGCAGTGTTGCAATATCAACGCCGTCGACTGTCACGTGTCCACCTTGAATATTGACGATCTTGAATAAAACAAGAAATAAACTCGATTTTCCTGATCCTGTCCGACCAACAATTCCGATCTACATGAAAAGAGATAAGTATTAACCACATGTATCACGGAAATATAAGCAATATTGGCTAAACTTCAACTGTCAGAAAACTGATATAAAAGAAGAGAAATTATCACTTGATTTGATGATAAGCAGCTGCATGTTTACCAGCAGTTTCAGTACGTGACAATGTCCAAACAACGATATTATCTCTGTTATCAAGTGTAAGTCGTATTCCACAAGCTTGTGTTTGAACTTTCAAAAAGGTCATCTCAAATATTAGCTGTAATTATAACAAGTACTGAGTACCCGCAATGTGCTGCCGCGGTTTGTATCTGAACAACCCGAGAAAAGTTATCCACAATGACTAGTCGTGTTGTTCGTCTGTGGCTCAGCGCATGTTGTATTCTGTATAATAAGTTGTCGTAGCTTGTGTCTAAGCTGCATGGAAAAGATATTTTACCCTACGTGCATGGGGTTTAAGTCATAAGGCAATGAGAAAACCAAGAGATTATAAAAGACATGCTTTAGCTTACTTTTTCGTTGGGCAAAGTTTCAAATGACACTCGACGCAATGCTGGCGACAGACCAGACCTGGATGAAAAAAAATATGAATTCATAAAGTAACCACGCATCCACGCATGTATTTTTAGTACAATTTATCTCGTTGGTTTTAAAGGCCTGCTTACACGAGCGATTTTTGCTACGATTTTCTCCTTTTGAAATACGTGAAAAAGTCGACGTGTTCCAAATGTTTCGGGTTATGATATTTTATAACAACACGATCAAGTAATTCACTTCTTGGCATCCTCCAAAAGGAGAAAAATTGCAGTTAAAATTGCAGGTGTAAATTAACCGGCCTCAAAGCTTCCTATATTAGCTATACCTGCATATCAGTGGGCATAGACAGCTAGACAAATTGGCCTGCTGTGCGAATTTCAAATTACATGTATCATTATTTATTTCTGATCTTCAGAGTTCAGAAATTAATTGTATCCAGTCAGTGAAGAAAATATTTGCATAGCGGGCCTAAATCATCGGGCTGGCTACGCTGGAGTGCATGTATCACACTCAATCTCGTTTGTTAAATGCGTCTGGTTATTATGGCGCCTGAATGTAAAGTGTGTACTAAAAATCATATTTACCGGCGGTATCGGGAAAATAGGTCGAATTTTAATACGAGAAGGACAAAGCACAGATGACAGAGTAAAACTGACACTTCTAAGAAAAGTGCCGGTACCTGAAAACAAAGTGCTGCTATGAAAGGAGAGTGCCGGTATGAAGAGCAAAGTACCGGTGTTGGAGAGTGAAGTGCCGGTGCTACAAAGTGGTTCGTGTCGCCCCTCGTCGAAAGTCGTTTCCCACTTGAAAGGCATCGTAACGAAACGAACGATATAGACAAAAAGAAATCACTACTATACGTCTGTACGTTTCGTTACGATCGAGTTGAAGCCCGAACGAACCGAATGGGTTTTACTAAAGCTTACTCAGCAATATAAAAACAACGAGGTTACGAAGCAAAATGAAATATCTAAAGTTACGTGGGAAAATCCCGAACTCTAACTTGTCTTTGCTCATACAAAAGACAAAGAAATTTCAAGAATTTCAATGATATATACAAGCACGATGTTGAGATTGATTCAGGTTAAAAGAAAACCAAAACACAATATAATTCACAAGGCAGCCAAGAGTTGTGTTTGTAAACAGTCACTGATACGGAAGGGGGATTAATGACTTATTAAATGGTGATAATTGAATATAGCGAGACAGCATGGGGGTGAATGTGGTAGGATGGGAGGTAGGATAGGATGGTTGAATGTGGTGGAATGGTTGGTAGGATGGTTGATAGGATGGTTGAATGTGGTAGGATAGGATGGTTGAATGTGGTAGGAGGGGAGCAAAGGACGGGCTCGGCGGGGTGATATTCGCTTGTGCACATACTTTTCTGTCTTTTTACTGTCTCTTTTCAGTTTGGGGGAAATTGGGGGGGGGGGGGGCTCAAATTTTTACCAAAAAAAAAATATACAGTCTTCACATGCAAGAAATCATGAGACCAGCATAGAAATTTTGGATAAACTATATTTCTGGTTAGATGCCGATGCACAAGCACCCTTGTTATAACAGGCACAAAACAGGATAAAGTACATATAACTTCATGTGAACTGCTACTGTACAGACTGCAGATGAAACACTATATTAAATGTTACGGACTTTTATACTACTTTATTCTAAACTACTCTGAATTGAACAGCCAGTAACATGATTTCAAATAAAATATTCCATTTCGAATTCAGTATTTAAAATAAGCGTGTGGGTCTGTGACATTTCAAACAGGTTTGCCAGATCAAATGATTATACATGGAACAGTCGATCCACGCAGAAGACCGAATTATCTCTCCTCTTACTGTTCCAAAATATATAGTTTAAAACTGAACTTTTACGCTTTGTTTTGATGAAATCCTGTTGGTCTTCTACATGTTTCCCACCAGATACACTTCATATTTCATACACAAGTGTCAGACAAGCCATCAAATATATTGCATTATTGCAGCCTAATGAAATCACCTATAGCGAGGATTATAAAAATAACATCGATATGCCATTAATTAAGTTTAGGTGATGTCAATCATTATATAAAACGCCCATTTTGAGAGCTTCGAGACATTCACCAATCAGAAACGCCACCGTCCAGACGTAATGCTAGTCACGTGATTTCCTAGTTAAGGGGATCGTGGTAGGTGTATACAGCCAGATCATAACACGAGCTGAATACTGAAACATTAATTAGTAAATAACAAGTTTTGAAGATGGAAATCCATGTGGAGATAATACCAGATATCCCTTTGCCCATGGCCGAGGATTTTCACAGCAAGAACTACGTCGCGGTGGAATCGAGTCGCTTTCTATCGCAGATCGAGATCGAAAGCCTGACTCAGAACATGGAGAACGCGTTGAAAAGAGCTGCACAGGATGGTAGAAAAAGGCGAAAATCGAGAATATTTCGATGTTATAATCCGAGCTTGGAAGAAATCAAGGAGCATTCGGACGACGACAGCTGGCAGAAGCCCGCGATAGACTTCACAAGTTTGCACAAAGAGCGTGCTATGAACGAAGGACACTTCGGTCGCGGCTCAAGACGCAAATCACGAGGCTCGAAACAAGATAGGAGTTAAATCTTTCAGGTGATAATTGTAGGCCACCGTAGATGAAGCCACTAGCGACAGTTGACTGCCTGCTACCGATGCGTCTGCCGAGAGCTTAGTTTTCATAAAAACTACATATTTTTGTAGATGAAATATATACACCCTGTACTCTCGGGTCCTGGCAAATCATAGCCGGATAAAACAACAAAACAACCAAGGATAAGATTTACAAATCTAGGCTACCAAGAAAAAGTAAGCACAGGCAAGAACACTCAGTCTCCAAAGGTTGTACAAAGGATATTGAATGCAATACACTAGCCAAACCACAAAGGACAAAGCAACACAACACAGGAACAATCAACTTCAAATGCCCCGTTAGAATTGCAAGTTCCCTATGACCATACCACCTTGTGGCATAGCTCCCTGACGTCCTCTACTCTAGGACTGAACGACATTCGGAAGTGACTTTAAACGACTGTCGTGTAGATTATTTTTCTGGCAGTCGCGATAATCGTATATAGCAGAACCTGATATGGTCAACTGCTCGTCGCGGGCAAGACTCATTCGGTGCGAGATTGTAATATATCTTGGATAATAGCCAGATCGAACCTGGACCAACCCGAGCGCTTTGAAACAATGTCGAGGGATCAGAATAAACACGTTTTGACGAGTTAGCGTTTGCACGGACAAAATCCATACATTAGCATGGAAATTTGAAGTAATACAATACGAATATAAGGTACATATTTAAGAAGAATTCGAGAATCAGATATTCATTCTAGGTATATGAGAAGCACTTCGCTATATATAACAATTAAATCAACGGTTTTGTGTTAAAATTGTACATAGTACAAATGTACATAGCTTTGTAAGTATAAAGAAAGTCAGTCAATACAGCATAGCCGATACAATAGACTGAACATGTTAAGTATCAGCGGCCATATGTTAATCATTTGTGGAAACTTTATACACTGCAAGATGAAAAGCTTTCGCCACGGTATAATGCAGTCTTTAATCTAGTATTACGTGTGGGATATAGCTTTCATACTTGTATATTAGGACCAGAAATCAAGAGAGCTATACCTTTTCGAAGAGTGCTTACTCGACCGCTTAACAAATATCGCAAGGAGCTGAGATATTCTCGAAGGCACTTGGTTCATTTCATATTATACCAGACTCACACAGAGATATTTGCTGGAAATAACGCTACTTTCGATCATTTTTTAACGGAAAGTATAGCTTGAGAGTTCAGGGTAAAAACTGCATGGTATTTCTGAGGAAAATTTGAAAAAGATAACATCGAAACAAAAAACGTAATGGTTAAATATGGCTCAAAATCTACATGTTCAGTGTAGACATAACATATATACAATCGTTGAAACATAACTCATCACACAGATTCACCAGCATAAAGTAAGGTTAAATATAATTATACATAAAGTTTTATATAAGAATTGGAAGTGTGTGGATACACTTGAAAGGTGTTTGTTTATATTGTAGGTATATATATAAAAATGTATTATAATGATGGTGAGACATTTTAGATGCGGAATTTAAATTGTACATACAAACTGTAAATAGATATATTTCACATACTAAAATGTGTTTTGCAAGAATTTGTGCAGATAGAAAATGAATATAAGCTCGTGTTTTGAATAAAAAATCAAACAAATTCTTATTTCGTTCTTTGTTTAGCGAAATTATCATAATTTTCATTCATAAAGCAACATAAATGTCTGTCACTCGGAAATGTAAATATTTCTCTGCAATATTCCACAATTTCATTGGTCGACTCGAAGCACACTTGAAACACTTCATCTTATCTCGGTAAACAAAGCCCCGAAGGAACAATAGCTCTGTCGGATCATGTTATCAGTTTGGGCTGTGAACGTATAATTAAGGACAAAAATAACTACTTAAGTCAACACATAGATTAAAGCGATGCAACAAGAACAAATATTTTGATGCACATCGTGCAATTATCAGTTATTCAACCAAATTTAGAAAATCTTCACCTATTCCTCTTTTCTAATACATACTATTCTCAAGTGAAGAATTGTCAACGTGCCAGATTTCGGCACGTTCAAGCTTTGTGCTTGTAATTCGACGACGGATTTAAAAGTTGGGATTTACACTTTAAGCGAAAGACATACAAACATACAATTCGCGAGATGGTATTTTACAAATCCACAGTATTGTTAGTTTGTGCTTACTTTGTGCTTATAGTAGATCAACAGGCAAATATCAGTAATGAAGAAAAAATTTTAGAGGGTTGAAAAATAGAATGAGCGCATAAATTTTTTCGTATGAAGTCTGAAGACTTGAATTCGCTTGATCGTTCCGCAGTCTTCGTTCTTAGGCGGAGGAAGGTGGAGGGTAAGGGGGGGGGGGGGTGGAGCGAAGGGTAAGGGCACAAAGGAAGATCGCTGTATCAAGTTAAGCCCTGTACTACATACAAACAAGTTTTATTTGCTCGTGTGTACGCGAAAAAATTGACAATTTTTCCTTGACAAGAACCCTGGTTTAACAGCTAGTCGTACCAGCTTTTCCGACAACGAAACTTGCTTGTGTGTACGTGCAACAAGGAACACTTGACAAGGGAATTTTTGCTTACGTACTTAATTCATGTGGCCTCGGAAAAGTTTTCAAGAAAAAATATTATCAAATTTCGCGTACACAAGAACAAATAAAGCCTGTCAAGGACAACTTGTCCAGGAAAGCTTCTTCGTCCTACAAACGCGCAAGTCAACTCGTCATGAAACTTGTCAAGGAAAACTTGCTCGTCTGTACGACGGGGCCTTATAAATCTGGCGAATAGCGAGTATGTGTAATGTAAATTTGTCGTACAGTATTACAATTCTGTTGAAATATGCAGTCTACAAGGGAAAGAGCACAAATATAAGAACATTTAAAAATTCATATGTTGCTTAATTATATCCAGTCCTAATATGGCTGTTGTACTGGATTTGTTATGAAATACTATCGTGCGATTTAACAAATCAGCAGTGACAGCTAGGCTGCTTAGTGTGTCTCAGCTTTTGTGATCACAAGTCACAAAAGGAAGGTTTTTTTAGATGTCGTAATGTCGTAAGGGGACTGAATTGGTGAGTATTATATTTAGTCCGTTTCCTCAAAGATGTCTTACAAATTCGTCAATCATACCAAATTAGCCATCATACCAAATTCCTGCTGTCATAGACAGAGACTTTAACAATGTAAAATGACGTAATCTATGCGATTTAAAACACCATTCAAGTTACGCTCGTAACAACGGACTAAACGTACAAGTATACCTCGACAATATAAACCCATGGGTTCCACAGCCACAAGGATGAGAGTGCGAGCATAATTATGTACAGAGTATGGAAGAAGAACACAAGCTTATTCAAAAGAAAAAAAGTAACAAAGTTATCCTTTGTTATGTTTCTTGCATACGCTTATGTCGCTGGTGAAAATTACGCTTTATAATTGGCGTGGCATACAGTTTGACCAGAACGAAAAATATGGCGGATGTAGCTACTTTTTACCAGAATGCATCGCGGTCGGAAATCGTTTCAACAAACAAATTAATGTCTGTTGAAGGTCAGTTGAAGAGCCAGCATAAGAGAGGAGGTTATTTTCTTTGTTTTGTTAAAGTTTTATGTCCTCGCGGCTGTTTCCTTTGGCATCTTTTTTCCGTCGTTCTTGCTTGATGTCCGCGATGCATTCTGGTAAAATGTACATGCGGCCATCTTTTTCGCCATGGTCAATTTATCACATATGAGTAATAAATTAGTTGCTTGAGACCCCGTAGCACATTTGTGCGAAGCCAATTTGTCATTACCAATTACATGCATGAAGAGACCAACTTATCCCAACGAAAACTTTGCTACCACATAAATAGAAGTAAATTCTATCACAAAAGTAGCAATTTTCAAGCCTATATGATTATGTACCTCTACAAATATACAGGTATATTATATAAAAGCCGCATTTGCTATGTTTTGGCTGTAGTGACACGACCAACACGACCCTCTACGGCTCTAGCCACAAGGGCCTTCCAAACTCTGCAGTCTCAGCCGAGACCGAAGCCAGCCACACACGACAGTTCTTAGCCGAGTAAACCGCTTCTACAGATTGTAACACACTATGATTCTCAGATACAAAGCACATCGCACGTAAATTTCTTAAATAAAATCATGCGCAAACGAAAATGTGGCTGAAAAAACCTGGGCTTTGCCTTCAAACAGAATAGGGACAGGTGTGGTTTAAATGCAAGAGTGTGCGTGTCTTGCAAGAGTGTCGACCTTTCTATAGCTATCTTGAAACGCTCAAAGAATCCACCCAAGGACACGAACACATCAAAGCATTCAACACTACAAGTATTCGAGTACTGAACGAAAACCCAGCGAGCACCTGGCTAATTTGTCCCATCCTACAGCAGAATAAAAGGCAGCGTACAAGCGATCGACATATGTTCTTAATAATCATTGTAAAAGTCAACCCAAAACGACAAAGCATCGTCATATAGCAAAGAGAGCTGAATGAAAAAATACACGAAGTCACAAACTTCGACCCACCGCAGACAAGAAGTTCGATAGAGCAAGACAGCAAAGGAAAGACCGGCAAAAGGAAAAGGCGGGACCCTGTGATAAACCTTAATACAATTATTGCAGCACCGTTACTATATGTTATTGAGCCGCTGAATAGGTTTAATACAGAATGAGAAATAAGTGGAGAATAGTAAATAATGAAGGCTTATGCTAATGATATGCGTTGTACAGATTGTGATATTGGATGGAACGTGTTTCAAGTGTCTGCACGTAGTATGAAAGATGGTTTATTATGATACATCAATTAAAGCTACTAAAGCCGATATCAAATGCAAATTATTGTCTTTTCTTAAGGTTACAGGTTAATCTGAGGCAAACAACGGAAGAAAAACAATATTGCCGCATACAGTTAAATATAGGGATTAGGTATAGATTCTGAGCGGAACGAGAGTGCCGTAGCACGGGGAGTGGAGCGAGATACGGCTACCCCACTGAACTCTATATAATTGTACCTGTAACGATAAGTTGGTCGCCATCTTTGAAGCCGAATTGAAGGCCACCATTTGTAACTAGGAGCCACAAAACTCACCCATTTTTAAACGCTGTTTTCAACCCTGGAAGACTTATAGCGCCCTTTTTTAACCCTGTTTTAAGACAAATATCTTCTAGACTTAAAACAGGGTTAAAGGAGTGCTGTTCTAGGGTTAAAAACAGCGTTTGAGAATGTGTGACGTTTGTCGCTCCTGGTTACCGATGACGCACTTCAATTTGGCTTTAAAGAAGGCCGCCAAGTTGTAGTCGAAGGTATAATTATAATAGTTCACTGGGCCAACTAAAATTTGGTGTACCCGCGCATGTCGCATTACCATTATCTCACCAGTCAATTGCATTTTCTGGCCAATGAGAACGCTGAACTGGCTGTCGCAGTCAGCTACAGTAGTAAACTGCATAAAAAAACTGCATGAAAATAGGCGCGACATTGCACTACCGAGAGACCCCATCGTCCATTCGCTACATACACTGTGGTTAAATCTATGCGAAGTGCTTTGGACACCAGCTTTGGGGGGAGGAGTTTTTAAAATTCATAGATGTATGGAACCATCGTAAATTCAGAAGCGCAATGACATGCACAGTTGTTAAATAGTCAGATTTACACGAAGAAGACGAAAACAATTTTTTCCAACAAAGAATACACCCACAAGTCCACAAGTTTAATCGGCACAAAGTCACTATCATTGCACACTAAAATTAGGTATGATTATAAAAAAATTTACAAAGCCCGTGAGAAACCTTGCATAATGTTAAATAAGATTTCCGGTCGACCTTGACTAAACTTAAACCTTCCAATGAACCACAACCATAATAAACAGCACAATCTAGTACAAATCTGAGTAAGTCAAGAAATCAACGATACTATGCTTTACAATGCACTAAAAGGCCTCCCTTTGCTTTAAAATGCGTGTACATCGAAACTACCAGAACTATATACTTTGGACAAGTGCCCATACTTCCCTAAAAGCTTCTAAACAGCCAGAATAGTTTCGTATTTTATATTTCAAAGCAGTTTCAATGCTGCCAGTTGTAGAATTATTTCAACTCTCGCCTTTTAGCTATTAATGGGACGATTTTTCCCCATCGTGCATGGGATCCACAAGGTTAACTATATAAGATTGAATGTTCTGCATACCACAAACTCCTTACCAAGCCCTTCTCAAACAAGCCTCTCTTCGATATCAGGCCTTTCGATTTAGCCCTCATTTATCGTAAGGGCTCCCATGTACACTAAAAAACATAAGTACTTTAAGTTTGTTGATTTCCTTCGCATCAATTTATTTTTGCAAATACAATTATGGTATTTAAGCCCCTCCTCTCTGACTGACCCTCTCCCCCTTTCACAGGTACTTGAACAAAGGTGAATTGAGAGCTTATTGTAAATATCTACATCTATCTAAACATTCCAAACTCATTGAATCGTTGACAGCTATTAAAAGAATAAAATCGTCCTATTTTACAATCTAGCAAGAACCTAACAGCATGGTGGAAAAGACGGAGTACGGAGTGCGGAGTACGGGGTCAAGACGGAGTACGGAGTCAAGACGGAGTACGGAGTCTCTCTGTAAAGTGTGTTTCTAGACGGGGCGGTGATTTTTAAACAGACTCCGTCTTTTCCACTTTATGGGGGCATAAAGTGGAAAACACGGAGTCTTTATGTAAATTGTGTTTCTAGACTTGGCGGCGACTTTTAAACAGACTCCGTCTTTTCCACTTTATGGGGCCATAAAGTGGAAAACACGGAGTCTCTCGTAAAGTGTTTCCCTGGACATGGCGGTGATTTTCACATGGAAACCAAAAATTTTTTTAAAGATCAAGCTCTTTTTTCGACGAATATTGTTTACTTAGATGAATGAATCAATCGATAAGTGTTAAGTTGAATTGTTCCTTATCGTTGAGACTACATGGCGCATATAATTGCAATATAATTGATACATTTTTCTAAAAACTGTTGACTGAGGGTGCTAAAGGGAGGGTTCGAAACTTCGGGTCACGTTTCATGAGAGGAAAAACAGTCATTTCACATTTCACAGGTAAAAAATTAGTAATTTCACGAAATTTAATGAACTCGTTTTTAACTGTGTAAATTTAATGCCTTTCTTAACCCGTCAGCCTATTTTTACGTTGTAGAAAGTAAAAAGCACCATTGAAAGGTCAAATTCGGATGATTTTTTGTAAAAACAGCCAATATATGTAGAAAAAATGAAGAAAATAAATGCACTCAGTAAAATTGTTGTAACCAATGCATTGTACTTTGTTGTTTAGCACTTATCCCTACTCGTCCAGCTGCCAATCACGGCTCAGGAATAGGCATGTAAATCACATTTCACGACGCAAAAATTCGTCAAATCTCATTTCACAACAACAAATATTGGCAATTCACGGCTCACGAAAAATCCCTCTACCACCCTCTTGACTAGTACTGTTTAATAGACTACATGGCGCTTGTGTAAGTTACTCGCTTGTGACACTGACAGCTTCTTATACATGCTTGTGATTCCCATAGACAATGTGAGGTGAAATTGCCGGATTTTACTAGATAGTATGGCTTTTAAACTGCCAACTTTGGGTGATTTACCGCGACAGATTACCAGCGATCGCAAAAGGAGGTCTCGGTTTTGTTTACAAAGCCAACTATAAAAATAAAACGGTCGTTATCAAGAAGATTACAAGCGAATCGTCAAGCGATGAAAATTTGTTTTTGAAGGAGGCGAAGCTCATCAATTCTTTGAGACATGTTAACGTTGTTGGCTTCATGGGATTGTGCACCTTGCCATGTGCAATAATGTTAGAATATGTTGCTTTCGACTTCTCACGTTTCGATCATTCGAAGCATAGTACAAATTTGGGCGATTTTCTCAACTATATGGACCGAATCGACGGGTTTGAGAATTTTAATGATAAACTACATGCCAAAGTTTTCAGTGATGTTGCAGTAGGGCTCGCCTACTTGCATGATAAAGATACAGCGCACCGAGATCTAAAGCCTAAAAATATCTTGGTCAGTAACCAACATTACTGTGACATAAAAGAAGACGATCAACGGTGGGCAGCCTTTGAAAAAGCACTGATTTACCAGGTCTGGGGAAACACTTTACAGACAGACTCCGTGTTTTCCACTTTATGCCCCCATAAAGTGGAAAAGACGGAGTCTGTTTAAAAATCACCGCCACGTCTGGGGAAACACTTTACAAACAGACTCCGTGTTTTCCACTTTATGCTCCCATAAAGTGGAAAAGACGGAGTCTGTTTAAAAATCACCGCCAAGTCTAGAAACACACTTTACAGAGAGACTCCGTACTCCGTACTCCGTCTTGACTCCGTACTCCGTCTTGACTCCGTACTCCGTCTTTCGTCTTGACTCCGTACTCCGTCTTTTCAAAGTGGAAAAGACGGAGTCTGTTTAAAAATCACCGCCAAGTCTAGAAACACACTTTACAGAGAGACTCCGTACTCCGTCTTGACTCCGTACTCCGTCTTTTCCACCATGCCGAAGCTAATAGAGAACTTAAGCAAGCGACGTTTTTGTCAACACGGACGGCAGCCGGAAATGAGTTTCGTCGTTATAGATGGCGAATGATGGCGTCAGCCGTTCTTGTTTGAAATCATGAACGTGAAAGTTGACTGACTGCCCTTGTTGATTTCAAACAAGAACGGCTGACGCCATCATTCGCCATCTGTAACGACGCAACTTACTTCCGGCTGCCGTCCGAGTTGACAAAAACATCGCTTGCTTCAGCTCTCTGTCTGATTCTCAATAGAGACAACGTAACAAAGGATAACTTTGGGGAAGGAATATATTCTTTTGAATTTTCTTTTGTTCTACCATAGTTTATATGCTCGTAGCCTTGGGCCCGTTTATACGTCACTCGATAAAATTTTGTTCGGATAAATTGTTAGAACCCAAGTGAGAATCGAAACTCAAAGGTAAAAGGCAAGTGGTGTAAAACCTCGTCATTAAAGCCCCTACTAAATGATCTAAGTCCTTGCTCCCTAAGACTAATGACTGTATTTAAAATGTCTTTTTTACCACTTTTATACAGCTATGCTCATGTACATATAATTACCTAACAGCTTTGTGAGCATTATCACTAATGCAATACAAAAGAAACTCTGAAAATTAATCATAATTCATAATAATTAACTTTAATTTCTGCATCTTGACTATTACAGTAAGTCATCATCAGGAATTACCAAGCCATTTAATATTTGGAAGAGGAAAAGTGGGGGAAGTACCGAAGTGTTCACCCTCCCCTCCCCCTTTAACATCACAACTCTATACTACATGACCTATATGCCTATATGCAGCTAACCAGCAATGGTAGGGAGCCACAGTTAGCCCATGAAGTCAAACGAGAATTTAGCAATTATAGACGATTATATCCAACCATTGATTGACTCACAGAGCTAGGACGTCGGCTAACAGTCAAGCGCTGAACGTGTAATCTACCACCTTCAAAACAACAGCCTTATCACATGCGACTCAGCGGCTGCGATGATATGATAAACTTCGCGATTATCAGACGACTTCAACGTTACACATGAAATCGATATGTTGGAGCCTACATAAATTATTACGCGGCTGTTCACTATTAAGATATCACGATGTATAATGTGGACTTTTTGCAGCAATATACGCTCGGAACAGATACGATATTTTTGGGCTTACTTTACACTTGTTTTGTCCACTTTGGACGACAAGGATTTTCATGTCTTTTATACAGGCCACAGGGCTTCACGCTGTAATGGTATATTTATCATTTGTAGACCCGGAATGAGCGAGAGTGATTCGGCAAAATATTAACCCGAAGTGATGGTGCCCGAGGGAATTATCATTACTGAGCGCTGACAATTTTGCTGAATCACCCGAGCGAAGGGTCTAGGAATAATATATTGTAAACATTTTTTATTGGTTTTAATCGGTGCGTGTAGCTCTCGCGGGACGTCGCGTGAGATAAATTTATTATCACACACCCGACTTGGGAGACTGAGCATGTGACACCACGGTACAAATAGAGTTTTTTTATTGGAAAATTTGAGGTACAATAGAAGTATATAACAACAAGAGGCGTAGGAACGAATTAAAAGTTGGGGGGCTGAATATATGAGCGCTGAAAGCGCGAGCTCTGTAGGGGGTCTGGGGGCATCCTCCCCCAGGAAATTTTGAAAACTAGAACCCCGGAAATACCAGTTTATTTTAATTGCAAAAATGAGCTAAATTTGGCACATTTTGTACAAAAAATGTGAATAATGTATAACGATTTCAAGAAAAAATGCATCAGTTGAAGTTTGGATATTGATTGCTGAATGTGAATTTCTGATATCTATACTAAATGCTAATTGAAGTCAAATACTGATTTCATGGGTCCTATAACAATGTAATTAGATATTGACACGAGAACAGGGAAATTGTGAAACTATCTGGTTAATCTTGGTGTATTCTTCCAGGGAAATTCAAAAATGTAATTTTTAGGCTCTAAATTGCTCTAAGAACCAATCTAACATTGTAACACACTATCTAACACAACATTCACGTGATTAAAATCACGCTGGACGAATTTTTTTTGGGGGGGGGGCTTAGCCCCTCCTTAAAAAATTTTGGGGGGCTCGAACCCCCCTAGCCCCCCCCCCCCCCCCCCCGTTCCTATGGCCACTGATAACAACCCCCCACGATTCAATCATTAGATGAGCAGTGTTTACTATAAAGTATAGACCAAGTCTGGTATTTACGTGGATTAGATATTAGTATCAAATCCAACAGGCTATAAATTTGTTATCGATCGCCAGTAATTCACACAAAAACAATTGTGCTGGAGAAAACGCGACCGAACAATGGCTTAAAAAATCTTCGCACATGTCCGCTTGGCCAGACAAGGCAAAAGTTAAAAAAATATCAAAAAATTGTTCCAAGTTGGTACACGAATGGAAATATTTACTTTATCATTCAAGTATTGAATTTCAAAGAGTGCGATTTCTAAAATCGTGTACGGTTTATCTTATAATCTAATCAAGGTGTTGACATGAAACGCATTGAAATGCTTATATATGATTTGATCTCAACTGAAATAAACAAACAAATTAACGTCTGCTTCGATACCTTCTGAAGTAACCCAAACTCAAGTGTAAATATTTGTGACCCTACTTATTCATGTTTTCCGTACACTTTAGGGAATTATCAAGTTAGGTTTTCGCCTGGTTTCTGTGAAAGGCGATACGATTTGTTCGTGACCCGCGTGAGAGTCCAATCGTCAGATTTGTTGACGTGTATCTACTTTTCAACAGGGTAGAATGGTCTCTGCATGGCAGAGACTTAGTCATATCTGGGTCCGCCCTTCTACTCAAGCACTGGAAATAATTGAAAACAAAGGCCTGTTTTTATACATTCATATCATGCAGTATAGGCCTAGATGGTAAGACGTTCAGGTCTTCTCGCATAAAATCCTAGCTGCCTGTTGGGTAAAACCCGAGGGTGAGGCACAAAATAGAGCAATAATAAACCAAGCCAAATCATTACTTAAACATTCACTATGTATACCAACACTATACATTCCTCCATGTATACCAACGCCACAGCGTTATCATAAAAACCCATACAGGATAGGCCCTACTGTGGTATTGCATTTTACACAATGACATCCTTTTCGTGTGTTCAGTTTTAGAGCTGTGTAAAGGGGCTGAACAGATTATAACAGGGGCTGTATAGGTCACTTCTGTAGACAGGTTTCTTCAAGATATATAGAGATAAAACATTCAGGAAAGACAGCTGGGCAATAAAGTAAACATGAAAAATTGGGTAAAGTGCTTTTCGTAAGAGATATACCGTGAAACCCTCAAAGCCATAAATTCTTTGGAGTTTTGATCCTCGTTGGAGTTTCGATCGATCGATCGAGATTTTATAGAGTTTTGATACTGTGATCAGACAGCATGGAAGTTAGATGTGATATCATACTTCAAAGATAATTAAAAAAATATGAGGTGCTAACGCTCGTACCATTAATTAATAAGAGTAACAGGATTTATAAATGACAATTAACTGTGTTGGCGTAAATCGTGGCATAATCCTGTGAGATTAATCTGGCTATGTAATGTATGTCGGGAACTGACATACAAGATTATCATCATTATATATACAATTAGTATTGCATGCTGTAAAAATTGATTGATAGTTGAGGCGAAAGTGTGTGTGATCAGGTCACGAAAAGGAAGAGTCAGACAGTCAGTTGAGTTGAGTTCATCGTACGTTGGACGGTGACAGACAGCGAGAGAGAGAGAGAAAGAGAGAGAGAGGATCTACAGCATCGAGAGTCTTGAGAGAGAGAGAAATGTAATAGCCGGTGTGCTATCTACATCTGAGACTGCGACCTTTATGTAAACTTTTATTTTATTTTATTATTGAATTTTTTTGTTGTTCAAAATATATATCATCAATATATTTTGATCGAACGTGATTCTGTGGAGGGCGACGTTTGGATGCAAATCCTCGACATGTACGTGCACAGCTATGATTTTCATTTTCAAATCTTGTAAAATTAGTTCTAGTAAGGTCTGAAGATGTAGTTATAAATTCATCGAATACAACGGAATGTTAGCAAAAATAAATTTTGATTCTCTTTTAAGTTATGGTCTGGAGCGATTTCAGGCCTTGTTTCTTCGACTCTTTCCACTAAGGGTCATTTGTAAACAGGAATGGATAGGAAAATTTTCTTCGTAATCGCGACATTAATCGTTCTGCTCAGGCTACCTCATTACCAAAGAAACCATCCTATCCATTTCTATCTTCAGTACAATTATCTTGAATGGAAACCAGCCTTTAGATTTATTTTAAGTTCAGAATTGTCATATAGTCATACCTGTAAACCAGAGAGACTTCGCTGAAAACAATCTTCCCTTGACTTGGCCACGAAGACGGAGGCTGTATGTGAGAATACGTAATTGATGTTAAAACGATTTTGTGCAAGCGTACTGAGCGTACTAGGTGGGACATGGGGTCATCCCTCATTTTTACGTCGAATAAAATGAGCACCTGTAACTAAAATGAGTGAAAATTGTCGGCAACTGATCAGCAACATTTAAAAGTCGAAACGATTAAGTTTCCCCAGTGAAATGAATGTCGCCACACTGAGTATACAACACTTTACATTTAACTTTCCTTACTGGACATCCGGCATGTCCACATAGGGAAAGTGTACACATGATTCTCTCATGACACTCTCATAGAGCACTTTCCACATTCCTTGTGAAGTACATAGAGAACTCAGGGTATTCGGCATTGCGTTGACTACGTCTTTCACGTGAGTGTGACAGGGTCAGAAGTTCGATTGAGGATCGAACCACTGATCTGATAGTAGAAAGTTTAAGATACTCAAGAAAGACATAAAAAGCAATGGCACCAACGCAAGGTATTCAGCTCGCAAGTGATTGAAAGTGACCTCAACTTGAAATTGCTGGACTTTAATCTGAGTTTTACCAGTTACTGAGCATGTTTAGACAGTTTGAAAAAAAATACTAGCCAGATTTCTCACAGAGGCTCTTAAGTCATTCAAATTTTTCTTTACTGTTTTCAGTTTGAATTTCGATACGTGCATGATTTCCACTGAAGATTAAGACATATATTTAGCCCACAGAATTCCTTTACCAAAGACTACGATGCAGCTGATAACCACCATAACTTGCATCCAACACAGTGAAAAGAATGTTTATGTTTTCACTATATGTCGCATAGACTCGAAAGCAAATACGGAAAAGCCGATTAGAAGTCATTTTATACTCTATCAACATTTCTTAAAATGACTACAGTCCTGCAATGCTTCAACCCGCAATATGGGGCAGACACGACTCACACGAAAAGACAAAAGGAAAACTTACAATCGAATATCCATCTACTTCACGAGGAACACCGCTGACATACTGCATCGCTCTCTCAACACTGACCATTTGTTTCTCGGTCTCCGTGAATGACGTCACAAGGCCTGACAGTTGATTGGTGATTGTCAGGGCATATGATATGGCCAGACCAACAAGACCTATATGAGAAACAAAGTACTTTGCTCACACATCACTGCAGCACCACGAGCCCCACAGCTACACCTGTTCCGAGATGACATACAAATTTTCAATGTTGAGTTCACCTTTCACACTTCTCATTTTCCTCGCCTCCCCCTCGCTTAGCTTCGCCCGGTTGCCCCCCCCCCCCATAGTTAAAGCGTCGAATACGAAGACTACGGTTTCTAAAGTATTTTCCTCCTGTAGTAATAGTGGATCAGCGACATGGTAGAACTATCCAATTTAACAAAGTCAGTCTAGTTTACGAGACATCGGATACATTTCTATCAACTCTGGATTTATTGGCGCCATACCCGGATCAACTGAGCTAAAGTGATGTTCCAAAACAGCGATAAACGATACGCAGGTAACCATAGCAACACCAAGCATCTGTAGATGAAGACTCAACCATTGCGCGGCAGCTAATCCTGTAAGAAAAAATAGAACGGTGGCATTTAATAACTTTCACGATGTGCAAATTTTCACGTCAAACCTTCACGTCATGGCTAACAGACTTCCTGCCACATAAACATTGAAATCCTCGAAAGAAAGACCTCCAGATTTCAGCTTCTGAGTTGACCCTGGCAGTAGGCAACTCCAATATTATGTAACCTAAAACTATTTTACTCTACGACTCAGAGCGATAGCAATTGCCAGCTATAGTCAGATGACGGCCTCTCATCTTTAGTTAAGCTATTCTCCAGGGTATATTTTTACAAACAGGGGGATCTTTCCTATGCTTCACGGGCTTTCCCGAGATCTCTGATTTTGTCTCCTCTTTAAAATCAACTTTAATAAAATATTGAAATCTTATATTGAAATCATCTTCGTCTACGATATCGGTGTCTGATGATGGGCCAGGCAACGAAAGCTCAGAAAATTTACTATAAAAGCTATATTTCATAGTCTTCACCAGTTTCTTTTATCATACAATATACACCGTAGTTTTTGACTTTATTCAAATTAAAGTTTATCTTATATTACTATGCCACGAAACGACAACTTCCTATGTCAACTCCAACGACCACATCATTAATCAGTGCCTCCTACGACCACGTCATTAATCAGTAACAGTGCTGTCAAAGTTACTTTTTGAAGCAGTTACAGTTACATGCTAATAAAAGGAACCAGGTACTGGTAAAAGTTACCAGTGAAGAAATGTAACTACTTACCGTTACAAAGTTACAGTAAAATTTTTGTGACCGTTTGAAAAGTCACTTTTGTAACTTAAACTTTGTGACTTCAGGAATTAACTGCACTATTGCACTAGCTACGTCTACAGTTGACTACTGAGGAAGCTAGAAGCTGGTTTTTAAATTTTCTACTGCAATGCAATGACTGATATTATCTGAACAAAAGGAAAACCCTTTGCCTACATAGCCAACGAAACACTTGATGTCTTTTAAGCTAATTTAGGTTGGCAGAGCAAACGAAGCAGTTTACGTTTTTGTTTTCTACCGACTTACATTCAAACATCACGGCCAAATACCGGTCACGGGTATTCGCATTAAGTCTTAATTACGAACAAGATGTATTTAAAAAACTGTGTATTTAAAATTTAACTGAAAGTTTTTTGTCTTCATGCAAATAAAATGTGCCTGTGAGCAATAGTCATCAAAATAGAACTAGCAGGACGTTATGTATCCGAAGATCCCATTCAACTACTAATAATTACGCTACCATATAACGGAAGGTTCTCGCCGTTTGTCGAGAGACGAGGATGTCAAATCGTCTTCTTACCTGAGAAATTTGCACGCTGATTCAGTTCCAGCCTTTTCTCATTCTCCATCGAAAATCGTGTCGATGCTCTGAGTGCGCGAATAGTGGTCAAGCCGCTCAACGTTTCGGAGAAATGCGCGTAGACAGGAGAGAGACTAACGGTCATCAGACGTTTAACTTCCCTAAAATATGAAAACAAATTTTAAATCAATGGTTGACTACTACACAAGTAACCCAAAAAGACAATGAGCACCGAAATGTCTCCAATGAAAATGACCGGTTAACCTCATGCTAGCTCTGATTGGCCGTTCCTTATTTTGTCAAAATTTGTTTTTGAGTGGTCACCAAGGGCGCTGATTGAGCGTTAAGGGGGGGGGGGGGGGTTGGTTAAAGGGTCCACAACTTTCGGGTGAGTATTCAGTTGTACCCATTTCACATGAGCACTGAGATGAAGTCACATTGAAAAGACCAAACTGAAGGCCTTTACACACACCTGGAGGTTTTACGATAGTAATTCTGAATCTTGTAGTAAAAAAAAGCGAGAGGTAGCAAGACAAGAAGAAACCACGGTAGACCATAACATGTTATACATATCGTCCCAGCAACGCCAAATAACTGAGCCAGGAATATGTTCATCATAAATGGTAACGAATCATCGATGGAGTACTACACACAACAAAAGTACAAACTTTAGAAAATGTGTTTTCAAGCATCGGGTAATATTTTTCATAGCGGATAGTTCTATCAATTCTAAAGAATTCCTTAGGATTACAATTTGGGACATCTTTGGTTAAAGGCATCTTAAACATATCTTCTTCCATTTGTTTCCTGGCTAGCAATATAATATCTAAACCTTCTAATCATCCGTTCATTCTTAGGAGAATTTGTTCACAGGAGAAAATTTAAACTAGCCTAACTTTATTCACAGTGGATAGCTCTGCAGTTCGACTCGCTTTTGAACAGTGTTACCACAAGAGAAAATTAGGGTGTCCGTTTGACGGACTCCTCCCGATTGAGATAATAAGGAACCTCCCCACTCAGATCTGAGTGAAAAGTTTTCATTTTATCAAATGAATATATGTGTATTTTTGTCTACTTTTATTCTCATCGTTATTATAAAAAATACCAAAATCAACAGCCTTTCGAATCTTATTCACTCTATGCTGAGAAATTTACGACAAAATAATCATGCTTGTCTATGTTAACCAAAATGTCTTTAGAGCAGACCCCCTCCCCCCCCCCCCCAATATTACTTTCTCAATTGAAAATCTAGACTAAACTAACTAGATTTATATTGGTAAAGATCATCCCATAATGATGCAGTGTTACAGTTGAAAATCCAGTACTTTTTCAATTTTTATACGTGAGAGGAGCTGTTCAAAGCTGGGTTAACGCTCATTATGGGTTAACCAACCCACTGGTTTAGTTTCCGTATAAGAAAAAACATACTCCGAAAAACAACATCTTGTAAACTCAAGATATGAGCTGTTAACAACAAGACAACAGTTTTATGGTGATATTGCGACTCTATTTCTGGTTTGACAATGACTTTGAAATAGAGTCGAAATATCACCATAAAACTGTTGTCTTGTTGTTAACAGCTCATATCTTGAGTTTATAAGATGTTGTTTTTCGGAGTATGATTATTCTTATATTTTATTAAATTGTCTGCTGGTAAATGTTTTTAGTTTCCGTATTCTACACGTTCATTAATTTCAAAACTTCAGAACTGAAAAATTCTATGAATCTTGATGAGATTTCGGAAAAAAATCTTTCTAAGTTTTATAAGCAAATAGCAGTGTATTTTCTTTTGAATTTTACGATAATCCAGGGTTCAGCTAACCGATATTTTGAACAACCGGCCCCTGGCAACTAAAAATATAAAATAACTTTAACACAAGAGGGTGGAAAATTTTCCATGTTGACAACGAGTTACATCAACGCGACTCTCTGCCTCATTACAAATGCCATAGTGTAAATATGAGTACATATATAACAGCTCTACGTAATGTAGACACATACTGTTTACTTCTAATGCACTAACAATACTCACAGTATCAGATGAAAACCTGTTCACTACTCTACCAATCTGAAAATACAGCGAAATACATTGATTTTACTCAACAAATACTCCACATTCAATATTCAATTTTTAACGAAAGTTTGTAAGGCGATTTGATTTTTCAATACTTACTGGTGTAACGTCAAAGAATGATATAGGTGCACCAAGAATACTCTTTAAAAGTTTCCCATGTATGACCTTGGCCGCCTTCACTCCACCGTAAGCAAAAAGAAACGCTCGAAAAAACGTAAAAATCTAGAAAATTTGGATCAGGATTCACTTTGATTCAGATATTTTGGTCTACCATACCATAAAAAAATAGTTCCATGTTTTAGTCTAGCTATGGGGCCAAACAAGAGATAGAAAATAACAAACCAGATTACGAACTCATGTAGTATTTGGCAGCGCAAAATTTGGGCAATCATATCTGGAAGTCCCTTTTGTTATAAACAGAAACGTTGCGCGGAGCAGGCATTACAGCATCGTCAATTCAGATGATGCTTGATGGGGAAAACAATTTTATTTTTCTGTTGGTAGTTTTACAACACATCTTTCACTACCACCGACAGTAGCAGACCCAAAATTGGCGCTCTCTTCCCGTGATTAAAGCCGTGATTATTGCCTGCAGCTAGCAACAGAAATAATAGTCGCAGTACAATATTGTGGAAACCCCACGTAAATTTATTATCGTAAAGCTTTCGATCGGTGAGCTCGGATCTTCAACCGTGCTACTGCTAATAAAGTTTCGATGAAGATCGAAACTTACGGATCGAAAGGCTTGCGATGATAAACTGTGGTGCTCCCACAAAATTATAGTGTCTTTTATGATCACCATGCAAACATACGAGAAACTTATTGCAAAAGCAGTCGTTTTCATACGCCAGAATAAGGATCAAATCGACCTAGGCCTTAAAAATGTTTAGTTTAAAACCTCACCGTATTCGCAACAGCTATTCCACCATAAACGACCAAATAGAACGTCAAGCTCCCTTTCTTGACATGGAGATGTATCGTGTGAAGATCGTGAGCGTTGCTGTTGTCAGCACTAGTGGCACGAGATGCTATGAATGCGAACACGTGATGAAACGATGACGTATGATTGGTGGATGATGAATGCTTGTCGTGAGAGATCCAGTAAGCAAGCCACCAGTCACTGATGTTTCGAGATGCTGTCACAAATAAAACCACAGAGAAGTGTTATTTATTTACATGAGACAGCTCTATTAAATTCAAATTGTCCCATCTTATGGTGCCTATGAAGTGAAAATTTTTTTATCGCTCATACTTTGCGCTCTAACGCTTTGTTGGTGAGATTTCAGTTTGATTATTTTGTTCTTTTACCTACTAATGCATAATGTCACGTTTGCATAATGAACACCTTAAACTAGACTATAATGTTATTCGGTCACGAGAGGGAAAAAGTATGGGACTGGATAAATGGTAATGTTTTATTTGAAGTTGTGGTTTCATTGCAAAATAATCTTCAGAAACTGGAAGTAAAATTTTAACCTTACCCTGCATAAAAAACAAAGATAAAAAGATACTAAAGGTCAAGCAGACACCAGCTGCACGCCAGTAGGATCGATAAACATCGTATTTCACGACACCAACATCTTTCGCTTCTTCTTCAACTAACCCTGGATTATTTCCGGCATCTTCAGGATTCTCTTCTTCGTTAACATCGTCAGTATCTTTCTCATAGCCTTCAGAGAAAATAGTTAATAATTTTATCGAGAATTTTACTAGCGCTGCAAATAATATCCAGTACATTGGCTGTCATGATGACCGGGCAAAATTAAATTATACCAGTCGATCATATCATACTCTCAGTCAAATGTTAACAACTGCCCGCGGCAAAATATTAACATTTTCTTGTAAATGATAACTGTTTTAACTCATGTGCAAACTTGAGCAGGAAAATTCTGTAGCCTGTACTAACTCTGAATTTGAGCGAGCTCCTAAAACGGTCCTATGTGTTTTCTCTTTTGGAGCCGAGCTTGCCCAACTAACTTTGTCTGACTAACACATTATATTTTAAGCTACATGTCTGGTCAACTCAACGGCAGTGAAAATGATCATTGAAAAAACCAAGAGGCGTTAAGTGCCCTAATAATGCCGGTAATTGACCGTTGCCCGGTCGTTATTTGTAGCGCTGGTAAATTAAAGCAGTAAGGTTCGAAATAAGCAAGTTTCTAGCAAGGCAATTTTTCAGCAACCTAAACTTACATCCCTATAATTTAATTGCGAAATAGAGCTTAAGCATCTACATATTCTGAATTAAGAGAGAAGACAACCATAAGCATACATAAGTGAAATACGTTGAAACAACATACCACTCCCTGATATTGTCCTGATCAAAGTATCTTGTTTCAGCACATCATAAGGAGCGCCAATACACGCCACCCTTCCGTGCTCCATGGCAACGATCACGTCAGCATCATGTAAGTACTTCCAATGATGAGTGCAGAGGATTCTGGTCTTGTGTTTAAGAATACCCATGATACAATGCGTGAAGATGTGTGAGGCCACATGAGTATCGACAGCAGCCAATGGATCGTCAAGAAGATAAATTTCTTTGTCCTGAACAGAGATAAATATATACCTAAAATGAACTCATTCTAAATAGCTCTACCTAGTATTCGCCCCTAATTGGTGCAATCCTAGCTAGACTTGTTCTTCCAATCACTTGCTAACGCATTATTGTTTAACGGCAGCAAAGAAGAAAACAAAATTCGTCGAAGGAACCTAGAATCACCTACATCAAAAGAGAGTAAAGTTATGATTGAAAAATTCGTTTTGCAGGAAAAAAGTATGGGTCACAGAGACGAACGATAGGGAAAAACCAGGACAATGTCACATGTTTAAACTGATTTTGAAAAACTTGCTGTCTCTTCATATCGGCAAAAATTGTGCCAAATTGACAAAAATGTTACCAACAACCCTGTACGGCTTCGCTACAACAGCCAAGTCTCAAGTCCATCGCCAAGTCGTGACAACGTTCAACAAACTACGACGAACTAGTGTGAAAACGTCCTGCTGGTAGAGTAAGTTGTTGGAGCATCATAGCTACAAGTCTTCCACGGGTATGTCATAAAAGCACTTACCCTTCTGACTGCGAGTAAAATTCTTATCAGACAACTGCTAGGGGAGATCAGTAAACCATACAGTCGGACAAATACACGAAGTAGTCCGGCAACGAGAAGTGCAAAAACGCATGTTGTATTTACCTTAACGAGGAGCAATCCCATTTTGGTTTAATCTTGTTCCTTTAAGGTTAGTAAGTATATTTCTGCATGTTGTTCACTTCGCGTTGAAATGTCTTGTGGGCTATTACTATAAAACCGTATCACTGTAAAAAAGGTGATATTTCAAGTTCAATTTTAGAAAAAAATTGCGTCATCAGAAAGCTCGTAAAAAACTACATATAAGACATTTAAATGGTCATCTTAGCTTTTCCAGTTCTTAGTGAGTTATGCGTCTTTGCAAGCATATTTTTGTATAAGTGGCCAGGATTTTTGCGAAAGCATATTCTAATACTAGTGCCCAGGTTTTTCATAGTTTGAAGGATCAATAACTTGAAAACAGCTTGAAAAATCGAGGTGACCATTTAAATGTCTAATATCTAGTTTTCATGAGCTTAATGAGCTTTTATCATTCATTCTTAAATTGAATTTGAAATATCGCCTTTTTTGACAGCAATACAATTTTATAGCAATATGGCATACAAACGTGTTGGGAAGAGCCTACAAGAAATTTCAATCAGGCCGACACGCAGAAATGTACTTAATAACCCTAAAGGAACAAGATAAAATCAAAGTGGAATTGCCCCTCGATATGTGTATCGGCCTCCATCTTCCGGACTAAAGCATCTTGTATCAAACAAATAATTCTTAAAGATAGATGATCAACCATAGATACCGCTATTTCCTTCAAGAAAAAAGCTCATTCAGCAGGGTTCACAACGCAAATAACATTTTTGGATTGCATTGCAGCTGATCATACTTCTTCAACTATATCATGTGATTCTCATACCTGGTAAACAGCTCGGGCTAGTGAGATCCTGGCTTTTTGTCCTCCGCTTAACGTCACACCGTTTTCTCCAACTTCTGTCTCGTCATGAGCAGGAAGCGTTTTTAAATCCTTAGTAAGATGGAAATACGATTTTAGTACACTGCTATGATTAGTGAAAGGAAGAAAGCTGCATGGCGTTGGGTGGACAGCAAAAGTGAAGCTGAAAGCGAAGCTGAAAGTAAAGCGATGGAAGCCACAAAACTGTTGGTCAGTGATTATCAACAAAAGTACATGTACACAAGAACCAGCATATGTGGTGTTGTGGTCTTGTCTTTCGAGCTGAGAGGCCTAGGTTCAAACTTTGCTCGGACATCTACTCAAGGTCTTGAAATAATTGACGAGACAGAGCTGGCTTTACATTGACACTACCGAATGTGGTTAGCTTTCGCGTCTTTCAGGATTATGACGTTTACATTGTAGGTATATATACCTTAATTGGATTTCTATCAATTGGGCAAGAAGTAAACATAATCCATCCCCCCTTTGCCAACGACCTATGGTTAAAGTGCCTACGACTGCGATGTAGCATTTTTGCAATTGTGTTCTTTGCCGAGATGTTCAACTCTATTGGGCATGCAAGTAATACAACGTGAGACATCACAGTGCATAATGAGCATCTATGAGATTGCTTATTTTGTGGCATATAACAATAGAAAAAAACTGAAACTGCACTAATTTAACTGCACATGATTAATCACTTGGCCTCCTCCTTTATGTGCAGTAGTTTGACTACTTCTAAATAAATGAAGCTTTTTCATGATGCATTGTAATGTCACACACATTTTGTTGGAGTGGTATTTCTTCTGGAACAGACTGCATAGCATTCCTGTACCTCCTCCAACGCGCAAGCTTTCAAAACTGCTTTGTATTCACTACGATCGAATTCTTTGCCAAAAAGAATATTTTCCTTTACAGTAGCATGTTGTATCCACGATTCCTTAAAAATAATCATAAATAATATGATTAAAAGCTATAAAGAGAAAAACTTGACCCACTGCCTAACATGTACTGTAGGCGGCCCAGAAATGCCTGGGACTTTCGTCAGCATGTATTCTTGAACGTACCTGGCTAGCGAGTCCAAGACCATCTTGCAATGAAGCCACATAAACCTAGCATCATTAATGCACGAAAAAAGCTTATTTAGTCTATTGTACTTTGCTAATATTGCTTCGTCTGAAATATCAATAAACCTACAGCTAATTCAATTAAGGTTGACATCGACAATTGTCATATGTGCAATACAAGCGACAAAAGAATGATGGAAATAATCACAGTTTTACATGCAAATGTAAAAGATATCACTCTAAATACTACAGTTGTATTCTCGCAAAGCCACTGATGTGTTGATCTTATTTAAAACTATATTTTACTCATCATTCGTTAGGCGCTTATATTGCACAGTTGACTATTGTCGATGTCAACCTTAATTGAATTAGCTGTATATTTATTTATGCGCAAATTTAAAACGAATTACAGCTGGTTTTACAATTCGGATTGAAATCTCGATCCAGAATCAAATAAAACGGTGGGAGATTTCATCTTGCTGTAAGGTGTTTGCCTTCATTGCTCAATAAAGATTGAATTTCAAAAGAGACAGCTTCAAATAAAATTGTCAAAAATATAGGGGTGTTTATGTAGGATGGCGATACGTCATGTAAGAACTAGTGTAGGACGTCCATACGTCACGTAAGAACTATAAAATAGCTGTTGCTATGGCAACAGCAAGAAAGACAGATGATTCAAGATGGCGATGTATGAACACGTTCTTGTAGATTTTTATTGTTGTTATAAATAAATCCTTTTGATTATTTCATCGTTATTCGATCTACTAATGAACTCGGCATGCGGGTAACATTTACATGAATGAATCTGAAATGAGTTCCAGACTATAGATTCAATTTCCTGCGCACACAATTTCAATGTTAAAACTTAAATTCATGCAAGAATCCGCAAAACAACTCAGTTTTAATGAAACAATACAGAGTCAAATACCTCTCCTTCTTTCTTGTCCATGTCGGCGGTAATCGCGGAGAGAAGGGAACTTTTGCCAGAACCCACATGACCAATTACTCCGACCAACTGGCCCTTTAGGTGGTTATGAAACTCATTAGCAATTAATGAAGAAAACACAAAAGAAACCATGAGCGTGAATGAGGCTGTATAAGCGATACAGATTTCGCTTGATTTACATAAAATTCTTGGTGGTCTCGTCTTGAGGCGCTGTCACACCATGCAGCTTGACTCGCAATTTTGCAAGTGAACTTGCAAGATGTAACATGCCTCGCAATCATAAAGTCACCCAACATTTTTGTTGCAAGAAGTAGTGCACGAAGAAGCAGTTTCTACTTTTTGCAACGATTACCCATCGCTGCGACGCACGTTTAGACAATGCACAGTGTAACAACCCTCTTGGAACTTATCTCGCAATATTTCTGTCGTACAGCCAATAAATAAAATACAGTTTCAAAATGACTTCGCCAAAAGATCAATAAAATTGCAGAGCTTGCGTTCACCATGTATTAGGTACTCAAGAAACTCTCGCCTTCAGTTCGAGTTTGCATATCCGATACAACACGGTCACTTATGTTGTGAATACTACATAATATCGCTTGTCAATTTTTTGATAACATACTTAGTTTCAGAAATTGAAGGACAAAGTCACCAGTCATCCACCAAGTACTATGTATGATTTGCTACAAACAAGCACTACTTATCTGTTATAATAATATACAAGGAAATGTTTCTGGGCTGTGATTGGTTGATTCGAGTGCAGTTAATCCCAAACATCACCCAGAACAGTGCAAAAATCTGTAACACAGTGCAAAAATCTGTAACAACAGTGCAAAAATCTGTAACAACAGTGCAAAAATCTGTAATAAGCTCTTTGAGCGATGGGATTTACTCGCTGAAAAACCAAAAATATGGCGGCCGAATTTTCACGTTTGCTTAAAGATTTCGTCGAAATTTCAACACAACTTGGGATTCTTCTCTGACAATTATGATCACAAAACAAACTCTAAAGTATGCTGGAACTTTGTACATAAAACTTTTTGCCATGGCTTTTGTAAACATGAATTTTTTAAGCGAAAAAATTCGAGAATGAGTGCACTAGCATAATGCCAAGTTGTAGGTACAAAATGTTTGTTTGGACATTTCCTTTTTATATTATTAATAAGTAATAGTATAATTTCTCGTGCAATTACGGAAAACAAGCACTCGTGAGTTTTTAAAAACCGCAAATAGCACTCGTCCTTCGGACTCGTGCTATTTTGCAGTTTTTAAAAACTCACTCGTGCTTGTTTATCCGTAATTGCACTCGAAATTATACTATTACCTATACTAACAAAATAATTATTATATTTGTACGGTACCTTGTAAACTGTTAAATTTATATTCTGTAAATCCTGTACGATGCTCGATTTAGCTGAATCCTCGTTTTCCGAATCGCTTTCGTACCCTTTTTGACGTTTTAAGAAATCATTAGCATGACTCATATCATCATGAACGTTCGCATTAGTTCCACTATCAGCTTGGTTAGCCTTCCATGTAAAATGTCCATTCGCAACAATTACCACAACCTTTTCACCATCTTCAGTGCCCGGACCGTAAAATTTCATCCAATCCAGTTCATCCAGTATCAAGAATCTGTTTACCCGGTTGAGCGAGACCCAAGCCTCGATCAGTCCGTTGATGACCCATGGAAAAACATTGAGAGGAAATATTAACATGTTGAATAAAGCTATGCTGGTGAAAACCTACAAAATAGAGTGGCCATCCATTCAGTACGGACGCACAATTTTACATCCCCTACCTCCTTGTAACCCCCCCCCCCGTTTTACACCCATGGACAAGAATACACTGTTGAATACCCCCTCAAGTCGCAGGAATTTTGTAGTTTTTTACTTATTCCAAAATCATATAACATTAGCATTACAGTATTTTTACACATGCAAGTGAATATAAGAAATCCGACGTTGTGATTCGTAAAATTTGACGTGACATTTCTTGTATTCACCTACAGGTGAATATAACAGCACAAACAAGCTTATAAAATGGCGACTACCCACCCGCAAAAACAATAAAATTCTATAAAAAGCCAGCTGTTCTGTAAATTCACTTGTGTAAAAATACTAAATAATTGTTAAATAGTCAAAGTATAAATTTAGTTTTGTGCCGAGCTTACGGATTGAAAGCTTTGTAAGAATATGAAATTGTACGTGGTGTTTACACAAAACTAAACATACATCCTTTTTATCATGACATCCTACAAACAGTCTTGAAGTCATTCACTTCCAGATTTTACTCCCACTAGCTCAATTTTTTTAGCCAATCAGATGTGTTGAATCCTCCCGATTAGCCAATCAGGTATCTTGCAAGGAAAAGGTAGGGGATAGCGGTACTCAAAACCTCGCTAATATTTTGTGGGAAATGGAATGATGGAACTAAAAGCTAAATATATTGTGGGAAATGGAATGATGGAACTAAAAGCGAGAGCTTGCATTAAAGTCATTAATTATACCTTAGCAGCAGTCAAAGTATTTCCCAATAAAACATAAGTAGAAAATGTCATAATTGATATCAATACGGGAGTGGTAGCCCAAAAATAAACACATAAAGCATCTAAATATTTCATTCCTTTCAAATTCTTCAGCTCCTCAGACCTTAAGTATAAACAAGAAAATAGTTTTATGATATAGATGTATCTATTATCACTCTTAAGGCACTGTTACTCTATGCAATTTTTCTCGCAACTTGTCTCGCAATTTTGTTGCGACGCAAGTTACAAGCGAAATTAAAGTCATGCAGCATTTTTTTTCACAAGAAGCATTGCACAAAGTACAATCAGGTTCTACTTTTCGCGACGATTGACGTAACACTGCAACGAGTCATTGCAAAGTGTAGCATCCCTCTTGTACCTCGTCTTGCAACATTCCTGTTGAGGAGCCAAAAAACATGAAAATAGATCCCAGCCTCTACCGAGAATGCGAGGCAAGTTGCAAGAAACGTTGCACAGTGTAACATCCCCGATCACGAAATTGCATAGTGTAACAGCGCATTTACTTCATCCAACATTCCCAAAACCAAAAGGCTGTAGCCAAATATAGTGTGTCGGGGGAAGTACCTGAACGCACCAGTTGAACGTCCTTTTTCGAGAAGACGCGAAAAGATCCATTATGTATCTGAAAAGCACGTACCTAAGTTCACGAACTTTCGCAGAAAACATTCTCTCCCAAGCATAAAATTTGATCACTCTTATACCGTAGAGTATTTCGTTCATGGCCTGAAAAACGGAGAAAAGAAAGACTGTGTAAGTATAGAATTAAAGCGAAATAAATTGAAACACTTCAGCAATGCCATCATGATGATACCTTCACTCTTGAGTCTTTTTTCTTCATCATGTCTTCAGAATATTTTCTTATCTTTACAGCCAGAACTTTATTGACAGGAATAAGCAGGATTGCAAAACATAATCCAGCCAGAAATGACAGACCAACCTAACAAACGTTTTTGGTTAAATCCTGTTGGAACATATGTCTTTTCTGATAATTTTCTACAGTTCATTTAAGAACATTAGTCATAAAAACTAAGTTTGAACCATCCAGAAAGAAATTTTAAAATTATGAGTAAAGACATTACAGCTTTACTATATAAGATTTGATTCTGAAATATTCCCAAAAGTCCGCTGTCTTGGATAAGTTCTTGAGCTCAAAAACTTACACGACATAAAAAGGGAGATAAACCTTAAAAAGTTACTCGTAATAAAGTAAGTAACAAACAACAGTTGGCCAAAATGCTCTTACTCAATGCGTGATATCAAATAGCAAAAACAAACGAGTATGACCCCACTTGTGACGTAACAAGCATATCCTTGAAAGTTCAAAATGGCGGACAGCCCATGCGTTTCAAGCAAACTATCTCAAGAACCAAGAAAGATTTGGAAAAGCTGTAACAGGCCTCATTAGGTATATCAAAAGCCCTTTCGAATGAGTGAAAAATATCTTTTGTTGCAATTACCCATCAACCTCATACGCAGGCCCTAACACACAAAAATTAACGGCTGATTTTGGACGGGACATTTGTACATAGACAAAATTATTTTCTTTGAACATGAATTAAAATGGTCAAAACTTGTAAAACATCACCAACACTCGACAGAGCCGCCCTCGCTAATTGCCCAAATAATAGAGAGCTTAATCGGATCGACACAGACCTATTGCAATTTATCAACTTTATCCGTTGGTGCAAATGGTAGACAAGTTGCAACAAACTTGTCAATTTTATAAATTTGCAACAAGTCTGTTAAAGTCAGACATTTTGCAACTTGTCATTTGAAGACTTGCTACAACTTGTTGAAACAACTCGCAGAAAGCCTGTGGATAAAAAGCCTTGATCATTATGCAACTTACAACAAGTCTGTTGACAACTTGCAACAGACGTGTCGTCAACAAGCCGTGCAAGCATCCTGATCTGATATTGGCTTGAGAAGTCTGTCGCAAGCAATTAGTAATTCGAGACAGCGCATTTTCCATTGTTTTCTGCAGCGTGAGAACAATGTAAAACGATTGTATCTGCGTAGTACTCATGCATACCTGCCGATGAAGGAGATAGAGAGAGACTGCGACTTGAAATGGTAGACTCCAAAACTGATGAAAACTCGGGCAGAAATTCACAATCCGATCAGTATCAGTGCTCATAAAGTTCACAACCTGCGCGAAGAATCGTGAAACAAACAGTAAGCTTCAAAATCCCGGGACACACTACCAGTAGGAAACACTGAACGAAAACAATCATGTTTCCTATCAATATGTCCCTCTTTGCAAACCTCGGGAAACATTGTTGTAGAAACATTATGCTGCACAAGCATTATGTTTCCTATCAATGTGTCCCTCTTTGCAAACCTCGGGAAACATTGTTGTAGAAACATTATGCTTTCTATCAATGTGTCCCTGTTTGTGCACTTCAACAAACATTGTTGCACAAGTATTACGTTTCCTATCAACGTGTACCTGTTCGCAAACCTCGGGAAACATTATTGCGGAAGCATTATGTTTCCTATCCATGTTTCCCTATTTGCACACATGGGGAAACATTGTTGCAGAGCCATTATGTTTCCTATCAATGTTTCCCTGTTTGCTCACTTCAGGAAACATTGTTGAAAAAGCATTATGTTTCCTATCAATGTTTTCTCTGTTTGCACACTTCGGGAAAAATTGTTGAAGAAGCATTATGTTTCCTACCAATGTATCCATGTTTGCTCGCTTCAGGAAACATTGTTGAAGAAACATTACGTTTCCAAACAATATTTCCCTGTTTGCACAGTTCAGGAAACATTGTTGCAGTAACATTAAGTTTCCTATCAAAGGGTCCCTGTTTGTCAACCTCGAGAACAGCGACATTGTTGCGGACACAAAATATGATTTTTACTATCTGGTTGCATGCATACCAGACTTGCCAGATATCTGAAAAAAAAATCACATTTTAAACCCTCATAAAGACACATATTTCAAAGGTTATTGGTTACCCTGTTAACCACAACATGTCATTTGACGTCCTGGGGCCAGTTGTTCAAAAGAGCTACTGACCGCAATACATTAAAGAAAACAAACTCAAAAATGAATTTAACTAATTATAATCGCTTCTTCTTTAATACATTCACCTAGACGTTTTGCGTCTCGTTTTTATTATTCTACATATTAGAGTGTGTTAATTGACATACCTCCCCTGTTGAGAATGAATAAAGTTCAGTAGATTTCACAGCCAAAGTTTTCTGATACACAGATGTTATAACAGCTGCTCTGATCTGCAATCCAACTTTATTAACCTAGAAACTCAACTATTAGTTATTGATGTACAGTGCTTGGTGGTCAACGTCAGACATATTGCCGCTTTGTGTCTTCTATAAGCGACCAATATCGCTTCTAGTCCTGGTAAAAAACACCATTTAAAAACCGCTGTCGTTGGAGGAATTTACCATACGGAAAAAATATTGCGATGAACGTTTTCATTGTTATTACAATCATGGGGATATGCCATCTTCAAGTACAGCGTAGTGAATTTTTGATAAATTTCACTCTGGTTTATCATTTATGTATTTCACAAGGATTGTCTTTGTTTACTAGTTTCCCAGAACATTCGTCTGTTATTCACAATAATACAGTTTTCCACCTTATATTCCATTTATAGCGACTAAAAAAAGTTGAATTAGAAAGACCTCAGTGCATTGAAAGACCTCAATGCATTGGGATATGCTCAAAATTCAAGATCGCGTCGCTGTTGTTGAATTTTGTCAATCGCATGACAATTGCATAAAAATAACAGGGTCGGCGGAAAAATAACATTTATAAGTATATATATAACCTCAATTTTAATCACGCTCACTAAAATTTTATAACAATATGAGTAAACTAAACAAATAACAAGATCAGGGCTAAAAACAACAAAAAAATGGAATAAGATAAGGGATAAGGAAACAGACTCGAAGTCCGAACTACATAAGGCAGATCCCACTAACACTATTGTCGGACAGACTTTCAGTCTATTTCAGCTCAGTTTTCACTGTAATATTCCGACCTTCGTTGCGAAGTCAAACTCAAAAAGTGACCTTGACTGGCATCATTCAAACATGGCCGGTCAAATCAAAATTTTGTTCGATCATTGCATCGCGGGTGATCGCGGTCGTTATTTTGAACGCAGGATTTGAAATAACACTGCTATAGCATATTACATGGTATTGCAGTCACTCGGTAAATTAGATAACAGTATAGATACTCACTAAGTAGCCATAATGTGCAGAAATAAAGGAACCAACAAGGGTTGAGGCAAACAGGCCGGCAGCGTAGTAATACCCATGTTCCATTGGCTCCTACAGTATATAAAAACAGAAATTATAACATTTTAAAACATGCAAAACTTTTTTTATGCGGGCCCAGAGCAAAATACAAGAGACCAAACACGTTGTGTGAGCTGCCTAGAAGTGGGGAACAAAGTTTTTTCTGCCTCTGAGGCGAGAAACACACTTTTTTCTGATGCTATCTAGTGCTGTGCACCGGAGCCGGAGGGCCGGAGCCGGAGTTTTGACCTATTTTGCCGGAGCCGGAGCTGGAGCTGGAGCCGGAGTTTGTTCACCTCCAGCAAAACTCCGGCAGCACTTATTTGTGCTGCAAACTTCTATCATAGATCAACGAAAAACTAACTCCATCGAAGAAAAAGTAAATACAGCCCAATAAGGCTTGACAAAAACATACAAATTATAATTATGGTATTTTATGTTATTTTTGTATAACTGTGACGTCCGCAAGACGGTAAAGCATGTCAAAATTTTACCTAAAAATTTCATCAAACGCTGCGACGCTATGCTTACAATATTGTCAACATGAAAGGTCGAATATGTGTTTTAAAGAATAACCGAAACATTACCCTCTTTTCTTTGGCGGGTTACATTGTAACAGGAAACATTGGTAAACTTGCTTCCATTAAGTTTAATAATAAAAAGTTTTAACCATATTGACCTTGCGTCTTGTTTTTGCAAATACAATACCGTGCATCATGCATACTACAAAAAGTTGATGCGAAGAATGCGAAGTGTTAAATAAAAAACAAAGATGGCGTTTCTAATTTAAACAGTAAAAATTTCCAATTTTGACAAATTTGCACAAGCCTAAAATTTTCTGCCGGAGCCGGAGTTTTTTTCCCGGAGCCGGAGTTTTTTATGCCGGAGCCGGAGCTGGAGGTGACAAAACCGGAGTTTGCACAGCACTAATGCTATCTCTAGCCACTGATATAAAGATGCACATGCGCAAGAAGGTGGCCACTTCTTACTAGCCCTCGACAATTAATCTTAATAAAATGTCCACCATGAAATGACCGCAAATTTAACAGAATTCATACTCATCATCGAGAAGATCATCGAGGTATAAGTATATGACTTTACATACACAAGAAGCAAAAATAGATATTTCTTCTGAGAAACGTCATGAATACAGTACTCTTAATAGTGAAACACTGCACGCTTACACTTTTGTTTTCCATAAACGACACAAGTGCATGCAACAGTAATGGTCCAGCAAATCCAAGGCAGTCACCAAGAAACTTTAAAATACCAATTGAGTAATAGCGTACACCAAATGCTCTATGCAATGCATTCAATAGCAAATGTTTCTTCACTTGAGTAGGCTCTCGTTTACATGTAGCATCATTTGGAGGCGCTGATTTACGCAATACTTGCAATATCCTTTGAAATGAAACTGCAATTTCTTTTGTTGAAAGTGATCTAGGAAGATAAAATAGATCCTCAACATTTTTAAGTTTGCCTGCTAAACCCCTTTTCATCAGCTTATAAACCCAATCGAATGTTGTCCTTGAGAGAAACCCAGAATTTTCATCAACTTCAACAAGTTCTTCTGATGGTTGTTGCTTTGAAAGGCCGCTGTAGTACACACGAAAATCCTCCGAGCCTAAGAGCCTGTCTGTCTCGCTAGCTTCAGCTTGAATGCCAGTGTGCAATCGCTGGTTCAAAGTCTCCACAAAAATCCATTTTATTCTCAGCACCATAGAAATAACAACAACCATACTTTGCAAAAAAAGTCGAATGATGGTACAATAATTTGTGACCCTATGACGTTTGGTATTCATGTGTTCAAAGCTGGAATCTAGTCGGATAATCAGTGTAGAAAATTCAGTAATTGTTGTCCCCCAGGATAGAATGAGCATAGCGCAAAGCAATAATGGAGGTCTATTTTTCAGTTGCATATAAATTGAAGTCAGAAGCCACGCAAATGCCACAAACGCTAGCGACAAGTAATAAGATGCAGGGTGATATGTTTGGAGACCAGCCACAGAACAAGCTATCTGTGCAAGGACCACTAGAACAACGAGCACAGATGAGAACAGGTTTGTTCTGAAAAGTTTTTGAAGTGTGCATACTGGATTTCTTCGATGCTTTGCAATGTACAAAACATTTGTGGCAGCCAAGACTGCATGAATGGGACACGTAAGACATAACTGAAGAAAACACGGCGACACATGGTTGTCTTGAATTACATTACCGAGACTTTCATTCACTCTACAAAGTTTATGGTAATCCATGGTGGTAATGTTTCCAGATTATATAACATACACGATGGCACTAAGTAATTAAAAACCTGCAAAAAAAAGCAAAAAGAACTATTTACAGAAAGTAATATTTAGCCAATCAATATACCTGGAGTTTACTGTTTAATTATAATTGCATTTTTGACTGACATTCTTATTTAGAGCAAGCAATGTGATTGGTCGTTTTTTTATTTGGAGACTGTTTTATTGCATGACATAAGGCTTGGTGCGGAGATTTGGACGAAAACGCCATTTTGATCTTTTCTTGGTGACGTGAGTCATAGACAATCTTCTGGATTGTCTAGGCTTGAATATGAATGTGTCCCCAACTTGGCCTCATTTTTTTTTTGTTTGCTATATTTTGCCTGCACTACTCCAAAATGGGTATTACTGAAGGAAGAGTTATGAAGCAGAGAGTTATCTCAAAGAGTTATGATTTCGGAGAGTTACATGTCTGTCCAAAAACCACGCTCAAACCATGCCCATTCTTCCAATGGCCACACACAATTTTGCAACTCTCTCAACATTTCCTTCAACAAACATAAGAGAGTTATATTTGAGATAAATCTCTATTGCCAATATTTATAAAGATGCTGTAAAGATGATCCCTTTATACCTGAACTAGCTGCCATTTTAAAAAAACCTTACAAAACTCTCTTCATAGCCAGAAACGTGAAAACGGCTCAAAGTTATAAAAGAACGGTAACTCTCCAAAATCTTCATAAATGTTAGCAAAAGAGAGTTACATCAAATATAACTCTCTAATGTCAATTTAAGGAAATGTCAGGGGAGTCAATGAGTTATGTGGTCAATGGAAAAAGTTGGCGAGGTTTGGACATAACTCTCCAACATCATAACTCTCCCAGATAACTTTCCACTTCATAACACTGCTTTCAGCTGCTCTCTTTCAAAATCCCTTTTCTCTGAGTTTGAACTCTATCCAGTCTCTATTTATCCCCAGCTATATCACAAAGAAACCATAGGAAATTGCCCAGATGAAAACAGGGCTTTATTGGGATAAAAATGGAGTCCAATCCAAAACCTATAATATAATGAGTCATCTTCAATCCTTGAATTAGAATTATTAGGCATTACATTAGGCCAAGTAAGTTGATTGTTTTATCATCCATATCCTTTTGGGTGTTTTGGAGTCAATTGACAACCTTTGTAACTTCTTTGAAAGTGTTTGAAATATCTTGCATGCAATTGTGTTGGTGTGAATAAACCATTCAGCCATTATTACAGTTCCTGCAGTCCTGTATTAAATGGTTTTCATAGATACATAATAAAAAAGGGCCCACATGCTCCTTTTTTTCTCAAAATTCAAACAAGAAACTACTAATCATTTTTTTACTTGGCCCAAGGATATGATTTTGCATATAGTAAGAATTATTGGGTTGTTTCAGAAAAATATCCCCATTGGAGGGAATTAACAATACCCCTCCCCTCTCTAGTCATCCTATACAAATTTAGGACATTCTTTAGATAATTTCCTCCCCCCTCTCTGCTTGGTGGGAATTGCCTCTGTAGGTGGGTTATCATGGATCTGTTTTGGAACATCCAATCAACCTGAATCACATTATAAGGAATAGACCTATCCCTATATTGCAATTAATGTGGCCATGCATGTTGCATTACACAATGCCATTATTAATACCATTATCCAAGCCATTTATTTCCTTTTTCACATTGAATTAGCTTATCACTAGGGCTGTTCAGTACTTCAAGGTACCGGTATACCAAAAATCTTGATATTTATAGGTATATATCAGATTGGTACATCAAAATTTCTGATATACCGATACTTCAATGTGACAAATTCATTGATTTATTTTCTTTCTGATGTTCAAACAAGGCTAATTAAATCAAGCATTTAAATCCAAGTAGCTTTGAATAGTATTATCACATTGGATGATCACCTTATTGTAGATAGTGTTTTCACTTTTCATAACTGACATATTGCTTGCTGTCCACATTAAATTTTTTTCTCTTTAATTACAAGGTTTAGCCTAATTTCAGAGTAATTTATCTGGTATACCAATACTGGAAATTTCTCATACTGAACATCCCTCTTTATCACAGCCAATAAAAACTTCATAGTAAACTTTTAGTTATCAAATTAGTCTTAGGCCCCTGCCAGCCAACTGTGCCTCACCCCTCGATCCTAGAGTTAAAAAATGTTGTTGAAAACCGTCGTAACACAGTATAGCGAATAAATAGTAGGCAGCACAGAGTAATGACGGCACAGAGTAATGACGGCACAGATTAATGGCGACACAGAGTAATGGAGGCACAGAGTTGGTGGCACAGAGTAATGGTGGCACAGATTAATGGCGACACAGAGTAATGGAGGCACAGAGTTGGTGGCACAGAGTAATGGTGGCACAGATTAATGGCGACACAGTGTAATGGAGGCACAGAGTTGGTGGCACAGAGTAATGGTGGCACAGAGTAATGGCGGCACAGAGTAATGGAGGCACAGAGTTGGTGGCACAGAGTAATGGCAGCTCAGAGTAATGGCAGCACAGAGTAATGGCGGCACAGATTAATGGCGACACAGAGTAATGGTGGCACAGAGTCATGGCGACACAGAGTAATGGAGGCACAGAGTTGGTGGCACAGAGTAATGGCAGCACAGAGTAATGAAAGCACAGCCAGTTCAGCATTTGTGTTGGCCAGTGAACATGTGCAAAGTGCAATGCAACATGCGTGGGGACACAAACTTCAAAGGTTCCAATTCGAGTAGCCCAGTTTATTTTCTATTCTGTGGCGGTACTTTGTAGTCTGGGTATCAGTGCCACTGTGCCACAAATTAATTCAGACACACAGACACTGAGACAGAGTAATGACAAATTTTAAAATCATTGTATTTCATACAAAAATTGACAAAATATGTTTCTCAAATTGACACCAAGGGCAATATAATACTTACTGGACAGCACTTCCCACGTTCTTGGTCTAATACATTACTTCTAACGCAATTGTTATCAGTTTATTATAGTATGGTATAAACCATATTTTATTTAAACATGGCGGTAAAGAAAAATCGGAAATTCTCATAGAATTTTCATATAAAAGTGGAAGCATTTTATCTCCATGGCAACCGTTTGGCAGCCATTGCAGAAAATTTCAGTTTAGCGATGAAAAAGTAAATATTATTTTGATATTTCTTTTCGTTTTTTCTCAAAACAAACGACACAAAAATGGTACGTATATTTACCTAATGTTATTTATTTGTAAATTTAGTGATAATAACCCTTGTTGGCGCGTCTGAAACAATGCTTTCAGAGCAACTTGACATTTGACAACATTGTTACCAATCTAAGTCTGAGTATCAGACTGTACAGACTTTAAGTTCTATTAGCTGTTGTTTTTTTACTTTATCCTGTTTATTTATAGCACTTATAGTCCTTTTCTATCTTATGATATAAAGTATTTTGATATTTTCCTGGTTCAATTTAGAATAAAGGAACAACCATTAAAGATGCTTTATCGAAATGGGTAAGCTTATAATTTATTATAAAGATTGTATTAATGTACAATAATTTTCTTTAGAAGTACTGTTTAATTTTTTGTGAAGAACAGAAACTCTCAGCTGTAACTGTCAGACTGCATTTCGCACATGCTATGTTAGATAGCTGTCTCTGACATTCATTTAGGGTCTATGTCCATATTTATGTTACCACAGTCCACAGATGATGTTGAATTGCTGTGTATTAATTAAGAAACATAAAACATTTTTCTGTGTTGGTATACAGCTATATCAACACAAGTGAAAATTGGAAAAACAAGAAATTGTGTGGAAACACGACATCCGTGATTAAAATTACTTCAACGGATGAGCCACAGGAAATTTTCCATGTTTACATTGAGTTATGTAAACATGGCTCTTAACCAATCGGCATTTAGAATTCACAAATGCTATATTATAATAAGCGTTTGGGTGCATCTGTTATGGGTGGATGGGTTTTTGTGTCAACTCCTGGATGTTATTTTAATTTTTTTCTTGTGGCAATTCAACAACTTATTTTTTTTGAAAGTATGAAACAATGAATGCAACTCCGACATAATAAGTGCTACTTCCCATCAGTTGCCCTTTTTGAATACTTATGTTCAGAGAACAACTGATGGGAAGTTGGAAACTGTTGTTTATCATAAACCAACTCATACTGATAAATATCTGTCATTTAACTCGCATCACCCGAGAGGCCATGAACGGTCTGTTGTTACAACCTTGTTTCAGAGAGCGGAGAATTTAACATCGAACAACGATGCTAGGGAAAACGAGTGTCAATATGTAACCAATATTCTGAAAGAAAACAATTATCCTAAGAGCTTTCTCTACGATTGTTTAAGGCATCCAACCTTGACTCATTGCAACTCTCCAGAGGGTGATTCCGCTGTGGAAGGTTTTGCAATAGTCCCGTACATTCAAGGAATTGCGGAACCAATCAGGAGAGTTCTTAATAATTGTGGTATCAAGGTTGCCCTGAAACCCTTTCAGACATTGGGACATATTTTTGCGAAACCCAAGGATCGCGTTCCGACTGATCAGAAAACACATGCTGTATACTCTATACCATGCGGTGATTGCAAGAAAGTATATCTGGGTCAAACAAAACGCCAGTTTTGCACACATCTGAAAGAACATCAAAGGGCTGCTTCTAATTTTAACAGCTCAAAATCAGCTTTGGCTGAACACGTGTGTGAAACAAGCCATAACATTGCGTGGGAAGATTCTAAAATCATTACCACTAACAATCGTTATGGTCAAAGGCTTTGTTTGGAAGCCTGGCATATCAATGCGAGCCCTTGTGCCTTAAATAGGGATGACGGAAGTCACTTACCACAAGAGTATTTGCATCTTGTTGGTAGATGACGTCACCTTGACAGCATATAAGGTCGTGAGTTTCAACATCAGATATAGTCACAAATTTCAGTTCAATTAATGCAACTATTTTGGCATTGTTTTTTTTTTCAGTTATACATACATGGTATGACATGTAAGTGTTATCAACATTATCTCAGGTGGGTGGGTGGCTAGAGGAAAATAATAAAATAAAGTTGAGTCGATGTTATCTGTGCCAACATAAAGTGGACGTGGCCCCTTAACAAATCAAAATTATAGTATAGTACTGGTATAATTATATTTAACCATAAATATTGGTGTATCTCTAACTTAGAGTTTACATGGAATTAGTGCTGGGCAAACTCTGGGTCCGGCCAAGAAAACTCTCATTCCAGTAAAGAACTCCGGCTTCATCAGAAAATTTCGAAATTTAGCAGATTTTAAAAAAAGCAAAATTTAATGGATTTTTTATATTTCAAAGTGGAGTAATAACTTTTTCCTCAATGGATTTAGGTTTTTTCACTGTTGGGCATAGTAGTATGCAGCTCAAGTAAGTGTTGCTGGAGTTTTGTCGTCCAGGTGAACAAACTCTGGCTCTGGCAATTGGGTGAAAACTCTAGCTCCAACCCTCTGGCTCCTGTGCACAGCACTACATTAAATGCCCCATGCTATGAAATAGTCCAAACGTAATTTTACACACTTTACTATGCCGGGGGTATTTAGCGAGGGGGCTTTCCCACCCAAAAATTTGAAATTCCAACCCAAATCTTGAGAAAGTTCAATTCTGGGGGAATATTTCTCCCAGAAAAGGTTTGTTTTATTGTAGCATTTACTGTAGCACCTCTCAGGACTCACTGTAAAGAATTATTTGCCTGTAATTACTATAATTCTGATTGACATTAATACCAAAGGCTATGTGTACCTCAAACTAAAATAGGTCAGGGAGATTCCCCCAATTGAAAAATCCTTGGAAATTTGGGCAGGGGGAAGCTCCCAACCAAACCCCAAAACCTTAAATACCCCTGCCATGCACATGCACCATATATATAAATAGAAACATCCTAAAAATTAAAGTATTACACACTGCTGTTACCATGTACTTGGTTTGGCAAAACCTTTGGTAAAGTGTCAGACCACTCGCTTTTCACCTCTAAGGTTCCGAGTTCGATCCCCAGTAAGGTAGACTTGAACCCAGTCCTCATGTGAAAAGAGTATAGTCAATGCTCTGCCGAAAGTCGTGGGTTTTCTCCGGGTACTCCGGTTTCCTCCCACAGGGAATGTTGGCAGGGTGGGTTAGGTAATACGGGCCCACAGTAATTGGCTCATGCTGTTGTGGTGACCCTGCCCTCGTGATGAAGTTAATAAAAAAAAATAATTACACTGTCTAGCTAGAATGGTTCATAATCAACAGAAACTGGAACCTGAAGAAAATGTTCAACTATATATTTTCCAGATATGTTAAATTGCTGTAGTGGCATTCCTGGTGTGAAAGCAGTGTTTGATTATTGTCTTGCTTTGAACCTCTACAAACATTACATGACATTGTGTTCATACTCTTTATTGTTACTAATTAATAACAATCACTGTGTTTTTGGCAAGATAATAGCCTTGCACATCACTGTCCGACAATTTCTTTGTGTACATGAATGTATGTTAGAGTTTATGACAATTCAAGGCTTTCTTACAACAGAGACAAAACATCACAATTTTGCTATAGCCCTATTTCATTAAATTATCCATTTATCTGTGGTTATAATAGGAAGAAAAAAATGGAAAGAAAGCATCAGAATCACCTGCAATAATGCTGTATGCACAGTATCCTCCCATTGAGAAAATGGACGCCTCGTTATCAACTTTAGCTAATTGCGAGTATGTACTTCACCCAGGTTCATTTTTGAGTTGGTTTTCTTTGTTGTACCATGGATGAGCATGGAAAATCGATTGACAGTAACCTTGAATAAGTAATTGGATAAAACTCGTGATAGATCTTTATTCTTCTTGAAATTGATAAAAGTTCTTGAAGTTGATAGATTCCTGTTAGAAAACTAATAAAAAGTCAGTCAGAGATAGATACTTTGAAAATCATGATTTGTGTGACATTCATGATTTAAAGCATGTTCTGCTTCATTCAATGGGGGTATTTATATTGCATTTAAGTCTCTCCTCAGTACCGTACCTATTATAGATATATATGGCTTAGCTCTTCTCACAAATATCTTGAAACTCTGAATTGTACAACATGTACTCTATGTTAATTCAATTATGGTGTTCAGTGACTCATGTTTGTGGGCAAGTCATTTTTGAACTGCCTAGATTTGTACAAATAGTTCTCAATTTTATAGAAAATTATCTCTTTCAACAAACTGTATTGAGAAAATTGCTAATCTTAATGGATTAAGTATGTACTGTATACAATGTATTTAAACATTTATTTATATGACAGTATATATTGTGTTTCTTTGCTATTAAAATTTTGCTCTTAGACTGACTTTTACTTTGTATATAATTATAGAGAACTTAAAAATCTTATCTTTGGGAAGAAACAATATCAAAAACCTAAATGGCTTGGTGAGAAACTAAGAACTTAATAAAATGTATTTCTTTTAAAGAATCTTGAAGCCCATGGTTTTTCATTTAATTTGTGATTATAGAAAAAAGACAATACCAGCCGACAATTTCAAAAAAATAAAGAATTGTAAAACATAATCCAAAGATTAGCATCTTGAAACTCAGGATATTCTCGATTTCACAGTGCTAATCTTCATATCATGTTTTATTATTTATTTTTTGTATAATAATTATTATATATCCATGTTCACATGCAATTAGCCATTTCCCAATAGAGAACTGCAGAGAATTTGTGCAGTAGTAGGAAAGATTCATCGTTATCTATTAAAAAGAAAAGCCTCTGTCAGAGGTGATTTGCACTGTGTGTTCCATGTCCCAGGACTGGTGCTAAATCACACCACCCCTTGAAACAATCAATGCAAAATGATGAAACTTTGAAATTCTGTTTGTATTATTCGGTAGTGTAAGATTCTCCAGTTTTGTGTGCTCTCAATTGCACTGCCGACACCTTAGTTCAAGATATTAACCTTATTCCAATAAAACTGTAGGAAATAACACTGAAAAATTGGAACTCAGCATTACAGCATGTCTATTTTTCTCACTGCACATGACGAGTTTCAACTACTGTAAATGTTTCTGTGTGTGTTATCATCCACCAAATACTGTAATATTCTGCTAAATTAATAGTTAAGAACCAGTTCAGCCTCCAGGTCATGCATGGTTTGATGTACAGCTGTTATAAGGGGGTTGCTCATAAAAGAGTTCTATTTTTCAGGAAGCAGTGGCTGATACGTTAGAAGAACTATGGATATCCTACAATAATATTGAAAAGCTCAAAGGGATTGGTGTTCTTAAAAAATTAAAGGTATGTACAATTACATATTAAACAATTATTGAATGAGGCCGAGCAGGATATGAGGAATTATTAAGGCAGAGGTTTGTGTTATCTGCCGAAGGTTGAGGCAGATGACACAAACCGAATAATACCGAATAGTAATTGAACAAATATTTGTAGCACACAATAACTACGTGTAAATGTTTTTATAGGTTCTTTATATGTCTAACAACCAACTCAAGTCGTTTGACGAATTTCAGAAATTGGTAATTACTTTTTTAAAAAGAACGTTAGAGTGCAAGCAACAAGTTGTCAACAAAGCATTTAACCACTCACGTGACTAAATCTCGTTTCTTTGAATATGTAGATCGTCTGACGCATGTGTAACAAGCGTTTCTTTAAATTATAAAAATAGGTACAATAGTGATCTAACTAAGTATTCAGCACCTGAGGAGCTTCTAACAAAAGCGAAAACGTATGGGCAGAATGAGTGTTATTTAATGATATCCTTTATTCCATCTTCATCGTTTCCACAACAAACTTTATATATATATATATATATATATATATATATATATATATATATATATATATATATATATATATATATATATATATATATATATATATATATATATATATATATATGTGTGTGTGTGTGTGTGTGTGTGTGTGTGTGTGTGTGTGTGTGGGCCAATCTTTGGCCTTCAGTATTTCAACTCCTAACTTAGAAAAACTAGTTTGGCTTCACCTATTAGCGACTGTTAGGAGTCCAGTTTGTCTTGTAGTTCAATGATTACATGACCTTGTTTTGGCACATTGTAAACAAATATAGTGTGCAGGCCAAGTGACAATAATAAATATGCAATATAGTTGTTGTTTTTGTTCTTATGAAAACTTGCATTACAGTATGTTTCAGTATATGCGTAAATATAACTATATTTTTCATTTTATTATTTATTTGTTGTTCCAGTCATAGTCTTTATAGTGTTCATGGTTGAATTCATTGTCATTGATAATGGCCTCGGTAGAGGAGACCGAAACGTAAATTAGACCAAAGTATTTAAACTTTTTGTTAATCTATCAGAGCAAATAAATAATAATATGTTTCAAGCTGGATTCAAACCCTATATTTTATTGTTCACGCTTAAACAGGCTGATTTGCCGCAACTGCAAGAATTGCTCCTCGTTGGTAAGTGAAAATAATGCATAGTGATAGCTAATGGTGGTTTTCTTGAACACTCTTGTACCGTGAGCATGAGTTAGTATCACACTCACATAATTCCATGTATGTTTAAACCAGGCAATCCACTGGAAGAGAAACAAACGGCTGAAGGAACGTGGCGGTCAGAAGTTACAAGACGATTGCCGAACCTTAGGAAACTAGACGGTACGCTGTGAACAGTTTGGGTGCTTGTGTTGTCTCGTAGGAGAAAAACCAGCCACGAAGCTATAGGAAGAACGGCAATCTGTAATATGATCGAAAATTAGATTATACGCTGGAGATTTCTAGTTGATGAGGACGAAGCCCGAATCAACTATTCCCGGATAGAAAGTGAGAAGCGTGGATGTGATAGGATGTGATAAACATTTTATTTAGTAGAATCAGAGATAAAAATTAATCCATTTTGTTCAAAAAATACCACAAAATTCAATTGTCTTTGAATTGAGAAAACGCACCGATAAATTATTGTTTTGGTACTCGCTATCTATCGAGAAACAGATCAATACAACACGGCTGCGAGTATTATAAACAACTTGTGAAATAAATTCATAAAGATTAGTTGTATATAAATCAGTTACAAACAGTCGTGGTTTTTCTGGTAGAACCACAAGTGTTTGTAATTGATTTACATTTATTTTTATAGGATATACAGTGGCATGCATGCATGCATGTGATTTAATCTGGGAAGTTTGATTTCGTGTAAACCACCTGTTTATGTGTTTCACAATAGACTTTCCAAACCGCCTCTTCCCACAGCCCGCACTTTTATCAACGCAACCACCTACTCATAAGCCTTAAGTACATAACAATGTTTGTTTGGTGAAGGTATAACTATTGTAAAAGAAGACGCTGGCGACGAAGAAGAGGAGGAAGGTTGAACTCAGTATCCTTGCTGTGAATATATTAATATATTTGTTTGTATATGTAAATATGTATAGTCGTATGTGTTTGCCCAATAAGGAATGTGACGTTTCAAGGGATTTATTATTTATATTGTGGTTTACAGTGTTTTTGATTGCATTATATAAATATATGAAACATGTCTCTAAAGTTTACAGCCTTCGCCTGAGATATACAATCGTTCTGCAAACCAACGCCGTATATCGCGTGATGAGGGATACATTCAGCGATGTTTATAACTGTTAAACTACCGCACGATCTCATGATTTCACATTTTAATGGATTATAAATGTGACATGGGTTATACAATCAGTTCACGTACTATGTGATTAGGTGCAAGTTATACCTCTGGTATTATGTCGAAAATTTGATGGATGCACTTAACATGTAGTAAAAATAAAAACTGATTACAACAGACAAGAGAAGAAAAGATTGAACCTCTTTATTAAAGTGGTTCCAGTATGAAACAATGCCTTATGCGCGTGCAACGTTGATTTTGGTCAATTCTGACCGCACGCTATATACAGTATGCACACAAAAATTCCACGTATAATAATGACAATGATAGTGATGATGAACTTATTAAATTAGCTCATCTCTCATAGAAGGCTGTTTATGTCTATTGCATATGTCACTGGCTCTTGCAATTTTCCCTTCAATTTCAACTTCGACAAGCGGGCCATGCTGTTAGAAATGTTCAGATGAGAAATCATACAATCGGAACAATAATTTTATTCGTCCGCAACCGTCTGCATGGTTTGCGGTTGTACTGCATAACGTGCTGTGTACAAGATAGTGATTTTTCACCTGCCGCAGAAAAGCATAGATCGAAAGCAATGATACCAGGGCTATTAAATTCGAAGGACATAAAAAGTGACTTTAACTCGAAAATGCTGAACTTTTTTAGTATGCATGGTTTTACCTGTTTCTGGACATGTTAAGAAAAAATCCGTATAGCGCAAGAAATCGCTGAGAAAATTGTCCAAACCCCAACCTAAAATATTTATGAAACGAAATTTTCTCCCATGATTTGTCGATCGCATTCTGAAGATCAGTTTAAATCGCCCGATTGACTTTTTTGAGATAATTTTTGCAACTGTCTTTATTCGGCGAGAACCACCGGCGTCATTCTAAATATCAATGACTTTTCAATAAGCTTCATTTATTTAAGAAGTAGTGTAAATATTATACACAAATCGCCAGGCCTGGATGTTATTCGTGGCATACGCACATGCAAGTGTAGGTTTAGCATATTTTACATTCACGTATATGTTACGAAATAAGCAATTCAGAGCAAAAGTTACTTCACCCTGATTGCACATGCCTGGGACGTTGTATCTTGTCATGCAATTGGAACAAAAATACAAAAAAAACTGGTGCAATAGGATTCTTTGACAAATGAATTTCCTTACAAAAATATCATATATTTCATTTCCCTGTGTTTTGACTGCCTATAACGATTTATGATTAAAACATTTTTTCCACATACAATAACATGCGTGTCAAATCTAAACTTGTCATTGTCACAATCTAAAGTTGACATTTCTAGCGATTTAAGCTCGCTGTTCACCCTGCATCTGACTAACGATGAAATAAATAAATTTAATTCTACACGAACCCATGCGATTTACAATGCAAATCTATTCAAAAACTATTACCGCCTGTAACTAGTTGTAAATTTAGAGGAAAATACGTGTAGGAGTGTTTTCTATTTGAGGTTTAATTTGGTGCATGGCAACGGAAAACAAAGCACAATTTGAAACTTTAACCTTTCGTTCAAGTTCAATGTACCGCGTAAGATAAAATGAAACAATCGTGGCTGTTATTGCAAGCCGGCACACATTGCAACAACCTCTAGTATCCATGCAGGTTTTTTACAAGGAATTTTTGCGTTCGCTCTTGTAACCACTGTATCCCTGTATAACATAGAAGTTCAGCCGCTAATTTAAAAGCTGTATGTGGGTGGTACCTGGGCGTTAATGCACCCGATAATTGGGTTTATTTTTGGTCATCTGCGCTGTGTCCAATGGTCATAGGTCTTACTTTATATATTATGCATGTTTGTCGGTAATGTTAAGGTGTCTCTCTACATGCAGTTCTTATTTCATACAAATTATGAATATTAGATCAAATTCTTTGAAGAGATGGTACTTGATGGTGTTGATGGTACAACGTGTACTGCAGCTACACTCATAGACATGAAATCACAAAAAAAACACAGCCACGAAAATGACGTCACAAGTATTACTATAGCAACAATGACGATTGAAATGTACTCGATTTGCTTGCTTTTATCATATTCAAAAATTCTGTGGAGCCATTGTTTTTGAAATGCGTTATAGTCACGGCAATAGATGCTTTCCGAAAATATTTGACCAATTTATTTGCTCAAGTTTAGCAGTTCCTTTGATCAATGATTCCTCAAATCTTGAAACGTTCGTTAAAATGTTCACAACTTCCTGTTTACTGACTATATTGACCAAACAGAATGCTCACGAATAAGATGCAGCGTTCTGATTGATCAATTAACAGGAAGTTGTGAATCATTTTAACGAACTTTTTTAAAATTTTAAGGAATTGATCAAAGGACATTCAAAATTTGAGCAATTGAATTGGTCAAATATTTTCGGAACGTTTGTATTGCCGCAACTGTAAATATGCTTCATCGGAATTAAATATTCTTGGTTCTACGGAATTTTTTTAAAGGGGCAGTGTCAGTCTACTTTTTACCAAGAATGTTCTGTATTTGAAAAACTGAAGTGAAAGGCAATATTGTATCAAAATTTCACAAAACTTGACAAGGTGTTTGCCAACAACTTTTCAAGATGTCAAATACAATCCAACTCAATCGTCGATCAATTTTGACCATCCGTTCTCCTGTTCAAACTTTTTGCATTTGTTATCGATTTATTTCGTGTTTACAGTCATTATTTTTGAGTTTTATGCAAAATTTTGCAGGTTCAAGAATTACTCAAAATGGCCCGACACTGCCTGCGAGAAAATGTTTTGCACTACATAACATGCGCACATACATGTATGATAATTTGTGTAGAGCTTATCACAAAATAAAGTTAATTGTGAAACTCATTTTAATTCATGATATAACACAAAAGAAATGAGCTTGAAGCAGTATGTACATGCCGATACAAAATTCTGTTGATTTTCACAAAATTTAACTTTGATTTTCTCGCTTTATGTAAGATGTTTTTTCAAAATTTCTTCGTCAATAGTTCTTTAAAACTGGAGAGTTTCACAAGCCATTTGCAACATTAACGATCGTACTGTATCAGTATGTATTATAATTTGTGAAAACGCCGCGTAAATTGCGCTGACGTGGTGTTTCCACAAAATTATGCTAACATTTATTTACACCATGCAATAACATTTGGTCGAAATGCTAAACGCATAATTATATACTTGTTATGTAATCACGCACCTGTGCGATACTTGCTTTGCTGCATTGCGGTTTGGACGCCTGCTCGTTTCTATAACATCAACCGCAATGTTGACGGGCAAATGTCGCGCTTGCATTTCATATCCCGGTGTTAAGACAATATGGAGTGCAATTCCACGCGCTTGGCGTGCAAACAGCAAAATTTTGTTCACTAATAGTATGTTAATAGCATCTTGTTGGCCTTTAGTGTTCGTTGATTCGTCTTGAAAAATCTCGACGTCATATTGGAGCCATCAAATGACTACAATTATGCAAGGTAAGTTCAGCAATTTAAATTCTACTATGCAAGAGCATTTTTTATAAGGCTAGCTCCTCTTTGATGCAATTGTATTTGTAGGCAGTAGATAGTAACCAACTTACTTGGGCAAGGCTTTTATCATATGGTAACATGGTGTACTACTGTAATTCAATATCAAATCAGATTTGCGTATATAACGAAATACCTGCGTAGTTACAAACATTTTGACTTTGTCGATTTGTTTCTCATCAAATAAATTTATACTCTTTAATTGTTACTATACCGTCAGCTATATTTTCCGTATATAGTAAAAAAAGGATTAAAACATCGAAAATTTAGTTACAAATATTTTGACTTTGTCGATTTGTTTCTCATCAAATATGTTTATACTCTTTAATTGTTACCAAACTCAGCTATATTACCCGTATATACTAAAAAATGATTAAATCATCGAAAACATTCATCGAAAAGTTGCGATACAGTTGTCAAATTTATCCTCTTTGGCTAATCGTTATGTGCTCTAAATTTTCGGAGGATGTTCAAGTTTCAAAACTAATGAAAAGGGCTGTAAGCAAAAACAAATCAATGACAAATACTTACAAAAAGTTTGTACAGTACGACTGCTGATAAATAACCGAGGATTAGGATGGATTGCGTAGCATTTTGGGCTTTTTGTTCAAAAGTCAACCCTATATAGGTTAACGTTTTCAGCGTGTGCTAATTAACTCGAAAATATTTGTTGACAAATCTTGTTTGGGCCAATTGTAGTTTTGATTTCTGAAGCTTTGAAATAAACAGGCATGCAGAAATACAGAACTAAAACACTGGGTTATACTAAGACCCAAGGTAAGCGCTAAGTAACCCAAATTTGAACAACCGACCCCTGCAATTAAACAATTATTGGCAAACAGCTTGTAACACGTTTAGGTCAAATTCTGCCAGAGAAACGTCTAACATTGCAAGTTAGCAAGTTAGATGAATATAGCAACCTTGGAAGATGAACGTTGGAATGCTTTATGTACTTTTTCATGAAGAACGTTTCTTCCCATGGGGGCAGTGTCAGCCGATTTTTTACCAAAAATATCATATGCTTAAAAACTGGATATAAACTTCGCAAACTAACCGACGCATTGTCAATTCATTCCGCCTGAATACAACTCCAACAACAGTGGATGGAATTTCTTTCAACAGAACACGATTTTGCTGCATACCTGCAGTAGATCGATGTTCGATGCAAAATACCTTTGCTCTAGGAATTAAGCTGCTTATATAAATTTCTGAAACTAAACGTTGTATATTTAATTTTATAGTGGGTGTCGTTTAGTTTAAACGGTGCATGTAAGTCGAAACTGTAAAAAAAGTTTGTGCTTTTCATGAACAAATCAACTAAGTTTTTTAGTCTGAGGAGAACAATTATATATAAAACTCAATATACGTATTCCCTAAAGCTTGCACGTTTGGTTTGACCAGTGGTTTGGCGTGCAAGATGTAAGTGTGTGTTTTTTTTTTATTCGACTTATCTGCTGCATGTTTTAGCCAAACTCCTTCAGCACAACCTGCCCCTGGTTTCAAACCATTAAACTCGACATTTTCATAAAATTTCCTTCACAAAATTTCAATTTCTATGAATTTTCTTAAAAATTATACATTATTAGGACCTTTTTGATGTCTTAGCTAAAAATGATTCGTTGTGCACCGCGCTTATCATAGACATACGCACAGTTATGTTATACACTTGCAGTAAACAAATGTTATTTTTCTTATAAGGATGTGAAATTGTTATCTTCTTCGGGTTGTTTTGCTGCCTCCAAGCTGCAGGTCAGTTAACTTCATTGCTAAAATCTAACACTCGTGCATGTAAAATATTTCGGATTCTTTAAGTATTTCAATTCAGTATTAATTTGGATAACTTAACAGCACTTGTACGACTGTGATCTTCATTGTGTTATTATGTCTTTTTTCTTTATTATTAACATTAATAACATTTTCTAAAGAATAGCTGAAATCTCGAACGTTTGAGTACAGCTATTTTTTGTTTTTCAAAAAGCGTAAACTGTGAAGTATGAGCGCGCAAGGGATGATGGATTATTGTTTAAGTTGAATAGATTTTCGTGGAAGTTTGCTACGTGCCCTCAATGTTGTTTCAAAGAAAGAATTACGGATTTAGAGGTGAAAATAAGCAATAACCCGTCATTTCTTGCGCGCTCATAGTTTACAGTTTGTGCTTTTGGAAGGACAACCTTTATTGAATTACCTGTACTAAAGATATACAGGGTGTATAAAAAACTGCAGCCAATTAATATCCTAAAATATTCACTCTGTTTTTTAAGTACAATAGATTTTAGATCCCTGGGAATTCAAATAGCGCCTGCTCGTATTGCGGCGTAAGAACTGCATGTTGAAATTAGTGTAGAGTACAGTACGTTCTTTACGTTGCTTCGCTTGTAACAAAGATAGGCTCCCAGATATTAAGATTGCAAAAAGTTTGCGTCTCTCGTACTTTTTTTAAATTGAAACTCAGGTTTATGGTTATTCGTGCAGGGATAGCAAACCAAAACAAAACAGTAGCCGAGTTAACATTAGAGACGGGAATCTCGTAGCACACGGCAAACGCGTGACGGGAGTAGTGATAGTGTGACGGGAATCTCGCGCGGACGAGAAACTTGTCTTAAATTCGCCGTCCAGACGGGTAAAAGACGAGTTTCTCATTACTAACACAATCCAAGACAGGAACTGGGTAAGAAACAAAATTGCGTATAAAGGAAAAGAAAGTCCATAAATTGATACTTGTCGGTCCCTAAACAGAGGCGTAACCAAAGTGTTAATTGGGGGAATTTATTCATATATTCGGGTTCTGCCCGGCGAATTTCTTTTGAAATCAAATCGATTTGAAAAGAAATTCGTCGAGCAGAACGCGAATATATGAATAAACAACTCCTTTGCCCTAATTTGTGCCTCTGTCTCTAAACTGACATTCACATAGGTTTTCACAGACAAGTTTGCCGTCTAAGACGAGTTTCCCACTCATATAAGTCACACATTCATTTACTATATCATATTTTACAAAGTTCAAAATGTTTGTATGCCAACTTTATACATATAGGTTCTCATTTTTTCCTCGCGTTTCTTTGAGCCCCACAGACATTTCCTACACGTTCCACAACTGCAACCACACGCTTATACAAAGTAGTTTTTTATGTTATCCAGATAACCGTCTTCGTATTGCGTTCAATGATAATTCTGCGACACAAGGACGTCTTGAAATCTTTCACGGCAGCGCTTGGGGAGCAGTATGTGATGACGGTTTTGACATGAACGAAGCGCAAACAGCATGCCTACAACTAGGCTATGACGTTGCTGATAGTTTTGTTAAGGCAGTACACTCCGGCCCTCTGACATATCTCCTTGATCAAGTTCGATGTTATCCTAATCATGCAAGATTACAGGATTGTGTTCACAATCCATGGGGAGTTCACAACTGTATCTCTAATGAGGGAATTGAAGTAATTTGTAGTGGCGGAAGTAAGTACCTTTTGTGATCATCCGTGATAGCTGTTAGCATTCAATGATCTCCTCTCATCAATTTTTTAGGCTGTCCGAGGTGACATCGTCAGGTTAATATCATATATAGCACCCGCATGTCTTGCTTACCTGCAGGTTTTTAACATACATAGAGAGTGCTAGCCAACATCCTTCAGTAGGATACTAGGTACTTTGCTTACCAAATTCTTATAGCTATAAGCAATTGCTTATTCACCAACTTCTCCAATTGTTTTACCATCAACTATGGTGACAAGAAAATTTTGATATAAGAAATTTACACAGCATGCATTTTATACTAGGATGTCACGTGCTCGATCATAGATCATTAATTCATTATTATCATTCCATATTTTGTTACCTTTTTTTTGTTATCATGAGGGTAATTTCTCTAATCATTTACAATACGTCTTACAAAAAAGCCAATTTTCTGCCTTTGTTTTGAAATTTTTTCACCAGCTGTTTTACACTGTAAACGTTTCTGTGGAGTTTAAAGTTTAAACACGATCTCAAAAGGCGTTAGTTTCGAAAAATGGCACCGAAACATAAAGTTGTTGTGACTAGGCTGTTTGATGCTATGTCGTCCTCATTTACTTGCTGGAATACGATGTTGTTTGACATTATGCACCAAAGACGAATGACATGACTCGCTCGATAGAGTAACCCTATCTGCCTGCTAGGGTAGCGCTAGCGTGCATGTAAACGCTTCCTCTGAAACATATTGTGGTAGGGTAACTCGCTTGCTACTATAGCCCTTACGCCCCTGTAAACAGGCCCTAAGAAGCGGCCGGAGTGTTTAAACTGATTAATAGAACTATTCAAGTGATTTTTTGTTGCGAAGGACTTTAGTTTTTCATTTATGTTTTGGTAGGTCGAGAAATAGTAGCCAACATCCACTTGAATGCTGCATTTTATTGGAATTGCGATGAATTCGCAACTGGAGTATCGTACTCCATTAAAAGTAGTCATTCTGCAGTTATTTACGGCGGAGCAACATTTGATCGGTCGCCAATTGACTCTGGTTTCAATCTCAGAGTAAGTAGATATTATAGTTTCATGTTGTCAGTGCCGAAACATTCATTTCCAAACGGTTCATAATTCTTGGCCATTTGGTTGTATAGTAGAAGTAGATTTATCCAAAGTTTGCACTGCCTAACTATGAAAGAGTGTTCAGTGTTTTTATACGACATTTTGGCGGTCTCAATTCGTCTTTGCGCATTGTATTATGAGCTTTCTTCTTGACTCTTTGAGATTCTAAATTTATGGACAGGTATTCCGATGCACGATTATTGATGCACTTATAACTCATTACTGCATCTCTTAGACAGAGTATATCAGGGACAGGAATCCAATAAGACAATCTGTGCAATCTCGGTGTCATGTGCTAATATTTGACTTTTCCAGTTATTGCCCGGCAGCAAAGTTTTGGATATGTTATAGTTTTTGGATATTAACCAATAACAAACACGCATTTGATCACAAGATGCCATTCACAACCCGGTGAAAACCCTCTTAAACTGAAGGATTTACATAAAGATTGATTTAAGCAATTTATTTAAACTGCTTACTCTTGGGTGAGCAAATTTTTAACAGCAGGCTATTGCCCAATTAAATCGGGAGGGGGGGGGGTTGAGGTTATGTAAAGGCAACCCTTTCTCCTCAGCTATTTTAAGCCGTTGAGTAGAGGCTCGACCAAGGCTTGAACTCTATCACCAACCTTGAAAACTACCACACCACACGCGCATAATTGATTCCAATACATTGATTCAATCTACACAATTTACCACAATCTTGAGAATTACCACCCGCATAACTCGTGGACAAAAACTATGTTATTAAGGCGCTATTACACCATGCAACTTGTGCCACGTGTTGCATGCGAAATTGCAAGATGTAACGTGCCTCGCAATCATAAAGTCACCCAATATTTTTGTTGCGAGAAGCGTTGCACGAAGTAGAATCAGGTTCTACTTTTCGCAACGGTTGCCGCAACCCATTTTCTAGCCGTTGCACTGTGTAACATCCCTCTTGCAACTCGTCTCGCAATATTTCTGCTGAGCAGGCAATAGAAACTCGCCATTTAAAAATATATCCCAGCCTCTACTGTGATTGCGGGACAAGTCGCAAGAAACTTTACACCGTGCAACATCCCTGATCATGAAACTCCAATTTTTAAAATAAATCGCGTCTTCAAGGACACGCGTAAAAACGCACAAGTTGTTACAAACTTGCAAAAAAGTTGTCAGAAGTTTGTTTAGAAGTTGTCAACAAGTTGTGTTCACACTGCTTGTTCCACGTTTACACACTTGTTTATATTACAACTGCAGAACTCGAATTAAACTAAATTTTCCTCTCTTGTTTAGGGCCAATCTGCTTGGGTAAACCTAGGTGATTTTTCGGATCAACCATGCCTGGTTGATCCATACAACTGTTCCATACACGTGTCTATGTGGTTAAGAATGAAAAGGACATCCCATCACAAGACTTACATTCTTGGTAATAGCTATGCAAAAAACCCATCCTTTTATGGATTTCATGTTCGTATGGAAGGTAAGAGATAAATTTTACAGTACTGTTTCAGGTGTTACTCTGTGTCTATATGTACACTGGACAAGATGATAAATATACGCATTGAAACGGTAGGATTTGCAATAGGATAGGAACGAACAACATTTGGCATTTTCCACTTAAACGTATATATCGTATCGTAAGGTATCAAAAAAATTTTGAATTTAAAAATTGAGACTGTGGCAAAGAATTTAAACGTTGGGCACTAGCGCTTGACTTCAAAGGATGGCCTGGGACACACTGGTATAGCACAGTGTTGAGAATGAACATTCGGACCATTCAGATGACTCAGCTATATGCTCTTATCAACAACTGCAGACAAATCTTCATGCGGATCAAACGAGCCTTTTTTTCTTGCCTCCCTCGTTTGCATGAATTTTTGTGCACAGGATCCTTTTTAAGTGAGTTGATCAAACGTATGTTATTCATTGAAACGTTAGAAAGAAACTTTGCAGTATTGTGATGAGTGGCGAAAATTCACATCAGTCAGTGAGTCAGTCATAGTGTAAACTTCCCGGGGGGAGCGATGATACACGCATATTTTGTCGTTTACTTCAAAATGTATTTATTTTTCAAAATCTTGAAACAGTACGAATTAATACTACGACTCCCACGGACTTATATGTGGTTGTTGTCCAAGCCTGTAAGATTGAAAAAAAGAAATAAATTTTTCTAAGCAATATTTTCCGTGCATTGTTCGACGGTGTAACAAAACGCAAGACATTTGTACCATGTTCACGTATTCGCTGCAAGTCGCTGTAGCGTCTTCAATATTGAATATTTTTCGCTCAAAAGCGGTAAATATGTTGGGAAAACGATAGCGATTTATTCAGTGGTATTTTGAGGAAGATACAATGAAGAATGGCATGGATTTTCGCAGCGAAAGTCAAAATAATTTGTAGTAATTAAATTTCGACGTAAACAAAGTTAACTTGCCTAACAAAATGTATTTTTTCAACTAACAACAAAATCAAAATAAATGCTCACACCAGCCGTGTCGGAGGCTAGCAAATGTTTGAAACTTGAAAGCATTGAATATATTCTATATTATAGCTGTTGACATCCATGTCGACATTTGACCTTCAGGGGCCAGTTGCTCAAAGCTGGGTTAGCGTTAACTCTGGGTTAAAGTTTAACCTACTGTTTTAGGTGTATTTCTACATATCCATTTCTTTCAAAACTTCAGATACCATAACTACTATTGATCCAGACAAGATTTGTGTAAAAATATTTCCAAACTTACAAACAAGCTGCCCTGAAATCACATTCAAACTTTATGCTAACCCAGGGTTAAGCTAAACGACTTTTGAACAACTGGCCCCTGAAGTCTATTATAAACTACTTTTATAATACAAGCAATATGCTTTTGATTTGCTCTTTTGGCAGCGAGCATCAGACGCTTTGTTTAGCTGCTTAGCTATATCAGCATGACAGCATCAACTATATATTATGGCCCTATAAACCTAAACGGGCTACGGTTCACTAGTCCGAAGGTTCACTAGTCCGAAAGTGTACTAGTCTAAAATACGCGTGGGTTTTGAATTGAATTTACGTTTTGAACTTGGCTGCTCTCTTACACAAGCCAATAACTAAATTACATTGGCACAACTTTCGCAATGTGCGATGCAGCTTAGCCTCAAATTCAGGTAACTCCTGATGCTCAAGGTGACCTTGGGAATATATCAAAGGTCAATGAGAATTTTATAGCAACATATGACAATCGTTTACAAAAATAAACTAACCCTATTCCATCACCAGATTGCCATAATATCTATGCAAATAATAGATCGCGATGTATAACTAGACATAGTTCATTTAATGAGCAAAAATAAAACAGGAAGGCGTAAAACAAAAAGGTTCATGAAGCAGTATAGGTGGTTTGCAATCGACGCCATCTTGGTTGACTTTTGAAACACATGGCAACCACAAAGTATCTATTCATTATTTCTGATCCTATCGAGCCATACATCTTTAAAGTATCATTCATAATACGCTAAAACTAACGATGAAATAGTAAATTGACACAAGTACTTCGCTGCAAACAGCTGAAGTAATTTTCAGAGTCAACCAAGATGGCGCCCAATGACACGAAATGACGTCATGTGCAAACCAAGAATATTCCTAAATCATCGTCTTGGCACACAATTTGGTCTCTACTATATTCCGTAAATATGTCAGTCAGAAACCAACAAATGTAAACATGTGGTGGCAATTTATAAAGCCGTGTCGTGCTATTAAGAAGACACAAAACTTTTGAGTCAAAAGTTTAAGAAGAAAGGAAGTCAGAAAATTACAATTGTGCGTACTGGTAGAACAATATATACACTGTAAGAGATCTTAACTCCAAAAAATAACATGGATATTTCTAAGTTTGCTAAACACATGACCGAAGATGAATTTCACATGATTTCTCATATCAATAAAGACAGTGGTGCGACTGGTGCTTTCGAAAATTAAAGTCAATGTGGCAACACAGTATACGAACTTCTTGTATAACCACACATGTCCTCAGTTATCCCGCCTAAAGAACATTCCTGACTTAACCAAGCACACCTATACTGCATGTAAATACGTTAGTTATGGTGTCAGTTTTATAGCTATATACTCGAAGAAAGACATCAGTATACCTAAATTAAGCCTTGTCATACCTGTATGACATAGGGAAATCTATTATTCAAATACTGACTTGTATATAGTTCTGCTATCATGAGGTGCTAAACTACTCGGCTTTTTATGGCAGAATAGTTCACACCATTTGAAGAAGTGAATTGCAAAGCTAGAAACAACGTTTCCTTAATTTTTCAAGTGAAAAATCTAATATTAGTGTCAAATGTCTTTTCAGAAACTTTGCACTATCCTTGGCTCCCTAGTTGCATGTACTGGCTGAACCGTCACTTCTGCATTGTCAATCATAGTTGTCCTAGGATCAGTCTATTTCTTTATTTTGCCATCATCTTCGGAATTTTCACTGTTGTTATGACAGTTTGCATGACATATCATCTTCATCTGTTCCTCCGCTTTCTACAATATTAGCAGTTCATTCTCTCAGCTCATACATGCAACGTGTAAACGAAGATCGAGTAGGTGCGGAGTGTCCTTATTTTGAGTGCGATCCACACAACGTATTTCGGCTGTACTTTTTATAGTTATTTCAAAGACAATTTTAGCAACCAGTTTGTGCCAATCTAACGCGTTCAAGGATATGGTTGACTTCAGCCAAATGGTTTCATAACGGGACAACGTTTACGTTTTGTTTCAAAATAAATTTCATTGATTCCCAGAGTCGTCTCATGTATCTCATGAAACAGTATTTAAACGTCAAGTAACCCATGAAGGCTCCGAGCAACTCATTAATGCTCTGAGCAACTCTTTAAACGCTGTAAAAGTTGGGAATATTTTTATGCCTTGAATTAATTTTTACCGCCTCAATGACATGAATATTTAATTATTCCTCCTCAGTACACGAATATCAATTATCCTCCTCGATTCGCTTCGTTCCAACTCACACAATGGGCCTGATCGGTACCTCAAATACTGCTCCCACTTTAGAACAGATTGAATTTCAAGGTTCTATTTTTATATGCCCTGTGGAATTCTTTCTTCAGAAGTGACTATACTCTTACCGAGTCTCTTTAAAACGTTTTAAAACTGCATGGTAGTAGGTTTATACATTTCTGTTAACTGTTGAAATTGGTGAGGGTTTCTTTCCTTAATTAATGTGCTACTCTATTTTTACTTAGGCCATAGGCTGCGTGGCGAAATCCGAGGCTCGTTACGGGGATGTTATTTTTGGGATTATCACATACCCACTTACACCTGGTTTCATTTCTCAATGGGTTGGTCAGTTGGGGCTGGAAATTTTGGCACATATTTAAATGGCGGCAAGCAGAAACGTAAGAAATGTTTTAATCCCTCGAATGCGACTCAACATAATCATATATACACACTTGGAGCCGATGAAAGTTTGGCGGGCAACGCTAACAGAGACTTAGATGTTTCTTACGATGATCTCGTTATTTCGTACGCAACAATCCCGCAACATCATCAGGTTTCTCCTGCTGCTATAGCTAGAGGTATGATATCTTATAGCTACTTATGTAACTAGAGATCCTTATACTGCTTTATGTGTTTATGTGAGATGAAAGATTTTATCTATACGATTTATTGAAAAGTTCCAAAAAGGGACTTAGTTTGATTTCAGAAACATTGTGATTGGTGTTCAATGATTTTTCTGCTTACGCGTCTTGAAATTTCATGTTTACAGTTTAGGACTGAACGCCTGCTACAAGCCGAGTGAAACAATGAATCCTAAGATCGAATGCTTAAATCCTAGGATGGAATTATTGAATCCTAATAGTAAATCATTTCATCCTGACAGTAAAACATAGAGTCCTCAAAGTAATCCCAAGAGTGAATCATTAGGGCCATTTATACGAGCGAAAATAAGCCGCGGCTTAAGTAGGCCGCGGCTTAAATAAGTCAAGAACGTCTGTATAAACGTACAATTTCTTTGCGACTAAAATAAGCCGCGGCTAATTTTAGCCCAGGGTTCGGGCCTCGTCTTAAATTGGCCGCGGCCAATTTTAGGCGGGAAAACCTCGTAAAAACGCTTCCATCACGACCTAGGCAAGTCCAAAGGCCTTTCGTGTAGCTTTTTTCTAACGCGAGCCATTTTCCTTTTGTTGTCATGGTAATGGTATTTAAAACTTCGGTGACCTCGTTATGGTCTATTTATACGAGTGTCTTTGGCTATTTTAATAAATTTAGTAAAACTGGCGTATAAAAGGCTGTGTTCTCGACTTATTTAAGCCGCGGCCTATTTAAGCCGCGGCTTATTTTCGCTCGTATAAATGGCCCTATTGGCTCCTAAGAGTTAATCATTGGATCATAAGACTTAACCATTGAATCCTAGGATGAAATCATTGGATCCTAAGAATGAATGTTTGAATGCTAGGATTGAGTCCTTGAATCCTAATATTGAATCATTGAATCCTAGAATTGAATGATTGAATCTTAAGATTAAACCATTGATAAATTCTTGCACTGAAACATTGAATCCTGACATTGAATCATTGAATCCTAAGATTAAATCATTGAATCCTAAGGTTGAACCATTGAATCCTAATCTAGCTTCATCCTGGAGATATTACAACACCGGAAAGCATTTACGACTCTGTTATCTTAATGCAAAATCTTTAAAGAATAAATCTGCCGATTTTGTTTGTTATGCTCCTTCAACTGGCGCTGATATTTTTGCCATCACTGAGACTTGGTTTACCGAAGATGACATGACACACAGAGCGGAAATTACGCTGCCTGGATATAAACTACTTGATCATCCGCGTGTTGGACGAACTGGTGGTGGAATTGCATTGCTATTTAGAGAGAATATCCAAGCAAAAAGAGTCGATAGCGGTGAACATAAATTGCTTGAGTTTTCTGAATGGATACTACAGTACTGCTCGACAAAGCTGCGATTAATTATTGTATATCGTACCCCTTATTCCACTACTCATCCTATTTGTGTAAATGTATTCCTGGAAGAATTTTCTGTCTACCTAGAATCAGTTGTCATGTCATCCGAACCCCTGCTAATCGTTGGAGACTTTAATCTGCGCGTCAACATCCCAAGTGATCCCAATGCTTCTAAATTTCTCGACCTTCTGTCGTCAATGGGTCTTGACCTACATGTTGATAAACCCACGCATGTTTCTGGCAACACCCTCAATCTGATAATTACTCGTTGTTCTGACTCCTTAGTTCCAATAAATCCTTTAATAGATTATCTATTATCAGATCATATGATAATCTTATGTGATATCATGCTGGGGAAACCACCACCTATTACGAAGAAAGTGACATATAGAAAGATCAAGGCAATTGATAAGAAAAAGCTACAAAAAGAATTGATGTCTTTTCAGCTTTGTGTGAATACCCCAGATGCGCTTAATCAACTAGTAGAATGCTACAATCGAACACTATCTCAGGCCTTAGATCGACATGCACCTATATGTACGAAAAGTATTGAATCAAGACCACTAGATCCATGGTTTAATGAGAAGATTAAGGCAGCAAGACGTGAAAAAAGAAAAGCTGAGAGGAAATGGCGAAGAACTCGCTCCCTAGTTGACATGAGAAGCTACAAAATCAAGAAGAACATGACTAATCGACTTATGAATGAAGCTCGAACTCAGTTTTATGACAATTTCATCGAGGAGAATAATGCCAATCAAAAGAATCTCTTCACTGCTGTAAATAAATTGCTTAATCAGAGTAATGAGAGATCAGTTTTCCCTCAATTTATTGACAAACAGAAATTTGCAGATCAAATGGGAAGTTATTTTGTCTCAAAAATCCAAGACATACACACAAAGCTCGATATTAGTGCACACAGTTTGCCAAAAGATTCTGTTGACAATTCTTTTGTAACAATTACTCACTTAGATAATTTTACGGTTCTCACTGAAGAAGAAGTCGTACAACTTGTTAAAGGCTCCACGAAAAAGAGCTGTAATCTTGATCCTGTGCCAACGCCATTAGTAACGCCACAGTATTGATGTACTGTTTCCGATCATCACAAAAATCATCAACTTGTCGTTGGAGTCAGGAATGTTCCCTGATGCTTGAAAGAATGCTCTTGTCCATCCTTTACTTAAGAAGGTTGGTCTTGACCTTCTTTTCAAGAATTATAGACCAATAAGTAATCTACAATACGTTTCAAAATTAACAGAAAAGGCAGTGTTCAACCAGACCCATACGCACATGATGGTTAACTCGGTTTATCCTCCGTTACAATCATCTTATAGACAGTTTCATAGTACTGAATCAGCACTCTTGAAAGTTACAAATGATATTCTTTTTGAAGATGAATTCGCAAGAAGTTACTTTGTTGGTAACACTTGATCTAATTGCTGCCTTTGACACTGTCAATCACGGCATCTTAATTGATCGTCTCAATAAGGATGTTGGAATCCAAGGAAATGCCCTTGACTGGTTTAAGTCTTATTTGACAAACAGAAGTCAACCAGTATTTCTCAATGGAACAATCTCAAAGCAATTTAACTTAGATTCTGGTGTACCACAGGGATCATGTTTAGGACCCCTCCTTTTTATCATATATGCGTCAAAGCTGTTCAAAGTAATTGACGACCAACTTCCTGATGCACATGGCTATGCCGATGATACCCAACTTTATCTAAGTTTTAAGCCCACTTCTGGTTCATCACAACAAGATGCTCTGCTAGCTATGGAAAATTGCATAGAGAAGATTAGGAGGTGGATGATCCATGATAGATTGCTGATGAATGACGATAAGACTGAGTTTATGATTATTGGTACTCGTCAGCAACTGAGTAAATTACAACCTATGAATGTCTCAGTAAATAACTCCACAATCTATCCTAGACCCATTGTTAAAAATCTGGGCAGCTGGCTTGATTCACATTTAATGATGTCTACTCATATAACGTCGCAAGTGGGATCACGCTACATTTAATTACAGACAAGCAGTGATCAGTAAGAACCAGAAACTCGTTTCTACTTGCTGTTTGATATCACGCATTAAGCACACCTCCTTGCTCTACACTTTCTTCTCTTTGGTGCCCCACCCCATCATCTCGCTCACAAAAAAGGGGGTCGATCGGGCCTTATAGTACTCCTTATGAAGCCCAATCCTTTTCTTTCAGATTTCAAAGGCTACGCGGTTACTACTGTGACACTGAAAGTTAGCAATCTTCCATGGAATGCAGCGTACATTGACCCAACCAACCCAGCTTATGCGCAATTAGTAAACGAAATAGGCACTTTGGTAAGTGTAAGTTTTTGTTTCACTCAAATTTACTGCAGCGAATGTCAATAAACCATTCGCCTACTAGACAAACTTTTGAATTGGGAATATTTATCAGCACAGCTGGAAAAAAAAGTTTCAAAAAATTGCGAAGTCTGGTTGCAAAATATTATAAAATGTGGAAAATATAGGCCAGTGAAGTTTTCAAGCTATGTTGCAAGCTATTTACAGCTATGTTGCAATGTTGTAAGCCTTTTTCGCGTGTAATGCAAAAGTATACAACTTTCGTTTTTCGCCAGAGTTCGTATATCTGATACAAAGAGCACAAGCTGTAAAACGTCTATAAAACGGTCGCAGACTAGTTGTTTTGCGGGGACGGAAGCTAAGCATTCACAACCCCCCCCCCCCTCAAATGGCCGTCTTTTATGGGACTCGTTAATCATCGTTCATTGCGTACTTGGTTTTATTTGTAATGTAAACGTTTAACATCTCAGTCTATCTTCCTAGATCAATAAGAGCTACGAGGGTGACGATAATGGTTTTACATCATTGTCTGTGGCAAATGTTCAAGACAAGTGAGCATTTTAAGTACTTCTTTACATTGAGATTGCACTAAAGTGTCGTTCGCAGACTGTGGAACGCACTGGTACATAGGCGTACGGGCAAAAAATGCGGGGGGGGGGGCAATTGATTTTGTTGCCGACACTTTAAATTGTTTATTTCTTGCTGGAGGGGTCCGAGGGCATGCAGCTATTCATCAGGAAAAGACATCTATTGATCCTTTAAAGAAATATTTCCAACCTTGTAAACAAGTGTCTCGAAGATTTCCTTTCCATTCCACGTTAATGTATCCAGGATTAATCTAACTAGCTTTTTATTAACTGGCTCTTGGCTGTCGATTACGAGCGACCGCCATCTTTATCTCCGTTTTCCAAGGCAGGAAATCAGATGCTTAGAGCAGCATGCGCTTCTGATTCCCGACACTTGTGATTGAATTAAAGACTTTTTGTTGTCTGTTTACCAGTCATTTCGTCTATTTTCAGTTCGGGCGAACTGCAGCTGAGTTTGACGCTGAATTTTACCAAAATGCATTTTGCGAATGGATTCAGGCTCTACAGATTGGTCCGAGAGGGAAAATTTTTGAACAAGACGTCAGAAATAATAGGATGCGAATCTGTCCATCGTAAGTAATATTTTAAACGAAACAGAACAACATTTCCATACAGACAAGCTTTAATGGCGTTTTCAGTTTCTCGATACCTTGTTTCGTTTTAGAGATATGCAAGTTTTTTGAAACATGAAAATTGGGTGTCTCCGATCTAAACATTCCTCAACTAATTCTATTATGTGCGTTGTAATAAATGTCGATTAGTAGGAGAGCAATAATGATTTTTTGTTTTTCAAATATAAGACAGTCGCATCCGAATGATTTCCATGGCAACAGCATTGTTTGAACTTTGGTGTGCGCTCACCTTATTATAGCACTCGTGCAATGCAACAATGCATAGTTAGACAAAGTTCTGACAATTACATTCAAAGAGGTTGATCATTTTCTAGGTAGAATTTATTATTCGTGAGTAGATGACGTCAAGAGACATCTAATAATGAGCAAACTTTGAAGACCTAAATATCTCAAAAACGAAACAAGATATCGCGAAAGTGAAAACACTATTCAAGCTCATCTAGAAATGTTGTTCTGTTGCGTTTAAAATCGGGTCAACGACTTTTTCGTCGTAGTGGCACACTTTTTATTTTCGGAACAGCAAGTCTCCCAGCTCCCTCGAGTAACACTGCTGTAGCTTAAAAGTAATAAACACAAAACGAGTAACCGTTCTTTATCAGTATAATATAACGACACAAGTGCCCTAGCCCGTACGAGTAACTTTGTACCCTATTATAAATTTTAATTCAAATAGCCGCTCAATAAAATTAAATTTAAAAATTACGTGTTAGAAGCTTAGAAAATTGCGCTCAAAGTTTATGCAATTTGGACAATTCTCTCTCAGTATATAAAGTTAAGCATCTATTTCTTTTGAAACCAGAGAATCAAGCTGAATTAGCGCTTCGGGAAACATCGCCGGTCTCAGGATCACAAAACTCACTGTTTCCCTCGCGCCCAGTAAATAAGTGTCAATTAATACAGTTTTTCTGCTTTACATCGGTGTCTGCAATTTGCCAAATCACCAACTTCGATTTTTGTCTAACCTTGTATCGTCACGATTTCTTTGATCTCAGCCCTTCTCGAGCAAAATGGTAATTAGACAAATAAAGGAATTTGGTGAGTTGACAAGATGGTATGCTACAGACACCTATATTAATTTTAATTTGGATTGTTTTGTATCTTATATATGAGTGTTTGCCACCCGACTAATTAGCTTATAAGATATATCGTCTAGATGCTAATTCTTTTGTTACTTGTAATAAAGTTTAATTGAAATAGCCTACGCGATATATTGGTATTATAACTGGGAAAATTGGAGTAAATGATTTTATTTATATTGTTCAAATCGTCGTAGTGTAGCCAGCCGGACTAAATTGCCCGGGTTGGTTTCGCCACTGGTAATAGTTTAGCTATATTTTATACACTAGAGTCTAAACATTACAAAAATGAACGACCAGTTGAAAGATTGGTTGAGCATTGAACAATGTTTTGCGTTTCATCAGGCCAGAACATATGTTTCTTTTTATTGTTGTGTATATTTTGCTCGCTCTTTTTTGGTTTCGCCCAGCGGTTTGCTCATGTTAGCTTACTAAACTCTCATCCTACTGTTAAGCCTTCAACACCCAGATCTAGCGAGACATGAATCAGTCACCAAAGTTAAATCAACTTGCTCGTGTTCCTTTTCCAGAATCTTGTTATGATATTATTGTTGACAATGCGGCGTCGACTAACGAACCGTCTGATCTCGTTGTGTGGTTTCACCCTGTTGCCGAACACCTTGAAGACGCGTATTATAACGGCTACCAAGCCATAGCATATAAAATTAACGGCACCAGGAGCGAGTATTGGAGAGGTCATCTAAGACCAAGCAGTACAAATCGACAACATATTCGTGTGAAATGTGTTCCAAATATACTGGTTGCAGTTTGTGTACAACTGCACACCTTGAAAGGAAATGGATTTTCTTGCAAGAATTTTACAACGGTTTTTTTACCAGAAGGAGGTGCGTATGGCAAGTTCGCTATGCATACAGTGCATGAAATCATTTTTTTAGATAATTTCAGATAATTAGTTGTAAACCTTCATGTTCATCGTTCATGTTTGTTTTATGTATTACACATCCGCTTTTATTATATACCAATCGTCAAGTTTCTCCTTTTCTTGTGTTTCATTAGTCGAGAGCATATCACGTGAGAGTGGCAGAAATGGCATTACTGTGTACCAAAATAAATTTAACGTCATTAATTTTAGAAATGAAATATTTCATGTATCTTCGTGTATAGTTTGCTTCATTTTGTCATTTCTTTGACTCTTGGTATATAATGAAATACTTATTGACTGTGCCCGAGGGAAACAGTATGTTTTGTGGACCCTCGGCTTCTCCTCGGCAAACTTCCACAGTCCTTTTTCCCTACATTTTCTGATTTCAAACAATAATATTGAAGCCTAAATATGTTTTGTCTCTCAGACATGCCCATGCTATGAAAAAGTATTTCGGCTAAATGTCTCGTTTCACGTCCTTGTTTTGAAGCTACAAAAAATGACTTATCAAAATATAATTTTGTGGAAACGCCACGTAAGTTTAATATCGCAGAGCTTTCGATTTGTAAGCTCGGAGCTTCATCAGTGCTAATAATATTGCCTTATTAGAGATGGAAATGTTATGGTAAATCGCCGTATTTAGAGCATGATGACTCCTATTGATACACTATGCTTCTAGCAGCATTTTTGGCCCCCTTTTTAGTGGTAATTCTGGCAATCGCGTGTTTGGTATTAGACAGATGTTCTGCCAACGTTCTGGTTTTGCCTTGTCTTAAGTTGAAACAGCTTTTTGATGTTTTTTTCGAGAAAATGACGTCATCCCACGAGCATGTAGGGAACAGCGCTGCTGCAGTTTCAGATCACCTTTGATGTAATACAGGCACTAGAATGGAGTGTCGAAACGTTGGGTCATGAATGCATTATGATCCGGCTTTGTACTTGTTTAAACACACCCAGAGCAGAGAGCGTAACATGCTTATCCGAGATTGTACATATATGTTATTTACCGCATAGGAGGTCCAGATGGGGAGAAACTGTGCCCTTGCTCTTGAAAACGGCCCTCGCCCTACCTACGCCGGTAAATAACAGTTTTATTTTTTTACTCAAAACAATAAAACTCCAAGCAATGCGGCTTTGCCATTTCCATTTGTTATTGAAAACATTTTTAAATTAGAATTATTTTATTTGTACACGCAATTCAATTTTGCACACGCGAAATTTGAAACAATCCATATTTAAATACAACAATAGTTGCGGAAGACCGTTAGCGGTCCGGTTGAGCGGTTCGTATAGGGAAAAACCGGACCGCCCGTCAGCCAATCAGATTACAGGATTCAGTGGGAAACCGGACCGGGAAAAATAACAAAACTTATTATTGTCTGTCTTTTCTCCTCAGTTATTTTTGAAACCTTGAGTAGGAATCCGTGTTGGTACAAGTGTTGACAACAGGATGCAACAATGAGCCTGAATCAACCCGCAATAAGGTGTAACAATCCTGACGACACTGTTGACAACCAGGAGCAACGTTGCTCCCACAATATCATTGCATCCTGTTTACAACAGCTTCTAATTTTTGGCCGTGTTTGTCGAAGAAATATATAAATAGTAGACTCACACGTTGACCCTTGTGTTTTTAGCTCCATTTCAAGGTCCTTCAAATGTAAGAGTTGTGGAACTGAGTTCCTTTAACGTCACTGTTGCTTGGGATAATATTACATGGGGACAAAATGGAGTTATTCAAAAATATAGGATTCAAATTCACTACAAAAATAATGAGTATCTTGATAGTATTTGCTGCGTTAGAGTCAGTGAATCTCAAGTAGCTACATTCGCACTCCATCCAGCCAATCGATATTGTGTATATGTTTGTGGATATACGTCATATTATAAGTGTGGTGCTTGGTCAAGCACAGGCTGGTTCGAATCACCTGCATTATGTAAGTATGGATAGATGTTGTATTATATTTTATATTTAAATCAACAGAGATCCGTTAGACTGATGTCTGATATCAATGTAAAGCCTAGTTTCCATTTCGTCGTAACGGCCTCAGCAGTCATTTCGACGATGTGATATAGTTTGGATCTGTACCTTTTCTTCTGTGTGCTGTATTCAAATTTGTTATACTAGGTGTAGGTCGGCGTACATACTCTATCACATCAGTGACTTTAGTATACTGACGACACTCATGACTAAATGGAAACTAAGCTAAATTTTGTGGAAACACCAGGTAAATTTACTTCGGCAAAGCTTTCGATCTGTAAAGTCGTTTTCCACTAGCGAATAATTTCGTGCAAAGCGACTTTTTCTCTTTGTCGTTGAGCTTTCAGCTGAAACCCGGTGGAACTAATTAGATGAAAAAATAATGTAGCAACTAATTAGGTTTCAAAGAAAAAACGAAAAAAATTGCTAATAGCAACCGGCTTAAGCTCGGATTTTCATCAGTGCCTAATAATGCGACTTTAAACGGTCAATTCATTACGTCATATCTAACGCAGGAAAATGGTTCAATTTCTGTATAATTTTCGACGCGAAACTTGCGTTATCGATTAAAAGTCACGAAAGCTGACGAGTGTGAGAGTAATCCGAGAGTATTACACAGCAAGAAATTAACAAGCTGTTCACGGTTGACCAGTTGCCCATGTTCAGTGTTGTCAACAATATTGCTCAGCAATAGTTAACAACATTGAACAGTCTGGACAACCAAATATTTTTCAATGCTGTTTTCATCAACCTAGAACAGGCTGTTCATTTTTTGCAGTGTTATGAGACGAGAGTCTGGTCAGCAGTCAAATTCATTAGCAAACATCCTCATACCGCTTTTTGAAGCCAAGCAAGCAGTCCAGATGTATATATGCCAATGGTTTAATCTCGTACCCAGGGCCTCGAAATGACAGAGCTTTAGGTTCGGCTTTGCTGAATTAATTGTTAAGACGGAATCGGTCAGACTATTCTCGCGATTCTTCTACGGAGGATCGCGGGCTCTGACTAAGAGATTGCACCCGCGATTTTATCAAGGCATACATAGCGAGTAGAGCAGCCAATCCGAAAAAGCGATTAGGGAGGTGTCTGCAAAACTGGAGTTGACTGTATTGGAACGTTCACAACGTTGTAGTGAAAGTTAAAAAGCAACAAAAAATTGGTTCACCAAATTTCAACTTCGTGAAATGTTGTGAAATGTCGCTACAATACTGCAATCGAGAACTAAAATTGACAAATTTTAGCTTAGGTAGTAAAGTTAATCCGTCTTACTGGCGACGTTAATTGTTTCTCACGACAGGTAAATGATTAATGGTGTTTCTTTTCTTATTCGCAACCTTAATAATACTCAGAAGTGGAAATCTGTAGTTTCGACAGGCTATATTCATTGGATTCGTATTTGCTTTAAATTTCACAAAAATGGTGACAATCAAACGTTGAAAGCTTGGTCTTGTCGACTGTGAAAGGATGACTTCTGTAGATTAAATAATGAAGGCGTCAGACCACTCCAAAGTCCGATTACCTTTTTTATACGCCCTATACTGTATAGGATGACATTGTTGTATTCTACAGTGTGTCGCCACCCCCCCCCCCCCCCTTGAAATCACTGTATATTTCTATTGGGGCACCCTGTATATTTCTATTATTTGTTTCAGTGCCGGCAGGAGCACCAAGAGATGTCGAGGTCAAAGAAATCTTCGTCAAGAGTGTTAAGTTATACTGGAAGATAGTCCGCCCAAATTTGCAATATGGCGAACAACGACGTTACTTGGTCATGTTAGAAAAGTTAAGGACTGAAGATATCCGCAGATTTGAATATCCAGTATCAGATCAGTCCAAAGTTGAGTACCATAAATGGCTTCCTGAGTTAACAGGGCTTACAGAATATGAACTGAACATATCTTTGATAAATGTGGTTGGGGAAGGACCCATAGCGACTCTTACATTTACAACGAAGGAAGGAGGTAGGAACCACACAGAACTCACTGGAACCACTCTTGTGGATTTTAGTTTTGTGCACTTATTATACCATGCTTGCCTCCAAAATTAACAAGCACTCTAAATTGTCTGGTTGTAAGAAGGCCCGATACTGCTACCCACCGAATATCAACGACCCAGATTAAGCATTAGTATTTATATATTGAACGTTCTTTATTAGCAACCTAAATATATTTTTTCTTAGCTTACCAATCAGAACCCTTTCTTGGTGACTATGATTTAAAACACGAGCAAGAAACTATTATTAGGTAGAAAGTCACGAGCGTTAAGTACGAGTGTTTTAAATGGCTTCACAAAATAATAATTCATGAGCAAAACACAGGAAATCATAGCCGTGAAGGAGTCTTTATATATGATAAAAGAACACGTGGATTTTCACAAAATTTTCGCTTCGATTTTCTCGGCTTCTACAACATTTATTTTAAAAATTCGTTCGCAAACAAACTGACAAGAGTAGAAAATAGATCATTTTTGAAGTCATTTAAAATACTCGCAATTCGTGCTTTATCAGAAATAATTTGTATCTGTTAAAGCACTCCTGCTCGTATTGTAAATAGACCCTTTCAGCCTGTATGTAAAGTAACCCATTGGCCATTCAGCAATCATATGATCTGAAATGGGTTAATTTACATGCAAGCTGAAAGGGTCTGTTACAGTACTTCAGAAACGTTTCACAATAAGCCAAATCTATATAAAAATCTTTATACAGAAATCTGTACATTAAAAACCTTCATCTCAAAATATCTATGTAAAAATCTCTATATTTTAAAAATTTTGAAGCTTTTTATTTGGCTGTGAGATAGAGCTTTACTTTTTCGTAGCTCTACTTGATGATTTTGTCATACAAGATCCAGCTTCCTTCAGTAAGACGGCATTTGAATTACATTATGTCCACAAGAGTTACTGATACATCACATGATAAGTCAACCAATGTACGACCTACTGTAATTCTGAGCTTGCAGTTATTAAAAAAATACGTACCTTAAAGAATCATCGCAATCTAGCGACGCGTTTTTCTGAAGGCACCACTGTGTACATGAAATAAAACGCTGGTTAAATTACAAACATTGCTTAGCCTTACTTCAAAAACATCAATAATTCATGAGCAAAACACAAAGGAAATCATAGCCGTGAAGGAGTCTTTATATGTGATAAAACACACGTGGATTTTTCCAAACCTTTTTCCTCAAACTTCTCGGCTTATACAACATCTATATTGAAAATTCTTTCGCAAACAAACTGACAAAATGGGTATAAAATGAATCGTTTTTGAAGCTATTTAAAATACTCGCAAGTCGGGCTTTATCAGATATAAAACGCTCGGCTGCGCCTCACATTTTGTATCTGATAAAACACTCCTGCTCGAAAATTAAATAGTACATACAGCTACACATGCAAATGCAAAAACAAACTTTTGTTAAAATTTTGGTTATTGTTATCCATTGTGACTCACGTGGACCAATTTTGATGGGGCGGGGGGGGGATTTTAATGGGCGGGGGGATGGACGGTCCTGTATCTAGGCAGAGTCTTGTTCGTCATTCTGATTTTATTACTGTTTATTCTAGTGCCGAGTGCTTCTCCACAAAATATCAATATCGTAAACGTTTCATCGCATGCAGTAAGCATGACATGGGAAGTTATTGATCGGGAGGAAGCTCATGGTATACTCAGAGGATATCGACTTTTCTACAGACTGGCCCGTTTGAACGGAACCTGGTCGAATGTAAGTGTGACAGAATTGATTGGGGATGTACCGGTTCTTAGTTTGAGGTCGTACGAAATACGGATGTGCGGTTACACGGCAGTTGGGAATGGAGTTTTCTCTCCTACATACATTGTCAATACAACGGGATTTGGTAAGTGTGTTCCGAGCATTAAATTTATAAATCAATAGCTCATTATAGTTGATGTCATAAAAATACTTTTATGATCACCTTCGCCATCAGCATAGGCAAAGTAAAATTTAATTGAAACTTATATAGTTCTGGCTATGCACAGCATAGTAAAAAGCTCGTTTTCTCTAGCGGTGATTTATGAACATGCATGTTGATTTTAGCAAATTTAATTAAACCGCACACATTTTTGGTTAAATTCTGTTGATAATTTTTTATATTAGTACATTTTTTTCGACGTCGGCTTTCTTTTGCGAGTTTTGGACTTTTGGTGTCCGTTTTGTTGGGATTAACGACACATTTCACAATATTGCTAACTTCTTCGATAAGTCGATTGCTTTCATATAACAGCATTGTCAGCAAAAGATAAGAAACTTCTTGCAGCCTCCTAAATTGCATCTTTTGCAGGAAGAGCTAATTTAAATTTTGATATATTACACTAAGATTTTAATTGAATATTTACCGAGATATCGAAATTTTATCAAGCATTTTTCAAATGCGTTACTTTATAATATACCATTTACAAAAAAATAACGGATAAATATTCCCGCGCTTTTTTGGCCGTGCTCAATCGTGTTATTATTGGGCACGCGTTTCAACCAATGAAAAAGCTTTTTTTCTAACGTGACAGGTATATTACAATAAAAATTAATCGACCATTGCTTTGGTGACACGGTTGTTCCTGCTAAAGAAACGGTGATATTTGAAAAAAAAATTTTGCTTACGAATTTTTTAATCAAATAAGTCATGTAAAAAACGTGTCGCATGCATTACTCAGTTCAATAGCCCGTTTTATATAAATTTTTCATGATTTATCTTGATAGTGGCATAAAGACCGAAACACTTATGTTACCTATAGTAAACGAGTTCTTTCAGTAATCTTGTTTCCATTACGATTGTCTAATCGGCATACAAACAATTATTATATTTCCTTCAAACTAGCTCCAACAAACGTATCGACCGACGTAAGTGTAAGCAATGCCACAAACGACACGCTATCAGTTCAATGGAGTTATCAGACAGTGCAAGATAGACCAGCACAGTACTTCATCGTCACGGCAACAAGAAATGATACCAATATCACAGAAGCTACACAAAGGCTTGATGTGCTATTCTGGACGGATGATGTGTTTCGGATAACCTTGACAGGATTAAAAGAGTTTAAGTGGTACATTGTTCGTGTTGCTGCTGGAAACTTGATGGGTTTAGCTCGTTATAGTGACATGCTCGTACTCAATCAAACCTTAGAAGGAGGTAAGATAATGTGACGGAATTTGTTCATAGTCAGGAAACATTACTTACAAGCGGCGTCTCCTGTCTTCTATGCGAATTTCCTATTTGTCTCTTGAAGAAAATAATTTTATACCCTATTTCTGACGCCATGGATTTTTTGTATATCCAAGATGGCGGACGGTTTCTAGTATCCTTCTCCTTCATTGCCCTTCAACGTTTCAGATACTGTAGCTATAGGATGTTATCAAAAATTTAACAACGGATATTATAATTACTCAAATGTTCTTATCGATAAGTCAAAAATAAAATCTGTTTGTCATATATCTCTTTTTCCGGCCGATGTTGTTAAGTGAATTCTATACCATTGCACAGCAATCTAATGTTTGACGCATACCTTAGTTGTTCGCATACATGTATTTATGCACACAAACGTGAGAAGCAGAGAATCCCCAATTCTTATACAACAAACATGAAGAGGAACAAGGGTTTGCCGGTATATATTCGCTCATCTTAAGTTGTAAATTAAATTTTATTTAAAGGAAAATGGCAACAAAAATTTTTATCGTCTCATTCGAAAGTGACTCCAAAACAATAAATACAGGTCTATTACAGAATTTTTATATCTGCCTAATTTGGTGAGATATTTTGATTTGAAATATTTACTTGTCCGCCATCTTTGATATTTGTGGATATGCATGATACGTCACAACTTGGGTCACGCAATTTGTTTTTCTCACGACACAATGATTAATCTTCTTCAATAACCTCTCGCATGGTAAGTGTTTCGGATTTCAGCACGGATTGAAAAGGTTTCAAAAATATTTTATTTGGTGGTAGGTATTTAGGAGAAGCTTTAAATGACTTATCCCTGTTGTGACGTCACCAAAACATTGTTAATGAGGTAAAAAATTAATCCAAGATGGCGGACAGCTCGATGATTTAGGTGACAATATCTCCCGAAGTAAAACAGATATAAAAATTTTGCAATAGACTTCTATATATTATTTTAGAGTCTCTTTCAAATGAGACAATAAAAATTTTTGTTGCCATTTCCCTTTAAAATAACTTATTTTCTTTTCTAGTCCCGTCTGCTGCTCCCAGAAACCTAACCGCAGCTAACGCCTCATCGCGGAGCATCCTACTTGAATGGAAGCCAGTTTTGTACGAATACGCGGACGGCATTATTCGTGGCCATAGAGTGTTTTGGCGTTTGGCGGATATCCCGGGGGCTGGTAACCCTGAGCAATGGCAAGAAATGGACGTGAACGGCACACATAACACCAGTGTGGAAATAAAAAATCTCGAGAAATTTAGAGACTACGAGTTCAAGATTTTAGCATTTACCTCCGTTGGAGAAAGCGTGACGACGGAAACGGTTATTGCCAGAACAGACGAGGACAGTATGTAGAAATTTGAGTTCCTTTTCAAAATAGAGTTCACCACGTTGTTTACCATGATATCCTATTTTTTGACTAAATTTTCCTTCAACAAAGAGAATCAGTCTAATTTGCCCTTTATTTTCTTATAAAATTAACCACAATAATTTATGACGACAGAAAAGATTATAACACTGGGCTAGGGCTAACATTTCAAAGGGTACTGGCTCGATTCCAGCCGTGCTCAGGCATGTGCTTGCCCGGTGTAGATTTAGAACACAGAGTAACAGCACGGCAAATATTATCACACATTTTTTGATAATTTGATTTTGTAATGTATTGATTTATTTGCCCTTTCCTCTATCTACTCTATTCGGTATACATTTGTGATAAGTGCTAAGTTTTAAGTTGTAAGTTGTATAGCAACTGACTGGGTAATTTTTTTCTATTGAAAATACTGATACCGAAATCCTGGCAAAAACGACGGGAATCGAGACGAAATTTAGAAAACTGCCGGTTGAATACGCGTTATTTTAGTAATAAAACGTTTCTTTCTTTATTTGCTTTCCTGGATTAATAAAATGTTCAAAAACTTTTGCATAACGTTTCGACCGTTTCCTCTACGGAAACCATTATCAAAGACTATAAAACTTTAGTTTCATAAAAAAGTGTGATTACTAAATCTTAGTCTAGATGACATTAAATCTAGAACTTAGTAAATGTATCATTACTAAATCTTAGTCCAGATCTTGCTAAATGTGTCATTACTCAACCTTAGTATAGATCTTACTAAATCTAAAACTTACTAAATGTGTGATTACTAAATCATAGTCTAGATCTTACTAAATCTAAAACTTACTAAATGTACGATTACTAAATCATAGTCTAGATCTTACTAAATCTAAAACTTACTAAATGTGTGATTACTAAATCATAGTCTAGATCTTACTAAATATGCGAAATCGGCTTACATTTGCTTACACCGTTGCCACCCAATTCCCAACTTTGGATTATTCACATGGCTGGATACCATTGTTCTGATTTGCTTAGTTATTCACTCGTAGTTACTTTAGTTCTCCGTTACACTGCCGCAAGCTAATATAACAGTAACTAGGCATGTGAGTGATCTTAAAATCTAAATTGGGTATAAACAGACTTTAGCCGATTTTGTCTATCCTAATCTAGATCTTACTGAGACCTGATCTTACTAAATGTTTGATTACTGAATCTTAATCTAGATCTTGCTAAATGTGCGAGTCTAACTCTGTTACAGTTCCACTGCATCCGCCTCTTAACGTACAGACTTACAACACCAGCTCACGAAGTTTAAGAGTGACCTGGGACCTCGTTCCGGCCGAGTGGCGTTTTGGAATCGTACTCGGGTATCACGTGATAATAACGGATACACGTGATGGCCAGGAGTACCTTAATGACGTCAAAGCGAACGCAAACAGAAGCCTAGAACGGGCGGGGTTTGAGAGGTATACAAACTATACAGTTAAGGTCGCGGCGTACACAATTAAAGGAACTGGAAATTTCAGTGAAGCAATTCGTGTTTTAACTGACGAAGATGGTACGTATAAGATTAATCGCGAATCAAAGCATCGTCCGACATTTACACGCGTAAAAATGCACAACAAGTTGTAACAAGTCTGTTGACTAGTTGTGTTCGCGTAGCTTTTTCCGTGCTTGTCGCATAATAATTGTCAAGCAAGATGTTAACAACGTGTAACAAGTTTCGCGGCATTATCAGACTTGTTACAAGGTTGTTCTAACATTTCCGATAACAAAAATGTTGCAAAGTTGACGAAACAAGATTGTAACAATACTGCTATGTCATGATTATCAGACTTGTTAGAACGATCCTGTGACAAGTTGTGTGATTTTTTCGTGTGTACAGGTCGATCTACCTAACATAGGGAGGGACAATTTCATTTTAGTTTTATTGTGTGCCTTTAAAACTAGTACATGTAAGTGCATTTCTGCATGTTGGGCGCGTTAAAATTTCTTGTAGGCTCTAGCCAACACGTTTTTCTTCTATATTCCGAGGTTGTACTGTCAAAAAAGGTGATATTTCACGTCTAATTTGAAAAAAATAACTTACATCGTCAAAAAGCTAATAAAATACTGCTTCATATACGACATTTAAATGTTCACCTCGAACTTTTGAACGCGTTTGCGTATTACTGATCCTTCAAACAAGGTAAAAAATCACAAAAAAAACATCTATAAAATATGCAATTTGTTGCGTCTGTTTTACCGACAAAATTTCCCTTTCTCTCCTATTTCACGCTAGTTAACTATTGTTTTATTTTCTTTAACAGTTCCATCTGAAGGGCCTCCTGGCATTCAATGCAATTACATCAATTCAAGCAGTTTAAGGATAGAATGGTCTGTTCTACCTGTGGTGAAAGCGCATGGCATAGTCAGGACTTATGTCATATTTCTGGAAAGAAGTGACGGCCGTTATATAGAGCTTTATAATGACACGCAACCTTTTAGTATACTTAATACAAGCTTTTATGGCCTTGATGAATATGTCGAGTACAGCGTTCAAATTCTCGCAACAACCATTAAAGGCGAAGGGGTAAAGAGTGACCCGCTCACCTGTGTGACAGATGAGGATGGTAAGAGTTTATGCACACATAGTGCGTGTGTGTTTCTGCCACTGAAGTGAAAGAAACACACATCAACACTGTCATACGGTGGTTAGAACATGCGTTCTAGTTATTAGACACAAGTCTAATTTAAATTAGACACAAGTCTAATTTAGAATGAACTAAGGGAGCTGTCATAAATTCCACCCGGGAGATGGCCAGGAGGAAAAGTGGCCCTGAAACCGTTACTGAAAATCTTGCGAGGCTGTGGAAAAATTCTAAAAATAATGTTAAGTTATGAAACTTTTAGAAGTTTGCACTTAATGTTTAGTTGTACACCTAACCTCCTTTATCGTATTCTGATGAGGCTTATCCTAGTATGCAAATGTTTTTTTAGACTGTACCTGCTGCTCTTATGAGATCTAACATTAGCATATAAGAGAGGCTTTCTTCTTTTTCCAATATAAGTATATTTCGACACAAATAATGCAAGAGACTGTTAAAGATGTTTTTGAGCATATGGGTTATGAAACCAAATTTACATTATAGGATCGAAGGACCATGGATCATCGCGCTAGCTGATGCCGGGTTATGAAATTCTTTACTTAATTCTCACGTTTCCTTCCACCCTCCTTTATGACAGCTCCCTTAAGAGGATCGTTCAAGGCTGATAACCTACACGCATTAATATAATTTAAATTTTCAACAGTTTCTCACGATTCGCCCCGAGGTATTTATGGTTTTAACACTAGTGATACTACAATCAGAGTTTTCTGGCAAGAAGTCCCTATCGACGACCGAAATGGCATAATCACTGAATACACTATATTCTATAACACAACATTGAGGAATGGGCAAAATATTCTTCTCGAAAAACGGGTTAGAAGTAATGTTATGCAGACGGAATTGCGAAATTTGTGGCCTTTTAAGTATTATGATGTTCAAGTGGCCGCTTGGACGTCAAAAGGCATGGGTCCGAAATGTAATGTGACCACTATACTAACAGAGGAAGAACGTAAGTTGAATTTTTCTTAACTGACCGCGTTTGCAGTCAAACCGAATGTTCTTTTGTGAACAATATTGCAATATTGCGATGCAATGTTGATGTGCAAGTGGCTCTGAATTTGCAGTCGTAATTGTAAACACGCTCGCGTTCTGTTTGGCGCGCAGGCGAGATAGCGTTTAGAATTGTTTTAAAATAAAATATAATTTTGTGAAAACACCACGTAAGTTTATCATCGCAGAGCTTTCGATCCGTAAGTTCGGATTTCCATCAGTGCTAATAATAATAATTATTAATAATTGTTGGCACTGATGAAGATCCGAGCTTACGGATCGAAAGCTCTGCGATAATAAACTTACGTGGTGTTTCCACAAAATTATATTTTAATTTGAAAATCACCATGCAAACATACAAGGAACTTATTGTTTTTAAAATACTTGACTTAGTAGTATACGCATTGCTGCTGTTTGAAACAAATTTACGTTCAATTTTGCAACAAACATGGAAAAATATGGTGAAGTTCGATCGACATTTTTTCAAACAACTCCGAATTCCTCCGAGCATCTTGCACATCAATATTGCAACCAGATGCAACATTCCATCGCAATATTGTTCGCAAAAGAACATCCGGTTGACTCTAATACAAGCTTTGCACGGAAAACTGCTCAATTCTAATAACGCTGATGTCAGCAAAATATTTTTGAAAACAACCGGGGAAGAGGTGATGACAAAACATGACAGTTACGCCCAGGGTAATCATACGAGAAACATTTCATTTCCAACAATAATGAAGCTTAAATTTTAGAATTGAAATGTTTCCCATGCAAAGTTTCTACTGATCGGGTTCTTCAGTATTCTTCCTTTCCAAAACAAACGCTTGCATTTTGGAATTCCACAATATATACTGTGTTTTGTCTAGCTCCTAAGGTACCGCCAAGCAATGTGCAAGCCTTCAACACAAGTTCAACATCTATACGGTTAAAATGGAGACCAATCCATCCACACCTAGTGGGCGGTATTCTACGAGGTTACAAAATTTTTTGGGAGGAAGTAAACTACCTCGGCGAGGTAATTCTCGTAAATGAAACACGCCTGGACAACGCTTCGTACGAGTTCCTAGATTTTACTGGCCTGACAAAATTTCAAGAATACAGATTTAGCATTTTAGCTTTCACGAAATTTGATGGAGTTGTCAGTCCTGTAATTTCGACGATGTCTGATGAAGACAGTAAGTGTCATTTTGATAATAATTAAATTTTCTATTGGGCAGTTTTCCATATGAATATGATGAAGCTATAGGTATAGAATTACCGAATAGCTGCATATAATCATTTTAGCTAATTGTCCGTGTAACTGTTGTGAAGACTAATTATACTGGATTGTGTCTATATACTTGACCAGAGCGTCCTGTTTGAAATTAGCAAGCTATTATAACATACTTTAGGAAAACATGTAGCTATTGCAAGGGCTCACTGATATGTTTACCTAACATAGTATATAGTTATTTTCAAAAGATGTCCAGCTCAGATATGACCAGATTCTAGTTGAGTCTACTTCCTATCATAATCGTGCCCATAAAATTTGATTGGCTGATAAGGAGAGCATCTTTTCTTAATTCATGGCAAATATTTTTTGGCTCCGGTCATCTGAGATGTATAAAGACGCAAATTAATTTGTTTGTAAAAATATGAAACACACGTTTGACGTTTATAAATGTAATTTCGAACTTAAGTTGCTTGTTTCGGTAGACCACGTTAGTTTTGTTTCACAATAACGTAATCTCAACAAAGCAAGCAGAAATTCCAGGTTTCAAACGCCCTACCGTCGAGCGCTGTCGATTGTGTGTCTCAGAAAAATGCACCTCTTCATAACGAAAATTGAAATGGAATCATTCTTCATAAAGATTTTTTTAAAGTCATTTTACAAAAATATTGCATTTTTGATCTAAAACATGATTTTTCTCAATTTCCCAACTTTATTAAAATGCAGAAGCCAAGATGTGATTGCGGCAAAATGAAAATCAATGTTTAATCCTCGCACAAATTATGTTGGTGTAGAAAGAAATAACTGCAACTTATCCAAAATTGAATTTTGAGACATGCAGAGTTTATGCAAATGCATTTCATTATTTTATCATGCACTTTATTGTTACATTTCTCGATGGGTTTTTCTACATTAAACCATGAGTGTTTCGGGTATATTCTGTAATTCTTTCATTTTATTTTCCAGTTCCAACTCTACCTCCGACCATATGTTCTGGCTTCAATGTAAGCAAGAACGAAATTCAAGTTTTGTGGGGTGACGTACCGCGCACGGACCGCAATGGAATCATTTTAGGTTACAATATCTACACGACAGAAGTGTTTAACTACTTCGCGACAATGCCTTCAGATTATGAAGTACCTCATACAAGCGCAGTTGTAAATACGACCGATGAATCGGCACGAGCTTTTCTTCAACACAATCTTGTTCCGTATACTGACTATTCATTTCAAGTGGACGCATTTACTTCCAAAGGAAATGGTCCCAATTGCACGGCATTCACCGTGCGCACTGAAGAAGAAGGTAGGCATCAATGATGTGGAAATTAAATGTGGACAGGTAACATTACAGGTTAGGACGGTGATGATGACCTCCAGTAACCGGTCAAACGCAGTTCCTGACCTGTTGAGTTCCACCACACTTCAGAACATGCACTGTAAAGCAGGGATATTTCCAAGCAGTTTTGTCTACTACCGGGGTTTTTTTGGAGAAGAGTCTGTTTTTCAAGGACAGGAATATATTTTCGGCCGCATTATCACGTCAATAAATTGTGGGCCGCATTATCACGTCATTATCACGTCACGTCACATATACAGGGTGTATAACAAAAAACGGAGCCCATCTTTTGTGTCAAATTATTTCTAAATTACTGAAGCTTATAACACAATTTTGGACTTGTTTTAAACCACGTTCTTTTCTCTTTCGAACAAGCCGTAATTCGTATTTTAACTCCCAGTAACGTATGTGCTATGACAAATTTATTAAAAGCTATCGATTTGAGATGCCTTTCAATTATGCAAATTCACTATGTCTTTCATGGTCGCCAGTTAAATTTTAATTTTTTCGCTAATTACATAAATGCTATTTCTGTTAAACTTAATAAAACTTGTTACAAAGCTTTACAGAAGATAACGGACCGTTAACGTGCACTACGAATGGATAGTTCAAACTTGTATCGACGTCATGATCTTGAATATTGGCATTATGCAGTTTCGACAACATTGTGCACGCGCGGATAGACAAAACGCTAATTTCGATCATTATTTTGGCATAAATCTAAGGTTTTTGTTGAAGTAAACGGTCCGTTATCTTCTGTAAAGCTTTATAACAAGTTTTATTAAGTTTAACAGAAATACCATTTGTGTAATAAGCGAAAAAATCAAAAATTTAACTGGCGACCATGAAAGACATAGTGAATTTGCATAATTGGAAGGCATCTCAAATCGATAGCTTTTATTAAATTTGTCATAGCACATACGTTACTGGGAGTAAAAATACAAATTACGGCTTGTTCAAAAGAGAACAAGTCCAAAATTGTGCTATAAGCTTTAGTAATTTAAAAATAATTTGACACAACAGGTGGGCTCCGTTTTTTTTGATACACCGTGTATATAGCCCGCATTATCACGTCAGTAAAGTTTGGAGAAGAGTCTGTTTTTCAAGGACAGGAATATATTTTCGGGCCGCATATATCCTGGATTCAGCAATGAGAATAGTAAATATGTTAAATGCATGTATATTTAGCTATGTGCCTAAAACATGAAAATTGATAAATTATGACAATACGTCGTGGATTGTCGTTTCATGAAATACCACGGCGCTGAGCATATTTTTTGAGAGGTAATGCTTGTGGTATGTGCCGCTGTGTTTTCGCTCATTGGTGGTGCAATGTGCTCGCTTTCAAGTAAAAGAATAAAATGATTTCTACAATAGCTTTTACACAAAAATATTTGCCACTATTTCGTGTCAGTATATATATTGTTGAAAAAATTATGGAGAAAGGTTGAATTTGAAAACATAATTGAAGATTGAGTTTCACTACCCTATACCGGTTTTGGGCAAGTGCTTGAAAATATCCCTGTGTGAAGAACACGCTTGTATCATATTCGGCGCTATTAAATCTGTTACAAATACATACACAGTGATTGAATGAAACATCATTGCATTTTGTTCATGTATACTAGTCAAGGTTTTCACCCACCCGGCTTATCCGCCATTTTCTGGCACTGCCTGTTCTTCGTGGGCCCATGACGATACAGTTTAATTACAGCGCACACTCACATAATAGATGATGTGTCGCATCAAGTTATTTTACTTGCAGCAATAAGCAAAACTAATTGACGACTTTAATTCGAATGAAAGGTTTCAGATGCCAAATTCCGTTCAAATCGAAGTTGTAAACTGTAAATTCCGTTAAGCAGTCGTTATTTTGAGCCCTGGATATTAGTTTCAACTGGATAATTTTAAAGTAGCCCGATGACAAGCCTACGTTTTGGAATGGAAGATTTGTGGTCGTCTCACATGATGACCGCCCATTGACAACATATACGCACAGCGAGTGCGCTATCTGGTCCAGGATCCACTCTTGTTTTTCAAATCATATGCAAAGTGTCCATTTGTGTCCATAGGGTCAGGCTTAGAATTAGGGATTAACTTTTGCAGCATAGTTCAACAACAACGGAGGTTGAGGAAACAGTAGAATAATGGTATATCGGAGAGCCCCTGGGTCAAACAATTGTGAATGCCCCCATCCCAGTATGAGTGCCAAAGTAATAAGTAAGCCGCTATAAGTGTCAGGTGTGGGTCATGCCGTCTAAATGAGTTGCTGAAATGTTAATTACCCTTGCTATTAGGAGGAGGGGGATTCTACCATGTTGATCAGTTGATGGTCACAGAACCTCCCTGGTAATGTGTTTTTGCTGCTCACTGCAAAAGTCGTGTAGGAGGCCGTTGTTGTTGAAGCCGTGCCTCCCCATAGGTGTACTTGTCCGAACCTACAGATATGTTTTATTGTGTTAATATTAATCACACTGTCTGCTCTGATTCTTTACTGCAGCTCCACTGTTCTCTCCTGGAAATATGTCCCTGAGGAACACCAGCTCCACCTCAATCGAAGTAACTTGGCAAGGTCTGGACCAACACATCATTCGCGGTATCTTCCTGGGCTACGAAATTTGGTTTACTGCGCATCCTGAATTCCCATCAGCCTATCTTAGATATGGTATGTGAACGATCATCTTATTCCATTTCATTTTATTTCTTCAACACGAGTAGGGCCTTCTGTGACAATCCTGCAACACAGTTAATGCATTAGAATTAGTGTAGCATAATCCATAATAAGATTACCCTTATTTTACCTCTCAGAGGAAGCGTTCAGGATATGCTATAACTTCTGATTTCGTTCTGATTTTTTTTAAAGTTTAGACGCACGATTAATACACTTTCTCGGAGAGAAGTATTCAGTGTACATAAACACATTCAGCTAAAATTTGTCTCTAAATCATAGAGAGCAGATTTGAACTGTTCAGTATCAACCAACAAAATTTAGTCTCTCGTTGCTGTAGCAACCTGAAAAAACGTATGAAATCTCTCTCTTTGCCCTTCATTGGCAAACTGCGAAACATTGTTGCGGAAACATTATGTTTCCTGTGATGATTCCGCGTTTACCGATCTCAGGAAATATTGTTGCACATTGCATGTTGCCTCTTGAAAAGAAAAATGTTTGCTACCAAATACAGAAACATTTTTGTTGCGGAAACAATGTTTCCTAGTTTGCCACATGTTTTCAATGTTTTCAGCACGAGAAACATTGATTTCTCGATTAAACATGCGTCAAACTGCAAGTCTGCAATAAAAAATCGTTCGACCCAATGTTCTTCCTCACAAAAATGTTTCCAAGTTTGCCCACTCCGGGAAACATGGAGAAACATTGGCAGGAAACAATGTTTCCTAGTTTGCGCAGGACTTTACTTGCCCTACAAGAGGAACTGTTCAGGACTGCATGAAAATTTATTCAGTATAAATAAAGTTACCTGAGGTTTTCTCATAGGGTAACACTCGTTTAATAAGAAATAATCCTTCATATGCCCTGGGGATGGAGGACTGGCAGGACGAGCCAGTATCCTTAAGTTATCTTAATGACATCTAAAACGATACGGCGTTGACTGGTGAAGCTCTTCATCAAGTCTGCAGAACATATATTTGTTTTACTTTGAGAGAATAGAACATGTATTAGATTGCTCAATCATGTACTAATGTCTTTCGTTTTATAGAAACTGAGGCTAAAAGGAAACGTCGTGCAGCGTTTACCTTAGTAAAACAAATAACTACTGCTGACATACAAGATGAATCTATTGAGATAACTGGTTTGGCAAAATATACAAACTACACTGTACAAGTGGTTGGTTATACAAAGTTCCTTGGTGCTCAAAGTGAAATCTATAGAGTTCTTACGGAAGAAGACAGTAAGTAAATATTCCTTGAAATTGGAGTTTAATGTTCGACACGGATTTTTTAGGGTAGGTAGAGGGTAAGGTATGGGTTAGGGTGAATTAGAATGTACATGCACGATGGTGGGTACAAACGTTCAGGTGTTTTTTTATTGGCCTATTCCGTAATAATTGTAATATTTTTTGAAAAAAAGTTGTCACGAATTTAGAGATAACAAGTAACATTGCCAGTATACATATTGTATACTAAATTTGAAAGTAAATTAGGACAAAATATTGCTGTCGGAGTGGCCATTATCCCGTGGACACTTTAAACTCTTAGACTACTAGATTGTAGGTAAATATTTAACTTTCGTCCAACACTGTAAAATCTTTATAGTATACTATTAATCTATAATTTGCTATTGATTCGTAAGCTAAGTAAGCTGATACCCTTTAGTTGTCACAGGTATTAGTGATCAAATATCACGTACTACAACCTACAGCTACATACTACACTTACTTTAACCTTTTTAGCCAAAATTTTTGTAACCTTTTTTCACCTTAGTGATCAAATTAGTGATCGTAACATGAGTCCCACCGAAACATGTGCGGAAAATGTATCGGACCAGGAAACCATTGGTCTCAGAAAACTTTGGGGATCCCAGAAAATATTTTAAGCTCAATATTTGTAAACTTTTTTAGGTGAATTTGTACATGGTTCCCTGACAATTTTTACGTTGCACTGCACTGTTTTCTGCATCAGTTAAAAGTAGAAAGTTTCTGGAGGAACGTTTCTACTAGTGCAATACAAGCAGAAAATTTACATGAAAGCAGACACCCACGCATAAATCCAGGAAAGAACAGTGCAATATCAATAAAATGCCCATTTAAACAAAATCATCAGAACATCTCTCATATATTTCGCATGAGACAGGGTGTTCACGAAAGGCTGAAAGTTAGACATTGCATAATAAATTCCTAATGAATGAAGTTGGCTGAATTGCTGCTAAAAGTGATCATTGTTTCTTCTGTAAATAACTTCAGTGTGCAGAAAATTTTTGATTCCGTATTCACCATGATCTCAGAAACAAAAATATTTTTCACCCCTGCACAGAAATTTATGACCACCATGTAGTATCATCAAATGTTAAGTAATTAATGTGAATCAGTAGTTTAACATTATTTCTACCTGCATGCAAAAGTGCGACAGAAAAAATATTACAGTAAATTAAAATTACTGTAATAGTTTTGTTCAGGATGAAAAGTGAGTCATCATGGAGTCATCCTACAGTATAATCCTAACCCTACAGTCTTGCATAGTCTGTATGTATATCTTTTAATCATTAGTTCCCAGCAAGCCTCCCCAAGAACTTGGTGGACAAAATACTAGTTCAACGTCAATCTTCGTCAGGTGGAGACCTGTGGAAGATGGATTCGTTCATGGAATACTTCTGGGATATCGCCTGTATTACCGTTTGACTGTTCTTCCTGCAATGCCACCGTTCAATAAAACGTTGGGGCCTGACCAGTTGGCAACGACTATTGATGGGTTGTTTATGTTTACTAACTACACATTTCAAATAACGGCATTCACGTCGAAAGGAGAAGGACTTCTATCTGCTGGAGTCATTATAACCACTGATGAAGACGGTAGTTTTTAAATTGAATCATATTTACTAAGCTTGCGTGAAATGGTAGACCTTAACGGTAGGATGTAGTTGACAGAGTAATAAATGCACATATCTTTAACGTCATTCTACCAAATACTGCAGATTTTCTCTCCAGGTACTTTAGTTTCCTTCTAGCATGACACCCAGCTGAATAAGTGACAGCGTTTACCGGACTTCTGGGGAGATAGAATCGCTAGAATAAAATAATAAACGATTATTAAATGAGGTTTTTGTGATATGCGGAATTATCAATGTCGAGGTAAGAATTATCAGCCGAGCCGAAGGTGAGGCAGATACTCTTACCGAGACATTGATAATTTTGCATATCGCAAAAACCTCATCCAATAATTGTTTTATTATACATTGTAAGCGGAGAAAATAACTTTGTATGTTCGTTTTGTGTTTTTGGAGTCTTTTTCCTCAAGCAATTGACAAATTTCGTCTTCGGAAGAGCTTAAAAAGCGAGATGCCATAACCTGAAACAGGAAATATCAAGAAAAAAATGTTGTTTCCATGCCAACCATTGATGCCAACGAATACCGCATATTGTAATAATATGCACTGTAATAATCTGCACCGTAGGCTCAACATGCAGATAACTCAGGTATCTGCTAGAGTTATTTGCAGATTGTATGATAGTCGCATTTATCTACATACAACTGACCAATCACAACGCATAAAACAACTGCAATGTATAATAATATAGAATAAAGTGTATTTGAAATTAGTCTGATGTTGTCAGAGTAACATAAGAAATATCAGGTTCACAAGAGCTCGTAAAATGTAGAAATGATACCGAAGTTATTAATTTCACTATAGACATCTTGTTTTATTACAGTTGCCAGCAAATCTCCGTTCGGCTTCAAAGTTGTCAATCTGTATCACATGCATGAGATACCGATGACATGGAATCCAGTTCCTGATGGATTTCTAAACGGAATACTTATTGGTAGGTTGCTATGCGAAGTGGCAGTGACAAGTACAGAACTTTGTCTATAAAAGTGTTCTTTATCGTGATGCTTAACTTTATTGGATAAGCAAATAACACAACGTCTGCATAATGACTTGTGAAAAGATTTATTTATGTAAAACTATGGTCAAACTATTGCACATAAATGAAAAGGCTCTTTGGTTAATCATAGCTTACGCACATACAATTACAGTGTTTCAGTTATTTTCTATTGTTATATGTTACAAAATAAGCGATCTCTCATTATGCAGTGTGGTGTCACACTTTGTGTTATTTGCGTATCGAATAATCTTGAATATATCGACAAGGATATCGATACCAATTCTATACCAATAGCGTTGTGATCTGTGCAATACGATCAAACAAATTCTAGCTGTAACATGATTACATTTAAGAAATGGTGATGTCGAAGGAACTAGACTCAGTAATTCAGGAATATCAGGTGCTCAAATTGATCTGGCCCCATGGCTCAGTTGGCAGATAAATGATCTAGCATTCCAAAGGTCGTATGTTCGATTCCCACGATCCGTGGTCAAACATATTGTTCAGCTTCCCGGCGTGAATCGCTTCTCGGTGGTAAAATTCATATCTTCGCACAACCTCGTACCCAGGCTGTTTTCTCGGGATAGAAAAGAGCCTGAGTACGAGGTTGATCTTGGCATGGCCGTGTAGCATTGTTTGTTAATCTGATAATTCTAGGATATCGTATCAAGATGTGGATGATATCCGACGCCATGCTGGATGTACGCGGTGTTGAGCAACACATTGATGTCGGTCCGGACACCTTGAGCTACACCGTGCGGAAACTACCAAATTTTGTTACATATAGATTTCAAATTGTCGCTTTAACAAGATACGGGGAAGGCGTCCATAGTGCGATTAGAACAGCAAGTAAGTTCCATAAATCCTAAAAACAAGGGCAGCCTTTCTACAGATTTTTGCCAAATAGCTATGATTTCAAAGCAGAAAGGTAAACAGTCCCATCAGGTGTGTACCATACCATACCATACCATACCATACTGTACTGTGCTGTGCTGTACCATACTGTACTGTACCATACTGTACTGTACCATACCGTACCATACCATTCCTCCAACTAGTATTCCACCAACGATAGCGACCTCCAACGGGTGTTTTTACCTTGGATAGACCACAATACATCGTGATTCATGATGGAGTGCTATTGGTAAATAGGGTAATTGTAATCAGACAGGAGTAAAACTTAATCCAATTATGGTGGTACGTAAGATACTCTTGCAGCATAGAACATGAATTATACATGATGGCATGTTTTTCTTTTAGAAACATGTCCATGTGAAAAATACCTTACAACAAATTGGTACATGTTACCGCCGTACACCAATCGTACTGGTGACCAAGAAACAGGTATCCTTCCATGGTTGCTGAATCACTTGGTTAGAGAATGCTGTGCTGATTGCTCTAATGGGCACGGATGGTCAGAAGTCATGTACAAGACAGACGGCTACGGAGCTGACGGGTACAAAGACAGAATAGCTGATTTTACTTCGACTGTAAATGAGAACACCGATTTTAGTTTTCCTGTACAAGGTCACAGCTTGCAAGAGAAGTTTGCTTCATTTTACGCGTACGTGTATGCGATTGGAAGTCCCGGGGTTGCTTTCTTTATCGTGGATGACCCGCCTGATGCAATGCCAAACGCAATTTTCGATACTGTAAACGGCAGTTATGGAATGCTGCTGATTACCTTAATATTTTCCTTTATGGCTGGAATTGTCATGTGGGTCTTGGTAAGAAAACTTTACTTTTGTAGCCTGACTAACGTAATCACTATAAATATTCTGGACAGCCCTGTCAGTTCTAAACTGTTTCCAACTCTAAACTGAACTTGCTTGTACTATACTGGATAGCTTTATTAGTTCCCATTTGGTCTTTCTACACGTTCCATTTCACTTTCTCTTTAACAAGTTATGCGTCATAAAATAAAATCTTTGTACGGGTTTGAGCATAATCGTGTTTATCCTATAGGATTGTACATCCCATAGAGCACAAGTGACCATCCTTTACTGAACCATTTCCTAGAACATTTGCTGTTCTGTTATCATTCTATAGTCAGTATTCTCTATATAGAGCTGATTGTTTAAGTGGTTTCACTATGATCTAACTGTTAAATGGTTTCTAGGATGCAGGTAAAAATGAAATGGAATTTCCGAGAAAGTTCTGGAGAGGAAGCTGGGAAGGTTTCTGGTGGGCCTTTATCTCCATGACAACCGTTGGGTGGGTAACATCTTAGTTTTAGCGGAACATTATGGTGTGCGTGGTACAGCATTGCAATAGATCAAAAGCTGCAACGTAAACAATTTGACGTACAATTCAATGAGACACGTTTTACTGAATGTGTTCTCAAGTGTGGTGTCCCTTAGGGTTCAATTTTGGGGCCATATTTTTCCTACTTTATATTAATGATCTTCGTAATGCAGCAGAATTGGCAGAGTGTTTACTTTTTGGGTTTTGCAGATGACGCATGCATTTTATTACGACATTCCGATTCAAGTTATTTAAATTTCTACAATGAATGGCGAATTACAAAAAAATAGATGTTTCTCTGACAATATTGGTAAAACAAATTACGTTATTTTCGGTGACACCAAAACAAAATCAATCGTGTTGAACATGTCAGTATTATTTGATGCAAAGCCGCTTAAATGTGTAAACGTTGCTAAATTTTTAGTTATTTTTATCGATGAGAATCATTCATGGAAATTTTTATCGATCATGTCTGTAGCAACTGTGTGGGGTATCTCTAGGTCACGTTTTGTCTTGTCTACTATACTCAGTGAACTCTATAAATACTGGAACGATAACTCCAGATAAAAACCCTACGTTTGGGTGAAGCCACGATGACGGCAACAACTACAAATGACGTAAACAGTCTTAGTACTATTTTCCCGAGGTATTTGCTATTTTTAAAAAAGACTGTATCGCAAACTAGGTTATAAGTTCATAAACCATAAAATTACCTCTTAAATCAAAATAAAAATATCAAATATCGGTACATTCCCAGAAGAATGGTGTCAACCGCGCCGAAAGAAACAATAGAAAAGGACTGAACTTGATAACCTATTGATAACCAATTTGGCTTCAAAGATGGCGGCCAAGTTATCGTTCCAGTCTAATTTAGAGTTCACTGACTATACTTTATACTTTAGCTATTTATTGTACCTGCCATCTTGGGAGGTACAATAAATTACATGTGTATCTATGTATGTACGCAACTAGACTCAAACGCATCTGGTTACCTCAAAAACGAGCAGTGCTCTTTATCGAGCTCATTCAGCTCATTTCTACAGTATTTAAAGACATAGTTAAAGACATATGCGAGGTTTAGACATAAGGATATAAAGACATTGCGAGGTTTATGTTTCTTTATCATCATCGCTTGCTAAGCTACATGGCCACGATACTAGAAATGCAAACTCTTATCGATCTCATTTTTGCCGTTCGAACACAAAGTAATTCACGACTTTATATCGAGGCCCAATGAGACACGTTTGGTAGCGTTTCTTGTGGAATCGGCACTACGCGCTTAATACAAGTTCGTTTTTCACCAAGTCTTCGTTAGTGCATGTGAAATTACATAAAGTTATCAAAGTAATGAAAAAGAATAAAATGGATGGTGTTCTAGAAAATTTGAATTTGCGGTACCTTTACGTGTCTGCGTTGTTCTCCAGCCGGGTCACATGCAGATATATCTCTGAAAATATCATTTTTACACACTTAAATAGCTGTTCTAAAAAACGTGTACGGAATTTTTCATTCATTTTGCCGTTCCTCTGACACAGCTTAAGTTAATTGTAATTGTGATTCACGAAATATCCAAAACTAAAACAAAGTCGAACACGCTTTTGAAGTAGAGGTCTTCAGCTACGAGCTGCTAAAATTTGAAAAACCCACAGGAGAACAACTCAAGATACCGGGATTTACATTATCCTGAATATTTCTTCTATCTTATTCTTATTCATCATTTTGACAACTTTATGTCATTCTACATGCACTAACGACGACTTGGTGAAAATTTGATCGAAAACGAACTTCTATTAATCGCGCAGTGACGATTCTACGAAGAACGCTAGCAAGCGTGTCCAGTAACCCAAAGTCCACTTCTTCTAGATACGGCGATAGAAGTCCCAGATCTTTTCTTGCAAGAATATTTTCCGTAGTTTGGATACTAGCTGGCCTCGTGCTAACTTCAATATTAATGGGAAGCATTACTAATGCTCTGACAACAGTCACGTTTAGCGTACGAAGTATCAAATTATATGGAATGAAGGTCGCAGCAATCGAGGGGTCACCATCCTATCGTGTTGGAATACGCAGGAACGCCAAGGTTAACCCAGGTTGGTTTGCAGAATGGGTATTTTTCTATGTTTGTTGTAACTCTATATATCATCAAACAACCTCGTACCAAGGCTTTCTTCTGTCCTCTTTTATGAAAGGCTAAAATTACCTAATATTAGCAAAGTACCACTCACCACCTCTCCCAAATGGGGTCAATTATGCATAGTTGAATGATGCTTATTTGGGTTTTTTATTAAAAGAGTTATAAGTAATGTTTACAGTACGAAGGCCGTGTTGTATTGAATATATATAACCACGAGAATTTGTTTGGGGTACACATGTGATGTAATCTGTAATCTATGGTTAATCAATGGGTACGTGTGCGATATTAGATTTAACGTCGCGAGTGAAACTTAATAGCCTATTAAGCTTCACGAGCGATGTTGAATCTCATATCGTACGAGTAACCATTCATTAACTGTCTTGTCTCATGACACACCCACAACGAATAAGGACTTTTACATACGAAATTTAGCGGTTGGATGACGATTTAGGTGACAAAAGCGCTTATATATATTCTTTGCTTTTGTTCTGGCTTGTTATGTTATTCAAAATAAACTTTTGATTAAATTACCATTTAATCGGCCATGCAGAAAAAATGTTTTACCTGACAATTAGTTATCAGTGTGTGATAAGTATTTATCAGAGTGTAATAAGTATTTATCAGAGTGTAATAAGTATTTATCAGAGTGTAATATTAAAGTATTTATCAGAGTGTAATCAGTACTTATCAGGGCGTGATAAATACTTATCAGAGTGTGATAATTTTTATTGAATATTAATGAGCTATTTTACCCCGCAATTTCCCTCTCTTCAAAGTCCTGCTCACTTGATGGTTTTTTGTACCGTTGAATATTAGCCACTGAACCCGGAATAATTAATATTGTGGACTCTCTTCCTTCTGGTTTTGCAGCAGGATATGATAAGATTTCTATTTGGTCTGTGAAAGATTCCAGTGCTTTAATTTCGAGCCCTTTGGCACATGTTGTTAATTTATCCTTAAAGTCAGGACTTGTTCCAGATCAGTTGAAAATTTATTTATTTATTTAACTTTGCCAAAAACATTTAACAGATTTACAAATAGACATCTAGACAATAAACATGGACAAGAATGGCAAGGACACCACAACAGTGTAAATCAATTACTGTGGGCCCTTTATACAATAATACACACAATTATGATAACACACACACACACACACACAGTACATGTACAGGAGACTATTAAAAACAACAAGTTAGCTTGGGACATAAGTGGCGACTAGTGTTACACTTCAGACATATAGTCTTCCATGTCCTCGGATCTTCTTCGTTGAAGCATTCTCTTAGGGCTATCAGGTAGTAATTTAGTAAATCGGTTTTAAATTGTCCAATATTAATGCCAGGAGATCTTAGTGTAGGTGGTAAAGAGTTCCAGGTTCTAGTTGCACGAATGAAGAAGGAGCGTTGGTAGGTAGTTGTTTTGCATTTAGCCGGACGGAAGGAAATTTGGTTGCCACTGGAGGATCTGGTCGTTCTGGTTTCATGGAAATGACTTGAGGGAGGACATCATGGGACACATCGACCAAGCCGTTCACCGCTTTAAAAAAGAATACGAGATCCAAATACTCATGCCAGTAAGATAGTGGTAAGAGGTTCAAGCTGACAAGTCGTTCCCGATAAGTCTCGCTGCACAGGTACGGAAGGTTTAGAATGTACTTCGTTGCCCTCCTTTGGACCCGCTCCACACGTTGGAAAGGGTAACGGTTTGACGCGACCAAACCTGGCTTGAGTAACCGAAAACCGAGCGAACCAAAGATAGATACAGAGTCCGGCGGGTCCTCACGTCGCTTATTTCTCCAGAACATCGCTTTACAAATCCAAGAAGTTTGTTGGCCCGAGCACACCGGTCTAAAACTTGTTTAGACCAGGTTAGGTCGCTCGCGATCCAGATTCCCAGATCCTCCTCTGCTGTCATATCTTTAAGTTCTTTACCTTTGATGCAGTATGGATGATTGATTGGTTGTCTACGTCTGGTGATACTAATACTTTTGCATTTTTCTTCATTAAACATTAAACATAAGATCGCTTGTCTTGGACCAGGATTCAAGGTTATTCAAGTCGTCTTGGAGTAATATAGCATCGGTGATGGAGTCAATTCTGCGAAAGATTTTGGTGTCATCTGCAAAACATGCAACTGTCGAGTTGGCCACAGCATCTGGCAAGTCGTTGACATACAAGAGAAAGAGTATTGGTCCTAAGATACTGCCTTGTGGAACACCAGAGCATACTGGTTTTTGGGAAGAAGTAGCGCCAAGAGTTGTAACGCGCTGTTGGCGGTCATGTAGATACGAGGTGAACCACTGGAGAAGAGATCCGCCGATGTTGTACTTACGGAGTTTGTTTATTAGAGCTGTATGGCTGACTTTGTCAAAAGCCTTTGACATGTCCATGAAGATCATATCAGTTTGTTTACCAGAGTCTAAAATGGATCCAATGTAGTGCAAAACTTCGACCAACTGGGTTGTGCATGACCTTCCAGGGATGAAACCATGTTGAGCGGAGCTAATCAGCGACATCAAGTGGTCTCTGAGCTTTTTCAGCACACAGCGCTTTAGTACTTTGGATATTACACTCAGAAGCGAAATTGGACGATAATTTTCAACGTTGGAGATATCACCTTTTTTATGAATGGGGATGATGTTCGCGAGCTTCCATTCCTTTGGTATGGAACCGTGTTGGAGTGATTGATTAAACAGAAGGCATAATGACGGAGCAATTTGGTGAGCACATTCTTTCAATATTCTTGGTGGTATTTCATCTGGACCTGTGTTTTGCCCATTATTCAAGTCTGGTGATAATAATATGTTGTCAAATTATCGACCTATTCCGGTTTTGCCCATCTTTTCCAAAATATTTGAAAAAGTTGTGCAATAACCGCTTAAGCGCTTATTTTTATAAATATGATTTATTGTTTAAAAATCAGTACGGTTTTAGGAAAGGTCATTGAACATCTATAGCTCTTCATGATTTATTTGATAACATTACCAAAGCAATCGACCAAAAAACTATACTACAGTATAGGTGTTTTTATCGATCTCTCTAAAGCATTTGATACGATAAATCATGAAATATTGATTAACAAACTAAAGCATTATGGAATCCACGGACTGGCCCGTGAATGGATTAAGAGTTATCTTGGTAATAGGCAGCAGTATGTTGAATATAATGGTGCCTATTCATCTTATAATAGTATAAAATGTGGAGTGCCTCAAGGGTCAATTCTTGGTTCATTGTTTTTGATTTACATGAATGATCTTTGTAACGCATCAAATATTGTTGAATTGATCCTATTTGCCGATGACACAAATATTTTTCTCTCACAATAACTTACCGCTTTTGATGAGTATGATCAATTCTGAAATGAACAAATTATCTGTATGGTTCAGGGCTAATAAATTATCAATCAATGACAAGAAATCTAATTATATGATTTTTAGACCATGCCAGAAAGGGCAAATGCCTGACTTGTCATTAGAATTAAATGGCTATAAGATTGACTAAGTAAATGAGGTTGTTTTCTTGGGTGTAATATTAGATGAATGTATCACGTGGAAACCCCATATTTCGCACGTTGCTAGTAAAATTTCCAAGTCAGTAGGAATTATATATAAGTCGAGTTTTGCCTTTCCAAGTCAGCATTGCGTTTGCTCTACTACAGGGTGTCCCAAAAAACCCCCAAAACTATTGAAATCACTTATTGTTAACATTTGAATGCTCTAGCACTTGTTAAAAAATTAAAATATCTTTGTAAAGTACGTTTGTTTTGCTCATGGGAACATTGATAAAAACCACACTGAATAGGCTAAAATAACCCATGCATAAAATTTGATTGCATTTTTAATATGCACTCGAAGGTTTAGTTTTTTTGTCTGGCATAAAAATGGTTAACACTGTGTATTTCTATTAATTATGACGGTTATGTCAATAGTTTATCCACTCGTGGGTTCAATTTAGTGCTAGGCATTGAAATTCTAACAATAGATCGTTTTCAATAGTTTTTGGGGTTTTTTGGGACACCCTGTACAGGTATATGCTCTCGCATATCCTTATCTGCAATACTGATTACAGTCTGGGGTTCAACATATTCTTCTAATTTACATCGTATTGTTTTAATTCAAAAGCGTGTAATTAGAGTTATTAGTAAGGAGGTATTTGATGCACGCACTGACCCCATTTTTCAGAAACTAAGTATTTTGAAATTTACAGATGTCTATACCTACTTCAACTAGGCACGTTTATGTACAATTATAATAATTGACTTCCTTCAACTTTTGATGATTCATTTATAAAAGTCAATGAAATCCATACATATAATACACACAGATCTAAACATTATTATACCCCTACTTGTAGAACGAAGTTATTAGCTAAATTATTGCACATGGCATTTATACAGTTTAACATGCATAACATATTAGTATACCTAATCCTATTGTTTTACAAAATCATGAGTAGAGTTAAGAGTTAAGCTCTATTCTTCACTGTAAAAAGCTCTATTCTTCACTGCAAAAAGCTCTATTCTTCACTGTAAAAAGCTCCATTCTTCACTGTAAAAAGCTTTATTCTTCACTGTAAAAGCTCTATTCTTCACTCTAAAAAGCTTTATTCTTCACTGTAAAAGCTCTATTCTTCACTGTAAAAAGCTTTATTCTTCACTGTAAAAAGCTCCATTCTTCACTGTAAAAAGCTTTATTCTTCACTGTAAAAGCTCTATTCTTCACTGTAAAAGCTCTATTCTTCACTGTAAAAAGCTTTATTCTTAACTGTAAAAAGCTCCATTCTTCACTGTAAAAAGCTTTATTCTTCACTGTAAAAGCTCTGTTCTTCACTGTAAAAAGCTCTATTCTTCACTGTAAAAGCTCTATTCTTCACTGTAAAAAGCTCTATTCTTCACTGTAAAAAGCTCCATTCTTCACTGTAAAAAGCTCCATTCTTCACTGTAAAAAGCTTTATTCTTCACTGTAAAAGCTCTGTTCTTCACTGTAAAAAGCTCTATTCTTCACTGTAAAAAGCTCCATTCTTCACTGTAAAAAGCTCTGTTCTTCACTGTAAAAAGCTCTATTCTTCACTGTAAAAAGCTTTATTCTTCACTGTAAAAAGCTCCATTCTTCACTGTAAAAATCTCTGTTCTTCACTGTAAAAAGCTCCATTCTTCACTGTAAAAAGCTTTATTCTTCACTGTAAAAAGCTCCATTCTTCACTGTAAAAAGCTTTATTCTTCACTGTAAAAGCTCTATTCTTCACTGTAAAAGCTCTATTCTCCACTGTAAAAGCTCTATTCTTCACTGTAAAAGCTCTATTCTTCACTGTAAAAAGCTCTATTCTTCACTGCAAAAAGCTCTATTCTTCACTGTAAAAAGCTCTATTCTTCACTGTAAAAAGCTCCATTCTTCACTGTAAAAAGCTTTATTCTTCACTGTAAAAGCTCTGTTCTTCACTGTAAAAAGCTCTATTCTTCACTGTAAAAGCTCTATTCTTCACTGTAAAAGCTCTATTCTTCACTGTAAAAAGCTCCATTCTTCACTGTAAAAAGCTCTATTCTTCACTGTAAAAAGCTTTATTCTTCACTGTAAAAGCTCTGTTCTTCACTGTAAAAAGCTCTATTCTTCACTGTAAAAGCTCTATTCTTCACTGTAAAAAGCTCTATTCTTCACTGTAAAAAGCTCCATTCTTCACTGTAAAAAGCTCCATTCTTCGCTGTAAAAAGCTTTATTCTTCACTGTAAAACAGGGCCTCTTTTAAGGATTTGTCACTGGGGGGGGGGGGGGGGACATATTTTGCGGGGAACCATACAACCAAGCATACATAGCCTATATATGTATATGTGCGTGCGTGCGTGCGTGCGTGCGTGCGTGCGTGCGTGCGTGCGTGCGTGCGTGCGTGCGTGCGTGCGTGCGTGCGTGCGTGCGTGCGTGCGTGCGTGCGTGCGTGTATGTATGTATGTGTGTATGTATATATGTATGTATGTATATGTGTATGTATATATGTATGTATATATATGTATGTGTATATATGTATGTGTATATATATATATATATATATGTATGTATATATATGTATGTATATATATGTATGTACTATCTGCAAACATGCATGTTTCGGCGTTTACGCCTCATCAGTGCAGCTTTGTACATACCCAGATACATGATGACTCGTATATAACCACGTGCGAGTGCTCTCACCAGACGCATGTGGGACAACACGGGGACATCATCAATGCATCCAAGCATGCGCAGAGTTTCATAAGTAGAGCGCTCAAACGACTACGAGGGAAGTGTCAATGTTGCCAAAGTCACCCAATCAACTCTGCGCACAGAGCGCTCAACAACATATATATATACATGTACATATATATATACATACATATATATACATAGATATATACATACATACATATATTGATAGTTTGCAATCGACGCCATCTTGGTTGACGTTTGAAACACATGGCAACTACAAAGTATCTATTCATTATCTCTGATCCTATCGAGCCATACATCTTTAAAGTATCATTCATGATACGCTAAAACTAACGATGAAATAGCAAATTGACACAAGTACTTCGCTGTAAACAGCAGAAGTAATCTGCAGAGTCAACCAAGATGGCGCCCAATGACACGAAATGACGTCATGTGCAAACCAAGAATACATACATATATACATACATACATACATATATACATACATACATATATACATACATACATACATATATACATACATACATAATATATATGTATGTATGTATATATGTATGTATGTATATACAGCTAATTAAAGTAAGGTTGACATCAACAATAGTCAAATGGCAAATGTGTAATATGCATGAGCATAAGAAATGATGGTAATAATATAGTTTTAAATAAGATCAACACATCAGCAGCCTTGCTGGATTATAAACATAGTATCTATATAATAATATCTTTTACATTCGCATGTAAAGAATCTTCATTCTTTTGGCACTCGATCGATCAAATTGCACATTTGACTATTGTCAATGTCAACCTTAATTGAATTAGCTGTATGTATGTATATATATGTGTATGTATATATATATATAGAAACAATTAACAAATGGCCCACTATAATGACTTCTGGAATTTATATGTTCACATCCCAAAAGGACAAAACATGAAAAGGGACTGGGCACTGGGGGAGGGGGACAAATTTGCTGACTGGGGGGGCAGTAAGAGGGCTGGGGGGGACATGTCTCACCCAGCCTATACCATTAAAAGAGGCCCTGCTGTAAAAAGCTCTATTCTTCACTGTAAAAAGCTCTATTCTTATTTCTTTCCACAGATCGTGAGTACTACGACGCATATGAACTACAGCGTGATCTTCGAGAGAGGAAGGTCAAAGGAGCACTGTTGGATGGCTACATGGCCGGCAGTTACAATGAACTGTTTGAAGAAAAACATATTCGAGTGAAGGAAGTCATCGATTTTAATAATGGTTATGGTATAGTGCTTGGCGGTATACATCATCGACTGCAACGATGCTTCAAAAATTGGGTAAAACGAAAACGAAGCTTTATTGTTGATTATGTAGCTACACAGATCAAAGTCGTCAAGGTATTTTATTCTTATTTGGACTATAAGATTTTCAAATCAAAGTTATTGTCACAGAATAGGATACTGGGCATAAGCAAAGACCCTTTAAAATAGATTATAAATTGTCCCCAGTCCTTAGAAATGAATTCAACATGAAATTTGCAAAGCTTTGCACAAAATTTGGGTGCAAAGCTTTGTAAAGTTCACATTTGCAAAAAAAACGCACCATGAAAACTTTAGGCAAAATCAGTTTTTCATTAGCTAGCTCATCTTTTTGGACTGTCAACTGCGTTTTGTGATCGATGAAAAGTTGACCTTACAACGCAATATGGAACGTGGCATTTCTTGAAATCTGCTGCTTTTAGCCTGATTCCTTTTCTACCTTCACCTCTCGTTTACTCTCCCCATAAATATCTCCTCAGATGTCAGTGTTTTACAAGTGCGGGTTTGAAGACCATTTTGGGCGGGCCCGTCTTTCCCAAGATCTGCGCTAAATGTTAAGAGCCTGAAACTGAAGCTATCTAGGCTAAGGTAAAAAAGTCTGCAGGAGGTGACAGATCTGTGAAAAAAAAGTTTAAATTAAGTTTGGTTCTGTTTGTTTGTTTGTTTTTTTTTTTTGTTTGTCTGTTTGCTTTTTTGTGCTAATCTATCTCTATTCTTGCAGTATTGGTTAATCAGTTTTCGTATTTTCTTGTAGAAAAATCCGCAATCTCCGGAAGAGGAGAAATCAACAAATCTTTTCAATCCAAAAGCGGACATTTTTGTGAAAAGCATGACATTTACTCTTGCTCTCTACGTAACTGCAATTCTGGTCGGTTTCTGTTTGCAGTTTCATTTCAGAAAACGCTTCCGCAGAAAAATCAGAGATTCTACTGAGGGTGAGTTATGTTTAGGCGTTGCTGAGATAATTACTGGGAATAACATAGTGGGTTGTCACTGGGTAGTATACATTAAAAAGAATTTTTGACTGTGTGGTACTTGTTTCTAAAACCGCCATATGGTCATAAACTTGAGAAAATATCAATATAAAACATGTATTTAAATTCCTATACGCACGTCTCAGTCTACACAATGAATATAATAACAATTACAATTACAATAACAACCTGAATGTCAATCATCCTAAATTAGTTGCTTCCGTAGGAATACTTAATGGTTAGCACTTAATGAAATTGTAAATGTCAACAACTATCGTAACAGTACTTAGTATAATATGCGTACCGTATTATTCTGGGACCAATGTACGAAACGTGGATAGCGCTATCTACCAAATAGTAATGTTTCAACTGCCACAAAAAGGCATAAAAAGTAATGACACCATGCTTAGTGAACTGGCATGAGATAATAAGTGACTTAACTCGAAATTGATGACTGTGGGTCCATACTGTGAGTTTTACCAGTTACTGAATATGTTCAGAAAGTTTGAGAAAATCACTATCCGGTGGATAGCGCCATACATACCGTACCGCACCATACCATACCATACCATACCATACCATACCATACCATACCATACCATACCATACCATACCATACCATACCATACCATACCATACCATACCATACCATACCATACCATACCATACCATACCATACCATACCATACCATACCATACCAACCATACCATACCATACCATACCATACCATACCATACCATACTATACCATACCATACCATACCATACCATACCATACCATACCATACCATACCATACCATACCATGTCATGTCATATCATATCATACCATTCCATACCATACCATGCTATACCATACCATACCATACCATACCATACCATACCATACCATAGCACACAACACTGTAGCACACTACACCATACCACACCACACCACATTGGCATACCACACCATATCATGACGTGCTACGTGCATAAATAATAATTTTTCTTTTCTTTATATTTTCAAACAGTCACCTACAAGAGCATACCGAAACATACAAGCGAAATGCTTGAGACATTTTGTTCTCGAATATCCGCAATAAAGAAAGAACTGTATCTAAAACATACGAACGAACTTCGGGCAGTGTGCGGCTTGAAAAGACGAAAAGTGGAATACGATGTCTTAAGACAAGTTAAAGAGGACTTAGAAAACGCCGAAAAGCTTTCCAAGACATCACTCCGTGGAACAATGTCAACAATTGTAGAAGATGTCGACAAGAATGCCATGCATTTTGATGATGAGAAAGCGTTTGATGATATCATGGGCTTCGAGAACTTTGAAGAGAATGACTCTCCAACACATTTTACTGAAGATCGTTTTAATGAATCTGTTAGCTCCCGGACAAATCTCGTCGCGCCAGAACGCCCTCAGGTTGACCCAAAGCCGGACATAGAAGACTTACAACGCGAAGCGTATCTGGCTGGATTGAAATCCGGAGAGAAATCGGACGAGTCTGGTCATCCCTTTGCTAAAATGTACCGGTATTTATGGGTGGAGAAATGAAACATGTTCTCAACAGAGGAGGTGTCGATCGTCAATACAGCATGGAGCGCTTACACTCAAGTAATTACAATGCTCCCAATTGCGCCACAAAAATAGACATAAACGCCTTTATGGCTTAAAGTTAATACTCCAATAGTTAATATTCTAAAATTTTATAAAAATTTGAATTTTTTTAAATTCTATACAAATATATATTTGTCTTCAAGATGTTCAGTGTGACGTCATGTGCTATGGATCCAGGCAATATCATGATCTTAAAAACTCTCATGCCATTTTTTAACGCAAATACAATCTAAAAAGTTATAATCAAACCTTTTTCGAAAGTTTTTTTTTATTTCTCGACATATTTTTATTATAAATTAACATCATAAATTACCAAGGTGTCTGCCATCTTGGATTATTTCGATATGTATGTTACGTCTCAAGCAGGGTCAAGTTTATGCAGCTAATCCGGCTTGTGACGTCACTACAAACCGCTAATGAGATTATGAAAGGCTACCAAGATAATATTTCAATTCATTTTTATCAGGGTATTGCATTTACAATGATCAGCTGGGTTGGCATAAACAGGATATAATCATATATAATAATATGTGCAAAAGTTCTACGGTTCTAAATTGTTTTACTTTTTTACACACGTTTTGCATCCATTGAATTTTAATACGCAATTTATAGGGAAGTGCTAAATATTGTTTAACGTTAACCTAAAAATTGCCTCTAACCTAAGGAAGAGTTGTATTATGAAATGTTTCTAGTTAATAAAATATTGTACTATAAGCCTATGGTTACTTGTCACGACGATTTTAATGGACCGGCTCACGCCTGTATTTTAAACGATCGCTTACCTAGGGATTTGGTTTATCAACACTTATAGCTACTTTACTTCATCTTGATTTCGAAAGCGTCCAGACGGTCCAACGACTTGTCTGATATTTACATTAATCCTAGAATAACTAAGATACGTTTCAAGATACTTAAAACTCCGTCTTTGTTTATCTTGCGATTCTTCATCTTGCGTCAGTAAATTATCAAGCTGTTGTTCACGTAATATTCTAGGCACGGCGTGATAGGCTAATCTGGTATCACGTGACATCATGAGAATGTTGCCACTGCGCAGATACATCGCACAGGTGGAGTGATCCAGCGTCCTCCCACCAAGCAGAAATATACACGTTTGACCGAAACTAGAAATGAAAATGCAACAATAGAACAAAATAATGGGTATAGGCTGGAAAAATAAACTTCTTGTGAGCGTTACTTGGAGCAGTTGGAAAGCTGATGGGCTATGGGTCGACAAAAGTTTGAAAACGATTTTTGCAACAGCTACTTAATATTTCATTCGAGACCCAGGGTGGATAAATTTGTATAAAGAATCGAACGCACAGGGGTCGGTTGTACGAAAGGTGGGCAGCGCTAACCACCAAACACTTTTTCAACTGCTACGGAATGGAGTAAAAAAGACAACGCTTTCGTTCAAATTTTCAAGCTCCTATTTTCAACGCGACAACGTTTATACTGTAGCTGCACGTAACTACCTCTGATGAATCGACTACACGATTACCTGATTGAAAATAAGGGAGCAGTAAGATCCAACTCTGAATGGTCAGTGTGTCCTGAGAGCGTTGAGTCCATATGATAATAGTTGATAATTCCTGCTTCTGGTACGAAACTATACAAAACATGATGTAGATGATAAATTGGGTTCTGCCTGAGGTGTACACGTTGATCTTAATCTTAATGAATTCTTTCACTGAAGCTCTTAATTTACATTTTGTTCTGTTCTTACCAGGGGTAACCCATAACTCGCGCAATACATTTGGACAAGTCGCCAAGATCACAAGGAAATGGAGTATAATTTTCTTTACAATACTCCTACAGTGCAATAAAAATAGATCAAGTAGAGTACGAAGCAACGCAAAGTCAAAATTGGAAAACAGATTAATGTCTCGCTGTTGAGTTCTTTTGAAAACTAAAATTTAAATTTAACAATAACATAAATTCACGAAGCATAAGAAATGAATCTACCTCGGGCGAGGGCGAATTCAGATTGACACCATACAACTACCTCACATTACATGGAATGCCTTTACTTTTTGCCGACAACGAAATGATATTTACTTCTCCCAAAATAAAATCTTAATTTTCAACTAAGACTGTTAAGCTTAAAACTGTAAAAGCAAGGTAAAAAATCTTTGAGGGGAGTGGGAAAAGCACCTCTAGTCCCCTATAGTGCCGCCACTGTCGGGGAAATTGCCCCTACCCTCACTTGTTGTAATGATGCACCCACCTTTGTGTCCCAGTTGTAATGGTATCCTATGGTCACCCATCTTAACTGATCCATTGGTGTTTTTGATGGCTTAAACGTAGGCTGTTTACATTTATCTAAACTAATAGATCGATGTTTCAAAATTCAGATGTGGCCAATTGTAGAGTGAAAAATTTGCGACTCCCGCGATCCTGGCGCATTACCGGTAGTACTTTCCAATAAGCTTCCATATGCCTGAATTTCTGTCTGAACTGCCTAAAAATGTGATGGTCTACTGTAGGCGATATGCTGATTGCTGAATATAAAGCTAATATGATATGTGCTTGAACCAGGTCTGAACTACTCTAACTTACTTCAAGCACTCTTCTTCATAAACTTTCCACAAATTTTGATTCTTTCTGTCCATGTGTGCATCTAGGTTACACACGTTTGGCCTTTCCGGGTACGTCTTGACGCACTTTTCAATCCACTGTCGTTGGCCAACGGGAGTAAATGGATTGACGATTACTTTGAAACCTAGAAAAAACCCCACGACAAAAAGCTTTACCAAGGAGATTTCCAGGTCTCGGCAGTCGCAAAGCTCAGCACAGCTTGCTGATTTATCAAACTAAATTGAAACAGGGTGGTAAAAGAGGAGGGGTGGGGGGCAATCACGTTTCACGTGTCGTAAGATATTTTGATGCTTATTTGAACAATTGAGTCAAAGTTCACGTGACTGACAACCTTTATTTTCATTCCACCAAGCATTTTTACTGAGAACTCGCCTCACGGGCGTAGAAAAATAATATATTACCAAAATAAAGCATTTCACCAATCACGTATCATACAAAGTATTAACCAATCGAGGCTTACGAAAATACCCTTTACCAACTCTATAAAGTGTAGTTGCATTCATTAGAAAAAAAGTGTGAAACACCTTCGAAAGTCTCTAGTTCATAACATTTCCAAGTTTGAGGATCATTTAATCCCAGTTGTTTACTTTTGGATTCAATATCAGCATCTAGCACAGTACAGTCGCATTCCTTCACCTTTAAAATCGAATGGTAGGATATTAAACAAAGCAGTATGAATCTGCTTTGTTTTACACTCAGGCTGTTTACTCATCCCGGTTTGAATGGACGAGATGAGTGGCGAGATGATTCTGGACGGTGTATATAGAGAATCAATGGAATGGACTGGAAACGAGAACTATAAATTGCGCTAATGACATGCATCCACGTGATACGGCTTGATACGCTTGCTTTGGAACACTGTTACTTCACTAAATACGTCAGTCCTGCACTTTGCGTTCCTTTTACCAGTGTTTCTTTCTCTTGGGCCGGTTTTTGCAGATAGAATCGAGTTTAGGTGAACTGTAGGGGGTCTGAGATGGCCGTTAAAGCCGGTAGGTAGTTGAGTTGTTGGGGTATTGTTTGAAATAAAAAGAGCACGTCCTGATCGTTGTATACGACTATCACAGTCTATAATGTGTCGTTTTTCTATGTCGTGAAATGACTTCCAGTCATTTTTCCCTCGGACTGAACCTGATTTCTTTTTTCTGGCCGTAATTCCCTGCTCGTTGAACACCTTCGCGTTACAGTCAGCGAACTGGAACATGATGATCCCTTTGATCCGGATGAGGTCAAACTGTGCTGGAGTGTCTCGGACCACTTGACCATTTCTGTATTGCAAATATCTGGCTCCTTCTTCAATGGACTATTCTCCTTTTAGACAAACTTTTGAATTTGGAATATTCATTAGCATTCACATTTCGAATTCTGATTGCACTTTTCCACGCGTAATACAAAAGTATAAAAAATTCGCAAACTTCACAGGGCTATATTTTCCACATTTTACAATATTTTGCAACCAAACTTCACCACGTTACTAAATTTAGGATGCTCTTTCCAGCTGTGCTAATGAATATTCCTAACTCGAAAGTTTGTCTAAAAGGGGAACGGTCCATTTACGACACGAATGACGTTTTAAAATCCTCGAAAGTCAAAGTTTTACGTGACTGCAACACCTTTACTTAATTAAGTTACTGAATATCGTGAAAAGATTCACGAAAGACCTATTTACGTTCTTGTTTGTGAAAATACAGTTCTTAAACATATTCAAAGTTAAGTTACAGGGTTCCAAATTAATGTGCATCATGTTGTATCACGAATGTAGCATCAGCATTCAGCAACATACCGCTAAGCCAACATTGGAGCTCTATCCTGTGTTTCCGTCCATCCACTCTGCAGCATTAGCGAGGTTAAGATACCTCCGTTCAGGTAAACGGGTTGAATAGAGCCTTGTTTTGTAAATGAATTTTGCATGAATGTCTGTGTATTTACTGCTAATTGGTGAATGTGTTCTTGTGCAGCAGAAGTCTACAGTCTATCCCAACAAGCAGGAAAGGTATGATCGAACTTGCAGATACCGGGGGAAATATTAGAAACGGAATGACGCTACCGTACCAGTTTACCGGAATTACGTTATCTCAAGAGTAATCTCTAGACCATTGCCTTATTTGTCTATGCTGGAACCGGCGAAGTACTAAACCGTTGAATAATATACTATACTACGGATAGCCTGCAAGCAGACGTTCTTGTTATTGTTGAGGGAAATAAGGGGAACGATAAACAGGTTAGATTATGATTGCAAATGATAATCAATTATAATCATTAATTAGATTATCATTAGAAATCACATAAATTCTTACTCCAGGTGTATACAGAACTCAATGTGACCACCAATATTGGTGTTTTATTTTCTATTTAGTGCAATAAACCTACAAATAACTACATATATAACGGTACCCGTCCTTTCCAGGATTCCTGGTGTTGAAAATCAATCACGTCTGATAAGTCTGGAGGTGGCTTACGCTGTTTATAACGTTTAAACTCGCGGCGGAATTTCGATAAATTCTCCGCCATCTTGAAAGAGGCGAGATATGGAGCACTGGGTTCCAGTCAAGAAAAGCAAGATGGCGACACTTGGTGGCCAAAAAGGGGAGAGTTTATTTGATTCTAGCGGAGCCGTTTTACATGAGAACAGTTCAAATGAAGATGTTTTTGATAGTGACTCTGATGATGAGGATGAAATTGTATGTAATTGTGTTGATTGAATTGTTTTATCATTCTTGGTTCAAAGAACAAATACCATTTGCAATTTTAATCCGCACCCCCCTCCCCGCCTGTCGAGATGCCTTATGTTTTATACACTCCCATGGTAAATTTCCCAATAAACAAGCAACTCCTATATGTAGGAATTTTCAAGTGCTTATGCCCCCCCCCCCCAAAGGAAATTTAATAATTTATCGTTATAACATTTGCTATCAACTTTTTTTGCCTCCTGCCCCTCTGGATTTTCTTACTTTCTTTCACCCCCCCTGTGGAATTTATCAGTTGGTTATGCTCTCCCTAGGAATTAATCAGAGTAGCCCCATTTGTGTTTGTACTGCTAGGCTACTAGCTGTTATCTAGCTTGGATGTTAATTGAATGACTAGGATGCCAGACTGGAAAGTTTGAAAAATGTGTGCCTGAGATTTAGAAAATTTAATAGAAAATATATATAGAAAACATTGTATTTACTCGCCGGGTTGCTCAGCAGTATACTCATATATTTTTTTCTGTTTCTATAGACAAAGTTAAAATCTGGTATGTTTCAATCAATATTTGTTCCGTGCTTTATCCCTTACCTCCATTGGCATACCTAGGCCACTACTTCAGGAGGTGTTACATGTACTTTACATGACTCCACATTATTTATTAGTTAATTTCGCAACCATTTTCAGTAGTGTGCTTCTGATCATTGCATCAAGTCATTTTGCTGGGGGGGGGGGGGTATTGTTATACCGGTACTTGAACTGGTGTACATACCAGAAATGTACGTGGATTGGATACTGTGTGGCACATCAGATGCTGGCATAGGCATTGACACCAAGTTGCACTTCTACTAGTTTTCTTGCTGTATGTATCCCTCAGGTTCTGGGTCAAATTTTAGGGCAAGACAAAGGTAAAGTGAGCACTCGTTAGCTCACATCATTGTTTTGGTTTTAGTTTAAAAAAATCTGACTTAACAGGTGACTTACTTCCCTTTGTTTTGCTGCCATATTTGGGCCAGAAGCTGAGATTCTTGATCCTTGCATTAAAGAACTAAAGGAGCAAAGTTGTTTAGATAACGTGTATTGCACGTATTAGCTGTAATTTAATTTTTAAGGTGCATATACCTAGACATTTCTATAAAATATTAGTCAAGATATAAACGTTTAAATTCGAAGTAGAGTTTTTGGAAGAAGCAAAAAATGGCGATACATTGATCTTATCTGCTGCAAATTACATGAGAGGCATTGAAAAAAAACATTGAAAATAAAGTTTCTTATGTGTTTAAAGAATGGAAACAATGAAGTGTTGAAGTCTTTTAAAGATAATAACAATAATTCTCAACTTGTTCAAAGGGTGTTTTTGCCATTTTAACATAATACAAATTGATAGAACATTTTGTCTTTATAAAAAATGCTATACTGTACATACCTTGAGTTTAAACTTTTATGGCTCCAGTAATGTTTTACAGAAATGTTTAAGGTATGTATCAAAATTTAATTCCCACTCCCTGGGGAAAAGCATGATCTAGACATGTATTAGAATAATTTATTATATAAAGTGCAGTGCTTCATTTTTCGTGTTGAACATGATATTTCTCACTCGTTCCCTGCGCTCACTCTATATAACCTGAATCTAGCTTGAGTGGGTTTGATTCAAGAAACAAACAATTTAAAGTTTATTGAAATTTTGTCTTGTAGAACTTTCGACTATTCCATTTTGTGAACTTCAAGCACTGAAAGATAAAATTGGTGTGAAAAAGTAAGACAGAAACTATGAAGAGATTTGTATATAGAACTAGATTTATATTAATCTGACACTGGAGAGAAGGGACCCGCGGCTCTACCAATTGAGCTATCGAACTATTTATCTTTGCAAAGTAAAACACAGCACTTAAGCACACAGAAAGTAAACCTGAGTTGAAATTGCCTTGTGTCCACTTATTCTTTGCTTCCCTGTCCTATCTTGCAGGTTTAATGCTGCTTTAAATGGCCCTTCAAATAGTGCAAAAATGGGAAATGAACCAACTCTGAAACGGAAGAACAAAAACAGGTCTGAATGTTTCTTATTTTTGGTAGTTACCTGTTGTCATTGGAATGTTCAATGTTTAAATTATACTCAATTAGTGATAGTTGTTCATTATATGAGCTCATTACATTAAGATTCTTATTTCACATTGGCTTCGGTAGTTCATTGCCACTAAAAATATTGACCGTCAATCCACAGTACTCGTTTTCATTTGTATAGACGTTCCGAATTTTTAGGCTCGTTTCAAACTTCGCTTTTTGCGTGGGCCTACCTGTTATTCAATTGCTTGAATTATGTAGATGTAAAATTCGACCTCTGTAACAATTCAATTCGGCATTTCTTATTTCGGCCTACCGCAGGACTGTATATTATATGGCGGACCACAGCACTGTACTCCTAAGCCGGAGTTGCATTAGTTAAATGCAAAATGCGAATCTGTGCTGTAAGCGTTCACTTTTAAAGCTAATTTTCTTAGAAATGTATTAATTATTCTATCTTAGACCTCGCGAGATGTCCTCAAAGAGACCTGTTTCAAAGTTTAAACAAGTTATTCCTGTCACAAAAAAGGTTAATTTGGAATTTCATGTGCTCTTTATTACATTACATTCTTGGGGCACGCATTCTATACAGATAGTTTTTACTTTAGGTTTGCATGGTGTCGGGTAATCAACAATATAAGTTTAGTTTTGTATAATGCGATACAACAATAAATAGCTTAAGGTCCTGTCATGCACACGGTCCAATTTTTCTCGCAACTTGCAATGTAGTTCTACCCTGAAGAGATGTTGATTCGTGAACAATGTTTGATACGCGAGGAAGGCATTAGCAAAACGTGATGAACATGCGCATTAGCAATTTTACATCGCGCAAGAGTAGAATTGCGTAGTAAGTTGCAAGAAGAATTGCAGCAGCGTGTGACAGAATCACTTTCAACAACTGACGTTTTTTGACGACACGGGCGTTGACCGGAAGTAAATCAAGTGTTATAGATGACGTCAGGCGTTCTTGTTGAAAAATAAACGACGTTGCGCTGTATATTTCAAGCACGAGATGAAGTTATGTTTTCGTCCCGGTGGCTTACAATGATGCAAAAGAATTTTCTGTAATACCTTTATCTTGAAATTAGAACTAATGTGCGTAATCTTTGAGACAGCAAAATCATGGACAAATATTCCCAGTTGCACAGCTATGTACCCTTAATGTATGGCTTAGCTCTGTATTAGACATTTCGTAATGGAGCCGCTAAGCATAGATAAATCTTAAGCAGAATAACCCTGTCAGCATAAAATATACGCTGGTATCAATAGGGGTCCTACTAAGTTCAAAATGAATTTAAAAAAATATATATATACAAAGTTACGAGCCATGCAGAAAGTATTAAGGTTTAAAAAGTTCACATCCGTACCACTACAACCCCCCCCCCCCTCCCCCATATTGATATGTCCCCTTTCTTAGAAAGTTACTTTATAAAAGAATTATAGACTATGCAGCCATTATAATAAAAAGATTTTTTTGCAGTTTCAGTCTTCACCTTAGGGAGGTGGAGCTGGTTACTCTGTCTGGTTAATCTTTCATGAACATCACGATTAAAAGTGAAATAGTTAGTTAAAAACTGAGGCACTGTACCGGTCAAAGACTTTTTAACTAATCTTAAAACGTTGTGTTCCCTTCTCTTATACAAAGACGTCCATCGTAAGCATACATGGATTGTTCTCTTATACAAAGACGTCCATCTCAAGCATGCACGGATTGTTTGGAAGGATAGTGCAATGTAGAACACCAGTCTTGAAACATGAACGAAGAGTGCAAACAACCTTTGAAGCTTGATAGTGACACATCTTTTATATTGTCTTGCCCTAATCTTAACTTTTAAGCCTTTCTGCCACTTTGCGTTGTCCTTCCAAGCAATCCATCGATGCTTTGCGCTTCTCAATTGGGAAATGGCTAATGAGCACTGATGAAGATCCGAGCTTGCGGATCGAAAGCTTTACCGTGATAAAATTTACAGGTATACGTGGTGTTTCACAAAACTAAGTTTATATTGTAATGGACCATTCACTAATTACACACTAAATGATCGGCCTGGCTACATTAGCAATCTACCTATTGTGTTTAGGGACAGAAAAAATGCAGTTTCTTTCTGGGTTACCATAAATGATCAAATCGTGTAAAAAAGTTACAAGTATAATTTTTTAGCCGTTTTATGTGGACCAAAGAAATGCAGAATATTTTAGGAACACTTTCATTGCCTGGAGTTGAAACGTCTGATTTATTGTTTTATTTAACAGTATATATGTATTTCTCTATTTAGGTTTCCCGCGATCCTAGATTTGACAATCTCTCTGGAAAATACAATGAAAATATGTTTGAAAAAGCTTACTCATTTTTGGATGATGTAAGAAGCCAAGAAAAAGAGGTAATATATTATAGGTTAGAGATAGGTTCGATGACTCTTCTAATCACCTCATGAATAGGGATGGTGCGTGAGCTGCCCGGATTTCGTCCTTAGTTCCATGTTCGTTTATCATCCCACTTTATCAATGTTCCCCCTTTTTAAAACGCTCTATTCTCCGTCCTTATGGCAACTCGGAGAACTAAATATTGACAAATTGACGCTTGCAAATATGTATGTAGTAGTGTGCACTAGCCCTCTCCCAAACTTTTATCAGCAAAATAATTTTGGTAACCCCCCTCGCCCTCTTTTTTCACCAACCCACGCCCTTTTCAGTAACCGCCCTATAATTACAAAAGATTTTGCCCATCTCGTGTCTTTTTCACACCCCCCCCCCCCCTAAAGAAAAGGGTTCAACTTTGTCATCTCAGGAACTACGGTGACATTTTTTACATGATTTCTTTTAGCAAGTGAAGAAAGCAATAAAGTCGGAAAGGAATCCGAACCAAAAAGCAAAATTAAATTCACTGTACAAGAGAATGGTAAATGTTGTTGTTTTTGTTGTAGTGATGCTGTTATTGTTTTTGTTGTGATGCTGCTTTAATTTGCTGTTGCTCTACGTGTGTATCGATACTCAACAATGTTTTCATAAATGTAGGAACAAGCGGAAAAATCAAGAAATCTGAAGAAAATACGGAAAGAAAGGCAGAGAGAAAGAAAACAGAAAGAACTAGCTTTGATAAAGCAAGGAAAACGACCATTTTATTTGAAAAAATGTGAGTATATTATTATATAGACCTTTCTCATAACGACGTGAAATGGGAAAGAATTAACACTACGTAATTTTGATTGGCTCGAAATATCGTAAACCAATGAAATTTCACGAACCCTCATTTGAGGTCATTGTGTAAATAGTCTTAAAAGTGAACGTCACACTACCGCGTTCGTAATCTCGTGTTAAACTTGTCCAATTCTAATGGCTTTGTCGTCAATAATTTCAATTACGGTTTATTGTAGCCGAGAAAAAGAAGCTTGAGTTGGCCGAGAAATATAAGAATTTGAAGGAGTCGAAAAAACTTGACCAATATCTGAATAAAAGAAGAAAGAAAAATGCGATGAAACAAAGGAAACTACTGCCCAAAGAACGAGAATGAAAGCGAAAATTTGGGAGGATAAAAATACTGTCGAGGCATTTCGACATGATCCTAACCTGCCGTTGGCCTGGACAGACACGCGGACAGGGATTTCGTGGACAAGATCGGGCCACCTTATCATTCCTATTGCCAAGAGGCTCAATTAGGCTACTGTCTGTTGGGGATTGTTTACATGCAAGCCCGGGCTATCCTGCTATCAAAGAAAGCCTATTTGGACGGCAAGACGAATTCGCAATGAAATAAATCAGAAAGAAAATCAAAATTAAAAATAAAGTAAACAGCTCTTTTGAAATTAAGTGTGTTGATATTTAGTCAGATATTTTTCGTATTATAGAACATGGTCTTAGCCAGCCGTTCAACCGTCTTTTTGACAGTCTTCTTAGGCCCCGTTCACACGGGACCGGATCCGTATGGTCACCATATCAATTTGAGAAGTTTCAAGACGAGCATGACTCTTAAATTTGTGATAATATTACAGAACTTAATTAAAACGTACCATAGAAAAAGTGGTAAGAGTAAATGACCGTAAAGTGACCGAACTAAATGTCGAGATCACACGGATCCGGTCTCGTGTGAACAGGGTCTTAAAAAGCCTGCTTGTGGACGGTTGGATACCATTGTTCTGGTTTGCCGAAGAGTAAATCAGGATGATGAATACGAGTTATTCACTCGTGTCCATACTTCTAAATGCGTAGTTAATTGTTCTCCGTTACACTGCTGCAAGCTAATATAATAGTAACTAGGCATGTGAGAGATGTTGTGAATTGGGTATAAACAAACGTTAGCCAGATTTGCCTATAGTTCTTTTATGTGTTCATGTGATGTCGGGAAGCAAGCCTTTGTACCATTGTCATCGAGAAGTTTTTTCCAGCACGAAAATGTCAAGATGCAACTGAAATCGATTATTCGGACGGCCAAATTTTAGATTCTCGCCAATATCGCGTTCTGGCTAAGACACTGCCAATGTTCTTTTGTCTAGGACGAAAGTTTTCTTACTTTGTAATGAAGCGTTTTCATGTTCATTAGTCAAATGAGATTCAACAGAGCAGTCCAGTCTTTCCAGACAAGTCATCTGCATAAACCGAAGGTTGTCCGATAGTTACCGACTCTCGATTGAGCGTCTCGTTGCTATGGAGTTTAATCAATATGGCTGCCGAAAAATAGCAGAAAATAATTTGTTGTTATTCCATAAAAGACGTTAGTTTGCTTCAGTTTTTAAAATGGACGAGCTAGAATCGTTAAAAGCAAAACTAGAGAGTATTACGGTCGCTCCACCGACGATCGAGTTGCCGTAAGTTGATTGCAGAATTTGAATTTTTGCCAGTAGATCCTTTTGCCTATATAAAAATGACGGGACAAATTATATATATTTCTAAACCTGGCTAACGTAATGGAATTTTTTTGGTCTTTTCAGAACCCCAAGCGAGGAGGATTTGCCTGAAACGTACAGGACAAATACAGATAAAGAGAATCTTGTGCTGTCATGTTGTGAAAACTTTCGACGTCAGTTCGTCCACTTGTATCGGGACAGGAGACCAGTACTACTGTGTCCACTCAATGAGGCTGGAGTGGAGGTATAGATAAGAGAGAAAAATAAATAGTTGGGGGGGGGGGAAACCGAGAGTATGAGTGATTTTTGCTGTGATTTACGGCGTGATTTTCTCCATCTTAAAGATCTGAAAAAGTCATTGAGTTTCAAGATCTCAAAAAGTCAAGATCAAATAATACTTTGTTTCACATCCTTCAAAAGGAGGAATAGACACAATTTACAAACCTTTGCTTACACTGTTGCTACCCAATTCTCAACTTTGGATTATTCACATGGTTGGATACCATTGTTCTGGTTTGCAGAGAGTACTTTAGGAGAAAAGTAACCAGGCATACAAATGATAAATATGAGTTATTCACTCTTGTCCCATTTCACTGCCCCCCCCCCCCTTGAGCACTCTGGGTCCCTGGTATTTTGTATCCCCCCTTTCTTGCCAGCCTTGATTGTGCGTATTGGTTGTAATTATAGTACATACATTGCTTTTTTTCCTGCAGAAATTTATCTGCACAACCGTGCGTCCTACACTGTTGCCATACAAAGAGATTTATGATTACGACAGATGTGCACAGTTTGTTGCAGATTATATCACTTTTGAAGTTTTAGATCCAATTGTAGATATTGTAAGTATGGTATGGTATAATGTATAGGGTATAATGTAATATGGTATTTTATTATGGTCAAAATCTCTAAAAACAATTGGCAGAACCCGAAATAGCAGCCTGCAGTCGTGGCAGTCCCGTATCCAGACTCTTCATTTGTCTTTATAGAGATCAGTGGCGATTAATTAATACCAAGCGCGCTAGGTCGAACATGCGAAACACCTTTGCCCTCTTGGTATTTATTGATTGTTCATCTCAATAAAAACAAATGGAGCGCCTGGGTATGAGGCTGGGTGGACAGTTTTGCAACGAAAATTCAGTTTTTCCCACCAAATTTATACACCATCAAACTCATCCTAGCACAGGTCACCCGGAATGCGTACAGTGCTAATATAGCGTTCAGTGGGACAGCATCTGTTACATAATGTATATATTATATACATTATGTAACAGATGCTGCCCCACTGAACGCTATATTAGCACTGTACGCATTCCGGATGACCTGTGATCCTAGTTAGCATTTATGATGTAAAATTTCATCGTAATAGTATTCGTTATTTAATTATATAATTTAAGTTCGTTTCTAAAATATCAAGCTTGCCTAGAGAGAACCCTTCCTCTAGAGAATGTGGTAATTACATCAACATTCCAATGGGAGAACCTCGCCATTGTTATTTGAAAATTTTGAAAACCAATATATGCACACATTGCTATAATGCACATGTACATAGCTAGGAGTTGCTATTAGGATTAGGATTTAAGATTTAGGTTAGAAGTAAAATTAGAGATTAAAAACTAGGAGTTAACAATTTGGATAAGGCTTTAGGATTTAGACAAGGATTAGGTTGGGGGTCAAGAGTAGGTTTTGTGCAGGTCTGGCGCAGACGTTTATAGCTTTATTCTATTTTTTCTCCTTTCTTTACCAGCCATCAGTTGTTGCCTCTCCGACGACAACGATCAAGCGTCAAAAAGGAAATTGTTTTGAAATGAGTATTGTATTATGTTCACTTCTGATTGGCGCTGGTTATGATGCATACTGCGTGTGCGGGTATGCAACACGCGAGATAACATTGATGGATCAAACCAGAGATATCTGTCCTTTGTTGAAACAAGAGGATAAGGTTTGTTCCACTCCACAAAATACACATTTCTATTACAGATCAGTGTTGAGACGGATTGTCATAATTGTTTTTAGTCAAATATACAGGTGTTATTGTGAACTATGAGCCTGCAAGGGATGATGGATTATTGTTTATTTAGGTCCTGATACCCAGGGAATTACTTTTTTCGTAAGTTTCCTAGTACGTGCCCTCGATGCTGTTTCAAGACATAATCCCGAGTTTAGATTGGAAAACATTAAGCAATGATGCGTCTAGTTACGATGGATTCAAAGACGTCACAGTGCAGCCTTTCGAGGCTGTGCGCACGTTGTGCGTTGTTTCATGCTCATTTAAGGCCCTGTCACACGGTGCAATTTTTCTTGCAACTTGCAGCACAATTCTACTCCTAAGAGATGTAAATTTGTGACAAATGTTTGGTATGCTAAAAATATATTAGCAAACTGTGATGGAAACTTGTATTTGCCAATTTTACATCTCCCAAGAGTAGAATTGCATTGCAAGGTGGGAGAAAAATTGCACCGTGTGACAGGGCCTTTAGTTGAAATAAAAAAAGTTTTGTGCATGAACAGCTGGGCATTTTGTACGGAGCATGCGCCAAATTTAGCGCGCAATCCCTGGGGCGAGGGAGTGAAATTCAATATGGCGGCGTATGAATAGAGTGTTTTCTGGATTTGCCTGGCTTCAATACTCATAGAACGACCACTTTAATGAACAAAAATACTTTAATAACTGATGAAAAACGTTAACCGATCCATCACAAAGGTTTTAACTTAAAAATTTATTATTTTGCTTTATTATTTTGCTTTTATGCTATGAATACAGGCAAGCTCGTACTTTTTGAAAATTCAGTCAATGAATATTACCCATCATTTGTCCAGCCCAAGTAGATACGGATTAAAAACATAGGTATACAAGCTAGAAAGACATTGTTGACTGGTTTGGAAGATTTAAGCAATGTTATTACAAATAAAGCATAAAATATAATAAAAATAAATGTAATTTAATTTGCCAAATTAATGCATATGCTGCACATAAAAAACTGCACAATTGTACACCAGTATACCAGTATAACAACTTTTGGGATTATTTCATGAAAATTGCAATTAAAAAGCGTATTTAGATTGTTTTGTAATATCATTTCAATAAATGTAATATAATTTAAGCCTTAGCAGTAACATGCTAACCACCAAGTGCAAAATTTGACACATGTCTACAACTTTTATATAGAATTAAAGGGGTACAAAAGACTTTCATTACTTTATCAGGGTGCAAGCAACATTGTATCAAATTTTCATTCACAATGAGTGAATATATAGCTATTATGTGACCAGATGTAGTAAATAGTTGTATAATAATCACAAAACGCTTCTCTTTGAATAATAATATATATTTTCTTTGCTTTAATTTACACAAAAGCACACCCTTTTAATCTCACCTAAAAACAACATCTCAACTAAAACAACAACATCTCAAAAACCGGAAGTCACGATAGTTTTCCCGGGAAAACTCGCATCTCGCGCGATTAACGCGATAACAATAGTTTCGTAATTCCAACACCCTCCCCTGTTTGACAACGGAGTTGTCAAACACATCTTAGTCAACCGTATCACCGATGCGTAAACTTGCTGCGATTGCCGCATCCCTCTTTGGTCTCGCACGAAATTCGGGCGCTTCAGGGTTAAGCTTCACCGCTTTAGGTCGTTCATCCGTATCGTCGCAGCTCAGCTCCATTGGGTAAAGGAACTGTACCGGTCGTTCTATTGTCGACTTTCCCGTGCGCACCTTTGCATCACGACTGACACCGTCCTTTCCCGTGATCAACTCGATTAAAACTCCCAGCGTCCACGCTCCCCTGTTCTTCTGCTCGGAACGGACGATAACTACCTCTCCGACAGTAGGCACACCTCGACCTCCTTTCTTCTTTGTAACATATCTCTCTCGAAGACTTCGAAGATATTCCTTCGTCCAATGGCTCCAAACGGCGGTTTTGCATTTCTGCAAATACTTATATCTCTTCCGCAAGTCCTTGTTCTCGATTACATGATGGGAAGGTTCCAAAAGCTGATTTGGTTGCAGAAACAATAAGGAATTTGGTGTTAGCAGGGTTGTTTGAATATCCTCTTCCACGTATCCTAGCGGTCGATCATTCAGCGTTGTTTCGACACTTAACAGGACTGACTCAAGCTCTTTCCACTGCAACTGACCACTCCCAATCGCTTTGTTGAGGGCAGCCTTGACTAACCCAACCAACCTCTCAAACTGCCCGCCCCACCACGGGGCGCGGCTCAAGTTGAATTGCCATGTTATTCCATTTCTTGATAGGTAATCTTGCAACTTCTCGTCTTGTCTGACCATCTTCATCCACTTCGCAGCTGCTGTAAACGTCGATCCATTATCAGAGTAAATACGCTCCGGGCGACCCCTTCTAGCGATGAATCTCTGAAGACTGTACAGGCATTCGGTCATTTCCAAGTTCGGCATGAGATCAAGAAACACGCCGCGAGTGAGACTACAAGCGTACAATAAGATGTACGCTTTTCCTTCTTTCCCTTTGGACTTTCGGTAACGAAGTGGGCCAGCATAGTCAACTCCGATAATCTGATATGCAGTGGATCCCTCGGTTCTCGTGGTTGGTAAATTTGCTGGAGGGGGGGAAGCATAAGCAATGGCATGGAACCTCTTGCACCCATGACAATCTTTGATTACTCGCTTTGCTAAACGTCGCAAACGGGGAATCCAGTGTCTTTCTCGGACTTTCACCATCGTCAATCCAACTCCTCCGTGAAGTGTGCTTTTGTGGGCATGCTCGACAAACTTTCTCGCCCACAAGGATGAACCAGGGATGTAGATTGGATAAAATCCCTGAACTCTTCCCCTACACTCTAGAACGCCGTCCTCATTCGGCTGTAAATTAAGCCGCAATTGGTCTTGGGGAAATGTTTCGTCGATTTGTTGTTGACTGTTCAGAGTCAACAGTTTCTCAGCCTTCTCGATTTCCCTCGTAGTCAAAGGACCAGTCACTCTCCGATGTGGGAGCCATCGGGTATTTCCGACAAACCGTAGTAGCCATGCTATGACTCTCAAGGTTTTCCAATACGCGAATTTGGACAGGAGTTTCACGAAATCGTTATCTCCTTCAGTGGCCAGAGCGAACACTTGTTTTGTCAGCTTCAACTCTTCGTTGGACTCCACGCTGGCAGTTGTTTTAAGATCAGGAGGCCATTCCTCAGGGTTGCTCAACCAGTTGGGCCCGTTCCACCAGAGTTGGTTTCCTTCATCAATCAACCCACCACGACTGGCGATATCAGCGGGATTCTCCTTGCTAGGAACGTGTCTCCATCTTACATCTTTGTGCTGAAGGATTTTGTTAACACGGTTGGCGACGAACAGTTTATACTGCCCTTGTCCACGTATCCAATGTAATGCAACGCTGCTATCCAGCCAGCCAACAAGGGATGACACCGGGAATCCGTCTAAGGCATCGCAAACGTTATCAAGCAAATTGACGGCCATGTGCGCCGAGACCAGTTCCTTTCTAGGGATTGTAAGACCCTGCTTGGCAAGCCGTGCCTTTGCGCAAACGAGGCCCTGATTTACTTGGGTTTCTTGAGTGACCACGGCGTACACTGCTGCTCCCACTCCATGCCCACTGGCATCACCGAAAGCATGAAGTGCAATGTCGTGTATAGGTTCCAAAGCTAATGGCACAGACCGTGGAACCTTCACTTGAGCAGGGAGGCCACGTTCCCATTTCTGCCAATGTTTAGACAGTTTATCAGGCAATTCATCATCCCATTTGCACTTTTGCTCGCAAGCCTCTCGGTACAGAAGCTTTCCTTGCAGCGTCGTAGGGGCTATAAGGCCCAATGGATCAAAGATTCTCGCGACCTTACCAAGAATGCCTCTTTTTGTGGGTGTGGACTCATCAGGGGGGATTATCACCTGGATAGTGTCAGCTTCCTTGTCCCATTTCATGCCAAGTAGATTTCCTGTCTCATTCCCCAACTGCTGCTTGGCAAAGGTGGAATCTTCATTAACGTTCGATTGCTCGTCTTGTTCCAGCTCTTTGATATTCGACTGCCATTTGTGAAGATCGAATGATGCTTCCTTAAAGATCTCGACCGAAATTTCTTTCTTCTCGCGCACTTCGTGTACCGAGGTTCCTCCAGTCACCAAATCGTCCACATACAGTTCCTTTTCAATCTCAGCAGCGTGTTTGGGATGTTTCTCTTTGCTAGCGTTTAGATGACATTGTAACACTCCTCCCAGTAGGAACGGAGATGGACCCATACCAAATAGTGCTCGAGTGAATCGTAGAGTACAAATGCGTTGAGGATCCTTGTCCTCCAGCCAATGGAATCTCATAGCGTCCCGGTGGTCTGGACGGATACGTACTTGCAAAAAGGCTTTGCGAATGTCTCCATTAAGAGCTACTGGGTGAAACCGACCTCGAACAAGCACCTTGAAGAGCTGATTTTGTAACGGGGGGGGGGCATTGTTCAAACAGTCGTTTAGGGAAGGTTGTGAACCAGTTTTCGAAGAGGCATCATAAACGATTCTTATCTTTGTTGATTCGGCTGACTCGCGTATGACTGGATGGTGAGGCAGGTAGAACACAGGCTCACTTGGCGGCTCAGTTGCATGCTCAACAATCCCTTCTTTAAGTTGATCTTGTATAATCGCATCGTATTCGTCCAGTCTCTCCGTTTTCTTTAATCGCTGCACTAAACTTCCCAGGCGTTTCAGGCTGTTGGCTTCATTTGAGGGTAGAGGCGGATGATCTCCCTTCCAAGGGAGACCACTTTCATACCATCCTTGTTCAGGATCACGCCGGAGCTGTTCCAAGAATTCTTCGTGTACAACTTTCTGATCCCCGACAGGTGTGTCTTCAAGCCCCAGCACATCCATGCGACAAAGCTCCTCATAATCCGAGCGCGCTGTCTGTGCAAGAAACATGTTATCCAAGTTGGTTTCAATCCCCGGGGACATAACTGTCCATCCAAATCTAGTATACTCAGCCACAGGGTCTCCAACTGAACCAGTTCTTTGTGGTTCACTGGTCTTAATCTTTGAATACTCAGCTGCTCCCAAGATTAGGTGTACGGGAAGGGAAGGCTTGGTATCGGTGTCCTCCATGCAAACACCTTGTAAGTGTTGGTACCGACTGATCAGATCTGGATAATTAGGGTTTCCAACCGACAGCAAGTCTCTGCGATCTACTTTCGCTGCACCCACTGGAATTGAAAAATTGCCTTGGGTGTCACTGACGCTTAAGTTGTAGACTTCAACATGCTTGGTTATGGTCCCGGTAATGGTTTGAATACAGCGAGTGAAGGAGCTTGAAGGGCTAAGTTTCATAAGGCTGAGGAGGTATGCTGAAGCATATGATGTGGTAGCACCAGTGTCAAGAAGGACTCGGCAGGTAACGTTGTTTGCTTTGACAATAACAATGGGGTGACAGACTTTATTTTCTTCATGCGTAGCAGTCAGTGCGTTTTGCCCGGGGGGTTGGTTGTGAGGTGGTTTCTCAATGGTCTCGCAAATAGATGAATGATGTTTCTTCTTGCAGTGAAAACAGGTGACCCGGCTTCGACACTGGGCGGCGTGGTGTCTGGCACCAGTACAATTGAAACATAATTTTTTGGCTTGCAACTTTTGTCTCCGCTCGGCAGGTGTAACAACCTTCTTGCATTCATGAGATCTGTGATGTTCATCGTCACAGTAAACACAACCCTTTGGGCTTGAAGACTCTTTGGAGAAGAAGGAACGGTTATTGGGGGTCTTAGATGCAGATGAGCTTTCCAAAGGATGTATTGCTTTCCAATTTTCTAGTGCACCTAACAACTCGGTAAACCCCCAATCTTGCCACCCCACTTGGTTTGTAACTAACTCTGCTTTGATTTCGGGTAGTTTCTCCAAGATACCCCTGACCATTGACAGACACTGAGACAGTTTACCCAGTGTCTCTAAAGATTGCACGTTATAGTTTAGAGTTTTAATAAATTCATGAATCATGTTAATCTTCCGGCCAGTTATAGTGGGTAACTCCTGTATGTTGGTAATGTAGGCTCTAACGATCTCGCTCGTGTTTCCATGGTTGGTTTTTAGAATATTTTTTGCGCGGGCGTACCCCTCAGTGGTGAAGGGCAGACCGTCAATCTCATTGCACACCTTGGACTCTAGCAATTCTTTCAAGTAGGAAAACTTAGTGATGGCAGGTAGGGTGGTACTGTCTATTTCTGCCTCAAATTTGTTCCAGAAGGACAGCCATCGCTCATAAGAGCCGTCATATTTTGATATAATGAGTTTAGGTAATTTTACACTACTGACCTTGGGTTGTTCCATAATTTCTGCCTTGTCGATTGTTGAACCCAGGATAGCTTGTTGTTCCAGCTTGCATTTCTCGAAATAAAGCTCTTCTTCGCGTTGTTCTTGCAGTCGAATTTTCTCCTTTTCACGTTTCTCATTCTCCGATTTCGCCCCAGCATCTTGGATATACTGATTTAAACGCAATATATCGCCGTCTGCCTTGTCAATATCGCCTTCGATATCTGCTCCCCATGTTTGCACATCTTCGATACTAACTCCGTCCTTTATTTTTGCCTTTTCACCTTGTAGCTTCAGCTTTTCCACGTCTTTCACAATCGTTTCTAGCGCTTCTTTATGTCGAATGATTTTATCCAAGTTTCCTTTGTCTAAAATCGCTTTAGTCTTGTTCCGTGTAAGTTTCAACAGCTGTCTCTCCGTCTCCAACGCTTCGCTCGTATTTTCCATAATATTTCGTGTTTTCTAGGTTCTTCCGCTTCACAAATCCCGTGTGGAGGTGCCACGTGTAGTAAATAGTTGTATAATAATCACAAAACGCTTCTCTTTGAATAATAATATATATTTTCTTTGCTTTAATTTACACAAAAGCACACCCTTTTAATCTCACCTAAAAACAACATCTCAACTAAAACAACAACATCTCAAAAACCGGAAGTCACGATAGTTTTCCCGGGAAAACTCGCATCTCGCGCGATTAACGCGATAACAATAGTTTCGTAATTCCAACACAGAAAGAGGAAGCAAAATATTATGAGATCACTGGATGTACATGATTTAGGTAAAAAAAACATATCATGCGCATTTTTCCCTGCATGCCCACGAAGTTTACCAGGACACTTGATATGAAAAGATAATTTTAGGACATATTTCAGAGAAAGGCAATAGTCAAACCTTTGAGATATTTGCATTTATATGCCATGTCACTACAAGATTTCACAAGGCAAACATGCCTGTGTTAAACAGTACCATGAGACTTCTAAATTTGAACAAATCAGTACAACACTTCCTACATCATAGCAGCAATACTCGATTCTCTTCAACATCATTTTGCAGCTATTTTTACTTTATAATAAGCCAATAGTGGAGCAATTTAAATAACATGTCATCACATGTCATCTGCACTACAGCAAATGCATTTGTTGATTGCCACATCTGGCGCATTTTTCCTGTGAATGGTTCAAGCTTTAATAGAACAAAGTGGGATTTAACTTTCATAAAACACAATTTTTAATTAAAGGCAACGGCTATACTCTGCGAATCTACAAGGGGAATATTTGTCATTTTCTTCAAATTGTGTATTTTCAGACACTTATGATTCCTGATAAGGTAGAACAAACAACTTACTGAGCATACGTGTGGAATAAACAGTTACTAAGCATCTACCAACAGTAAAATGAGAACACTTGCTTGTTTCCATGTAGTTAAACCATGCCTCTGAAATTCTGACCATGAGTGGAAAATATCCATTTTTCGCCAATTTCCAAATAGCATTTCTTCGCACGTTTGCACTCTATTACGCTGTTATATCGTTGCATACAAACACTGTGACTTATTTTGTTGAGAAAAGTCTTATTTTCCATGAAGAAATCAACAAGAGACTTTAAAAAATTATCTCAAAATACGTGTTTTCATTGTTCGAAGAAAAAAAAGATTCAGTTCAAGAAATGCGCCCGCGCTATTTTAGACAGCGACAACAAAATGCCCAGCTGTTTTGTGCATGTACTAAGAATCATCGTTTCGCGCCAGAATACTTTGCAAGTGACAGTCACAAGTCACTCGCTCCCTGATTTCTCGCGCGCTCCTTGCGGCATACGCTAGCGAGTGGCAAGTCGAAATCAAGTGCTGTATTTCGTTGTTTTCTAGTTGAGAACTAAGGAAGAAAAGAAAGAAACGAGTAAGTACGCTGTAAAACCACCGAAAGATCTTGCGAGCAAGTTTGAAGCAAAACTTGCAGCAAAAGCAAGAGAAGAGGAGGAAGCTTTAGAAAAGAAGAGAAGGGATGAAGAAGCCACGAAAATTGCGGTAAGAATAGATATTTTATTAGAGCTCAAACCTCTCCTGGCTGTGGCAAACTCGATCATCGGGTATTTTTGTAAAGATGTGGCACATTTTTATAATATTGGTTAATTCTGTGAAATCGTTTGTTTTGATCGTCTGTCAACACGAATGTATAAATATGTACCCCTCCCCTTCCCCCAGTTATTGAGTTTACTATCATTTTTATTCTGGTTTCATATTTGTTGTAGAATATTCACGAATATATGATATTCGTGAATACGTACACAGTCTATTACAAGAAGCGTAGCATGATTTTGAGGTATTGAAATTAGTTGTAGTTTATAGTGTGAAAAATGTATCCTGATTGCTTGAGGTTTTTATTTTGCCCAAATATGAAATAAACAAAATGGTGCTTCGGATTTATATTTTGTAAAATATATCTTTTTTATTGATAAATACAGAAAGCGTTCGAACTTTGGTTGTTTCGTTTCAAAAAATGATTTATTTCAATACCTCAAGATCACTAAATACGTTTCATTTAATCCCGGATAAGCAGGACCATACAATCAGCACCCTAGTTTGTGATATGGAAAATGTTTGATTCCTGATTGCTTGAGATTTTGTTTTGTTCAAAAAAATGGTGCTGGGCATTATGTAAAATATATATTTTGTATTGATTCTAACTTTGGTTGTTTTGTTTCATGAAAAGACTCACTTCAATACCTCAAGATCATTTTACGCTTTATTTAATCCCTAATATGCGAGACCGTTTTATCAGCCCTTTAAATCTGGTCCTCGCGAAATGGAAAAAGATGGATCTCTCTATATCACATCGTTGAACATTACGACTAAATAGGATCAGCTTAACCTGCTAAATTCTTGCGAGAAACTGTTCGTGCGAAGCAAGGATAGTTGCATATTGAATAATTCCACGTAACTCTTTCTCTCTCACGTCACGAAAAAGAAGTGACAGAATTAGGTCTGTTATACTCGGTTGTTCCTTCAAGTTTCTGTACCGGTCACGAATGTAGCGCCTTTGATCGTCGCGAATTTGGGACTGGGATCAAAGAGCGGGACATTCGTGCAGATAACATGAAAGATTAACCTGTCGCTCTGTGCTTTAACGGAAGGCGGGCGAAATCAGTTGCATATTTTGGTCGTTGATTCGAAACCATCCCATACTTAGGCATACAATTCATTTGCAAACTTTAAGTCAAAAATGACGTAAAAAATTTCATATTTAATAACTTTTAATGATCCCATTCTCTTAATTGTTAAGGAACTAGAGAAACCCAAAGCAGATAAGCTTCATGGTCTTAGAGTTCATTGCTGGGTTTTAGTTTTGGCGGGAAAGCGTGAAGTGCCGGAGAGTTTCTTCATTGAAGCGACGACTGGCCAATCGTATGTTCTCAATTTCTCTGGATATCTTGGTGTAGAGAGCATCTGGAATAATAGAAACTGCTGGGTGAACATGCAGGATTGCACAAAGGGAGTTGTGGTAAGACTTACCGCAAAAGTGTTTTCCTTTATCATACATAGACTTGCTTACAAGAAAACTCACATTATACTGCTATTGGCCAGTACAATGTGAGTCGAGTCGACAAGTCTAATCATGCATAAGAAATGCTAGAAGCTGTGATGATACGAGCAAGGACTGATGGTTTGGGTAGTTAACCCTAAAGCTACGGATACGCGGACATTAGGGAGCTTTAGCAGCAACTACGAGTACGACCAAAGTACGACTACGAGTACGAGATTTGATGGCGTGTGCAGAAGTCGTAGTCGTTTGAATGTTCCTTTAGCAGTAAAACAAACGACAAGAAATAAAGTGTCTACAAACTACATTTTATGTAACCGAAAACCCTTCACAAAATTAGCTGTTTTTACGAGGAACAATGTGCGAATTAATTTCAAATAAATTTTGAATAAATCGTGTTAAGAACAAATAAACAAACCAGATAATATTTATAATTTGGTCGCAATTCCACCTGTATTTAAATGCTGTAGATTTCAGAACTTACCTAGAGTTTTGAATTTTCTAGGTTATGTTCGTCATAACATAGTAAATCGCAAAGCCATATATCACACAGAAACTACAATTTCGCGATGTAGTTTGCAATGTTTGTTGACATATCATACATCCAGGATAGCTAATTCAGTGACAACGTGTAGCTCAAAATTTCCCGTTATAACGTACGCTACCGCTTGAAAAAAGGCGCTGAATAACCGTCTAAGGCTGTGATAAACATTTCCACAAATTACTCTTCAAGATGAGCAACGTAGACTAACTTTCAATGGTATTTAAAAAGTCGTAGTGAGGACTACGAGTTTTCAGCAAAATGTCGTACTCAAATGAGCGGCGGCTACGACTTTTTCTCGTCAGTACGAGATGGCGTAAGCATATGACGTGCGCTTGGCGCAAAAATGACGAATCTCGTACTCGTAGTCGTACTCGTAGTTGCTGCTAAAGCTCCCTAATATTTTTCTCCCGACGGCAATGAAATTTTTGTAAAATCACTGCATTACCATTGCAAGATTTGGTACACGGGTAACTGAGTGTGCAACGCTACCACATAATTTTAAATCTTGTCCTCTTGACCTTTCTTGACTACGCCTTTTGATTGCCAACAAGCGTTGTTGAATATTCGGCAACGATATTGCGCATTACAGTTTGCGTTGCCTTCCTTAAAGTGTATGCAACTTGTCTTTTGCAACATGTCTCCCAATGTCCATGCAACGTTTTTGTTAAGAGGAGCATTGCACGAAGTAGAATCAGATCCTACTTTTCGCCACCATTGCCGCACCACAGTGTAACATCCCTCTTCCAACTTGTCTTGCAATATTTCTTTTGAGCAGCCAATAAAAGCTCGGAGCTAAGGTGCAAGAAACGTTACACAGTGTAACATGTCTGATCAGGCAACTCCAATTTTTAAAATAAAGTCGTTGCGAGATAAGTTACATAGTATAGCAATGCCTTTAGAAAAGTTATTGATGCAGAATACGTACCTTCAGTCTTTTTAGATATCATTACATTTAGGGCTTTGAAGCCTCTCACTATCCGTGCAAGAGTTCTAAAAAGTGCTAGGGTCTAGAGTCTTCATTAGGTTGGACAACAATAAAAGACGACAAAAAACTTACGTACTCGACACTGGCTATTTCAACTAGGCAATGACCCTTAAGACCATCATGCCTTGTGCGCACCACGGCATTTGACGTCAGTGTGCATAAGTTCTATCATTCAAGAGCTTAGAAAACAAGACCTTAAGTTTGCTCTGTTTGATTGAATGATTAAGTCATGGAGTCAAGCTGGAAATACTGTGTTTTTTATATACAGTATGACTGAAAACGATTAATCAACTTTGTGCAGTTGTAGTCAAACTGCAGTCATAGAGGACACATTACCGTTCAATTTACCTATTCAGCCATTCATCATCGATGTAGGTTTATGTTTTCAGGACATGACGTATGACCTCGGTGATGCTGCCAAATGGGAATTTCTTTTTCCAACAATGGACAAACCTCTGCTCGGGTTACCTGCCATGGATGAAGGAAATCTGGATCTTGACGAAGACGAAGTAAGAGTCTATCCCAAGACTCGCTGTGTCAGTGAGATCCACTGACTGACCGATTAAATAAATAACCAACTGAAGGATCTGCGAAGATTAACCAACTGAATAAACTACATAACTGAATAAACAACTGACTGGTAAAATGAATCAACACGAGCAACCAACTGACTAACCAAATTATTAAACAACCTGCTGACTAACCAAATACAGAAACAACTCACTGACTAACCAAAGAATGAACAACTGACTGACTGCAGGGTGTAATCAAATGAATGAACAACCGCCTGACTAACCAAATGAATGAATAACGAACTGAAGAATCGGAAACTGACTGAAAACCATATGTATGAACCGACCAATGTTTCTGTGTTTGTCCAGTTAATATTAACTGTTTGAAGGACAGACCAACCAAATGAAGGGCTGACTAACAGACTGTAGGATGGATAAGTGTTTGAAAAATAGACCAACCCATTGGAGGACTGACCAACAGACTCTACGTTGGACTAACTGCGTGTTTGAAGACAATCTAGCAACTGCATGATGGTCCAACCAAATGAACAACTGACAAAAAAATTTTGTACATTTCAGGACGAAGAAGAGTCAAATGGAGGCTTTGATCTTCCCCCATCTTGGGTGGATCCAATTTATATTTCGGCTCGAGGTAACTCTTTTCATGGTTCATCTCTTGAGCATGACATACAGTGTATTCCTATATAATGCAGTAATTATCCACTTCATTTACTCCATTATTTTTATTTCATTTTTCCCAAGATTTTCAAACTCGTTGTCCAATGGGCAAACGGACAATTCTGTTCAAAAAAGCAAAGCAAGAACAATTTGCAGAATATTTGTGTAAAGATGGCTTGGTCATGAAGTTGTCCTCATATGCTGATTATGAATGTGAGTATTACTGTTGTAGATGTTTTATACGAGACAGCTGTTAGAATCGTCTTCAATCTGATAGTTGCTGTTACAGGGGCAGTGTGAGGTCATTTTGAGCAGTTCTTACACTTTTCCACAAAGCTGAAAAATAATGGTATATACTGTAAATTTTGAATATATCGAGAATATCACACGGCGGTTTATCTTCGAGTGGTGAAAAGTGTAAAAAATTTAGATTTATGATTATGTCGATAGTTATAGTATCTTACTGCCAACGATACCTCGCATAATAAAGATACTGCGCAAGAACAAGACAGTTTAATTATTTCATCTCATGATTTCTGTCTTGCAGTGAAAGATTTGGTGGAAGTGAGCGAGACCTACAAACATCGTGCGGATAAACTGGATAAGAAAGTTTATCATCACACAAGTGGCATCATCACGGAATATTTCAATCCTGGACGCCTGGATTGCCTGAAAGGTTTGTAAGTACCGGATGGCTCAGAAAAAAGTGCTCTATTTTTGTTTGACCTAAAAGAAAAAGGAGCCTTGGAACAGTTATCAAAACTAATTAAATTACATTTTATCCAGCAAGGGCTAACTTCAAAGAGGACTTAATCAACAAGTCAGCTTACTTCGGAAGATTTGCATTTCCATAAAAAATAAACATTAAAAAAAACTTTAGCTGAGTTAAACATGAAATAAACAAAACATGAATTGAAAAAAATGTTTAGAATTGTTTTCTCCAATAGTTTGCTAACTCTAATTATATATATTATGATATTGTGATGCTACTCCGAGTGTAAGCCATACTGGGCTGGCTGAAAAATATGTTTCTCTTCCATATAGAACACTGCTATAAAGCTACGACACCCGGACCAGAATCAGAGAGGACCATGCATTTTTACTCCAGGTAATTGAAATGAAGTGAGCTTGATAATAAGTGGGGGGGGGGGGGATTCGTACATTCGTGTTAACAGACAGTAGAAACAGTCACCAGATCACAAATTTTAGTAACAACTTTGAATGCGACAATAAAGTTGTTATAATTGCAACTTTGAGCAAGACAATAACATTGTGAGCAAGTTTGAACACGACAATAAAGTGTCCTGTTTTTAGTTGCTGCTAAAACAACCATATTCAAATGATCGTCTCTCGTTCATGGTTAATGTCGTTCATGCTTGATGATCGAGGCGCATGGGAGTATCTGAATGAATCACAATCAAGTTTGTACAAGACTGTGCATGTAAAAATGTCTACAGGATGACACATGCATATTTTGACTATTGTAGTGCAAGAATAGATGGCCTGGTGAAACAGGAGGAGACAGCAACAGAAATGACACAAAGCTTCACCGGAAGAGATGATTATTTGTATTATCGTCACGTGACATTCGGTGCTCGAACAAAGAAATTTGGTCCCACTCAACAAGTCAACTACAGACCTATCGTTGTAAGTTACAAACGGTAGTTAGTTTGGATGTAATAAGAGTCCTTAAATGATCCTTACAATTCTCACTGGACGGCCAGGGAGAACGGTTAGAAATGGCATGCAGTAAGCTCAACCAGTATGCAAATTTCATTACAAACATTTGACCCCTTCGCCCTTTTCCAGACGCGAGTAACGTTTTAAAAATTCCCTCTGTCACAATTTATTTTACCTGACTGCAACACCTTTCTCAAAACTGATTACTAATTAAGAGTTGCATAAAATATAAAAAGTTATTAAATACTATGAGAAGATGCACTAAAGGTTTATTCACTTTGTTGCGTGTACTCAATTTTGCGTGAAAACACCACGTCCTTGTCCTATACCGACCTACCTGTTGCTCAAAAGCCAAGGTGTGCTTGATTGAAGGTTCACCCAAAATTCTAACGTTGTAGCTATAAACTGAAGGGCTAATTATATTATTCCGCTTACCGGAATTAAATAAGGCGTGACAGGATTTTGAATTATTGAAATTAGTCATACTGTAGCGTAGGCTAAGAAAAATGTTTACTTTTTGATTGCTTGAGGTTTTCAAAGTCTTGTTGAAATATGAAGTACACAAAACGGTGCTGGGCATTGGTTTTTGTAAAATATTTCTTTTTGGTTGGTTTTGCTTGGAGCTTTCTAACTATGGTTTTTTCATTTCGTAAAATGGCTTATTTCAATATCTCAAGATCGTCTTACACTTCATGTAATCCCGGTAAGCGGGACCATATAATCAATCACTTAGTTTTATTTTTGAAATCAAAGGGGTGGGGTGCATACATACAAACGTGCCAAATATCACCCAAGAGTTTGCACTGAACTCACGAAAGTTACTTTAAATAATTTCGTGTAGAAAATTATCGAAAAGTTTCATCGTAACCCAGCAAAGAAAGCAAACGACGATGTTGCCGAGCGTTCGTTCTTGGTCGCCGAAGAAAGAATAATGTTAATATTTCATTTGGAAGAAGACAGAGTCACAGCGTCAACACGAGAGTTTGTAAAACCAGCAAACACCGAGGAAAAAAGTGATACTTTAACCATGACACCCGATATGACGACAACATTCCAGGTTTGATCAAGTGAATCAATGTACAAATTTGTTGCATCAGTCTTTGACTCCAAATTTAGGAAAAAATAACTTTAATCAAATTTGTCTTAATCAGTGTGCCGCCATCAGCCCCGGGACAAACTAGAAAATATCGTTCCAGAAACATGTTTCTTTGTTTGCGCAGCTTAGGAAGCATTGTTGCAGAAACATTACGCTTTCTATAAATGTTTCTGTGTTCGCCCACCTCAGAAAACAGTGTTGCAGAAACATGTCCCCTATCAACGTTTCCCTGTTTGAGGAAACATTGTTGCAGAAAAGCACGTTATGGGATAACGCGAATTGCCTATTGCGCAAGAAGATAGTAGCAGCAGTAGCAGCAAAAACATCTCCTAGTCATACTGTCTCGTACTCTCAGAGTCTCAGTCGTACCTAAAGCTCGCTATTATTTGAGAGATGATTGAGGACGAGTCTGCAAATGACATTGTGATTTGTTGTCGTGCTAAGTATGTACCTAAACGACACTTTTTTACAAGGTGGATCCGTTGTTAAAGCCTCAAAAGAACTTGACAGTTTATGAGATGTTGATATCCTTGATTAAAGCTGAAGAAGACAGCATTGCACAAGTCCGTGCCATGGAAGACGAGGTACAGTATATGTAAATTTCAAATTCATTTAGGGATGCTTTTCAGTTTTGTATTTTTTACACTTTCAGTACGAACACGCACGGAAAAGCTTACCGTAAACTCTTCTAAGTTATTTTTATCTGCGACAAATACAATTACTAAAGCAGGCTGAATCATCTTGATCAAGTCTTACCTGCGTATGGGTATACGTGTAAATCGGGCCTTTGACAACATATTTGCACATGAATATAGTAAGGGTTAAATCGGGTTGACAAAAAGCGAAACAAAGAATATTTGAAAAGATTATAGAGTATGTGCAATTTACACGCGTTTCGGCGACCAAGCCGAAGATAGCTACACTGACATGTCAGTTTTATGTTAGACCATCACGAAGCTCTTTCAATTTTGTCGCTCAAAGTCAATGTAAATGCTTTGTTTGTTTTTTAAATAAATGTTTTGAATGGTTTTCAAGACATTTTAGTGGTAATTATTGAAAAAATACAATTTAATATATACAGTACTGTGCAAAAGTTTTAGGCATCCCTCTTTTTGCCTCTCACGTGAAAGCTAATATCTAATTTAAAATAGAGCTGATTTCAGTGAAAATTTAACATGTGGTAGAGACAAATGTTATCTGTCACGAGTTACTTTTAAACAATTGATAATGCAAACCGGAAGTTTAGCTATTATCGGAAGTACTGGTTACAACTTGTCCTCGAATTCAAAAATGAAGCACGCAACTTAACTCTTTTTGTTGAAGTTTTCAGCGTGATTCTGTTGCAAAGTGGTTACAGTGGTTCAGAAATAACAAAAATCTTTAGTGCAAAACGTTGATTTAAATTTGATCACTTTGCAACCAGGTTTAAAAATATAATATAATATGATGCTATACAGGGTGAGTAAAAAAAAACTCTTTCAAATTCAAATTAGCTGCGAATTTCATTACGGTGCATTCCCATGGGTATACAGAGAACAGATCGTGATTTAGTACACAGTACGTAAACCAATTCTGACAATTCTTGCAGGGCTAAAATTATGCATTTTAACTTCCACTGGGAACTAGATTTTGTTTTAGATCAACGTCTGTCAAATTGCAAAAATGCAATACTGCTAGTTTGAAGTGATTTCAATAGTATCAGTTTTTTTACTCATCCTGTACTGTGTACTTAGTCACGATCTGTTCTCTGTATACCTACGGGAATACTTAAAGTTCCGTAATGAAATTCGCGGCTAATTTGAATTTGAAAGGGCATCAGTTTTTTTTTACTCACCCTGTATAAGGCGGTTTAGTTTGACCAATGGTTGTTGATATTTGCCCTAAAATTAAAAAGCTGTTATTCCGTATAATTTGCACATGCTATACGAGAAGGACTGTTTTTCACACGAAGAGATTTTATTCAAAACTGAACGCTGCATGTTGTACCAAATTGATCAATATTTCTAAAATAAATTAGTGACTTTGCTACAGTGTTACTGCAAAAAAGAGTAATTATTCAAAAACTGTACATGGATATAATGATGATATCTCAAAAAAAGGTAGTATATCACCATTTCGGTTATAACTGAGCTTCCAGTTTGCAATATCCATGTTTTTAAGTAACAAGTTGCAAATATTGTTTTGCTCCATTGCCCGCAAAAATTTCATTGTAATTGGTCCCATTTTGGGTTAGATATGACTTTTTAAGTAAAAGCTAAAAAACGGGGTGCCTAAAACTTTTGCACAGTACTGTATTTGTCTACGTTCGTCGTTGCTATTTATACCGGTTCGCCTGACAATGTCAGGAAACGTGTGTAAACAACCCTTCCAATGGTCTCCAAAATTTCTTCCTGTTATTTTTTACCAGGTCAAAGATATTCTGAACGAGCGAGCGATGGAAGAAGCGTCTTGCACCCTCACCATCTCTGTCTATGACACTGAAAGAAACGAGAAGGCGAAGTTACACAGAGAAGAACTGGTATGTCTGAAGACCGCCTGCAAAAAAGAAACTTAAGCTTGGCTGCCATTCAGTCGTGCTTACCGTAAATATACGTACAGCTACTGCATTTCAGTTATGATTGTCTTTCCAAAAATGTAAACTGTGATCTATGAACGCCCTGATATTCAGGAAATTAACTTGTAGCGAATTTGCCATCGTAAGTTTCCTGTGTGCCCCGTGCTGTTTCAAATAAATAATTCCGAGTTTAGAGGTGAAGATAAGTAATAATCCACCATCCCTTGCGCGCTCATAGTTTATAGTTTACGCTTTCGCGAGGCCGCCTATGTGACAAATTATATGTACACAGATCCCATATAAATACGGCTCACAAATAAATAGTAAGCAGATAGATAACATTTTGCCGTTGTCTGCTCAGTTATGGATACACAGTATGACGTCATAACGTTGTGAGAAGAAAAACGTCTTACCACGTTATCATGTCTACTATGTATCAGTTAACTGAACAGACAATTTTACGCGATAAGCAGATGAGCACCTGCTCAAAATGGAGAAAATGAGGTTTGACGAATACAAAAATGTATACACTTTCAAAACAAAATATTGTTGCGAGGTTTGTTTGCATAAGCTAACACATAGAATAAAGTCTTGAAGTTGCTAGCTAACCGGGCCGAAAAAGCTAAAAGGGCTAGCTGCTATTAGCATTTGTCATAAATCTTGCACGTAAAAGCTCAGAGCACTTGCTCATACGCTCATAAGGCCCGCCTGACCACCACATCTTCATCGCGTTAAGCCCGTTTTCCACTTGGCGAATTTGTTCGCGCGAAGAGAAAAAAAAGTAGGAACGGTTCCTACTTGTTCGCGGCGAATTTTTTCGCCAACCAATCACGTTGCCGAATTCTTGTTTGCGCTTCGCGTCGCGCGAACAAATTCGCCAAGTGGAAAACGGGCTTTAGTCCTGCACAATTTTGCGCGATCAGCAGGTGAGCTGCTCATGAGCACCTGCTCATATGCTCGTAAGGCCCGATGTGGCTCAACAGTTATAACCGTCCCATATATTAAAAAAGAATACCGGATTTAGATACTTATATGAAATTTTAATAAGAACAATATGAAAAATATTTATGTAGTTAATGATCTTCATCATCACTGTCCTCAGTGAAACTGTAGTCTTTCAAACGTCTTTTAATTAGAAATTTTCTCTTATTGGCAGCTGCTTCCATAGCTTCTTTTGGATCAAAATCATTATTCTTCACGAACGCATCTTTTGTTTGCATTATTTTCTTTTGCACGGGATCTTTCTTTAGTTGTTGTATCCACTAAAGACGCTGCAAATAGATACTTTCCAATTCCTTTTGGGGCTCAGGTAGAATGTTAGAGTAAGCTTTTCCTCCAGCGGTTGGCTCATCCAGACTACTGTCAATCAAATTAATACTCATTTCCTCAAAATCTGTCTTATGCTTTTGCATCGCTTCTTCAACTATAGGCATCCAAGGAACTGCTTCTTCTTCCTCCCCCTCTGTATCATTGTCTCTTGTCGTCGGTCATATCCGTGAGTTGTAACGGTCGAAACATCATCTTTTGAGTCCTGCACTTCGCCACCATATTGAATTACTTTCGACCCAAATTTAGGACGATATCACCATAAGGGTTAAACACAAATAACGTTATCGTGATCAGGGTTACATTACGTGATAGATGACGTCATCACCATAACGTTATCCTGGTGACTTCATTACCATAACGTTATTCTAATGACGTCACATCGCGTTATGCTGATATCTGCATCCGCCGCCATTTTGTGTACCAATTACTACCCCTGCTGTTTTGAATACTAATTACTTCCGCCGCCAAAAGGGCCGGACCGTCTCGTGTCAATCGAACATTAGACATCAGAATACGCCAACAAGGCGTTTTTATTTTGCTTTTCAGAACTTCATGTTTTAAAAACTCAAAAGTAATCCTTATATGCATACTAAGAACCGAAGCATCAACTACCCACACTCATCAATTTCCTGCGAGCGCCGAGCTCGCTGAATGTAGCTACATAAATAACATAGTTAAATATAGAATTCATTTTCATCCCCAGCAACGCAAGGCTGAAGAAGACGCGAAAAAGAAACACGAAACAGAGATGGACTATCTGGCGCCATTCCTCGCGCAGATTGGCGACCCAAGTCAACTGAGCAGAGCTGAGGCTTATAAACTGAAGGAAGAATGTCTGCAAGATTTGAAGCAGAGATTGATTGATAGAGCTAACCTTATTCAAGCAAGGTTTGAGAAGGTAAGATCTCTCTACCGACTTTTTTTAATTGATAGATAGATATATAGATAGATAATAATTTATTTAATTAATTAATGACGTATCACCGAGGAGCTGAAACACTCGTAATAACGCGAACGTCAAGTTATAATTATAGAACCCCAACATATTTTATCTTAATACAGATTAATACTTGTTATATAGATTGATACTTTTATATAGATAAAAATACAGATTAATACTTATTATAAATGCTGATAAAATTGCGCCTCATGCCGTGAGAGATAAAACGTGACTTTAGATTACTCGAAAAGATGCCGAGCTTTGATACTTTAATATGGGTTTTACCAGTTGTTTAACATATTTAGAAAAATCACCATCTCATAGATAGCGATCATAACCCCTATATGTGGAAGTAAACTATTTGCCTGCAACCATTAATTTGCAAGAACATTAAGGTGTACAAGTCCAAAATTACGTACAGACGGTACACAATTTACAATTCATCATACCTTCTAGACAATCCTGGTCAAAAGTGTTGGGACAGTTGAACGTTTAGACAACGTTTCTGAAGTTTAAAAAGTACCAATAGGATTGATATCACCAGATATTACAGCTAACGCGTCCGGATGATCGGAGAGAAAAGTGTGAGATGATGTACAGTACTATGATATATCATAGTATCTATGAATCTAGGCAGACGCTCGTTCGGATAGAAATCAACCTCAACTTCAGGGTTTTTAAATTCGTGAATTCGTCCGCTTATTATTGACAGCGAGCTTGGAGGTTATTATTTAGGTTTAAGTGAAAGAAATCAGAGTTTCTGTCTTTAATGTACCAGCCAGGCTGTAAGATAAAGAGACAGGTGTTATTTTTGGCCCGTATTGAAGAATTTCTCATATCGTAAGAATCCTGTGTAGCATAATATTGTAACTAATTTTTGTACCTGGTTACCATGATGCTAAAAGTTTGGTGCAGTTGACCTTCCGTATTTATTTTTTCACTAACAACAGACAGATGAAGTACAGCAATGAAGTACAGCATTTTTCGCACAAAACTGTTGGATGTTTTCGACTGGCTCTTTAGCTTGCTGCATGGGAACCATATGTCTTTTTTTTCTGTTTTTGCATGCAATCATAAAAGACGTGTACATACTATAAGCAAATTGCTTACCCTCGCCACGCATGTAATGTGTAGTATGTAATTTTTGTATATAATGTGTGTATATAATGTGTAAGTATCTATTGTTATTATATCGTATGTGCAGGCTTCTGTACTGCAATCTATTTGTTATATACCCTACCTCACGTGTACACGTAGCCAACCAAGAGCCTTCTGTCTTTAGGAGACGCAAGAGTTACAACACAAACAAGCTTGGTATCAACAAAATCAAATATCGATGACAAAAGAAGACGAGGATGACTATTTAACATATTGCAGCGAGGCAATGTTTAGGATTCATATTTTGGAGCAACGATTGCAGAGGTACGTGCTTAATTAAAGACATCTACATTAGCAGTAAAATATACTATGACGTTCGATTCAAAAGAATTTTTGGCATTTATATTGCATTCGTATTACCTATTTTTCATATCAACCTTAGTTCCTTAGATATTTTGGCTAAAATTACTGGGCTCTTTGCCAATTCTTTTTGGCCTCGCTTTCCAAATCTGTACGCGTTTATTACACCTTCAAAACTCATTAATAATTAATAATAATTAGTTATCCAATCTCGAGGGGCAAATAAGTCACGTGCATGCCTCTTTATACCTGCTAAACACTTCATTTGCAGTAATACAATTTAATCCTATTTATTTCAATCACTTGTACATTGCGAGTATTTTAAATGGCTTAAAAAACGATCCATTTTAAACCCATTTTGTCAGTTTGTTGGCAAAAGAATTTTCAATATAGATGTTGTATAAGCCGAGAAAATCAAAGCAAAAATTTTGTGAAAATACACATGTATCACATATAAAAACTCCCCTCCCTTAGAAAAGCTGTAAACTCCTTCACTACATAGTTTACAGTTATTCAAGTCTTTGCATAGTAAATAGCATTAATATATGACTCAATTTCCCATTGTGAAATACCTCTACGAATGCATCACTTTTTAGGCATAAGGAAATGGCTCCTCCAAAATACATGCAGCTGGAACACAAGTTACGGACTGATCCAAGACTTGCTGATTACTTTTAAAGTTTTTTATTTGTTACTATTCATTGTACAGGTATATTATTTGTAAATTGTATCAAATTCTTCATTCTCTGTTAACAAATGCTCAGGTTTCCAATGTTATATATTTTTAAAGCACATAGCCCTAGCTGAGTTTAACGACCTAGTCATACTGTGTACTCTAGCTGGTACATGCGTCTGAAAACGCACAAGTTGTTACAAGTCTGCAAACAAGTTGTAACAAGTCTGTTCACAAGTTGTCAACAAGTTGTGTTCGCACTGCTTGTTTCTAGTTCGTTGTGGCAAGTTTGGAGCAAGTTGTTAACAACTTGTAACAAGCTTGATGGCATTATCAGACTTATTACAACAAGACGTGTACAAGAAGCAGAATGTTACAGACATGATACAACAAGAATGTTACAAGGTCGACGACACAAGGTTGTAGCAATATCGATATATCATGATTGTAACAGGCTTGTTGAAACAACCTTGTTACCAGTCTGACAATATCAACAAGGTTTGTACAAGTTGTTAACAGCTTCTTCCAAACTTGTTCACAACTTGTAACAAGCCGTGCGAACACTACTTGTCGACGGCTTGTTTGCAGACTTGCTACAAGTTGTGACATTTTTACGAGTGTGGACGTACATTTTCGGTTACGTTGTATCTTGTTTTGGTTACAGTGCTGAATTATTGAACACTTAAATTACTTAAAAATTATGTCGAGCAAGATTTCAACTCGCACCTGCAATGGAAAAGCTAGAACAGCTGGTCCGAACGTCGTAATCCAATAAGATTAATGATGATAACGTTTGACAGTTGCAATACTTATTGGAATTGGAATTTCAGGCATAAGACAAACTCTGACCCAAACCTTAACCCTAACCGTTATAGTCCCAATAATTTATTGGACACAATAATCTTTTTGGGATCTTAATAGGTTACAAATTTCGGATTTGGTGGCTAGAAACCCTTTTTAGGAACCTTAAACAGCTATATCATAACCAGGCAAACTTGCAAGGAACGTATTAATTAATTAAGATCTAATTACCCATTGAAGATAGATTAAAAATCATGAAATTCACAAATTTCACTGTACGTGTTGAAGCAGTGTTGTAACAAGTGGACTTGGACTCGAGTTGAGTAGAATAAGCGCAATGAAATAAGTCATGTGGAGCTCACTTATCAGACTCATAACGTGCAGTTTAAAGAGATACAAATTTGAATAATTGTTAATATCAAAACAATCACAGTTAATAAAATACAAAACGATAGACACCCCGAAAATTGTAAACATTTTAATGCCTAGTGTTTCGAACATAAATTCAATGAAGTCATCTTCAGAGAAAGCTTCTTCTGAAGATCACTCGAATTTACAGTCGAAATATTAAAAATTTGAGTGTCTATTGTCCTGTGTTTTGTTGAAATTACTCTATGATAACCAAAATTACAGTCAAATAAATATGGTTTAATGCCGAAACAAAAAGCTGAATCACAAAAAAAGACAATCAACAAACTTCTAAGTATTATTCTTGTATACAAGAGCCTTTTTGTACCATGAATGTGAACTACGTTACTTAGATTATGATTCAAGAGAGTACAGATCCAGTGACAGAAATTAGCAGGTTTTGAGGAGAAACATCTATGGTAAACTTGAAACAAACTACAATCAGTGACAAAAATGTTTAGGACAGTTGCTTCTCAACCTTGCTTCTCAAGAGTTGCTTAGATAAAGCAGCTCCTTCCCTACCCCCCCCCCCCCCACCCTAAACAATGTTGTTGGTTTTGTATACAACATTTTGTCTCATAATTTTTCACTTCAACATTGAAAGGGGAAGCACGGGGGGGTCAAACATATAGCAGTGTAGTGTTATTTGATATTTTGTCCAGAGTGCACTAATTGTCTGTGAGGTTCATTTATATTAGTGAATTAAAATTTAGTTCTGAAGTTAAAAATGCGTGTATTTTAGAGTATTTTTCACAGTATTCACAAATGACTAAGTTGACGGACGTTTTAAAGCGCAGAGATGTTCAACACATGCAATTAGTACGGATTTTTCTTTACATGTATGCGTCAGTCATTTTGCGACTGGATAGTACAACTGATCGAACGTTGATGATTTTGCTTTTCGCCAACGCAAGTAAGACATCTCGATTTATCTGGATTTTAAAATACGGAATCGTATTTAGGGCAAAATGCAATTATCATTGAGTGTTTATCATTTGATACTTATGCAAATTATTGCGTCATGTTATGTATCCGCCCTGGCATTGAAGTGGTAGTATTATAAAAGGCGCGTCATTCATAATGAATTACAGCTAGTTCTTTCCCCCAAGGAACAATTGCAATTATGAAGTATAATGCACGGATTTCTGATACGACGCGAGCATATGTTCTTTTCCTTGGCCGAGAAAAAAGTATTCATGCAGAGTGATTGCTAAGAAGGCGAATATATCCAAATCATCTGTTTCGTTTATTCTGAGAGACAGTCTCCAGAAAAAACGCAGCATAATTAAACCCAAAGAAATTGGTTGGCCGAAGAAGCTGACGGACAGATCGAAGAAAACTAATAAGAACAATTAATATTATTCGAAATGAAGACCCAAACTTTACTGTTTAGCGTTTGGTTGCCCAAAGTGGCCTATTATCGCGCGAAATATCATACCGTACCATTTATCGAGAAGTGAAAGCGGCTGGTTTTAACTTTCTGCCAGCACGTAAAAAGGGAGTTGTAACAAACGGTAACCGTAGGAAACGAAAGGCATTTGCCCGTGAGTGCAAGAAATTACTATCGACAAGCACAAATTTCTTCACTCGAAGTATTGCATTCATATAGACGGGGTATGTTTTGTTCACAAGACCAGGCCTCTTAGGAACGCATTAGCTCCAAGAGGGCGGGTGTCGAGAAAAAGGTCGGAGGGTTTACAGGTTACTGCGAAAGGGTCCAAAAGTCTTGCTGGTGGGAAACGTCTGCACCTACTCGTTGCAATTTCTTACATGCAGGGAGTTGTTATGGTCGAGGAATACGAGAAAATGACCGGAAGGTATTTTGCTTGGTTTGTACGGAACAAGTTTCCTGTTCTGTTCTCGCGTAAGCGTGGACGAAAATGGTTCATTATGGACAATGATCCATCTCAACGAAGCGTTGCTGCTCGCAAGGCTATCGAGAAAGAATGCTGTGAATTATTCTGCATTCCAGCAAGATCTCCAGACTTAAATCCAATCGAAAACATGTTTCATATAGCAAAAAAAGAGCTCGAGCGACAAGTTATAGATTCGCAAATTGTACGAGAGACATGGCAGGAATTTAGAAGTAGAGTTATAAAAACTTTACATAACATCCCTGTAGATTATGTAGATAATGTAATTACAAGTGTGCCAAAGCGAATTAACGCTGTGTTACAGAGAAATGGGTATAGAACATTAAAAGGTACTAAGGCAACGTTTGTAAGACACGCTTCCGCTTAAACGATTCCCACGCAACTGCAGTACTTTTCATGATATTTGACCGTATTTTATCGTTTTCGAAAAACAAAATTCATGGCATGAGTATGTACAAGTAATATGAGTTTTTATAGTTTAAATGCGCTTACAAAGAGCGCTATTCAGAGAAACGAGCTGCTAAAAGCGACGGTTCCCACTTTACTCAATAAGTAAAGTGAGACATCTCATATTATTTTGTTTGAAAAGTGGGAACTGTGAGGCAAAATATAGATTTTCATGTCATGTTATTGATATTACGTAAAGTAAAGATCCAAGTCAATTCATTATAGGTTAATCGAATAAGGAAGGCGTGAAGATTTGAGTAATAGTTCATCTGATTATACTTTTATCCCATAACTATTACTTAAGTAGGAGTGGGAATCGTGAGATAAATTTGCTGAAATCAGCGATTTACTTACACAAAATATTCGTGCACAAAATTGATATTGTTAGAAATGTCCGAAATTGTGTGTTCATCTAACATAATAAAAATTCGGCAAAGCGACGGCCACAGGGAGTGATATTTCTTTGCTCGTCGCGCGGGATTTGTCTGTGCAGTTGAAACATTTGCCATCTTACACTCATCATGTCTGTGAGTGACGCGATCAATACAGCCGTTGTTGATGAGGACAAGTGGTGCGTCACTGGTCGCAAGGAATGGCGTGTCCTTTCCGAGTACAATATCTTTGCTCATTTGATTTTTGGGCGTCGAAAAATGGACGGTGTCACCTTCAAGCACTTGCAGGAACTGGTACCAGGGTATGAGGGAAGGTTTCCATCTGAAATCATTAAGCAGGACAACTTCTACTGTCTCAATTCCCAACTAAGAAAAATTTCCACAAGCAGGATTGACGAAGCATTCGAAGATTTTCTTGAGGGGTTGAATGACAAATGTTTTGCCGCAATTTGCTGGAATGAAATACAATCTGACAGGATATGGCTTTAATACAGTAACTGTAAAGGGAAAATAATATGACTTTAATACAGTAACTGTAAAGGGAAAATAATATGACTTTAAAGAATACAACTTGTGAATGTGGTTATCATAATATCTTAGTTACCTTGCACTCTTCCCTCGGTACGGGACCATGACACACATGCAACTATCCCGGCCAACTATCAATGGAATTAGAGAAAAGTGTCCAAACCAACATAAGACATTAAGAAAACTAGTGATCAAATATCTCTTCTATTTATGGCATATTGAAAAAAAATTGAACAATGTGTTCACTAATTAGTCTTGTCTTCTCAAAAAGATGCGTCCGCTAATGCACCCATAGTGATGCAGTTGTTTCTGTTGAGAAATTTCTTTTATGCAACAAGATCTTTAGTAGTGAAAAAAGAAGAAAGTGGTTCTTGTTCAACCAAAATGGTAAAGGCTATCAAACACTCAACATCTATGGCCAACACCAGCTGTCACTATCCATTTGTATTAGTAAAAATAATGCGAAAAGACCACACATAAATTTACCATCGCAAATCTTTCGATCCGTATGCTCGGATCTTCATCAGTGTAACAATCATGGAAAGAACTCACAAAGAACGTACTATCCATTTGATTTCCATATGTTGTATATTCATTCTTGCTGCATTAAATTTCAATCACAAAACTGCGACGTGAGAATAAGCTAATCCATATAAACAGAAGGAAATTGGGTTGGAGTAAAGAAAGGAAATACTACTTCGGTTATAAAACAGGATGAAGATTGGATTGAACTATAAAAGAAGGAGAAATAAAAACAAAGGGCTGAAGTGCAAAGATCAAGAAATTCAGACTATCATCCCATATTAAAGGCCATTCAAACGTCATGTCAGCACTCCTTAAATCTCACTTGAGTCTAGTTTCGAATTGCTTTGAATTTGAACTGGAGAGCTGAATTTCCTGTTTCATGTATACCTATAGTGCAGTGTATGTCTGGATGATACAAGAGGTTTTGAAGAAAAAGAAAATAATTGATACATTAGTGGATACATGATAGTAATGATAATCATAAATAATGATAATCCCTATCGGGTAGATGTGGTCTTACTACTAAATAGGAAGGGTTTAAAAGGTCATCGTCGACAGACTTAATGCTTAAGAGACAGGGCTTGGTAATTTTTGAAAACAATTTTCTGAATTAGGAGGAGGGGGGGTGGGGGCATAGAGAACCTACAATAGTGGATATGTTGTAATATTTGGATTCTTACTGTTCAAATACGCTTGAAATCCTTTTTGGCTGTGGGTTCTCGTATCACAGTTGTCGCGCGCGTGGTTGTTTTGCAATATCTCTGGACTATCTAAAGTGTAATGCAATATGTTACATATAAAAATGTAGAAACAAAAGGTAGGTATATTTGAATTTCTCAAACAAAATTAATGTCTTTCGACGTTAGCCTGAATCAGTTGAAGAGCTAACTGACTTAGATAAAAATTATTTCATCACGAAAAGATTGTGATTTAATCATATCCACGGTGTTCCATTTTAAGCGGTTCTCTTACGGTACAGCTAGATTTAGAGAAATAAAAACTTCAATATAAAAAGTCAAAAATATCAGGACATTTATTTAAATTTTATTAACGAAATTTCACCCCAAAGTTTTATAGCCTCAGTGTAAGTTAACGTAAAATGGGTTCGTAACTTCTTTTACAGAAGTTCATAATTTTTCTTCTTTCGTGAGATATTTGGCTTTGAATAATATGCAAATATCATACTTATGACATCACAGTGCATAATGAGTTTTTAGTGCTGTAGGGATTTCTCTTACACTATCCATGATGAATGTCTAAAAGTTGTACTAAAATACAGCAAATCGGAATTTGTGAGTTATAATTTTGGAATTTTGTTCGACAAAATTAAATTGCTCGAAAAATCTATGTTAGTTTAAAATAACATTATGCACTGTGATGTCATAAGTATGATATTTGCATATTATTCAAAGCTAAATTTCTCACGAACGAAGCCAGACAATGAACTTCTTTAAAAGAAGTTACCAACCCATTTTACGTTATCTCTACACTTAGGTCAAAAAACGTCGGGGTGAAATTTCGTTGCATAAACACTTTAATGCCCAACTAAACTACTGGCATTTTTACGACGACGTCGTATACTGCTTCGCATCCCCCCCCCCTATTTCTTCGTCGTTTTAGCTGGGACTTGGTTCTGATGTCTCCTCTGTATCTTCCTTGCCATTTCTATGGAATCAATTGACATTCATACACAGTTCTTACAGCACTTTGAAGACTTGTGGCAAAGAGTAGAGACTACAAAGAGGGACCACTTCAGTCAAAAAAGCGTAAGGTGCTGTCGTGATGATTCGTATTGGGCGCCATGTTCCTAGCCAGTGCCCTAAATAGAAGCATTTTCCCCCGGTATTAGTACCCATTTTTAATATTTCAGGGGGGAAATGCTCCTGTTTAGGGCACTGGCTAGGAACATGGCGCCCATGACGAATATTGAATGCTTGTCTCCCCCTGAAATATTAAAAATGGATACTAATACCGGGGGGAAATGCTTCTGTTTAGGGCACTGGCTAGGAACATGGCGCCCATGACGAATCATCACGACAACACCTTACGCTTTTTTGACTGAAGTGGTCCCTCTTTGTAGTCTCTACTCTTTGCTTGTGGCATGTAAATGTTCAGTGCCTTTTAAACGAAGCTTGTTCTTGGACGACCAGTAGCAAATGGCGTCAGATGACCATTGTTCACCAGAAAATACCCGTATGTATAATAATGTTCAATGATCCTTTTAGGAAGCTAAAAATAAGTTTTTTTGCGCAAACGTAGTGTTTTTGCCTTTATTGTAAACTCTAAGGGGCGTTTTTGTAACTTTGAATCTGCATGCTGATAAGCAAGGAAAAACCAGTTTGAGATTACATTGGCCATCAACTTTCACTGTGCAAAGGTAACTGTCTTCCTACTTGCCCATGTCGCTCGAGTTTGATTTTGGTTGGATCGTCGACAGGTCAAGTCTAACTGAGCTTGGAGCGAACTTGATTGTATTATTCACTCGCTCAGTCGGACAGATCTATCCCAGATCCACCGCAAACGCTCAACTAAGCCACTGCACTGTAAAACTACAGTGTGGTGGTTCAGGTAGCTAAACCATTACACTGTGGTGCCAAAGATAAATGACACACTTCTTCACAAAGCTTGCGCTACAAGCATGGATGCACAAAGAGGCGCAAAGTCTTTAAAGCAAGTATTTTCTTTCAGAAAAGACTCAAAGACTGTCACGCTTACTAAGTCAAAGCCGTGTAGTCATGCTTACGTTATTTAGCTAGGTTTTGCAAGAAGGAAAGTCAAAATATTTACACATTAATTATTAACTTTCCGTCGGCCGTTTCTTTTTTGATCGAGCTTTATGTGCCATTGCGTTCAATGCCCTTGATATAGGAGTCATTTATTTAATGACCTTGGGTTTGATTCCCAAACACTGAATGGCAGTATTTAGCTCTTTCTAGTAATGAGATACTATTTCAACAAGATGGTACTGCGTTACTACCTCACTATGTCAAAATGTAACCAAACACCAACTTCATTCTATAATCTATATAAGTCTTAAATGAGAACGCTGCCGATTCAGTTTCTATTATTTGGATAGGAAATTGTCAAAGGTTTTTTATGGTTGCATTTAAACGTTGCCAACAAGACAACAGCGGCGATGCACTTTTATTGCGTTTAATTTGTCAGGCCCGTAACCCTACCATATTTTCTACAAAGTTTAATTTGTCACGCTTGTAACCCTGTACTGTATTTTCTACAATTGTTAATTTGTCAAGCCTGTAAACCTTCGATATCTTCTGCAATATCTAATCTATCACGTCTGTGATCCTACTATACTGTATTCTCTAATATATATATAGTTTAATTTTTACGCCTGTAAAGCAACTATATTTCCTACAATTATGCAAACTTCGACTTCGCTTCTTGCAAAGACCTCGCCATAAAAGATCGTTAAACGGAGTTAAAAAACTTAAAAGATAACTACTCAGCTTTGATTTAGTGAGCGTTTTCGTCTCCGACTCTTTCCTGAACGAAAACACTTTGCTTGTTGTACCGTAAGCTTTGGGTTGGATGACGTCCGCCATATATAATTAGCACAGTGTAGTGGCTCTTGCTAAACTGCACTGTAGTTTTACAATGTGGTGGTTTAGACGTTTAGTGGTGCCTTGAAGTCGTTTCGTGACTTCGTCGCTATTACTCGAGGAAGACAACTTGTACGTCTTTTTAAACGAAGAGGATTAACAGCTGGAAGTCTTCAATGTTGTTTGGATGAGAGAGGTTTAAGTGGAATAAACGGTAAACGTTGTTTGTGATAGCGACCATAGTGTAGTGGTGAAGTTAAGGTGTCACCAATCCAATGGGCTTAGATCGACCACCAGCCAGCTTATAATCCTTTTGGGCTTCGTTAAGGCTAGAAATAAATTATAGGCTATATAAGAAAAGAATTAGGTATGATAAAAAAGTAGTAACATTCACCACTTGAGCTTATGTCCAAGTGGTACCTGCTATTCTGGCAGGCTGTTCGCTAACGAATCCTCGGGTTCAAGGACAGTGTTGTCAGAATAGGAGGGACAATAGTAGGGGCGATTCTGCCCTGAAACTTCTGGATACGAAAACCGAGGAAGTGCACTAGTGTGGATAAAAAACAAGGCTGTTTTATCTAAAATTTTGGATAAAAATTTTCGCGTGGGTATGCATGCAGATGTGAGTATGTGGGCAGAAATGCATACCCACGCAAAAAATTCCATTCAGAAAATAGATAAAACAACCTTCCTTTTTTATTTTCTCTAGTGCGCTTCCCCTGTTTTTATATTGAGAATTTTCGGGGCAGAATTGCCCCTTCTGACAACACTGTCCTTGAACCCGAGGATTCGTTAGCGAACAGCCTGTCAGGCTTAGCAGAGGTACCACTTGGACATAAGCTCAAGTGGTGAAAACTGTTACTTTTTTACCATAGCTAATCCTTTTCTTCCAAGCCTGTAATTAATTCCGAGCCTCGACGGAGCCCAAAAGGATTGTACGCAGGGCGGTGCTCGATCTTAGCCTCATGGATTGATAACACTTTTCCTTGACCACTACACTGTAGTGGCTGTCACAAAAACGTTTACGATTTAATCTACTTAAACCTTTCTCATCCAGACAACACTGAAGACTTTCGATCGTTTTTTCTCTTCGTTCAGCAAGCCTAGTTGTCTTTGTCAAGGAATAGCGACAGGAAGACTTCAAAGCACCACTAAACCATTACACTGTAAAAATACAGTATACTGTGCCAAACATATATCACGGGCTTTAATGCTTCTTCCCAAAACTAACGTTACAAGCATGGATGCGCAAAGATGTGCATAAAGCCTTTAAAGCAAGTGTTTCTTGTCAGGAAAGAGTCAAAGACGACAACGCTTATACTAAGTCAAAGCCGTGAAGGCATATTTTAAGTTGTTTAGCTATTTTTAACGATCTTTTATGGCGAGGTGTTTTTTTGGGGTTGAAGTTTGCATACTATAGGAAAAAAGCACAAATAAATGACTCCTACACAAGGACACTGAAGACAATGGCATATGAACATGGATATGAAGCTTGGTGAAGAAGAAAGGTCTACGGAAACGTCAGAAAGTCTACAACAATTATTTAAAATAGTTATCTACAAAACATAGCTAGACATCACGAACAGACCGATATTTCAACACAACGACAACAAAAAACGTCTTCAAGGATGACTTTACTTAAAGCCTGTTTACAAACCTTTGCAAAGAGATCTACGCACTGAACAGCTCTTGCAAAGATTATTTAGAAATTTGATGATAAAAGTACTGATGATAAAGTACTAAGGATAAAGTACTATACAAAACTGGCAACGTTTAGACAGTTTAGGGTTACAGCTGCAGCCATGTAGCCTGTATACGACATAATTTGCACAAACATCCTTGTACATATAAACAATATACATGAATAATGCTCACTGATCTGATAGTAGACTCTCACATTGGTGATAAATATAACCTAGAAACCTAATTAGGTACCATCCACGACAGCATTTTTATTACTCCGCGCCAGCCGTAGGCGAGGCGGAATTTTAAATTCGCCCCGTTTCTGTTTTTTTTTCTTATTTATTTAAATCTTTTTTCGGTGTCACAAGGGTCATGGCTTTATAGGATACCCTAAAGGTCGAAATGTCGAGAGAGCACTGGGTTTCTCACTCAGTGGGACTGTATCTACTTCACCAAATTTAGCTAAAGAGGGAGCGCGTAGCGCGACAATCATTACTCGCCCTTCGGGCTCGCGCTTTAGCTAAATTTGGTGAAGTAGATACAGTCCCAGTGAGTGAGAAACCCAGTGCTCTCTCGACATTTCGACCTTTAGGGTATCCTATAGCCGGTTTTCCACTAGCGAATTTTTTCGCGCGAAGCGACTTTTTCCCTTTGTTCTTAAGCTTTCAGCTGCAACCATGCGGAACTAATTGAGCTTAAGCCCGTTTTCCACTAGGCGAATTTGTTCGCGCGACGCGAAGCGAAAACAAGAATCCGGCAACGTTATTGGTTAGAATTGGCTGGCGAAAAAACTCGCCGTGAACAAGTAGGAAGCGTTCCTACTTTTTTGTCTGTTCGCGCGAACAAATTCGCCTAGTGGAAAACGGGCTTTAGACAAAAGAGAAAAGTCACCGCGCGAAAAAATTTGCTAGTGGAAAACCGGCTTATAAAGCCATGACCGTGTCACAAGTTGGTGCAGCCCTCATGGGTGATACCGCTGAGCACAAGCTGCAAGAGCAGACCTAGACACGGCGTTTAAACTCAATTTCTAGCTAAATATGTCAACAAAACACGCGTCTTAACAGGTATGCTAGAGCATCTAAACCGCAGGAAGGTTTCACGTGCAAAGATTCTCATAGAAAATGTTTTAAAACGACAAATTCCACCGCGAAACTTTACCGAGGAGCGATGTATCGCGGTGAAGTTTTGAGAGCGTGTTTCCGTCATTTTCTGTTGTGTTTCCACTTTTAAGAAATTTAGAATTTTTTACACAAGAATTAAACGCAAATTCTACTGAAATATCCATATACAAAACACAATTCTAACATGTAATAGTGAACAAAAAGGGACAGGAAGGTTCTTTATCAAAACATTGCCCCAGAAATGTTTTAAAACGGCAAATTTTGATAGACTACATCATTCCATGATCAAGGAGTAAGTCTAGGAAATGTGTTTCTAATTCTAATCACGAAGTATTCGTTGCGATTTTTGCCTTGGTTTTCTATACCTATGTTGAGATGCTGATATTTCATGCAAAATGATTTATTTGCTCGTGGGATCTCATACATTTATAAAAAGTAAGAGACATTTAACATTCCGATTGCAGAAATACATATGTTAGTCTAAAATTCCCAACAAATTATATCGTGGAGACTTCAGGCAGTGTGCTACAGAATTGATTTAAATGATGCTATCAGTTAATATATTGATGTATTGTATACACTTTTAGTAAAATTTTCTTTTTAATTTGAATTAAATTCTAAAAAATGCAATCTTACTAGGACTCTGGGCAGAGTGCCTGCTACATAAGATGTGCTAGCAATTTTTTAAAATGCCTTTGAAGGTACCCTAATAATAACTGATTAAAAACGGAGTTCGTTGGGCAGAACAGAAATAAGTGAATACACCCCACCCCCAATGAACGCTCTAGTTACAGCCTTGTGCCCATTTTCGTTTTAGCAGGCGGAGTGAACGCCTTCGCAGGCGTCATGTTTTCTTACAACGCATGAATAGTCTAAAACCTGTAAGGACTAAGAGGTTTACTTAGCTTTAATTTACTTTTTCAACAAAATGTAGATTGTATATTGCAATGCAATTCTAGAAATGATGTAAATGTTAACTCTAGTTAATAGTTTAGTTTGTAAGCTTAGTATATGATGTGAATAACGTGTTCTCAAGCTTTATTATACTCAGAAGTCAGAAATCTAGATAAGCGCGCTACCACTGCGCCACCGAGAATTCAGTACTGGGCGAGAGGTTTTATCGCGATCTCGTTCAAGTGATGATGTATGCCTTCTTCGTACTTGAAGATTGTACGTATTTTTATTGCAATGTAATTCTAGACATGATGTAAATGTTAACGTTAGTTAGAAGTCGAGTTTTTAAGCTTGGTAAATGATGGGAATAATGTGTTCTCAAGCTTTATTACTCAGAAAAGATTCTGAGTTTCCAAGAGGGATGGAATTCTAAGTATTTTTAAATATTTACTAATGTTTTCTGAGTAATGCGCCTTAAGAACACCTATGCACGAGCAGCAGCGAAACCAGCCCGAAAACTTGGTCATGTTTTGCAAATTTAAATCATTATTATTCATTACTTTAGAAATTGATTCCTTATACGGTCTATAAACACAGAAAAAATTACATGAAAAAATGTCAAGCTGGCTTCGCAACTGTCCAGGAGAAAGCCCATTACCACATTTAAGACGAATGAATCATTACTTCAAAGTCATTACACTTGGTAGTAATATTATATAGTACAGTAACAAGACACGCAGAAAGTGATAGAGATAATCAATTCATTGTAGAGAGAAGAGATTGATGTAGAAATTGATCAGAAATTGGCTCTTTGACAGTTTAGTCTATTAGGGCAAATGCCTGACGACCACCTGCATTTGTACCTGTTCGTAGAAAAAGAGCAAAAAATGTTCTTGTGCATCATTTTTTATTTGCTGCTGTCGACCATGAATATGAAAATATGTTTGTATACCTTGCTGTTTAGCACTCTGCTGTCGTTGTTGTCTTCCAACGTTCGCAGAAAATTATGATTTTTGTTCATCAACGGTAGAAATGAAGATCATGCAGTGTTGATAAACTTCATTAGTTATTCTCTTGCATGGTCATAAAAAGTTAAAACTTCAATATTTTTCGAATATTGGCAACACAAGGGGAATGCTTTATAGCAATATGATACTCCTTAAAACTATCATTACAATGAATAGTTGGTACTGTGGATGGTTGAACTTGACAAGAGAGTAAAAGAAAGTTTATTTTAAAATACATAATTTTTAGCTGCATATGTGGCTACTTTGAACAGAACAACATGCGCTTTAAAAAATTCGCTAAATTGAATTCGTGTAGCAGAACTAGAAGGATGAAAAAGCAATCGTTTTTGTTATCGAATATTATTAATTAACTTATCGTCGCCACATATTATAGCGTTGTTGCTACCCCAAAATTCTTGGAGCGCGTTTATCGATCATCGACCTTATTATTGTATGGCTATAAAGTAATTAACGTCTTGACACGAGAGTGACACGAGACAATGAATTTATCAACAACAACTGAATCTTTACTTGGAATTTTTGGCGAAAAAAAAGGTAAATTAGTATGGAATGGAAGTCTGAAAGATCTAAAAACATTTATTTCTACAATAATTGAAGAGAAAGCGGCAGAAAGTTCAATCTGGCGATCACCGAGTGGCGGCAAGTGGTGCTTCATTAGCGATGTCCTTAGTGTTACTTGGTATGCAAAGAGTAAAACAATATGTTTCGATGGACCAAAGGCTGATGATCTGGTGGTGCGAATACAAGATGCCCTTGCAAGGTTAGACAGTGTGTTAGAAGTTAATAATGACGATCTTGGCTTTGAGAAGAATATTGTTGAAGACCCGACATGCATCGATGAAAATGAGGTATCTAACTGTAACGGTGTGATTGCAGCAGAAATGGAGGGTATAAAACTTGATATGTCAATCTTAGAAGGCCGGTTTGCCAACGCAATAAAGGAGAATAAATCAGATATTGGCTTGCTTCAAAGACAATTGAAGGAATTGGAAGGCATAATTCGACATCAAGATGAAGTAATTTGCAAACTTTCTGAAGATAATTTAGTTTTAAAGTCTAAACTATCCGCTATTGAAAACTTAACACCTAAAGTAACTTATTATGAGCATAAAGATAATAAATATGCAAACGAACCAGTTAGCTTAATCCCTGGTAATAACCAAAGTACATCTCATGTTATTGACCAATCGACCAAATCAAATACTAACAATCTAAAGCCTATCGACGAATTTCATAATGGCTATAGGAATAATAAACATGTTAATGATCCGGCAAGTTCGACTCAAGTTATTGAGAAATGTACATCTCATGGGGTTGACCAATAGACTAATTTGAACACTAACAATCCGAGCCCTATTGAAATTATGATGAACGAGGATTCCTCATTGCTCGATAACACGCAGTTTCCGAACCCCAGTGTAAATCAGTACAGTAAAGCGGACTCAACCTTGAAGCCAAAAGAAGCGAATGACATGTTGAGGGACGAAAATAAAGCGCTAAATTCAAAATTTGATAACGAGCAAAATACTCAAAAACTCAGAAAAGAACCGTATTCTGAAAAGGGCATTACTCCATGTCCATTTTTAAAACGCCGAGGGTGGTGCGTGAAAGGAGCCCGATGCGATTTTAAACACCCACGTGAGGTGCAGAAAGGCACCAAATGGTGCCCTGCCCCTTTTTACAAAAGCGTGGCTTCTGTCTTAAAGGCGTTCGCTGTGACTTTTCTCATAGCTTTAGTTATCCTTATCGCTCATTACAATCAAGACCTGTTAACAAATACATTACTCCTTCATTGTTTCACCACGATCGACCAACTGTGGCCTCACAATGTACGACACATGGGATTGGTGTCAATCAGTTTCCCCAAAATTACCCTCGGAGACAGGGTTTTTTTCAACTTTACCCGAAACCTTTAATGGACATCCCTATTCAGCCTCCACTCCCCCACGCTTTCTACAATCACCCCTGCTACAGAACACTTTACGCCGAAACTCTGGTATAGTATTGTCTTTGGCCAGTACCACGGACCCCGCTAAACAACCCAACAATTCAGTTTTTGGTCCCAGCTTGCTATTGACAAAAACTATGTCTCTCGCACCGAAGATTGATGAAATAACACTTTTCATCTCCGAAATGAAACCTGATTTAGCTTGCTTCACAGAAACCTGGCTCCATGACGGCATTAGTACTGATTGTATCAATATTTCCTGCTATAACCTCATTTATAAAAACCGAACATCTGGCATCCATGGGGGTGTTTGCACATACATTCGAAATTCAATTAAGTTTAAAACGTTAAATTTCTTGCACGATCCTGATTTTGAAGTACTTTGGGTTTACGTCAGACCAAAGAGACTCCCTCGAGGAGTTCCCTGTATCGTGATTGGAACAGTTTACCACCCTCCCAGTGCCGATGATAACTCTATGATTGATCACTTGTCTCTCTCACTCACGTCTATCGAAGGCTATTATCCAGGCTGCGGAATATTCCTGACTGGTGATTTTAACAGACTAAATGTCAACCGTTTGCTAGTACAGTTCAAGATGAAGCAGCTAGTTCGTGCGCCTACAAGACGCGACCAAATTTTAGATCTGATTATAACAAATTTGCCTCACTTGTATGAAAATAATTCTGTCGAAATGCGTCCTCCCTTCGGATTATCGGATCATAATGTGATCATGCTTCATCCAAAAAATAGACCACCGCTAGCCTCCAGTCGCCGAACCGTGAGGAAAAGAGACACTCGAAGTAGTAGGCGAAATGAACTTGGTAGATATCTCAGTTCTTGTGACTGGTCCATTTTGAATTCCCTCACTAATTGTGAAGATAAAATAACGTTGTTTGCAGACTTAATAAGTTTTGGACTTGACAGCATTATGCCTCTTAAAACTTTTAAATTACACATTAATGATCAACCGTGGGTCACTGCTGAGTTTAAAAAATTGATTAAACTCCGCCAAAGAGCAATTGCGAAAGGTGATAAAGATCTCTTTCATGTATATCGCAATCGTGTCAATCGGGAAAGAAAATCCTGCCGTGCGAGATTTTATTCATCCAAAGTCGAGCATTTAAAGGAGACCAAACCCAGTCAGTGGTGGAGTGATGTCAAGAAGATTGCAGGTATGACATCGACTGCTGGTTCTGATGACTTACGCTCTAAACTCCATCTTGACCAAATTGACGATCTTGATTCCTATGAAATTGCCAATCTGATCAACAACGCTTTCCTTGAGCTCATGCAAGCCTACCAACCTTTGCAATCCTCCGTTCCTTACGATGAGGAGCACGTGCCCCTCATTCTGTCTGAATTAGATATCTGCCTGGCTTTAAAGAAACTCAATCCTCGTAAAGCTCCAGGTCCTGATGGATTGCCAAATTGGTTATTAAAAGAGTTTGCAGAAGTTCTTGCTGAGCCAGTTTGTACCACATTGAACAGCACTTTTCGCGAACAAAAATTTCCTTCAGCTTGGAAACTAGCTAATATTACCCCTCTAGTCAAAGCCAAACCTGTGACTGACGTTAGTAAGCACCTTAGACCAATATCACTTACCCCAGCTCTATCAAAGGTCGCTGAGGATTTTATCGTTGTTATATATATCAGCCCTGCTATACTATCGATTATTGACCCAGATCAATCTCGTTCCCCGAGCCTGCGATCCCTTGGGAAGGAAACGGAGGCTCTGGGATAATCCGTGATCGGCATACAAAAAACTGTATGTCGCCTGTACTGCGCATGCGTTGGGAATAAATAGTTCAATAAGACGAAGGGAAGAAGCTGGCATTTAAGTGACTTTCCATAACCAGTAGGCAAGATACAAATCGTGTCTTTCCGGTCGACAACAACAGCCTTTACCGCTTCGTATTGACACTCCTTCAGTTTGAGATTCTTCTTACCCAGTCGCTCTAACGCTTCGTCCAACACAGAATTAAATAAACTAATATTTTCCACTGACATTACAAACAAAATAGTAAAAGTACTGTTCCAAAAAGCTTTAGAAAAAGACTATTGCGGCTTATTGAATCGCATGCGCCGTACAGGTGACATACAGTTTTTTGTATGTCCATCACGGATTATCCCAGAGCCTCCGTTTCCTTCCCAAGGGATCGCAGGCTCGGGGAACGAGATTGGACCCAGATCAGTTTAGAGCTGTTCCAGGGTCTTCTACTACCCATACTCTCATCTCAATGATACATAATTGTGCCGAAGCTACTGATGCTACTGGAGCTGCGGTGAGGATCATGCTCTTAGATTATAGAAAAGCGTTCGATCTAATTGACCGCAACATCTTGGCAAAAAAAATCTGCGATCTTCCCATTCCCTTAGGACTTGCTCGTTGGGTGGTTGACTTTCTGACAAACAGAAAACAACGTGTAAAACTGGCTAATGATTGTTACTCTGAGTGGGGACATATACTGGCAGGTGTTCCCCAAGGTACAAAGCTGGGACCGTGGCTTTTTCTGTTAATGATCAATGACCTGAAATTTGCCACTGCAAGTAAGTGGAAATATGTGTACGATACTAGTGTTGCAGAAATTGTCAAAAAAGGGGACTGCAGTAACATCCAGAGTGATGCTGAACTCGCCCAGAATTGGTCGTGCGAAAATAAGCTGCAGCTAAATACCGAGAAGTGTAAGGAAATGATAATTGACTTTAAGAAAGAAAAGAATTCGTTTGATCCAATTGTCGTGAGGGGAAGGAGTTTGATATTGTCAATCATGTCAAGATTTTAGGAGTGACCGTGTCCAATAATCTTCTTTGGAACAATCATATAAATGACGTTATACGAAAGGCTAATAAACGCCTATATTTTATTGTCTTGCTAAAACGAGCTCGATTGCCAGTCGAAGACATTATCCGTTTTTATTGTACCTGTATCAAACCGGTCCTTGAGTACTGCGCGCCAGTTTTCTATCATTCGCTTTCCAAGTATCTAAGTGACGATCTAGAAAGGGTTCAAAAACGTGTGCTGTCTATTTTGTCTCCAGGGAGTTCGTACCAATATAACCTGGGTAAATTTCAGCTACCAACATTACAGAGGCGAAGACAAGATTTGTGTTATAACGAATTTAGAAGGATAACATGTGATAAGACACACAAGTTGCATAACTTACTCCCGTCAGAACATCAACCAAAATATGATTTTAGGCATAAACGAACTTTTAATGTTGTTAGAAGTAAAACTATGCGTTACCAGAAAACTTTTATTTCTAAGATGTGCAGTCTTTTCAATAACTCTTAGATTTTTATTGTATATATGTTAATTGTAAATATTTTTGACATATTCATGCTATCTCGTTTCTAAATGTTAAATTAATTACGCAATTCAGCCTTAGGGCTGCAATGTATTAATGTTTAATAAATCTCTATCTATCTCTAATTTGCTTGCACGAAAAACAGGCAAGAACATCGATTTCAATATAGTTGTTGTTTTAGCTGAGAAAATCAAAGCAAAAGTTTTGTGTAAATGAACGTAGTGCATATGGCCTCATCGCATATAAAGACTCCTTCACGGATATGATTTCCTTAAAGTTTGTTTTATCATGAATTATTGATTCTTTTAACTACACATCCGACCTAGACAAACCTGTTAAATAATTCTGGCTAAATGAAGCCCGCCCTGCGCGTAGCTGACCAGAGATCACGTGTCAACGAGGTATTATTAAGTAATTTTCAGCGTCTAAATTAGGGTTCTCTTCTAAACTACGCGTGAGTAGCTACTTTTTCAATAAATATCAGCTCAAAATTTTGAAAGTTTTATATGACATGACATTTCGGCCTAATTTAAGCACAATTCACCATAAATTACAAAGAAGTTCAAGGAAGACACGCAATTCAAGCTCACCGAATAATAAACAGACAAAAACAGACAAGCTGTTCATATCAAGTACCATTTGCAAGCTTTTGTTAGTCATGCAAATTACTTGGCGTTCGAGCCGTGTTCATATAACTGTATGCCAACACAAAAAATTTCCCGCCGATGTTCTGTTCAAGTTACTTTACATTTCTATATTATCATATCGTGAAAATAGGAAAAAATCGAAATTTATTGTTTTTATCAATTTCCTCTCGTGTTTTTCAACACAGGAAATGTTTTACATTTCTTAAACGTAAATATCATTCACTCACTCACTGATGATTGCGATTATTGGAGAATGGGATTTCGCATGGGAACGAGACAGATCAAGAGATGTATCAATATGATTGTATATGATATATTTTCAACTTTTGAAATTATGAGGCATTTTATAAATTAACATGAAGACACATGCCTAAACTTTTCTTTTTGTGTTATTGAGCGTGCAGTTGTATTGGATGCCAATTAAACGAAAATTAACGAAACATTTGCAAACCTTCAGCTCTTTGTTAAATGAAAATTTAAATTTATAATTTCGGACGGGAGGGCTAATTCAATAAATATTTAGCGGTAGCACTGCGGGACAGAGTAACATTTTGCAGTGCATCTGTCAACCCATGAATTTTTTAGTCTTCGAAAGATACAGACATATCATTTAGGGTTGCTTCTGAAGAATTCGACCTAAGCCACAAGACACACTCACATCACCAGCATGCCATCACTTCAAAAGAAAAGAGCAAAACGAATCAATTCTAAGTTGTCTTGTGACAGTTTTGCCACCATATTTTTAAGATTCGGTGTTTTGTCGCTGATATTCTTTAACTTTGAAACGTTTGGAAAAGATATTAACTTTTGTTTTGACGGATCAAATAAAGGTAGGTTGTGAAAAATTACAATTTATATCCTATGTTTAAAAGAAGCCATTAACTGCTTTTGTTGGAACATTGTGCATGGTTGCACGCTGGATAACAACAATCAGTACATACAGTGTAAATCTTTGTTCAACCTTCTTTATTTAATACTTACTGCTCAAATCTTGTTCAAAGGTCGTCGCTTAAACAGTACAGTGATCAACTACACACACGCCGACACAGAATTGAGTTGTGTTTTCCTCTGCGTTTGCCACAACATACACTGCAGATCTATCAACTTCAACGCAAACCCGAATTCTGGTTCTGACAGAAATTGCGAGTTTCTTAAAGATGTTTCCACCGAAAAACCAGAGCTTTTACTGGAAGATGAAGAATATGATTACTACACATTACTCAGTCCTAACAGAGTAAGTATTATACTGATAAGAAAGTAAGTGTGTTTTAATTTTCGATGGGAATCACAAACATGCGTTATCACCAGGTGTTTATATATATATATATATATATATATATATATATATATATATATATATATATATATATATATATATATATATATATATATATATATATATATATATATATACATATACATGTATATATATATATATATATATATATATATAAATATATATATATATATATATATATATATATATATATATATATATATATATATATATATATATATATATATATATGTATATATATATATATATATATATATATATATATATATATATATATATATATATATATATATATATATATATATATATATATATATATATATATATATATATATATATATATATATATAGAGGAAGACCGAAAAAATTATCCACCAGGTTGGGATTTTTCAAACTTTTCATGATGTCCAGTTGATCGATATGATCCAAGCGGAAGTTAAGTTTATTTTTTTCAATTATCATGCTAACATTTGCATAATTTCATAGCTTTTTAAGTACTATTTACAACATCTGAAAATATTGCTGTTCACGACACACCACACGTGAAAAAACATTTTTCTTGTTCGTTCATAGAAAACAATATTCCGCCGTAACGAATATAAATATTAAGTATATTTTATTGAGAAAAAGCATTTTTAGGCAAAGAACGATTCAAGCTAATCAATATTACAAACTGGGGCTAATTGTTCAATAGTCGGCTAGTTTAACCCTGGCCTAACGTAAAATTTAAATTAACGTTTCTTCAAATGTTTCTTCAGAAATTTTGCTTGCACAAGTTTCAGGTTTTGGAGTTTTAAAGTAAACAGATGTATGGAAATACAGAAACTTAAACAGTGGGATAAAATTTAATTAACCATGCAGGGTTAGCGCTGAACCAGCTTTGAACAACTGGCCCCTGAAGTTAATTTGTACAATTTCTCGACAGTGTTACTTGTTCAATATAGCTATAAAGATACTGATTACGATTTGATACTGATCCCACATAAATTCATGTAAAAACCTTTAGAAACAATGCATTTGAAGTTTAAGATACAAAGTATGCATGATCCATATTGTGGTATAACGTCTTCGAGAGCCTTTATATGACATAAATCCGGGGTTTCGAGGTATCCATCCCTCAGTTAGTAATCAAAAAGTCTATTGCATTTTACAATCAATCAGGCAAGCATATAATCCTATCTTTCGCTTATTTTTAGACAGCTGAAGAGCAAGTTTCAACAACTCCATCACCACGTCAGTATTGTATATAATTACTAATAATTACTACATCATACGTACATACAAGTAAAAAACTTATGCTCCCCCCCCCCCCATCAGTGTTCACTGATGTTTCTGGGGTACATCTTTCTATTTATTTATGTCTAGAGTACAAGGTTGGACCTAATCCCCACCTGATAAGAACTTATACATGTTTTACCGTTAATTTCCTTTTGTGATAAACACAGAAGACTCATGGGACATCTGGATACAAATTCTACATAATGGTTTTAAGCTAACCTAGGCAACCATTCACGCCAATAATCCAGCTTATTCCAGCAAATATGCTTATATTTTAAAATGATAGTTTGCATGTCAAAGTCACTTTTTACATCTCCGTACCCAGTCTTCCCATAGGGCGTGGCGGCGTTCTGTTTTTTTTTCTCGGTGTCGAAAGTTGGGTGCCTCCGCTCATGAGTGATACCCGCGGCTTCCTGCGATAAAGACAACATTTGAACTCATTTTCAAGTAGAATGTCTCAACAAAACACGCACTTAAACATGAATACTGAAATATCTAAACGGTAACAAAGTTCTCCGTGCAATAACTCTCACTCACAATATTTTAAAACCGCAAATTTTAAAAGGATGTCGTGAATATAGATCGCGAAGGAGCCCGAGCCCGAAAATTTCGCTTTCGGCCCTAATTTCCTGGGAAATTTAATAGCGATAACAATAATAGTAATAATAAAATCTTTTTTTAAACATCCTCGATCCCAGGGCCTTTTCTTAAATTAGGGAAGGGAAAAGGCCCTGGCATCGGCTGGTCACATGACACCCAGAATATCTGGGTGTAAGAATATGTTAATTTCTGTGCTCTCTGTGAGTGTTTGCATAAATAACAAATCAGAGAAGTAATTTTTAACGTTCTATGCAATACAGCTAGCTTTAAGGTAAATAACTTCCTATAAAAGCAACCTTCTACGGACTATAGCTGGCTCTACATCTTCGGCTGTATATATGACACTACAAATGCCCAATGAAATAAAGTAATATGTTAAACCTGGTAGAGTAAGTGCTTAGTAGGTATAATACAGTTAAAACTTGTTTAGAAGATTGCCGTGTGTGAGCTGATAACATGCATAAGTTGTCCCTATACCTTCATCAAATTCCGATAATGAAGCATGCGAATATTCTATGTATATGACTTTATACAAAGAGTGTTAAGAGTCAGCCGAATAAGTGATTTAAAGCTACATAAACAAACTAAGCAAAGGGTTTAAATGATTTAAATCTCTCTTCAGTTGTATTTTATGAATAAATTATACTCTTAATGATTTAATTGCAGTTTGAATGAGCCAATTATGGGATCACAAAATAGACCAGCCGACGCCAGGGCCTTTTCCCTTCCCCAATTCAAGAAAAGGCCCTGGGATAGAGGTTTTTTTTCAAGATTGTCTGGTATAAATCGGTGACCAGTATTTACACATATCTATATATGGGATTCACAAAATATTTAAAATTTATATGCTATAAACGTGTGTACGGGCGTTCTCATTCAAAAAATCAAAAACTATTTAAAGGTTTATGTTCGAACTGTGCATGCAGGTGTATTTTGATCCCGTATGTCCTTTGGCAAGAAATTTCAGTCTCTGGCGACCGAGAATTTAAATGATGTCTCACCACATTTAGTTCCACCTCAGAGTAGACCTACTATTATGAAGTGATAATAAAACTAATTCAGCACGCATATCCTGTGTACATATCTTACAACTTTTAGCGCGACCCTTTGAAAATCAGAAAGCTGAAGGTTACCGTGCATGAATATGTTTAAATAATAATAATAATAATGACCTTTCTGCAGTATTATACGCATAGCTTGATTTTGTAGGTGTTCTAAACGTTCGGCATTCCTCTTGGCGCATTGCATTCCACACAACGCACCCGTAGTCTAACAGTGGTAACACAGTCTGCTTATAAGTTCTAAGCAAAATGTTGCAGCTGAGGAAGGGTAATACTCTATTAAGCAGTTTCGATTTTGGATGCACCCTAGATTGTATTGATGAAATGTTTATTTCAGGTGAGACAACTTTCGACAAAACTCCTAGATCTTTGAAATTTTCTGCCTGTTTCATAGGATTTCCTTCGAGGATAACCTGTAACTTTCTCGTGTTGTTTACATGCAGTGTATCAAGATCCAATTGCCTCACACTTCTTGTGATTGCTGATTAAGTCGTTTTGCTTCCACCAAGTGGCAATGTTAGTAAGATCTTGATTTATTTGTTGTTCCGCTACATCGATATCTTTCGCACTTACATGGATCTTGGTATCGTCAACATATAAGGCTGCCTCACTGTCTTCGCAGACATCACCAATGCCGTTGATATAAATGTTGAACAGAGTGGGCCCTTGCGGAACTCTATGGGTATTTAATCGTATTTCAGACTCAATACCACCACATGAGTTCTATGACAGAACCCTTGTAAATAATTTTTAAATCATTCTAGCTTGTTTTCATTCACTCCTTGTTTCGAGAGCCAACTGATCAAAATATCATGACCAATAACATCAAGCGCTTTTCTTAAAGGAATTGAGAATAAAAGTTTCATTAGCTCATGTGAAATAGCATGAAAAAATAAGCCGATTGGCCGTTTATTGTAATACACAATCTCTTTTAGTTGCGAAGCTATTCGCAAAAGTGTACAAAATCTGAAATGCAAAAATTGTGACTTCACAATTGTGGCAAGTATCTTCAATGAATACAAAACCAACAATAGCTCAGTTATTACAGGCTAAACTCAATGAGATTTTGAACCCAGGTACTACATGATAAGACGCATCGAAACCATATGATCGAAACACATTTCTAATTCTGTTTCCAAGGCACTCTTGTTTCAAGGCCCCCGATACGGAACTTCTATAACTTGTTATATTTATTCACCTGGGCATTTTTCTGAAACAATGAACCCGTCAGTGAATTTAAGATTTTCATAGGTATAGAAGAGACTCTTCTGATATGATGTTATCATGACCAGTTCCAGCACAGCTGTTTTCTAAAAACCGTGCGCAGGGCCTGGGGACAAGTGTTAACACGGCAACTACAAAAAATGTTTTCAATGCGTCTGGTCATGTAGTATCTTTGTGCAAAATTTGTAAAGTTTGAGGTAATAATAACTGACCTATGCTTTGGTTTGTATTCATTCTTGCCACTGGTCATATCGCAATTTTTGGTGAATCAGCAACTTTGAGTTTGTAGATTTTTGCGAATAACTTCAGTACCAAACAAGATTGTCTATTATAGTTAATGGACAATCGGCTTTTTTCATGCTCTTTAATATGAAACAATAAAAAAATATTTTTAGCCATTACCCTTTAAATCTAGATAAGCACAGACGACTTTGTTATTTTTTATCTATGGAAAATTTCCAGGAATGCACAGTTAGAGAAAGTGCGAACGTAGTGGACGAAAGCTTAGCATATGCAAATTGATGTTTATTGGTAAGACCAGCAGTCTGATGAAAATTCCTGAAGATCGGTGTTGGCGAACGATTCATGCACCTTCGATATGCAGGGAAGCACCAATATCGGTCTTTGATTATCGCGTGCAGTTTTAGGTCCCTCTTTGTACAAAGTGTGCAATTTCAAATGGCAACGGTGCATTATTGCCTGATTGACTTGCTTGATGCATTAAATATGCATTAGCTACAACGTTGCTAATATAGGACAAAGCAATTTGCAAGGTTTTAGGTGAAATATCACCTATGCCTTTGATCCATTGTTCGTGAAGCTTTAACAGCGTCATCTTCAGTCACAACACGAAAATTACAACTGTTACTGGAAACAGCTTGCATATTTTCTTGTTTCAAGTCTACAAAATTTCCTTTAGACTGTCGATCGGTTGGTCTTGCGTGAAAGAAATTGTTGTAAATACTCGATAAACGAGTTTGCAATGTTGTGCTTGTCGTTCAACTTCTTACCATTTACCAGTATCTTATTAATTTCAGTACTGTTTTACCAGGAAGGCATAACTGGACGTAATATTTGTTTAAACATGTATATTTAATAAATGGACGTTTGCCCAAGAGCTCTCAAGCTCATCCAAGGGCTTACGTCACGAAACATTTACATAAAATTTTTTTGAAAAAGGTAGAAGAAGTAATGACGAAAATTCACAACATGCAAGAAATTGGAATAACATGAAAGGCTTCCTGTATTATTTATCGAAAACGATCGGATAACTTAGTAAATTGCTGAAAATTTTTAAATAATTCTATATTATCATCTACATTTAAATTTGGGTCGCCAAACAATAAAGATTTTACTTTGCAAAAAACCGACAAGCTACTCCAGCCTCGACCATACACTTGTGCAGCAGCTGAGAGTAAGGACAACCTCAGAACAGAATATCGGGGACACTCTAACAAATAATGAGTAACAGATTCACAACTCGTGCCACACATACATGCAGGAGATACAATGCAATCTATTTTAAATAGATAATAATTTAAAGTACAAAAATTGAGGCGAAGACGAGTGTGCAAAATAGAAGAAGATCTATCAATTCAATAATCAAAGTATCTTGTGTAGCTTGAAATATCAAAGAAATTTTTAAGATACTGTTTAAAAGCATTTAATGATAAAGTATTGCATTCTACATGATCACTGCTATTTCATAGCACAGTTGTTAAAGGAAAAAACGATTTTTTAAATCTTTCAGTTTTAGTTGGGAAAGTAGCTAAATTAGATGCAAAACGTAAGACTAACCTGGACCTTTGTGGTACTGTCTGGGAGGTAATAAATCGGACAAATAACCTGGAATGAGGTGATTTACAATTTTGAAAAACAAAACAAGTTTATGTATAAGCCGCCAAGTTCCCAAATCTTCGCAAGCTAGCTCTTCCAATAACCTAGATGTACTTGTACCTTTCATAGCACCTGTGACCACCTTAGCAACTTCGTACTGAACGTGTTCTAAGAGATCACTCTCACTAACGGAGCAGCCATCCCACAGAACGTCAGCATACTCCATTACAGGTCTGATAATAGATTGTACAATTTTGATAACGTCTCTCTACTTAATTTGAATTTCAGACCTTTCAAAAGATTTAATTTTTTTGAAGCACTCTCCTAAAGATTAAAAATATGAGCTCTCCAAGAAAGATTTGAACAAAGAGTAACTCCCAAATGTTTATGGTTGCTAACAGACTCTATTATAACTTTATTAAAAAATATATCTGGATGAATAGGCTTTACTTGCTTAAGAGAAAAAAAATAGATTTTGTTTTCCCTGGATTAATAGTAACCTGCCAATCGTGTGTCCATGCATTAATACGTGCAAGGTCGTTATTAAGCTTAGCTGCTGTAGAACTAGGATCATCAACTACATCCAACAGAGATGTATCGTCAGCATAAAGAAAACTGAAGATTGTACGTAATATCATTTATATAAGTTAAAAATAGAAAAGGGCCCAAAACAGAGCCCCGACGGACACCAGCTTCAATTTTCATCCAATTCAATGACTGGCCATCTATTATAACACGCTATTTTCTTTGTGATAAATAACTTTTTATCCATTTGAGAAGGGGATCTCATATTCGGAAAGATTCTAATCTATGGAGCAATCCTTTATGCCAAACTTTATCAAATGCTTTACTAATATCCAGGAAAACCATCCGAACTTCTTTACCTGCTTGTAGAGCCTCGTAAATTTTGTGCACAATGAAAACCAGCTGATTTACAGTCGAATCTCTAGGTCGAAAACCAGACTGAAAAGGATTTAAGAAATTAATCTCAAGCAAGAAATTATATAACCTAATTAACACTATTTTCTCACAAACTTTTGACAAAGATGATAGCAAAGAAACGGGACGATAATTTTCTTTAGATTGACGGTTATCTTTTTTAAAAATTGTTATAACATTTGCCAGTTTCCAACTAAACGGAAAAATTCCGTTAGAAAAGGATATATTAATAAAACGAGAAAAAGATTTTGCAATACCAACAGCAAATGTCTTAATAAGAAAATTGCCCACGCCGTCTAGGCCACAACCGTTTGAAACATCAACAATACTTAATAAATCTTTAACTTCATTTTCGGTGGTGAATAAGTGTTATAGAATTTTTGAACTTTGAAAGTCATTTAAAGTTGGCACCGGAATACTGTTATCTTCCATTTTGCACTGAGAAATAAAATACTCATTAAAAAGTGTTGCTTTTTCTTAAACGTCTGTAATGTTGGTATTTTTGATTGAATTTTATTCCCATATAAACACTTATAACTATGCCTCACCACTTTTTTGGACCTAACTTAGGATCCTGTAATTTCTGATTAAGATTTGCAAAATAACTTAGTTTGCGATTACGGATTAGTGACGTCGTCGTATTTCTTCGCAATCTATAATTTTCCCATGTGCGCGGACTTTTCCGTCTGCAAAATAATTTTAGTAATCTGTTCCTTTTAAGGATCGCTATTCTGATTTCAGAATTCGTCCAAGATTTATCTCTTGGACGAATAATCGCTCTCCTATGAGGCACGAAGGACTCAAGAATAGAATGAAAACATTGAAACCACCTGTTGTAAAAATCATCAACATCATCAACATTATAAAAGACTTCGCCCCACGCAACATTGACAAAGGCTTCGCGTAAAGCATTTTCATCCATTTAAGAATAATCCCAAATATAGCGTGTGTAGCACTTTGGTTTATCTAATAAAATACTCATCCGAGCGTAAACCAGTGAGTGATCACAATTACTAGGTGGGCTTATAGTTCCAGAATTGACAAAACATGAAAAAACCCCGAAGAGTTTGTTATTATAAGATCTAATAAAGTGGCACTATTTGCAGTAATGCGTGTTGGTTCATTTATGACTTGAAACAGGCCATTACATTCCATCCATCTATATAAACATGATCCAAAATCACGATTAGGCAAATTTTCACCCATTACAAAATCCGTACTAAAATCCCCAAAGAGTAAAACAAAGGTGCCAGGTATTTGATTTATTTCGTCTAATATGGCCCAAGAAAGGTTAGGTCTACCACGGTTTTCTTCAAGCATGTTTATAAAATAGATTTCCTAGCTTTTCTGTTCATTTTACTAACTTTATTACGAAGACGTCTGTTTCATTCCAATCTATCAGCAAGGCAGTTTTTTTTTGCTTTTTTATGCACTTGATCGCGTGTTCTCTTAAGTTAAAAAACAGTGATATCAAGCCAGACGCATGGGTGAGTCCTATTTGGAATGCGTTTTCGCTGAGGGGAATTGAAAATGTTGATCAATCGAAGATTTAATCGATAAAAACTGCTAGCCGATTCCTAGTCGCACACACTCCAGGGATTCGATGGAAACTTGATATTCACGCGTCCGATTAAATATTTGCTGTTTTTCAATCGTACTTGGATCTAATTTGCTTCAAAATCCTACTCTAAATATTTGCTTCTAGTGTACTTAATACACTAAAACAGTCTCTGCGATTAGTCCCTGTGATTGTTTCTCCCCAAAATCCTGGTATTTAAATTTCAGCATCGAAAAAAGAGCTACTGTATATCAAGCTCCGTCTCCCTAATACCAAAAATAAAGGATGATGTGTCCTGAAAAGTTAGCCTCAGTTCGTCAATATGAGCCATAATACTCCTACAGGGGGGAAAAGGGGGGGGGGGGGGGCAAATTTCCTGGGACACCGGCAGGCGAAGTGAGCGCCTTAGCAGGCGTCTTGTTTAACTGTATCTAAAATTTATAATAGTTACAAATATAAACGTTCGCTTACTATTACCGACTCGACACATCTTTAAAAGATTCTATAGCTGTCAACCTTTTCACGTCACCTTGTAGTAACACGTCCATCATGCCCAGTTGTTGACTGGAGCGAAAGCTTTAAAACATCTGGCTGGTCAAGATGCGGAGGGAATAATCGTTTCATTACTGGATTTTATCGGGTAAATCCTCCGGACAACATTAGTGATCCAATCTCTTTACTGGAACATGCAAGATGTTGTAACTCAACGCCAGAGTACAACGGTCAGGACGGGACGTGTGACTCCACTAATTGGGAAAATTCTCTGCACAAGTGAGTAAAGAATACACTGCATTATTCATTTCACAATCCACTCGTTCAGTTTGAGGATAAAATGCATCTCAAATAACACAAAATACTTGTACCAAAATTTGTAAAGTGAGCACTTTACAAATTTTGAAGTGATTTGTTTTTCTCAATATAGAAATGATACATGGAGCGTTTGCCCTCCTGGTTATTTTCTAAACGGATTTCGTACCTACGGTGTCCACTATTTACATAACATACAGCATGGTCATTGCTGTAAACCACGTAATCATCCTGATGGTTATGGATTGTGCTATACTGAAGACGTTGGAGAATCGTTTGAAAGAGAAGGTTGGACAAACTGTTTAAAGCTTGGATATTATATCACAGGGGTTTATCGTGGTTCTGGTGACTGGCTTAAAAACATTGACAAATTTCGATGTTGCCAAATGGCTGCAGGTAACTAAATTACCAGCAAAATATTATACGATATCTTAACCACCGAATTTAAAAAAAATTCATTTCCCGGATTGCCAGAGGGAAGGACATTCTCAGTCTGCTGTAGTTGTACAGTAGCAAAGTATTGAAAAAGCTTCTCATTAGCTTTCGGCAGATTGTTTCTAGCTATTCAATATCACCTTGCAGTGACACAAACAACATGTCCAGTTGCTGACTGGATTAGAAGTTTTAAAAAATCTGGCTGGTCAAAATGCGGAGAGGATAACCTTTTCATTACTGGATTTTATCGGTTAAATGCTCCGGACAACACTAGTGATCAAATCTCTTTACTGGAACAAGCAAGATGTTGTAGTTCAACACCAGAGTTCAGCAGTCAACATGGAACTTGTAAATCACGCTATTGGCGATATTCTCTGGACAGGTGAGCATTTAATGCACACACTTCCCTTCAAAACGTCTGCCTTTCGATTTAAATCAAAGGGCGAAAACAAAGTTTTCCTAATAATAATTTTTAAGTGATCAATTTTATTTTGATATAGAAATGAAGAATGGAGCGTTTGTGGGGTGGGTTATTTTCTGAATGGATTATATATAAGCGCGCCCTACAATTTGCATAACATAGAACATGGTTATTGCTGTAAACCAAGTAATCATACTGATGGCTATGGATTGTGTTATACTGAAGACGTTGGAGAATCATTTGAAAGAGAAGGTTGGACAAGCTGTTCAAAGCCTGGATATTATATCACAGGAGTTTATCGTGGTTCTGGCAACTGGCTTAAACATATCGACAAATTCAGATGTTGTCAAATGGCTACAGGTATGCGACAGTCATTACCTGAAATCATGACCGGACAATGTAAGGTTGCAAACGTTCTTTCCTTGGATATTGCGAAAGGAAACGGTTTTTTAGTTTGCTCTATTGCGCAGCAGAAAGCCATAGCGAACATCTACTTAAATTGTTAAGTACAGTGGTAAAGAACACGTGCTTTTGTTAAGTATACTGGCAAAGAACACATGCTAAAGAACACAAGCTTTTCACAACAAGATTCGCTGTCGTAACCCTCTTGAAGATTTAGTTTTGACTTGATCAAAAGCTTCAAAAGATATCCGCTTAAAATGCAGAGGGAATAATCTTTTTAATATAAAAATTATTGAAATATGCTCAAGCCTATTTACACTGTCTTTGATCAAACGGGGATTTTGCGTGACTAAATACACAGAATTTATCCCTCCAATATTTTTATTATGACAACAGAAACTTTGGTAGTGACAGCCAGCTTTAAAGACAATTAATTGCTAAAAATTTGAATATTGGAAATTAATTCTAAATAGATTTCACGTTCATACTTTTTTCAACCTCTTCTCGTAGTGACACCTACCCCTGACCCTATTCCTGACCCACATTTTAACACTGACCATGACCCACCAACTCCTTCATTTCATAACTGGAGCGAAGACTTTGATAAATCTGGCTGGTCAAAATGCCCAAAAGATAATCTTTTCATCACTGGATTTTATCGCCTAAATCCTTTTAACAACAACACTACTGATCCAATTTCTTTACTGAAACAAGCAAGATGTTGTAATGCAACGCCAGAGTTCAGTGATCAGGATGGAACATGCGAATCAGTTTATTGGGCAAATTCTATGAATGTGTGAGTTCAATACCAATATATTTTCCTCCCACAAATACCCTTGTGTGATTTGCAGCTTCTTATTCTACACATAAGTTTCGAATAAAAAAGGATAGCACTTAGACACATTTTTAAACAATACATAAACCAAATAAACATATTCTTCATCCTCCTTTTTTAACTTTGAATTGATTTTGTTTTATTCAAATATAGAGATAATAAATGGAGTATTTGCCCTGGAGGTCATTTTTTGAACGGCTTATATGTAAGCGAACCCTACAATTTACATAACATAGAACATAGTCATTGCTGCAAGCCAAGAAATCATCCTGCTGGTTATGGATCGTGCTACACTGAAGACGTTGGAGAATCGTTTGAAAGAGAAGGTTGGACAAACTGTTCAAAGCTTGGATATTATATTTCAGGAGTATATCGTGGTTCTGGTGACTGGCTTGAAAACATTGACAAATTTCGCTGTTGTCAAATGGCTGCAGGCAACAAAATTACCAGTAAGATATTTTAACATATCTTTACTGGGACAAGATTAGCTTTCTTGGTCTACTCAAACGATATGTCGAAGAAGCATGAAAGCTTTCGTGGCGAATGCCAATCTCTTACGGTTGAAAGTCAATATACAGCTGAGCCCATGCTTAGCAATGCAAAACTTCATTGAAAGTAATTAGATCATTGTGCATACATCACCAACATAACAAGATAGCTGCATCATTAAAGCTTTTCACCATTTAAATGATAATATTAACATTTGAATACGTCATAAAATGGCATTAAAGCGTTACCATTTAAATGATAAATCAATTTATACCTTTTCCACAATACTTTTTAGTGACACCTCCAACATGTCCAGTTGCTGACTGGATCAGTGCTTTTAAAAAAACTGGCTGGTCAACATGCGGAGAAAATAATCTTTTCATCACTGGATTTTATCGGTTTAATCCTCCGGACAACACTAGTGATCAAATCTCTTTACTGGAACAAGCAAGATGTTGTAGTTCGATACCAGAGTTCAGCAATCAGCTGGGAATTTGTACAAATGCTTACTGGCTTAATTCTCTAGACAGGTATGTGTTTACTACAATCATTCGGTTGGCATGTGTCCTCATGTGTTTTATGACTTGAACGTATGGGTGTCAAATTACCACGAAATTTATATTTTATACAAAATGCCTCAAGTAACACAAAAACAGACACATTTTAATGAGATTTATAATAACAAAAAAACCGCGCACAGTCTGGGCACTAGACTCTCTGCAGCAACTTCGATATATTCAAGCTTTATGCCTGGGTTTAATGTGACGTCACAACAAGCCCCAACCACATATAAGTGTTTGCTCTAGAACGACAGGGACTAGTCCGGGCGCGACTTAGTGCCCAAAGTGACCGGTAATAGAGAGCGAGAAACTGATCGACACATCAAACATAAGCTATCAGAAAGCCAGCTGGAGCAGTACACTACATAGAAAAAAAGCCAAAGCTTTTTTCTTAGTGTAATTGCTGGAGTTGACTTCACTTCCACTGAATAATGTTCAGCGTGATAATTAAGGTGCAGACGTTCGGTGGTCAGGTTCTGCGTAGACAAGTCAAAGTGAGTTGGATCTGATTCCAAGTAACCCTAACCCCCCAGACCTTTAGCGGAATACGTCTGCACCTAACTATACACCATGATGAGTATGGCAACGACAGATTTAAAGTATTGTATATGTTTTCCGAATTTTATAGTAATCTGCATTATTTTAATATAGAAATAATGAATGGAGCGTTTGCCCTTCGGGCTATTTTCTAAATGGATTATATATGAGCCAGCCCTACAATTTACATAACATACAGCATGGTCATTGCTGTAAACCTAGAAATCATCCTGACGGTTATGGATTGTGTTATACTGAAGACGTTGGAGAATCGTTTGAAAAAGAAGGGTGGACAAACTGTTCAAAGCTGGGATATTATATCACAGGCGTTTATCGTGGTTTTAGCAAATTTCGATGTTGTCAAATGGCTGCAGGTAACAAAATTAATATACAGAGAACATAAAGATAATCTTCTATCACGTAGAGCTTTTTACTCCACGATTAGCTTTCGTGATCCACTTGAGTGATAAATAAATTTCTACTTTTTTCAATATGACCTTGTAGTGAAACCTCCGGCATGTGCAGTTGCTGACTGGATCGGGAGCTTTAAAAAAATTGGCTGGTCAAAATGCACAGAGGATAATCTTTTCATAACTGGACTTTATCGTTTAAATCCCCCGGGAGCCACTAGTGATCCAGTCTCCTTACTGGAACAAGCAAGATGTTGTAGTTCAACATCAGAGTTTAGCGGTCAGCATGGAACGTGTACAGATGTTCATTGGTGGAATTCACTGGACAGGCAAGTATTTAATACTCATTTTTCTCTGCACTAGGTGAAATCGTTTTGATTTAGATCGAAAGGTGTAAACTAAGTTTTCCGAATTTTATGTGATCTTTTCATCTTAATACAGAAATAATGAATGGAGCGTTTGCCCTGCGGGTCATTTTCTGAACGGATTATATACCAGGTCGTGGTCCAAGTATTTACGTGACATATACTTTGGTCGCTGCTGTAAGCCACGTCATCATCCTAATGGTTATGGATCATGCTATACTGAGGACGTTGGAGAATTGTTTGAGAGAGAAGGTTGGACAAACTGTTCAAAGATTGGATATTATATCACAGGGGCTTATCGTGGTTCTGGCGACTGGCTTAAAAACATTGATAAATTTCGATGTTGTCAAATGGAAGCAGGTAACAAACGAGTAAAAAAAATTCTGATGTCTTGACTGGTAATTATTACCTGAAATCATCCAAGTGTAAGGTTGCAAATATACATTCACTGTGTTGCACAGGAAACATTTTTTAACTTTCCACTAGTGGTATAATAGAACGCTATATAGCGAATATCTACTAACATTAAAATCGTTGAAATACGTTAAGAACATAAGAATAATCTTTTACTCTCTGAAGCTTTTAACATACCCCACAAATAACGTTCGCTATTTAATCAAAATATTCACTAACTGATAACTAATTATTTTATAATTTTTTAACATCAATTTCTAGTGACACCTCCAGCATGTCCAGTTGTAGACTGGATCAGTAGCTTTAAAAAATCTGGCTGGTCAAGATGCGAAGAAAATAATCTTTTTATCACCGGATTTTATCGCTCAAATCCATTGGAAAACACTAGGGATCCAATCTCTTCACTGGAACAAGCAAGATGTTGTAGTTCAATGCCAGAGTTCAGTGGTCAGGATGGAACGTGCAAAAATGCTGGTTGGCGGAAATCTCTAGACATGTGAGTATTTTATGTAACATGCATGGGTTTAAACGGGTGTAAACACAGCTTTCCGTTTTCTGAATTTTGAAAAGGTCTATTTTGATTTAAAACAGAAATGAAGAATGGAGCGTTTGTCCTGTGGGTTATTTTCTGAATGGATTACATATCAGCGCGGCCAAAAATTTGCATAACATAGAACAAGGTCATTGTTGTAAACCACGTAATCATCCTGATGTTTATGGTTCGTGCTATGATGAAAACGTTGGAGAATCGTTTGAAAGAGAAGGTTGGACAAACTGTTCAAAGCATGGATATTATATCACAGGAGTTTATCGTGGTTCTGGCAACTGGCTTAAAAATATCGACAAATTCAGATGTTGTCAAATGGCGGTTGCAGGTAACGAAATCATCAGTAAAAATATTATAATGATGTCCGATCAATTTGAAGTGTTATACAAATGTATAATGCAGTTCCTTGGATTCTTATTGTCTACTTTAATTGTACAGTAAAAAAAAATTAAAATTGTTGCGAACATTGCATATATAAGTACTTATATTGTCATTCGTTTTTTGGGCGAACTGCTTTTTCTTCTTTTTTAGGTTAGAGTAAAAACGATAACGTGTTGTATTGCTCCTGTCAACCTAAGAACATCACAACATTTTAATTCATATTTGTACATTAGCAAGTGTAGGAACAATTTCGACAAACTAACATTGGCAATGAGTATTTTTGTTTCTTTGTTTCTATCAACTCTTTGTTTCCAGTTGTGGTTACATTCAGTAGCAAAATTTTAGTTAGGTACTTAGACACGCATAAAGTGGTAGAAATTGATTTATTGTAAGATCATGCATGCAATTAGATTACTCATCGATTGTGTATAATTCATTCATTATGTAATGGTGGACAGTAATAGTCAAGAGATATAGTGATGTCACAATTATATATTAATATTATTATCATCATACAATATAACTTTATGAAACGAAGTTTAATGTATTTTACAATCAAATACAGATTTACTGCCCTCCAGATTACATGATACAAAATTATTATTGCACTTAATAGTCTGACAGATAAATTCTTTGCAAAAGACTATTAATTTAAGGATGATAAACTTTGTAGAATTTGTGGCATAAATGTTGTAACTTTATCAAATATCCAGTAGTTTCTTGTGTTAGCACTTTTTTACAGTAAAGATGCAAATACACTGGGCATCTACTACAGGACTAACATCCTGTGGTTTTGTGTGTCTTCTAACTTCACAACCGATCCGATTGACCTTATAGCAGAACTGTTAAATAATTCTGGTTCAACGAACCCCCCCCTCCCCCCCTGCGTGCAGCTGACCAGAGATCCCGTGCAAACGAGGTTTTATTATTAAGCAAGCTTTAGCGCAGACAGATCTAGACAAATACGAAGTGTCTAAATAGCGTCCTATTCTCTCTCCTGTTAAATATTTCGCTAATAAATATTTGGTCAACGTTTTATTTGACATGACATTTTTGGCCCAATTTAAACACAATTTAACCCAAATTACAAAGACGTTCAAGAAAGACGTGGAATTTCAAGCCCACCGACAAATAAACAGCACGCGCAGATCACCTGTTCATATCCAATTGCATAAGACGCGAGTCAATTTGCAAGCTCTTGTTAATTATGCAAATCATCGAGCCGTCTTGATAGAACTCAATGCCAACACGGAAAATTTCCCGCCACTCTTCCGTCCAAGTTATTTTACATTTTTATATCAAATGTTTTTTTAAAACGGGAAAATTGAAAAAAATCGAAATTTCTTGTTTTTTTTCCAGTTACAACTCTCGTTGATATAACTGTATATCAACACGGAAAATATTTTAATATCTTAAATTTAATCATATAATAATCAGAGTTCATTCTGGATTTTTATTGGTCGAGAACTGTGATCTATTAGAGGACAGACGCACGCTGACGCCATTTCAGCGACAAGCCAATCACAGCAATTTTAGAATTATCGTCAACCAATGGCGGGCTTTGTTTTGTATAAATCATGATCACGTCAAATGGCGTGCTAAAGTCTTTTCGTCGCACTACAAGCTTATTTTGGCAAAATTTTTCACATTTTTATTGTATAAGACAAATAGATAACATTTTGCCGTTGTTATTCAATATTTCCGCAGCTGCCCTGTATGTCAATTAAACGGAATATGAAAATTTAAATTTAGAATTTCGAAAAGGAGGACTGTAATAAATAAACATTCAGCGGTACAGTAATCAATAAACGTGACGTGAAAATACTAAATAGACATGACGTTGTGTTGAGAATGCATGACCTTATTTAGACTATTTACATACGGTGCCACAAAATGACACCCTATAGTTGCTTCCAGCAGAAGGCACTTCGACCAACTGTCATCCCCGTATATTATTACCTTTTCAAATAAAGCGAAGATAAACAAAACTATTGAAATATAACCAGACACATAAATGGCAATATACAAAGACATACAAAAGTCTTTCCTGAGCGTTATATCTTCTTATTTCATGAACAAAAACTTTTTTCTCAGAGTTTGACACTTTATGAAAGTTATTCAACACCAGCTGTCGCAATTCGTTTTCTTCAGGTATTTCGGTTTCCAGTCTCAAGAAGGAAATGGTTGTTAGGTTTATATATAGCTACGCTGTCACCGATATAACCTTTCAGGAAAGCTTAATGATCAAAGTACATCACAAATAGCGTATTTACACGTTCTAGTGCCGCGTCGCTCTTTTAGTATGACAGTTGCGTTGTGGTGTTATTAAAAAAAGTATTTTATTTACAGACGATTATAGAAAAACTATTTGACAAAGTAATGCTAATACAGAAATTCGATAAAACATTATTCATCATGTAAACTGACTCGATATTGAGTTGGGTATATTGTCAATCAAGTTGTCGTAAAAAATTTCTACTACCGGCGCGCATTGACGCTCAGTTTAATTTGAAAATAGAGCGTATCAAGTTGGCTAACTGTAGCTACTACTTGTAACCTCCAGTTAATGACGGTCTACTAGGGTAGTTTTTGTCTGGATAGCAATAGCACAACCAGGAGAAAGCTTGGCATGTAGAGAAGTCAGATTTCTAAAAAGCGAACAAAAATATCTGCCACACCATGTCATCAAAACAAAAGAGACAGACAGTGAAATAGAATGTGGTTTCTATTGCACTAAAGATCGGGGGATTCTACGAAATATTCACCCTCAGTAGCGATATTTTCCTCGGGATCCGCCCTTGGGAAATATTGCCACTTCGAATTCGGGTCAATATTTCGTCGAATCCACCTCGCTACGGGTAAATAGATAATAAATATACAGCATGTTGAAGAAACTACAGTGTGTAAACAAATTTGATATAGCATTTTATTATGTACCACTTCTTTGATTTACTGTACTGTTGGATTAAATTAGGCAGTTTTATTTGGCGAGTGCCACAGTACGTCGCGCAGAACTACGTACACACTGTCGTACAGTAGTAAAAAATGCAAATCAATTATGATTTTGCGGAACATCACTTTATGTTGAATAATAGAAAATCAGTTTTTCGAAGAGAATCTAAAGTTGACAATGAAATTCCCGGGTTGAATTTCAAAATGTGCACGATTTCTGCTTGAATTAAGACACAATTACCTTTCAGACAATTAAATGGTAAGTAAAGTTTGTTGAGATTCTTCAGGCTACTTTAACTTGCTAAAACACTATGCGCTGGTTTACTATTGAGCACCCTGCCATGTGTAATTATACCTTATTTTTTAACTTACTGTTCTTTTAATATACTAAATGGTTATGTGCATATTTTTCAGATGTTGCTTCAACGTGAGTCTACTTTGTGTTGGTACAACTCTGAAACATGTTTGCACTGACCACAACCATTCGGTCAGGCTCTGTTGTGTGAGTTCACTTCTGTAATGAAAATTTTCCTTATGATGTCTTTTGCATATCCCCATTCATCTTTTGCCCAGACCTCAAAGTTCAAATTACGGTAGACACATGTACGCGCCAACGTACCTTTTTTAGAATGTTATTGTTTCCTTCTTTTAAGATCAGGAGTCTTTCTTGTAGGCATGGAAGGCAATTTCCGGGCGTTGTTTTCGGTGCTTTCAGTTGTTTGACAATACTCCATTTTATTGGGTACTTTCTATTATTGTCTTTTAAGTGCAAAACGTATTTCGACAGTTCGGTTTCGTTGGAGTACTTCCTATGTGCCATGGATTTATTGTGGTCACGGTACCCGGTCTTGAAGCTGTCGGCAATTGCGCCTATGTAGGAATGTGTGTTCTTGTCGGTAACAGCATTAACCTCGGCCCTGAACTCAAAGAAAAGGAAGGACTGTCGACAAGGCGTGACGAAATGAAAAACGTATTGCCCACACCACGCAAAAGTCTATCAAATTAATCAAATCGGATACATAATATTAGAAATCCATTCCCTTAGGGACTGCTCGTATTACGTATCTGATTTGATTGGTGGACACATCACGTGGGCAAGGGCGGCCATTTCTTCCTGTGTTGTCTGCAGTCCCTCCTTTACTCAACGCTTTCTTTTAAGACTGCTCGCAGTCTAGCGCTAAAATAACATTTAAACACCATAAGAAATAATATATATAAGAAATAAAAATATTGCCTGCCTATCAAAAAGATTGTGAAAGTACTATGAATATACAAAAATACAGCGTCGATGGCTAAAACATTTTAATAGTTGCGATCATTGATAGTCTTGATATTCGAGTGACAATTCATGCACGTGCATGTGCATACAATCATGATACAATTAGCAGCTAAGATAGCATAATTCTATTCGCATCCATGTACTTTATCAATAAGCTCCGATCAGTTTATTTTTCTTTGTTTTAGAAACTTTGCTATAGTTAACACAAAAATCAGATTCAATAATGTCTACATCAACAGGTATAAATAAATACGAAAATGTGTAGTACGTTTTCTTAAGCTCTTTTTACAAAATTTGATTGAATGAAATTTTTTACCGTACATAGCGCTGAAATAATACTGAAATACTGTACGCTTTTTGATCAAATATTATACATTAGAAATCTTGTCTGACTAATTAAGGGATTACAGAAATACATAACTGTTTCCTGGATTTCCATAGTTTATGCTTTTAATAGTCCGCTGTATTTGCAGAGTATAGATCAGTTTAGGTTGATACAAAATATGATACAAAATTATCAGTGGCGAAGCCAGCTTGATGCGAGTGGTCATGCTATTTCGCAACGAGCGCCGAAGGTGCGAGTCCGATGCACATGGGGGGGGGGGGGGGTCCGGGGGAACTCCCCCGGAAAATTTTGAAATCTAGACTCCCAGAATCGCCATTTGCGGCAATCTGAGCATGAAATTTGAGGGAATAGCTTGACCTAATGAAGGGCAAAATGTGGATATTTAAGCAAATTTCGGACAAGATTGACAAAAAAATAGGAAAACCCCATTCACAGACACCGGCAGATATTGATGATATAATAATTCGTATCGCCGTGCATTCCAAAATAATTCGTGGTTTTAGCGCCTGATCAAATTTCATGTTTATATTTATATCAATTTCACTGGAAAAATATATCCCAATCAAATTTTCTACCATTTTGCCACCATTTACATGTTATATATTGTTGTAATCGCTAGGGTATGATGAGCATAAATATAGTTGAATGAAATTCATAGTCCGTCTAGTTAAAAAGTTACAAGGGAATTTATTTGCAGGCACATTGATGTATTATATATTGTTGTAATTGTTAGGATATAATGAGCATACTATAGCCTTGTTCGCTTTGATTTCGCGAACTAGAAGACTTTTGTAATAGATCAACAATAACATCTCGTGTACTGTCAGATACGCTTGGTTGAATCGGATTGATTTCCATATTCATAAATCTATTTCGCCACTGGAATATGAAATATTCAAAGCTTATCATGCGTCGAAGCTCGAGCAGGAGTAAAATGCATATTTTGGCGTGTTTTGCATTCTTAAAAGCTGTTTTAGCCAATGAACATCGTTAGAATTTTAAGATTTTCCTGCTCGCCTGAGTTGAGCAGGACTAAACTTCGGGCAGGCCGCCCATTTTTCCTGCTTTTGCCAGCATGCAGGTAAAGGCCCGCATTCATTCAAAATAAGTTATTAAATAACGTTCATAATGTATTTCTCTGGTTATAATTTCTGCGCAACGTATTGAAATTAGGAAAATATAAGAAAATGTGTACAGTTGGGTAAATGTGTTTTCTTTTAAAAAATATATGCGTGAAAAAATTCACTATTTGAAATTTTGTATGTCATGCTCAGCAGGACAAGCAGGACATCTGGCTTCGCCACTGAAAATTATTATTGCACGTAATAGTCTAACAGATCTTTGTCGTATGTGGCCCACGTCAAGCCAGTGTCTAACAATAAATTGCAAAATGAGACAAAATTAATCTGGGTTTGTATCAATAAAAACTGTGTGACGTATGCACTCCTGCAGTCTATTGATTAAATTATAATATCACGCGTACATAGCTAATTCAATAAAGCTTGTCCTTCTAAATGCGAAAACTGTAAACTATGAACGCCCAAGGGATGACGGATTATTGGCTATTTTCCCGTCCAAACACAAAATTATTTCTTTGAAACAGTATGAAAGGCACATATGGGAAACTTGCGACGGCAATGTTTGCTATACAGCGGTAATTCCCTGCAGTGAGGGCCTAAACAAACAATGATTAATAGTTCAGCCCATAGTTTATAGTTTACGCTTTTGGAAAGACGACCTTAATTGAAACAGCTGTATAACGATGCACAAGGCTATATTCTATAGGCGCAGTGTTAGATATATAATGGTTCTTTTGCACAGTGACACGTAATGTGTGGGTTATCACTTATCAGTGTACTAAAAGAGATTTTGAGTATTTGTGTTCGATTACGATTCGTATGATGGATTATAAGTTCTTTGCAAAAGACTATATTTGAGCATAAACTATATCAATTACGAACTTTCTTACAGTAAAGATGCATAAATACACTGAGGAAGATCTTAGACTAACATCCTGTGGTTTTGTGTGTTTTTAACTGCACAACCGATACTATAGCAACGTATAAGTTCTTCCATCAGACCTGTTAAATAATTCTGGCTAAATGAACCGCGCGCGCCCTGCGTACAGCTGACCAGAGATCACGTGCAAACGAGGTCTTATTAAGTAAGCTTCAGCGAAGACAGATCCAGACAAATATGAAATGCTAAATTAGCGTCGTATTCTCCGCTTGAATAATTCTCCAATAAATATTATTTCAAAATTTTGAACGTTTTACGTGTCCTGACATTTCAGGTCTAATTTAAATACAATTCAACACAAATTACAAAGACGTTCAAGAAGGACGCGTTATTTCAAGCGCACCCACGAATAAACAACACGAACAGACCAGCTGTTCGTATCACTTGTGACAGACTAACTCAATTGCATTAACCGAATCATGCAAATTACTTGGCATTCGCAGCTTCATGTTTCATTTTTTCAGAAAGAAAATTTTATTGAAAGTGCATGTTGACGATCATTGGAGAATGGGATATAGGAACGACACATATCAAGCAGGTGTATATAATTTGTGAGTTATATGATAAAAATATACCACAAACTTTCAAAATTCATTGTGAGACATTTTGGAAATTTACATGCAGGCACATGCATGCCTGAAGTTTTTTCTCAAAAAGATTCTGTTGTTCAATAAAAACAACGAAAATCCGCGGAATTTGAGCTAAGGCGAAAGATACACACATCACCAACATGCAATCACTTCAAAGGAAAAGAACAGAAAGAGCCTACACTACGTTGTCTTGTGGGAATTTTGCTTCCATACTTTTGTTGTTGTTGATATTCTTTAACCTTCGAACATTTGGAGAAGAGATTGCAGACTTTCGTGTTGACGCATCAAAGGCAGGTAGGTTGTAAAAAATTACAATTTATGTTTTTTGTTCAAAAGAATGCGTGTATATTATGCATTGCTTTCGTTGAAATATCGCGCGTTGTTGCGTGCTGGACAACAACAATCAATAGGTCTATATATACAAGCAATCCCTTGAAGTAAATTATTTTGAAGAAACGTTTTAGAGTGTTGTATTCGTGGAACTGAATTGTCGTTGCATGGTATTTTTCAAAGTTTACGTTTTAAGTGTTGGGCCATATCGAAGTATATACGTATATATGTCCTTCGTTTTGAAAACGTTGAATTTTCAATGTTCTCAGAAACTTGAAAAACGTCAGGGCATGTTTGAGAAGAAGAAAATCTTCCTGACATAAATAATTTTTTGCCAGGAATAGTGCAGCCCATCGTTTGATTCCAAGCATTTCACTAAAAAAGACTGAATAAAACAACAGCATGCATGTTTAAAAAACTCGTACAGGGTTGCATTGCTATCCGTGTATAGCAGAATTTTTCGGTGTTTCGAATGCTTATGTTTCTGAAAAAGGACATCAAAGTCGCTGAATGTTTAATGCTGCTATATGTATGTCAACGTAACTTCTATCTAATCTTAAGATTAAAAGAGACAATTACAACAGGAATACACAGTATACAGATGTATATGCATGCAATCCTTTGCACTAGTACTTCAAATCAACCACTAAAGATCAATATTCAAGGAAATGTATTACTATCTCCAGCAGCAAGCATGGTTTACCACAGAACAGGAACTAAACAAGTAACAGATTCTGACCAGTCAATTGCCTTTTCTGGCCAACAGAAACGCTGAAATGGTTGTTCCGCCAATACTCTGGCTGGTCAACTGCATACAAATGAGACATATCGCACTGCTGATTGCTGAGGGGCCTCACTGCTTATTCCATATAATGTGGCTTAATTATATGATGGAGTTGATATCATCTCTCATGGAAAGTTCTCTTTTAATTTATCGCAGTGTATTAACGAGTCTTCATTTATAGTATTTGCTCAAATCTTGTTCAAAGGTCATCGTTTTAACAGTACAGTCATCAACCACACACTCGCAGACACAGGAATAAACTGTGTTTTCCTCTGCCTTCGCCACTACCTATACTGCAGATCTATCAACTTCAACGTAACCTCGAATTCTGACAGAAATTGCGAGTTTCTTAAAGATGTCTCTGCAGAAAAACCAGAGCTTTTACTGGAAAATGAAGACTATGATTACTACATATTACTCAGTCCCAACAGGGTAGGTATAATAATAGTAGGGCATGCAAATGTGTCTCAAAATCATTATCACCAGAAGCTGTATAAAGAAAAGACCCGAGAAAAGACAAATAACTGAACTGAACTACCCCAGTTAATGTACACAATTTTTCGACAACGTTATTTGTTCAAACTCTCCCATCATGTGATATTATATGGGTCATGTATGCTTTGTATCGTAAAATTGGAAACGTATATATGAAATGCACATGCACATATGTGGAATTACTGTCAAAATTTGGAGGAAGTTATAACTAAATCTTGTGCCACCTGAATAAACAACCCACAAATTCGTAGCGCGGGATCTCTACATGCATTTATTTTCTTTCAGCCGCGCATGTATAATAATTAATCCTGCAATTAAGGTATATTTATAATAATTATTTCTTTAATTAGCAATTTAGAATCCATCAGGCAAACACATCATAAAGTTGTCATAATTATTGTTCACTAATTTTTAGACTGCTGAAGAGCACGTTTCAACGACTCCATCACCCAGTAAGAATTGTATAATTAATATATCATACGTATACAAGTAAAAAACATAAAAAATTAAACCAAAAATCTAATTGCTCATGTGCTTCCCCCCCCCCCCCCCCCCCCTTTAGTGATCACTAATGTTTATAGGCAAATCGTCAAGGTCAGAGCCAAAGGAGATAGACGAGAGGTAAGTTTTCAAGATGGCGGCTGTTTTTCAAGAATCTGAAGACGAGAACAAATCAACAACCAGACATTTATAACGTTCCTAAACATTACCCTAACCCTTTCCCTAAACCTAACCTCAAGTTAGGAATGTTATAAAGGTTTGGTCGTTGATTCGTTCTCGTTTTAAGAATCTTGAAAATAAGCCGCTATCTTGAAAACATACCTCTCGTCCATCCCCTTTAGCCATCGTCATGTCGTCAATTGGTGACAATTATTGTCTAGTACAATTGAGGAATTTCACATTTTGTACACAAACTTAAGGGTTAGTCAATTGTTAGCATTATTAAAATGGTAAATATGATTTCGTTGTTACTGTAAAGACCTAACACTGACTTAGCTTCTTACTCTTAACCATCATTTACATCATTAAGGACATGTATATCTGGGCAGCTAAATTTTAAAAGTACAGTTTCTCAATCCCAGAAAAACTGGAGATAAAGTAATAGTGATAAATTATGACGACATTCCAACTCATCCTTCTCCTAACTCCAGCCTGTTACGTATTGGAAACTAGCCATGACAACTGGTTCTCTTGTACAAATAATCATAGACCGAAATATGTTGATGGTAAACACACTGCCTGTGGACATAACCTTTTAAATGAAGCCCTCCAATTTTTTTACTATGATCACGGAAACAATACATACGGTAACAAACTTTTGAGCTAACGTTACCAGTGTAGGTTGTCCAGTCAAAAGCAAACGAAAGATATAATTTCATCACCTGAAACGATAAAACAGAATTTGACCTTTCGAACAAAGACCATAACTATAACGAAGGGCCTTAATTCACTCAAAGTGTCTTGACGAAGGAACTTAATTCACTCGAAATATCGAGAAAAATCCTGAAGCTTGGCTCAAGTTATGTATATATTTAGTAGAATCATACTAGTATATTATTGTAAGTACTCTATCACCGCATAGAAATCTCGGCTCGTTAATGTAAATAGCAGTCCTTTTAGTTGCCTGTAATTGTTTACTGGCTATTGCTGCGAAGATCTACTCTGTAAATTTAAGTACCAGTATTTCTTGCGATAAAACAAACTGATTATAGTTAAATCAGTTCAGGATAAGCATGGAGGTGAGGTCGCATGAAATTTTTATATCTGCAAGCAATGGAAGCTTCCACGCTATAAAAAATTCATTTCAAATCATTTCTATTCAAAAAATTGTTTAGCTAATGCACTACAGCTGACTACCACTACTATTAATAAAAAATGGTTCCTCAAAAAGTTACAGTTGAGCGAATGGCATTTTCTTCTTTTTAGTAAATCAAGAAATGCTGTCATCTTGTAAAAAACTGTCAGAAAGAAACAAGTACATTAAAGTTGAAAAGAAGAACAGTTGATTAAGAAATGATCACATTGGTCAGTATTTTTAGCCATATTACCACCCTGATCTAAAATATCTAACGGAACTTTACTGCAACGTATTTTTCTAATACAGTTTTTCTAATATTCACTTTTTAGCTCCCTCAGCAATGGCGTTTACCAACTGAGAAATTATTATTTACTCGAAGAATATCAAGTTTACAGTCACATGACTGAAATATCTGGCTGTGGGTCAGAAGGCTGGACACTAGTGATGAAAATTGATGGGGACAAGGTAAAGATAATTTAAACCAAGGTATTTTCAGTTAAGGTGGCTCGATAGTCTAACTCATAGCACATAATACTTCTTTCGCCATAGAATCTTTTACAGTGCGCGTGTAAAGCTTAGTTTAGTTCATTGCATAGCTCTGCTGGTTGTCTTCATAATTGGAAAAGTTTTATCCTCCTACCGTTCGTATGTCCAGAGACATTGTTGTCATAGGTAAGGTGTAGAGTTTATGCAAATGAACTTATAATTAGAAACGAGTTCCAACAAGAAACGTGATTTCTATGTTCATGCAAACTTTTAAGAAATTCTTTTTTAAATGCAGCAAACAGTGCTATAGAGCTGTGCAATGAACTAAAATGACGCTCAAGCATTCACGACAAAACATTTAATCGTAGAGACATAAAATTTCTAATGAATTCTGACTATCGAGCCACCTTAATAATTAGGACGGCACGCAAGAAAAAATATAAAACGGTGATGAAAAAAGTAAACTATTTCCTTTACAGACTGAGTTCAACTACCGTTCACTATACTGGACCAATAAGGAAGCGCACGAAATTGAAAACGAACGCGAAGGTTTGTCTGGAAAACAAACAAAACTGGCCTCTTACTGGCACACGCCGTTTGACAAAATATGCCTTGGAATGAAAGTCAAAGATGCCACAAAATGGATCGTGATCAACCAAACAGCAAGCTCGCTGTTCGATGTGATTGCGGGCGGCACTAAGACTACGACAACGGTTGGAAAAGATACTTGGAAATCGCTCATCGCAGGCTCTTCATTGCAAGACAACTGCAATGATGAAGGGTTTAATTTGAAGTGTGAAGCTAGTGATGTTTACACGCATGTTCGACTTGGTTTTCTTGCGAATAATGAGAACGACTGTGATACTTGCGACTCTTACATAGGGTTAGGAGTTCATATTACCGCTGTAATTTCGAGTCTGGCCCGACATGCGGCAATTTCGCTGTATGTAACCATGTATCTCTTTATGGTGAAGACACTCACCTTCCAGCATTTGGATACATTTTCGTGCAGTAATGAACAGTCGTTTTGACATGATGAAGTATTTCATAAAACTATATGGAAACTATGTACATTAATGCAGCAAAAGTAATACACCCGAGTTATGATTCTACTATTTTCAAATCAAACGAAATTATAGACATATCAAAGCAAGAAAGGGTAGAAGACAGTCATAGGATGAATATACTGTGTGTATTAAGTGTATTACTGTAGTTCAAATCTAGAATTCCTTAAAACTGTGGAACGCTCTAGCATATGCAAAATCTTTGATTGTTCATTGACTTGTGACAGAGTAACCCAGTTTGCGATATTTTAAAATAGATTTTGGCTCAAGTTAATGACATAAATGCTCTGGTAAACGTACATAAACCTGTATATGTCAATCAAAATATTTTCCCTGTCAGTCGTTAGTTGGTTTAAAGCCCTCGGAATTCAACTTCTTCTTATACTCTTCGTAGACTCTCTTGCGATCAAAATGCTTCACCTGTTTGATAAAAAAATAGAACAATTTTTGAGAGCTTGTTTTATAAAATGAATAACCGTACATCTAATGACACATTGCATCTGCGCATTTGGGATATTTCTAATTGGAAGTGCTTGACAAAGTTTGAATGCAGAAATCTATTAATGAAATTTATTAATTTTTCAATGGAGAACTCCGTATTTTACGCTGATTTCTCGCTCTTCATACAAGTTGAATTGTGTGCTTCTTCTGGATTGCGCATAAAGAGAAAACATATCAGGATCAAGTGTTAATTGATCTACAAATTGGTAACGGGTTCGTTACGATTTTTGTGAAAAAAAGATGTTGCACGACTACGATTTTGGGAACCGACTAAAAGGAGAGTAATCTCGGAGAGTTATAATTTCGGAGAGCTAGATCCAAACCACATTCACGTTTTCCAAAGACCGCACATAATTTCCTAACTCTCCTGACATCTCCTTAGACTAGCACGACACAGTTGTATTATAACTCTCTCTTGCCAACATTTATGAAGATGTTGGAGAGTTATCATTCTTTTGTAACTCTGAGCCGCGTTCACGATCCTGGCGATGTAAAGAGCTTATGCTTATGTACACACAAGCATTTGAAGAAGTGTTCTCAGAGCGGCTGTCACACCTCTCTTCGTCACCAAAATCGTATATGCAGCTCAGAATTATAAAAGAACGATAACTCACCCACATCTTAATAAATATTGGCAAGAGAGAGAGTCACGTCAAATATAACTCTCACGTTAGCCAAAGAAAACGACGCGAGAGTAAAGACATTGGGTGAGGTCAATGGGGAAAGTAGGCGTGGTTCGGACATAACTCCCTGAAATCATAACTTTCCGTGATAACTCTCTGCTTCAAAACTCTCCCTTTAGTCATACCTATGATTTGGGTATTTAAATGGCCAACAGCATATAACACTGTCAAAATATTCTAATTAAATTTAGCACCTTGATTAGACCGGAATTATTTGTTTTGACCATTGGTAATGGTTCAAACAATATCCCTCTTTGCCTTGTGACGCTGATTGTCATTAATTTGGACCCGACTTGTGCCGCCGTGAATATATTAGCACGAATCCTCATTTTCTTAATGCGATCTAGCGTTTCACGAATGTTCAACATCAATTAATTTATTTTTGAGTCGGTTTTGTTTGATGTACCGAGATATTTATGTAGGATAAATACCTTAAATAAATTATTAGACCAAATTTGTGGAAAAATCTCGACTGAACCTCCCTAAAATAAATTAAGCTAGTAATACCTCGAAAGTCTTTATATGACATAAATCTTTCGCATTTAACTCTAACTTACTTCTTACTGCTACCTGTTTTGCTGAATCATTATCATGATTTAAAGAAACGTGTTGTTGCCCCACTTCACCATCATCAATGCACTTGGATCACACATGGATATCTATATTTATCACCACCTGATTTTGATTTCGTGATTTAAAATATTATATTATCATATTATATTACTGCATTTCGGAGACTTAGTTGAACGACACTATCCTTGACTCAGAATTCTTCCAGGCTTTAATATCTTTCGTAGAGACAGAAAGTGCAAAATAGGCGGCGGTTTACTTATTGCGACGAAAGATTGTTTACAAGCTACACAGCGCTGTGAGAAGAAATTAAACTTGTAGTCGTACAGCTTCCTAATGTTAAACGACCCTTTTATTCTATACACGGGATCGTCGGGCCGTTCTGGGGGAATAGCTTGTTCTTTTTCAACTCACTCAAACGTAAGACTAACCACACTTCAACATGAACATTAGTGCTTTTATTTTCACGTTCTCTTCTCAGTTACGGTATTTGTGCAACTCTCCCTATTCTGAGCATTAAGTGCATATTAAGTAATACGATCGTTACAATGATTCTTTGTTAATTGTTCCGTGCAAAACAGTTGCGCATTGTGCTATGTGTGCGCATATCCGGATTATTGTAATTAGTTTCAGCTGTCATAATGTCAACTCAGCTAATCCCGTATAACATATCTCCCTCTTTTAGTTGAAAACCTCCCGGTTTTCATCCTAGAAATTCATAGAAGTTAATAGAATTTGTTTTGTTTTTCCTTTTTTGTTTGACATGGTCTTCACCTTTGAATTCTTCTTTCTTAACACGACTTTCTTGTAGAGAGTACAAAAGTCACAGTTTTAAAGTACACATTTCTTTTGGGTAGTTACAACGATCGTTGATGGCCAAAGCACAAGGTCCAATTGTACAGTACTGTACTGCACTGGTATATTCATTGACAACAGGTACAGACAAATACTCACCCAAATGTTAAGGCATGTGAAATGTTGACTTGAACCAAAAGAAGGAAAAAACATATGGTTGTGTCAGGGGAAGACAGCGACAAAATGTTACACAACATGACGAAACAAATAAAGCCTATATTACATTCAGAAATCTTTCATCATTCACTGTCAACTTTCTGCATTGTAGAACATTTAATTATACTGCCTTTCATAATTATAACGTGTCCAAACGGGGTGTGCAGGTTTAAATAGTTCACAACGGAAAGTCATGACCAAATCAAGCATGGAGTTGCCAAACATCCAGATCTCAAAACAAGTCATCCTGGGGGCTAAAAACTTAGAGTTAACGTCTGTCAGTCGTCAGTTTGTTGTGAGTCGAGGTGAATAATGTCTTCCTCATGTACCCAGGAATTGTACTCAGGGCCGTAACCCTCCCATTTGACCAAAAACTGTTTCCTACCCTTGCGGTTGCGCGTTTTAATAATGCGTTCTATGTTATATGTTGTGGGGTCTGCTGATGCGTCTATTGCTATAAGTTGACCACTGGCAGATTTGCGAGCCTTTGCATTGCTAGTTAGCGCGTCATCCGGAAGCTCGTTGTCGGGAATGGGTGGTTCGTCTAGCATTTCGATACTTGGAGGAGCCTGGGGACGCGAATGTGGGTCATAGTATGGCTTCATCCTGTTTGCGTGGACTGTAATGGACACAAGGCGATTGTCGCAAGTTCGCAATTTGAAGTGAACTGGTGAGCATTTTTCGACGATACGGAACGGTCCATGCCAATGATGCATTAGCTTGCGTGACAAACCTTTCTGTGTTTTGGGTGTGTACACCCACACTCGATCTCCAAGCATAAATTTAGGGTCGCGAGCCGACCGATCATATCGGTCCTTCATGTTCTGCTGGGTGCGTTGGATGTTCTCACGAGCAATAGCATGCGCTTCTTCAATGGTCTGAACAATACGGGCTCTGTGTTCCCTGACGGAATTGCTTACTTGAGACGGGGGAAGGAGAGAAACATCGACAGGAAGTCTTGGTTCACGGCCATATAGTAAGTAGAATGGACTATCTCCGGTTGTTTGATGAGGACTAACTCGAAAACCAAACAGAATCGCTGGTAAATGGGTGTCCCAGTCTTTTTGGTCACGGCTGACGTACATAGACACCGACTGGCAAAGTGTGTGGTTAAATCGTTCAACAAGACCGTCCGTTTGTGGGTGATAAGCTGTGGTGTTGACTTTCTTTGTGTTAAGAAGTTCGCAGACGGATCGAACAAGTGATGAGAGAAAATTTTTTCCACGATCAGACAGTAACGTTCGAGGAGCACCATGTGTGAGGACAATGTGATTAACAAGGAGGCGAGCAATAGTTCGAGCATCGGTATTGGGAACAGCAAACGCTTCTGGCCAACGAGTCAGATATTCTGTAAAGACAACAACATAGCGATTTCCAGCATTGGAAAGTGGAAAAGGACCCAAGCAATCCACTGCAAGGCGATCAAAGGCATTTTCGACTGGGATTGGCAGAAGTGGGGCTTTGTGCGTATTTCGTGGCGATTTCTTCATTGCGCAGTCAACGCAACTCTTGCACCATTTGTCAATATCACGGAACATATTGCGCCAGTAATAGCGATTACGGATCTTGCCATATGTTTTTTGTGTTCCGAGGTGACCAGCGGTGACATCGTCGTGAGCCCAAACCAAAACTTCGTTCTTTAAAGCGTCTGGAATTACGAGTTGTGAGCATACATCACGGTGTGTAAGTTTGGTGGGTATCCACCGGGAAAATAACAACCCATTGTCATCCAAATAAAATCGGTCTCTATAAGTACAAGCGAGCGTGCTCTGTTGTTATTCGATGGAAGTTCATCAGTTTCTAAAAAGGTGATGAGATCGGAGAGTTCAGCATCTTGGCGTTGGAGGTCACGAATACGGCCAATTGGTACACCAAGTAAATCGTATGCGCTAACATGAAACTGAGTGCCATAGCTAGGGACGACGAGAAAGAGCATCGGCATCTGAATTCTGCTTACCTGACTTATATTCGATGGTGAAGTCGTATTGTTGCAGCAGTAGAGACCAGCGTGCGAGTCGACCACTTGGATCTTTAAGCGACATCAACCAACGGAGGGCATGGTGATCTGTGTGAAGCACAAACTTCCGATCATAAAGGTAATTGCGAAATTTCTTAATTCCCTAACGCTTCCCGTTCTGTTGTGCTGTAATTACGTTCCGCTGTATTTAAATCACGGCCGCCATATGCAATAGCACGACGTTGGCCATTCTGGGTTTGGCACAGTGCGAAACCAATGCCAGTTGAAGAGGCGTCGGTGTTCAACTCGAACGGTAGAGAGAAATCAGGGTAAGCCAAGATGGTGCTGACGTAAGACATGATTTTAAGGTGTGAAACGCTTTATCGCAAGAGTCGTCCCAATAAAAACGTGCATTTTTATGCGTAAGCATATGGAGAGGTGATGCTATGGATGCAAAATTATGGATGAACCGGCGGTAATAGTTAGCTAACCCTAAAAATCTTCTGACATCACGAACGCAGCGTGGAACGGGAAATGTTGCGACTGCCGCAATTTTGCTGGGATCTGGCCGGATACCATCACGAGACTCAACGTGTCCAAGGTATTCAACGCTGGAGCGTGCAAATGAGCACTTGCTAGGTTTAAGTTTAACATTCGCAGAGCGGAGTCTACTAAAAACATCATTAAGATCGTTTATATGATCAGCGAAAGAGCGCGAATAGACTATGATATCATCCAGATACACTAAGCAAATTTGGTATTGAAGACCACGTAAGACAGCATGCATTAAGCGTTGGAATGTCGACGGAGCATTAGCTAACCCAAAGGGCATTCTACGAAATTCATATAACCCGCTATGAGTTGCAAAAGCAGTTTTGGGTTTCGAGTCATCATCGACCTCGACTTGCCAATAGCCTGATCGCAGGTCAAGACACGAAAAATATAAAGTACTATGCAAACAATCAAGAGTGTCTTGGATGTGGGGAATTGGATGGGAATCTCGTTTCGTGACTTTATTTAACTGTCGATAGTCGACACAAAAACGTTCGGTGCCATCCTTCTTTCGGACTAAAACCACTGGGGCTGCCCATGGGCTTACAGAGGGCTGTATAATACCTTGATCCAACATTTGTTGTACGTGATGATCGATACTATTGCGTACTGCAGGGGACACGCGACATGGTTAGCGATAGATTGGTCGAGAATCACCCGTGTCCATATGATGCTCTACTAGGGAAGTGTGACCCAGTTCATCGTCATTGAGGGCAAATATATCGTGATTATCATGCAACAGCTGTTTTAATTGTGCCTGTTGTTTTTCATCTAGATCTGAATTACTAAGATCCACTGATTCTAAAAGTAAGCTAGCACGGTGGGACTTATCTTCTACGACATTGTGTGTACCGAGTGTGTACTGATATCGTGTTGCTAATGTGGGATTGGACTCAATTATGCCAACTAACCCATCAGGTGGTATATCAATATTGCATTTTAGTGTCGCTGGTATGATGGATTCAGTGTTTGGTGGCAAAACACATGTTTTATGCGCATGTACTGAACATGAAAGATTTAAGGCTGGATAGGGTGGTGGTTTTTCACTGGGTGGTAATAGACTTAGTGAATGGTTGTCAAAATCAATCACAGATTGGTAGTGACCAAGAAAATCGGACCCAAGTATTGCGTCGTAAGCTAAATTTTCTATGATGTATGCATAAAATGTGTGGTTGTACTCTCCAATTTGGAAGGGTACTAGTGCCACACCTTTGATTGGCATGCTCTCACCACTAACAGTTCGGATATCTTGCTGAAATGTGTTATTACTGCGCATGTGCATACGGTTGGGAATTTTACTAAAAAGATTTTCACTAATTGTAGTAACGGATACCCCAGTGTCACATAAAAGTGATGTCGGTATACCACTTATTTGGCCTTGCAGGAATGGACAATTATTGTGGAGTTCAAATGTAATCGAATTTACAGAATGTACAGGGTTTGTTGGAACAGAATATGACAGTCCTTCGAGATCAGGATTCAAAACAACAACACTAGGCTCTTTATTTATTTCTTTATTGACCTCATTCTGCAAATCAACTGAACCAGTACATGACAAATCAACTAAATCATTACAGACTGGTACATCTATTGTACATGGTAAGGGACATTGTTCTCTAGCGCTAGATTCAACTTTCTGTGGTACTTGCACACACGGTGACGCGGTCACCTCTAAACTATCAATACACATTTCATTTACTGGAATTATATTTGCTGTATCACAATTTTGTTTCGATAGGCCAGAGGGAGTACCCTCCTCATAAAATATATTATCGGTCTTATCTGCAGTCAAACTGAAGTCAATATCTAAAAGATCGGGATGTATACTTGTTTCGCTAGAACATGGGGAACTGTCAAATTTGTATTCATGCTCTTCAACTTCTGTATTAATCAATGTTCCGACTGGTATATCATTAAACTGGTTAGGTAGATCATGATCATCGGTATCATTAGTAAACATTTCGAGACATTTATTTTCGTCATATTTCTCTAAAATTTGTGCTTCCCTATCGTCCCGGTATAAAGAAGCGGCAGTTAGTTTCCCGACCCTGGATAGAATGGGTTGTTTCAAAGTGGCTGAGAAACGCAGTTATATCATCCGTGGGTTTACCTAAAAAGGGCGCGGGGTGAAGAACAGGGGCCACTTGTAAAGAGTTCTGTGTTATTAATGTTGCCAATTGAGTTCGTTGCTGTTCCTGTAACGTCAGGAAGTCAGTTTGTGTGCGTATGCCTTTTTCAGTCCTCTCAGCAAGTTGCTCATGGCTTTGCTGGTTTGTCTTTGTCGATTTCTCTATAGCATTTAACAACTCGGACAGTTTGTTTATAAGCTCTGTCTGCTCAGCCATACCCACGTTAGTTTGGCCTTCAGACCGCCGCAATGAACTATTGGCACGACTGCGACTACGCGTAACTGGGCCAGACACAATGAAATATTTGTATAATTATGGTGCGCAATATAACTGTCTACACTTTACACAAAACGGAACGAGAAGCATACAACGAGAAACAACGTATTACATTAACAGCACAACTAACATTTATCAAACTCGCAATAATTCAGTAAGGAAAGGGGAAAAAAAGGGAAGAAAAAATATTTGCTTACTGACACAACATGTGGTTCGTAGTCAATTTCAAGCCAAAACAAGTCGGGAGTAAATATCTCGTACCTGAAGTCGGAATACTGCCTTTTACACAATAGTCGCTTCGCGCTGTCGTTCGAATTCCATGTAATCGATTCACGTCGTCTACGTCTGATGCGAGTGCCAATCTAGATCAGGTCTTCTGCTTGCGCTTCTTCGTTTACTCTCTTTGTTGTCTTCGCCCGCGCCGTCCACCAATGTTAAACGACCCTTTTATTCTATACACGGGATCGTCGGGCCGTTCTGGGGGAATAGCTTGTTCTTTTTCAACTCACTCAAACGTAAGACTAACCACACTTCAACATGAACATTAGTGCTTTTATTTTTACGTTCTCTTCTCAGTTACGGTATTTGTGCAACTCTCCCTATTCTGAGCATTAAGTGCATATTAAGTAATACGATCGTTACAATGATTCTTTGTTAATTGTTCCGTGCAAAACAGTTGTGCATTGTGCTATGTGTGCGCATATCCGGATTATTGTTAATTAATTAGTTTCAGCTGTCATAATGTCAACTCAGCTAATCCCGTATAACACTAAAATAAACCACAAACCTGCCATCCATTACTCGCAATATCGTCCACGTGGTACTGGTTCATATGGTCTTTGACTTCTAAACGGCTCTCTGCTAAGTAATTCGCAACCAAGTTGTATTGTGGTGGTCGGTGATTTGAAATTCTCCTCAGTCTCTTGGCCCCGTATCAGTCAACTCCAATTGACCGTGATGGATGTGCAATAAGCGAGGACCTTTTTATGGACCTACCCTTCGTGCTGGCAATAAATTTGATTTGTTGCTGTGAAATTGTCCTCTTGCTTCATCCCCAGACAAACATATCTTTCCAACCGACTACTTTACTTTATCGTATTTAGCATACCAGTACGTACCTAGTTCAGTAGAACAAAACCTGTGCCACGTGACATCTTCAACTAAACCCATGAAAATTTTCATGAACTTTGCAGAGTTTTATCACAAGCTGATTTTCATCTAGTCATAACGGACGATATCAAACAGTCCTGGAAACAATGGAAAGAATTATTCCTGAAGATTGCAAATGTCCTATTTAAAACTTTAAATGATGTACCAACTCTCCTCCTTGGGTCGACAATAAAGTTCGCCACCTTATTCGTAAGAAGTATGCTGCTCTACGAAAGTATCGAATGCCAGACCGCAAGCTTAAACTACGATCACTGTGTCAACAAATAAATTATGTAATTGGAAATAAACATAAAACGTATCTGTCCAAGGTAGGGACATCTTTTAAAGAAAATTAAAAGCTGTTCTGGAATTATCGCAATGCTAAACTTCAATCGCATTCCGCAATAAATCCTGTGATATCATCAACATGACAAACCCGACAGAGAAAAATAGAACTCTTCATTTCATGCTTTTGTTGTTCCGTTTTTCGTTCAGCCAAAGTAAATTCAACCAGTCATGACACATGCCCACCTTCGCTGGTACTTTCTCTGGTGAAATATCTGAAGTAACTGTCTCAGAAGACGAGGACGCTTTTTATCTGTCAAATTTAGAACCGACGATCCTGATGGAATCCCCGGTCGAATATTGATAGAATGTAGTTCTTTTTAATTAATGTACGTAGTTCTTTAGAATGTAGAACTTTTCAATCGGTTACTAAGCACGATCTGTTCCTTGTGAATAAAAATCGCCTGACGTCACTCCTGTCATTAAAATAATAACAAATAAGCTGCTAATAGTTATGGACCAATATCACTCATACAAATCATCAGCAAAATCTCGGGAGCGTTGCTTTTACACCCGCCTATATAAACATGTTGGTGATGAAATCAATAATGCACAGCGTGAATTTATCAGTGGTCGTTCATGTGCTTTGCAACTTTTTGGTACCTTACGTCGAGTTGGAGAACTACTTGATCAAAATGTTCAAACGGACGAGTCCCTTTCCTTGACTTCCTAAAAACTATTGACACAGTGGATCATGGCATTCTTCTTAAGAAATGGCTCAAAAGATGTGGCATAACAGGTAATCTCCATGCAAAATTGGTAACAGATTATCGAAGGTGCTGCCTCGGTCAAAGCGCGTGGTTATCCAAGGTGCTGCGTCGGAATGGTTGCTTGTTAGTTACTTCTGGTACTCTGCTCTTCATTGACGGCCTACCAAGCGTCATAGAAAATACTTATGTACAATTAACCAGATTGGTGCCGAAAATTGGAGTAAGAACTCCAACGTTAGTTTGAAACCATCCGATTGCAAAATTAATTGTCTTTAAACCACTACTCCAGCCAAATACTATGTATGTTCTTCAGTAATCAAACGCGTGGATGAATCTGATCTTGGTATCACCGTCACATATGATCTCTCATGGAACAATCACATCAACAAAATAGTGACTAAGGAAAAGATGTTTGGTATCCTCAGAAGGACATCCTCTCTTCTGACGGACAGTACTATTCATAGAACTCTTCATAGATAACTTTATTTAAACACACTTACCTCGTGACCTCGTCAACCGAAGCTGATTTTCACGAAGGGCCTGTATCATAACAAAATGTACAGTATCACAACAAAATTTACTAAAACTATTTACAACATTCAACAAGACGCTTGCTAAGCGTTTACTCGAGCTAAAGCGCTCAGCCTCAGCCGCGCTCTGCATGTGATGCGGCATGTTTACATATATTAAAAGGTGACTGAGCTATTATGTTTACAATAAGCATATTAAAATACATATTGAACCAATATCGGGCTAACTATGCTGGCTAGAGGCGTAACTAGCGTCAATATATTTCATATATAAATCCGTCAGCGTGAATTTTGTTACTCAGAGTCTGACTTGGGTCTCGACTCTCGAGCACGCTGTTGTCGATGTTTACAGCTGTGCTTAATATCAAATCATATAGCATATCGTATTCAGCCCATTCACATCAAGATTTCGACACTGAGGTCTTTTTCAGTACATAATTAATACTGTTAGGGCAACATATTCTCCCGCATAACTCGATCGCGATAGAAGTAAGTTTGATAGTGTAGATACATGTGATGGTGTATATTTGTATAAACTATACGAGTAGACAAATTAAAGTATGCGTATGTCAGGTCGGTTACTGTAGTTTTGAGCGGCGTTTGAAAGCGTACATATATACAGCCATTTTGTTTGGATCGAGTACGCGTAGACGCAAATATTCACATATATTTGATCGAGTGCGCGTGTTAAAACGCACGTTTACAATCACAATACAGCGCAGCTGCCACTTGCCAGACCAGTCGTGATAAATGTGTATGGTCATTTAGTTTTGATCAGGTACGCCTAAAAAGCGTATATACAGCCATTTTGCTTGGATCAGCGTAGCACCGTTTTGTTTGGATCCGGAGTAGGCATAGAAAGCATATATATACATCTTGCCATTTGCCTGACCCGTCGTGGTCAAGGACAGGAAGTCGAATGAGATGATAAACTGATGTGACTGAAGAGCAGCCGATCAGATAAGCTTAAGCCTGAAAGACTTGCCACGATTGGTCAAAATGTGGAGTGGCCGCGCGGGGGAATACGTCTAGTGCGAAAAAACCCCAGCGAAATTATGACCCTCGCTTTAGCTCGAGTAACTAGGTTACCTGCAAGGTAGGGAATGCTGCGGAGCTTTAATTATTTTATAGGTTATTGGAAAATGACATTTATGCAACCCAAAGTATATTCAGTGAGATAGTGTGCATTACTAGCCTGCCAGTACATCACTCGGCTTGACTCAGTTTGTCTGCCAGAAGATATCATGTTTCAGGCTGGGGTCAACGATGAACGAAGTCGAAAAGCAAATGCCTTATCGATAAAGGATAATACGCTAACGATTTTCTTACAGCTACAGTGAACTCTGAAATACTTAGTTGTTGTATAATTACGTTTGTTGGAAATATTTGCTAGATCACAAACACACGAAATTTAAAACTGTCATAATTCCACGGCAAATAATGTCGCGTGAACAGCAGATGCGTTTTAGAACATGACATGAATATATTATGCAGCGTCTCTGTTCAACTGTGGTTTGTTAACTTCGATTACAGTTGACTATTAGCACAAATGGTAATGCTGGAAAATTATTATCGGCAAAACAAACGCGCTTTAATACAGTTTCACAGACGCGATACTATGAATGTATATTAAAATGCCACTGCAATTTAATACGAGATTTAATATTGTCGTGCGAATAACAAACTCGTTTTAAATTCTAGTACTTGACTATTAACGCAAACAACAGACTTCAAAAATAAATATATTCAGAAAAACAAATTGTCTTCCTCTCGCATATATAATTTAACCTTTTAAGTTTTGACCACTGGATAGTGCATCGTAATACAAAATACAAACAAGATGTCTTACCTTTAATGGTCAAAATAGACTTGAAAAAGCTCTAAATTTCGATGGGAATTCACTCTGTCCTTCTATTCAGTACAATAGCACAGAAAGCACATAGAAATGAGCGAGTTAAAAATGGGTGCTCTGCGCATAGCAAGCGCGCACGACCACAATTCCATGCGCTTAATAAAATTTAGTTCAAAACTCCCTCTCTGCACAAATTAGGCTGCTGCTACGCTCGCTCGCTTCAGGCTCGCTCGCTCCGCAGCAATAATAATTATTTGTAAAGTGAGCACAAAAAAGTCATCAAAAGTCCCAGTGTTCCAGCGAATTCGGACCCCCTAAAGATGGACCCTCCGGTCCAAATCCGCTAGTGAATATGGACCAAAAGAGCTACGTAGGTCCAAATTCGCTAACGGATTAGAACCCCTCTCGCGGATTTAGATCCCTCGCGTATTTTATCATTGTATTATATTGTACTTCGAGTATTCTATCAAAGTGTTTTAAGTTATGATCGTAAATCTCATTAGGTACGCCATTAGGTAACATAATTTCAATCAACTAAACCTTAAATTTCCACGCAGGCACGCACATTAAACTGCAAATAGTTTCGCATAAAAGACAAGTGGACGTTAATTTAAAACAAAGGTATAGTTTGGAACGGTAAGACTAAAGTCCACAGTGTTGGCAGCACAGCCTGTATACAATTTTTATACATGTACCAAAACCATAGTTTTTGCAGCTAGCTCTGTATTTGTATATTAGCATCACCTGGTGACTTTCGTAGTATTGTTTCGTTTAAAACATTTTTATCAAGAACATGCTTAGACTTACTGATACTTACTTTTGATGTGAGTATGGTCATTGTATCACAGTAGTTCCTGTCGTATGAGTTAATTGGAGTACTATGTAAGCATGTAGCAGGTGTAAATACTAAATACATCAATTAGAACAGAGTCATTAACTCATATTCCTGAGTGTGTTTAAAGTGTGCATAATTTCATTTGTATGATGATTAATTAAGATGATGATATTTGCTGTGTGCTTGCATGTATTTCCATAAAATGTATTTATTTGTTTATGTCATTGTTTACTTATTTCCAAATGCTGTTGGGGGAGTCCCTCACATAGGTCTTTGAGTGCTGTTTGCACTCTTCTCATTTGGTTAAGTTGAATAAAGTACAGATAGTTAAAATTAGTAAATTTGGGACACACTTGCCATTAATTATCACTACCATTGTTTGCCATACCTCATCAACCTGGGGGGGGGCATCACATTAATTCTATATATTAGCAATGAGACTTACATATAGTTGTCTAGTGTATGCAATAGTCCTCTAGTGTATACAATAGTCCTCTAGTGTATACAATGGTCCTCTAGTGTATGCAATTTGCAAATATAATATTGCAATTGATAACCTATAACAATTTTTCACTTGGTTTTTAAACTTTTTTAATATGTTGGACTACTACAGTTTGGATAATTTTGAATTAGGTAATACAAATTTGCTGTGATATAATCTTTGATTTGTATATAAATTACAGGTACTGTAACAAAAATTTGTAACAAGAACAAAAATTTGTAAATATATATTTTTTATAATCGTAACTATATATTTGCATGTGAGCCACATTGTAATTTAGCTGTTTAATTAAGCTACTTAATGCGCACTTTATTATAATATAATATGACAATTCCATATATATTATATAATATCATATATTATTCCAATAATAATAGGAGTTCATTCCTCAGTAAATTTTTCATTGGTTGAACTCTGTGCATTTATAATATATACACATGCATGGGATGATATCATAAATCTGATCATGTGATGCAAAGTCATTTTGCAGGTTTTCACCTTGTTTTATTGTCATTTGATTATGTAAAACAACTTTTTACAAAAAATTTTGTGCTTCTGTTACCCCCAAGTATCCCCTTTTCTGCTATCCCAAATATCAGCTATAATCTCTGTTTGCAGGCAAGGAAATTTTAAGCTTTACTCTGCCTATATTTTAGAGGTGGAGTCATAGGAGGGAGTTGAGAGAGCAGAAACAGATCACTGGCCCACCCTAATGGCAACCACACCCAGGGCATTATCTCCTCCTCACAATTCATGGTACCACCCCATTAAAAATATGAAAATCTGTCTATGATGCAAAATTCAACCTGTTTGAGTATTTGTTATCGAGACTGCATTCCATGTGCTTACCAGCAGAGATCTCTGGCAGGCCGAGTAATTCATGTCAGCACGCTGCATGCCATTTGGGAGGGAAAGTTAAGTTTTAAAATAAACTATCAAGCAGTCAAGCACAGTGATTGGATAGAATGAGTTATCACTGGCTGTGTGCCACCAAGTTAGTGACTTAATAGTGTTTGCAATGAGCGGAAAAGAGCCTTACAGAGGCGAAATTCCATGACCACTGCATGTTCCCTCCCAACTTGTTCCAGGTGGCAATCTTATTTTGCTTACCCAAGATGGCAGACATGATTTCTCAAACATTTTCCTGAATTCTTCACAAACTTCGGTGTTATCAGGGTTTTTATCTTTGCATCCATAATATTTATCTCTTGCCTCATAACACAGGTTACGTGAATTGGCGTTAGGGGCTGGCATACTGCACAATCACTCTCTCAGTCAAACTACCATTCTTTATTTCTTTCCAATTCCAATTGTGCAACTTTATGCTCCCCCCTGCCAATATTCCTTGTGATTTGTTTCCAAATATCCTCGTTCATAAAAGAATTTGTCCGCGGGATTTTTCCAAACTAGTTTAGTTTTTTCGATTTCCTCAGTTTTCATGCTTTGGTCGTTTGATTTTGTACTGTTATCTTAGTATTTATTAATTTTCTGCTTTTTCTAGTAGTAATTTTAGTAAATATTGCAGAACTCAAAGCAAGTTGATGCATTTTCCCTCTGGCTTTTTCCGGTAATAATTCCGTGTTCTCATATAAATCTTAATCCAAGCCCTAATCCAAACCCTAATCCTAACCAGCGTTTTATTTGTTTGTCATGTTTTTGATTAGATTTAGGGCTTGGATTAAAATTTAATTTCGCGTACTGAGAACACGGAATTATTACTCTTTTTCCTTTGTACAAGGAAGAAAATTTATCCACTTGGTGGCGTGGTTACTCAGTCTGGGCGCCATATTTGAAAATTGTTGGTCTTACATGAAAAAGATAAACAGTTTTAACTCATTATTTTCACATTTTTTGGTGTACTTCAACCTGATTTATAACAGAAGTATTAATCAATGCAATTGTAAACAGAAAATGTAAAACGAATCGAGATTTTGGCCGAAATGTCTGCGAAAAGAAGCGCTCAACGGATTGAGAAAATGGCAGATGCAAATACTGGCTCATTGTCAGCGCGACATATATTTCGAGGAATTGAGTATATTGTGAGCCTGTTTGTACGAGATGAAGTTGTTGTTGTTGAGGCAGAAGACAGACTTACAGCTGATCAATGGAGGGCGGAATTTGATGCAAGATGTATGAATGTTTTTTGGAAATTGTAATGGTATTTACTGTGGTAAAAAACGGGTACAAGAAGAATGAAATAATGAATAATAAATATGTAATATTTGTGTGGTACAACAACAATATCCCTAGGTTTCATCTAGCGCCCTAAATTTCAGTGAAGGTCAACTCTAAATTAGGACAAGCTGAAAGTCATGACAATGATCAAGTTAATGTTTGTGTGTTCACCTTTGTACATGGAGCCTTCTTCCAGTTTTTTCACTATAGCATACAAGCATCCAATTTTGGGATCAATTGCTGCCCTGTGCATGGGATCGGGTATATTCAGTTGGTCATTTGAGTTGAATATGTGCCACCCCCTACGATATGAAATAAAGAGGAAAACACATATATTACACAAGATTTGAAAGTTTTAAAATGCACTGTGGAGATTTACAAAATTTAATAAAAAATATTGGAAGAAATTGAACAACAGAGATATCTCCTTGCGCAGGGCAAACTTTTCTCTCTGGTTTTTAATATGATTGGTTCCTGTTTGTTCTCTGTACTGGCATTACATGGAGATTGTATTTAAATTTGAATTTTGTTAAACTTTTGCCTAAAACAGTTCACTGTCCTTGCATGAATTCATCAGACGGACTGTTACATGACTTAACAAAGTTCCCCTACGACATGTAATCCATTCAATATTGTTCATAATAACTAGCCAAGACTTTATATTGGTAATAAAATATAGCAATGAATCAGCAACAAAATCTAGTTTATTTTCAATTGCTTAAAACACCAAGACAGGAGCATGTTAATTTATGTTTGTCAGTTTTCACAGCACATTATTTATGAATTAAGCAATATACACCTTCAGTTACAATATATCACCAGCTTTGAGTGCATGAAATTCCAAACTAAAATAGAAAGTAATGGACAGTGAATATGTGTGATTATGTGAAACATGGCAGAGGCAGCATATATTCAAATGCAAAACTTTGATCTTTTTAAATAACTATACTCAGGCTCGACACATGCATTGGGGAAGGGGGGGGGGGCATAACTTCAATTGATTCCAATCTGGCACCCAGTCAAATTATTGCCCATGCACAGCATCTGCAGATGAAGAATGCCATTAGCTCTGGGGAAATAGAGTTTAATTTTCCTGCCAATAAACTGCTATGTCAGTAGTTTGCTGAAATATAGCAGGACATCACATAAAGATAATAACAACTCTTGGACATACAATTTTGCCTTTATGTCACTGGAAATTATACAAGTAACAAATTACTGATGGCCTTACTGATATTTCTTTAACAAATGAATATATATATAGCTATTTCAATAAAGATTGTCCTTTTGTAATTCCATACAATTCAGGGCCTAAATAAACAATAATCCATCATCCCTAGCATGCTCGTACTTCACAGTTTACGCTTTTGGAAGGGCAACCTTAATTGAAATAGCTGTTTAATAAAAATAGGAAATTCTAATAACTTTAGAACATTAAGAAATCTTTTCTTATATAATTTGTCTATTGAAGATCAATGCATTTAAATGGCAAATCTAGATTGTTCAATGTCTCCTCTATTTCTATGATTATGATTATGATTGTTTACATTAATACTGTGCTGAGTCTGTACATACTGTGGTCTTCCAGTATTTAAGTGGTCTGGTTTGCATGTGTCGAGCATGCCCACAGCAACTGTTCCTCACCTGCAGGTATTGCTCTGGGCGTAGACGGATTTGCCATTTTTTCTATGACAGACATAGTTAGCATACATAACACAAGTACACTTGTCATAGAAAAAAATAGCAAAGTAAAAGCTTGCCCGTTTGTAAGGCCAACAAAGAAAACTCGTCAAAGTAAATTGAGCCCAATAGTAAGTTAGTGTTAGTCCGCTGTGTATTGTACATTTTAATTTACTGATAAAATTCTGTGCAGACGAACAAATTAGACTTGTCATAAAAGAATTGTTGTGCATACACAGATACACTTGGCAAAGTAAACTTGTCGTAAAAGACGTTTTCGTCTGTAAGGCACTTGTATCGTTCTGTAACTTATCCCCCCTAGGATACTGGAAATTTTAGATAATTGACACTTTTGCCCAAGTTCCAATATTGCATTCCAGGTTGCGTAATATGCTTGTCTGTTTTCTACGACGTATTTAACATATTTTTTTTCTGGGTAACTAACTTAACTATATTTAGCTAATATTTATATAATTTTCGATACAGTGAGAGTATTTGTGATTCCTTTTTTATTATTTTTAGACATAGAAGACCTCACTCATAAAACTGGTAATTTTAAGCAATTCAAAGTTTTTGTCAATATGCTTGAATCAGCATTAAACAAGGTTAGAAAACATAAAAGTTTGTACCAAATACCCTGGGTTTCATTGTATATATTGACCTGTTAATCCAGCTTTTCACTGTCTTGTACTTCCTCTACAATTTTAAAGGATTCGCCCAGTGTTGGCCTAGATCTGTTGACGTACGCTGATCTGCAAAGTCTTCGTGAACAAAAACCAGGGGTGGGCAGCAATAATATCCCTGGAGCTAGAGCCGCATCTCAACTGGCAACAAAACGATATTTGATTTTGACTTACACGGTGGAATTCGACAGGTATTATAATATTTATACGATATATTGAGAAACATCAGTTTCCAAGCTCTATACTGTACATGGTTATCCTTGGTAGCCAAAACGGTAGTAGACAATTAAAATGCTAGGCTATATCCCTGATTGTACTATAAATGGATTTTATGTTTGAGTGGCAAGACGATATCTCGCGAGTGAGCGTTAAGACCCACACACAGACTGGACGCGATTTGCCAACGCGACGCGATTTTTCGATTTTTAAAAGCAAATAAAACCATCAACGGAGAGTAATTTGGCTAGCTATGTGCACCAAGTAGCTTAAATTGCTGAAGTCCTTCCGAAGATTGGAGAAAAATAGAAAAAGATTAAAGACAATAAAGTTAAAGGACGTTGAAAATCGAAAATTATAGCGTCGCGTTGTCAAATCGCGTCCGGTCTGTCTCGGCCTTAATAAACGAGTGAGATAACGTTTTTGCCACGAGAACATAAAATCCATACCTCCGCGCCACTGTGAATGTTGTGTTTATTGTATGGATTTATCTCCAGTCTTGACACAAAAAAGAACATCTAGCTATATTAGAACCTTTCAACTGATAACGTATTCTAGAACACAACAATTACATTAAAAGTAGCATATAATGCCATATAGCTATCAAATTTAACAGGAAAAACAACTACAAGTACAAAAAAAAGTATTAAAACTAGAAACCTTAAACTAGAAGCAATTTGTAAATCATTGAAAAAGGGGGGAATTGTTATGTCCCTCCTAAGTGTGACATACGGAAAATACGCCACTCAAGTCCCGGATGTAGTGGCGTACAAGTGGTACCCAATAAAATTCCCCTATCCATATAATAAATGGATATAAGCTGCGAATATTTGCATCAGTATGGGACTGTGGAAGAGTCAGCCTTTCCCCACTGAAATACATGAACAAGCCTGTCGTGCGAGAAATTTCTTCTGCTTGTTTTTCTCCGGGTGCTCCGGTTGCCCTCCCTCACTAAATAAACATCACACAAATTGAACTGATTAGTCTTGAACGAGCAAAGCATTAGTCACAAATCTGTAACTAAATTGCATTGTGACCTGAAATCTACAGTGGAAGTATTTATTGTTTTGTTCTTGAAATGAGTATATTAACATGTTTTCTAAAGTTCTATCTAATGAGACAAACTCAATTTTCAAAATAGGATCCATTACCCGCTTCCGCTTCCCTACGTTGGCAAACCTGACCCTGTTCACCTGCAGGATATGAACAGGAAACTGAAGGAAGAAATTAAGAATTTGAAAAATCAACTAACGAAAGATGCGCAAAGCTATCAAGCAGAACAAAAGCAAAAGCAGTTGAGTGACGAAGCTAGGCATGGAAATGTTTTAGTTTGTTTTCTAGAACCCCGGGGCGCTTACTGAAGCTGGGTTCAGTGTTAACCCTAGGTTAAGGATTAGCTCTATTTCTTAATGTCTGTTTATTTTAAAACTTCAGAAACCAAAATTACTATTGATCTAGGCAAAATTTCTGGAGGTTTTCGAGCTTGTAAATAAGCTTTCGAGAATCTTGTGCTAACCCATGTGGGGTTAAAGCTTACCCAAAAGTCTATTTTGCGACAAGGATTAAGTTCTTAACCCGTGTACTTGAAATACATATTACTGTAGCGAAACGCTGACTGTCTTCCGTCCTAAGCTTCCTAATATGTAAATACTTTTTTGTGAAAAAATTAAGGTTGAACAACCTTCTAAACGAAAAAGAAAATGTCGAAAGAGAGTATAGTGCATTTCAACGTGAAGTAAAACACTCCAGTCTCGCCGACACTGCGAAGGAAATCAGAGTGCTCAAGAAAGTGATTAAAAATTTAGAGGTATATAATCATTGATCAAATCTTGTACAGGATGTATAAAACAGTGCACAATTTTCAATTGCCTGCTTAAAACGCCGTAACAAAAAATGTGGATACAAATAAATTTCGGCATTTTTGCACTGTAAATGATTTGTGTCCAATTTTAAGGTTGGAGACAGGGCCATTATACCATTACGGACATTGAATTTCATGTCCAAACTGGACTTTCTCACGATAAAGTGCAACCAGAGCTTCGAAGATCAAAGCCTGCAAGAGTAAACGCCGTTTCTAATTTCATAAGCATAGGCGAACACATTAATGATGGCTCCTGCTAAGAGTACTTTAAATTTGCTTTATAACGCAGGTTAAATATATTTTTAAACGGCAAATTTTGAGCTATCTTCCATACTGTAGGATCGGAAACTTGCGTTCGTTATGCAAGTGGTCCAGGTGCCAATCCCAGCCGTGACATTTCTTTGTAATGTCGGTTACATTTTCCTTAGGATTTTCTCCATTCTGTAACGCATGCCTCGTTCTTTAAAATATTTTCAGTAAACTCAAATCTGAGCAGGGCCGCATAAAATATTTTATTTTCTGGGATCACAAAGTCAATAAAAATATTTTCTTGAAGTAGTTCTGCGTAAAAACCATTCACTTTTAAAAAATCTTACCAGTTACCACTGCTGAACAAGATGGCTTTGTATGAGTAAGTGCAATATGAAATGCATCAGTCCTACTCCCGATGCTTTTATACAGTAGCTGTGCACTTGCAAAAAGTGACCCTTTCCTTGATCATAGCTAGCTTCTTTGAATACAGTAAAACCCCGCATAAAAGAACCAGTTGGTTAAGAACCACCAGCCTGAAATTTAGCGCTTCAGGCTGACAAATGGAACTGATTAAAAAATATTTAAACCAAATCCTGCATTAGTTTGCAGGGGGGGGGGGGGGGCAAAATACTATAACCTACCTTGCATTAGTTATATCTTTCTACTGCATCATCCCTGAATTTTTTTGTTCAAAGCTGCAATTAATTCACAACAGTGTAGATTTGTTATTAGAGAAGAGGACATTGTTGCAGATATTCGGATCCTGGAGGCTGATTAAATTAGCTTGTGTCTTTGGATAAGGAAAAGAGTATCACCTTGAGAACGTGTATATGTTGGTGTGCAAGACTTGCTAGCAGATTCAAAATGTGATATCCCATAAAATGGGATATACACGATTTATTGCACTTAATTCTGGATAATTAAGGATACGCCGATTTAACATCCATTCATACCCCCATTAAAAGATCCAACTGGAAGAAAGGATCACCAACTGGAGAGAAGGGCACCATCCAAGATCTAATCATCCACTGGCCATTGAACTATTTATTCAAAATCAATAATACAAACAAATCGGTTACTGATTCGTTATCATATCAGAATAAATGCCCATCTACAACTAAAACTACTCATTTACAACCAAAACAACCCAACACGCTCATCCTACACACATGCACATTGTCAAGATGACACCCTGAAATACTCTCCCTTATCCAAGGACACAAGCTATTTTAACCACCTTCCAGGTTCCGAACATCTGCAACAACGTCCTCTTGTCTAATAACATATTTGCACAGTAAATATAAGAACCAGTTAAGAACCAATTCAGTCTGATTTCTTCTTAAGTACCCATTGTATAAGAACCACTTCAGCCTGAAGTTCTAATATAGGTTGTTCTTTTATGCGGGGCTTTACGGTACATATTTCTATCATAAGTTTAACTATTTGTTTAATGACATATCGGGTGCATGTAGGGAAGTATTTTCTCATTTTCTTTTTTTGTTACTTTTTCTTTGCAACATTCAGATTTTATACAGTTTTATCCTGCTTTTTTTTGTCAACTTTAAGATTTTTCTGGCACCAGTGTTCCTGTGGTCCGCCATATTATGCAGCCCTGAGTCTGAAATCGAGTTACTTTAATGAACGATACATACGTTTGACCATCAATGGTGTGTTCGACTGTTCACGGGAAAATAATTGTCTCGCCGTTATAGCTAGACCTTGCGCTATTTTATGCGCAATCTACGTTTAAAGATAGACTTCACCAGAAAAAAGTCATTATATTTTTTATTCATTGTATTTTTGCACCGATGATAGTGTTTTCAAGCTTACGTGTTGATTTGCATTCATTTATTCATAGGGTGAACTGTTGAAGGAGAAGACGAAATACCAGAAGATGTTGAATAAAAAATCTCAAGAAAATCGTGATTTACTAGAAGAGGTTTGTAAATCATCTTATTTTATGGGGATATGTATCGTTAGTTAATTCGTTGACTTTTTCGAATTTTATGTTTATTTCTGGTATGCTTATTGCGAAATTGACATTGTTTCTGCGCTACGCTGATTGGCTACCGTGCCATTTTGGGCGATTTTCTATTTTCGGTCCGCAATGTGATTGGTTATAGTGTTGTAATAGTGGCCCACTTACAGTAGACGGCCGGAAATTTTTGGTAACATGCTTTATTTCTGGAATAGTGAAGGACAAATGACATTAGGCAACCACCATCTTGTCTAAGTATATTTTAATGGCTTCACATGCTGGGTGGACTGTGTATAGCTTACTGTCAATTAGATAAGTCCAAATGAATTCTTCGTTTCAATTTACGTAAAAATTATATACAATAATACAGATCTAGTTGGATTTAATATCTAAGATGACGGATAACTAGTCTCTTGTGATTGGTTTAGAGAAGTGCTATTTTCTCCATTGAATTCGTGTTTCCTTGAGATTCGTAAGTATTTCATTTGTGTTTTCCAGTTAAAAGAAGCTCGCGCAAATGAACGGAATTTACGAGCGCGATGCAGGAATCTTACCAACGAACTGGCGCTGTTAAAACGACAAGGGTTTGTAAAAATCCGGAAGCATTTTTTTGAAATTTTTATTTTGTTCTTGCAATACTGGTACTTTGTGTGAAATACTGGTACTAAGGTCTTTATGGTGGCATTCGACTTTGGGGAAAGTTTTCCGTAGGACCATGACTACGTGGCGGGAGGAAATATGTGGGGATGGGAAAGGAAGGGAGAGGAGGGGAGAGGTATCCAATTCGATACCAACATGCATGGCAGCGATCAGAACAGCGTACATACATGTTGGCCAAGTTATTGTTCAGTCTACAGGGTTCTATGCCTCAGTCACGAGATTTGGTGTGCAACTGATAACATTGATTTGATAAATGCAGCTGGCTAGTCAGATTGTTAAATATCTGCAAAATTAGCTTTAGAACATACATAGCAATAATTTTGTAAATTTTAAACGCCCGTTGGCTAATAGGCATGTTGATATAACTCAATGTCAATAATTGTTCAAGTATGTAACTTGCCTACAACCATAGTATTAGACAACGAAGAACCATCGACACTTAACCATCTTTTGCATTAACTATATTTCTATACGACCAACCCGAAACTGATGGAACTTGTACTGTGCCACCCAACCTCGTCCCCAGGGTCATCTTTGTGGGCGCGGTGAGGAAATAGATGACCCTGGTAAAGGCCGTAAAAATCTCCAAGATTCTTGGAGATTTTCGAGCATGCGCCGTCAGTGAATAATGTGGCGCTGACTCAAGTTACCACTGGCACAGAGCATTGGCGTGCAAATTTTCACAATGTATACAGAAATTTACACTCACATAAAAACAATATTTAAAAGAATGTTTTTTAAGGTGTGATACTCAATATTAAAAAACAATTCAAACCAACCACAAGTTGTATATAAAAGCCCCAATCTAATAAATGTGCAGAAAATATCATTTCGTTAAACCAGTCACACTTATTGTCACAAACCCTGACTGGTCGAATGTGTTAACCAATGAACAAGGAGATTAGGACAGCCTTTACCAGGGTCATCTATTTCCTCACCGCGCCCACAAAAATGACCCTGGGGACGAGGTTGCTGTGCCACCAATACCAACTGAAAGTTAGTCGCTTTTTAACCACACAACTTTAGAGCGAAGATTAGACAGTCGCCTTCTGGGGGATCCGTTTCAAGAACATCTTCAGCTAAGAAGGCAAATTATGTTCCAAGACGTACAACGTCGCAAGAACGTAAAGTCACCCCACTGACTAGACGACGTACCCGCAGTCCCTCTCCCGCCGGTAAGCTCCGCGTGGGGATAGTTTTTATGAATATATTGTTTTGGCTGGTTGTATTATATAAACAAAAGTTAACTGCACGTTAACTGTCGCTTTTGTAGCTAAATATTGTATAGTATTTGCACTAGTTCCCCCCTTTTAAGCCTCTTTTAAATAAGCGTGCTTTTTAGAAGCATGTAAAAAACAAATAAGCCCCCTTCACTCCCCCCCCCCCCCAATCAAGCCTAGAATTTTTTAACTTATCATATCTTTCTTTCATGGTCTTTGCTGCATTTACATGAAGTTTCATTCGTTTCACTTTGTCAGCCTTTTTCTAGTTCATTCTTTCAAGTATATATCAATGTATTTTTATTTCATATACAAACACAATTAGGAAAACGGTTCTGCTCACTTAACCCAAATGCATGTTGACTATTTTATCGCACCTTGGTTAAAACGCACACGATTCCATAGGAGTTTTCACTACCAACTGTTATAAGCACAAAATAGGTCATCTTCAGTGTTGTTCGCGTAAGAGACAGTGACCCTCTCCCTAGAATATTGAAAAACACCATGTTTCCATGGGGTGATTGTTTCTGTTTAGGGCACTTTCTGAGTGACGAGTTATAATGAGCATCCCTTGTATATGTGTTTCTATTTTGTTTTGCCTTGTGCTTATTCTTATGCCACCTGTAAAAACTAAGCTCGATCCACGAGAATACAAACCAATTAATATAACACATGTAGCCCCTTGATAGTTTCATCTTTTCGAGTATAGTCTGGACATCCTGGTATATAGCCCCACTCCTTTTCACCTTAACCAGTCTAATGGTAACATTTCTTTGCCAGAAATTATATGGTGAATTAATGAGTTTTATTTTAACATAGGGAACATTCCTCGCTTTGATCCAACTGCGTATCCTTTTGTACACGGCGTGAAGATGTTGTAAAGCTGATGAATTAAAAAATAATTTTGTTGTGCCTAACATCCTGTCTTCTTTAGAACATTCACAAGGGTGTTCTGCCCGTTGCTTAAAACTACGAAAACGCATTTGTTGTTGAAGTAGGAGCTAGAAATCGGTGTTGTTACTTGTTGGTGAAACTTAACTCACGATAAAAGATATGTAAAAGAAAAACAACGCAAGTTAAAGGAAGCAAAAGAAGCTCGTAGGTAACCAGCCAATTTTTAAAGCGAATATGCTGCTGTGTGATTTTAGTTATGTTTGAGCTTTCGATATTTGCAATTTATACACTCTTAGCGAGAGAAAACCTGAAAAAAGCACGACTTACGGACAGAGAAAGTGATGTCACCTTGCGTGATTCATCTAGATAGGTTTATTCATATTGTGACCATTTAGGGTATACTCCTTATCAGCATTTCAGTTTTGTTACGAAAGTCATGTGTTAACTAAGCATTATTTGGTGTTTATCAGTCGAAGTCGAACTCGATCAGGATCCAAGTCAAATACTCGAGGAAGATCTGTCTCGTCTGATCGAGGCTCTGCCAGGGAATTACGTTCTCGGACGCAAGAACCAAACAGAAGTAAGGACAGTTTAAAAGTAGTGCACATAATATGGTAATTATGGAAATCGTGAAGTAAACTCCATTAAACAATTTGCTCTTACATTTTATACATTACACTCTCTTACAATGTGTTAATTTTGGAGAGGGAGGAAAAATGCATAATGGGTTTTTAGTGCTGTAGGAATTTTTCTTGCAGTATCCATGATAAATTTGCAAACGTTGCACTAAAATTTGGAATTTTGTTCGGCAAAATTAAACTGCTCGAAAAATCCATGTTCTTTTAAAATACATACTGCATTGTGATGTCATAGGTATGATATTTGCATATTATTCAAAGCCAAATTGCTTGCGAAAGAAGCCAGACAATGACCTTCTGAAAAAGAAGTTACCAACCCATTTTACGTTACCTCTAAACTGAGGTAAAAAAACGTTGTGGTGAAATATCGTCGCATAAACACTCCAACACACAGTTAAAACGCTGAGTTTGCCAGACAGCTCTGGTTGATGGCTTTTTGGAACTTCTATCAGAATGGGAAATATTTCTTAATTGTTTTTTTAGTATATCGAACATCATCTTTAAGCAGTATTGGTAGCAGACGTTCCTCTGGATCTCTGGGAAGACCTGATTATAAAGATAACGAAAGAATACGCAGGCGATCAGGGTTAGGTTCTTCGCTGAAACTAAAGCGTTAATTGAGAGGGGGAGGGGGTGAAATATAAATATAGTTGATTACCTCAGGTTAAGATTGTCCGAGCGGTGCAAAGTGATAACTCTAAAGAAGCCAGTTAAACCTTATGTGGAGCTAAACAGAAAAAATAGACATTTTTATAATGCCATAAAATGCGAACGCGAGTTGCTAGTGGTTGTTACATTAAGTTTCAGTACTTGGGGAAAGTGTCGAACTAGTATAATAAATTTTTATTCAACATTTTTCCGCATTAGACGTCAGTTTGCATTTTGAAAAAGGACTATTTAGGATTCGTCGAGGATTAATACAGTATAACGGTTGCTGTGTATACAGAGAGAGTAGTTAAGAACTGATGGAGCTCAGACTAGTCCTAGTCCAGTTACTACGAATTTTATTTTCCCATGACATAGGGAGTTTGTCTGAATGTCTAAAAATTAGTTTCAAACTTTATTATTCAGCTCCCAACAGCGTGGTCGACACCAACGCCATGCTTCCGACGCTTCTTCGGTTGAAGGATCAGATCATGTGAGTTGTGTTGTTTGTTTTCAATGTTATCCACAATTATTTACAACATGATTGACGCTGTTTTTCGGATATATAAACTCGAACCAAAGGCGAGAGTTGTGTATTGTAGATGCGAATGTTGTAAGTTGCTTGTGGAACTCTGCAATATTATAGATCTATTGTCGAAGTCATTCTAAAAGTCAAACTTTATTCAATCAAGAGAAATCTTCATCATTTATACAGACTCATGTGATTTTTTTTGTGCTTTGTTCATGAGTTATTCTTCATGAGTTTCATAATAGCACTTATGCGGGTTTTCCCTGAGGTTATTGTCCTCACCACCAAGCCTCGTATTGACGCATACGTTCTCTTTACATGAAAGTGAGACTTGGTGGTGAGGACAATAGCTTTAGGGAAAACCCGCATAAGTGCTATTCAGATAATCCACTGCCTGGCTTACTGAAATTATGTAAACATTCATTCATGTTTCGCTGTCTACTCTGATTTCGACACTCCAGACTAGTGTGATCAGAGATGATTTAATGTTGCAAGAGTATTCCGTACACACTCGAGGGATGACGTCGTTTGCCAAGTATAATTAAGCAAAACATGTTTATTACACATGGTTGTCGTGAAAGAACTCATTTCATATAAACATTCATAATTTGTTTCCAGGAAGGAAGAAAAAAGTTTCGAAGAAAAATGTATCCTTACAGGAGCTGACTATATAAGTGATACAGGTTGTATAAAAGAAAAGTAGACAATTTTGAAAAGGCTCTCAACCTCGCGAAGGGGCTTGAAGTATGAAGTTTTTTAGTAACATGGATTTCTTGGGTACGGTGTAGAATAAATGAAAATATTCTGAAATTTAAATGTTTCAACCCAGGGGTGTGCGTATTTTGAAACACATTATAAATGGCTTGCGCGCGAAATTTAAAGGCTTAAAAGTAATTTTGAGTTGGTAGGTAAAAATATGTTAGGTGTTTTATTGCTGTTCAAAATTTCAAGAAATTTGATTGAGTTTAAGCCATTCAAAAAGTCGTGCGAACGTATATTTTTCTCAATAAGAATCGTTTTCTGAAGAAATGTTCCAATTTTAATTAAATTTCCCTTAAGAGTTGTATGCAAATTCAGTAAATACATTAAAAAATTACGGAAGTTCGCGCGATGTTTTGACTCGAGCAAATTTTCTGAAATTTTGTACAGCAATGCAACACCCGACAAATTTTCTATCTACCAAGTCAAAATTACTTTTAAGCATTTAAATTTTGTGCGCAAGGCATATTTAAATTGCCGTAAAACACAGAACCTCCCTGGTGTTGAAGTTTTAGATTTCTTATTTTTCCGGTTTATTCTAGATTATAAGTACCAAAACCATCTACTTTAATACAAAACATCGTACATTGAGGCGCTTCGCGAAACAGAGAGCGATTTCAGATTTGTCTACTTTTTTTTTATACACCCTGTAGAAAAGAAAATAAGTCGCGTACAAATGTTCAATTTCTGTTACTATAAGTCGCGACTTATTTTGGAACAGTATGGAACGCCTGTTCGTACGTTAGTAGCGACTTTGGACAAATTGACCATTTTATACGAGTGTATTTCAGAACCATCCTCAGAGATATGAAAACTAGATTCATATTAACTAGCTTCATATGAATCTAGTTTTTTATACGAGTGTGTTCGTGACTTGCATAAGATGCGTCTTATAGAATGTTAAGTACATTAAAGTCTAAAGAAGTTTTTCCTTAACCAAGAAAAGGTATTCCAGTACACCGCAAGATTTAAGAAAAACTTCGATTCCAAAGAAAGGTAAGCAAACCATCTATACATTTTCTTGTATCATGTTTCCCTGTGCAGCAAACTATAGGGAATTGTTTAGTGAACATCATAGCGCATTTATTTAGCAAAAGCGTGATCCTATGTAAGACAGATTCTATAACACAAATTCATACGAATATTGGCAGATGGGGCGGCAATTCATAGATGTATGAAATATTTTGGTACTGTATCTATCTAACGTCTGTCTTAGTGTTTCAATTCTTCTTGAGAAGCATGCATCCTCGGAAATATTAAAAACTGGTTTCATTATACAGTATGCACACTGCCTTAAAATGCTCTTAAATTGGATAAGGCTCGCTTGTAACGAATTTTGCGTCGCTCCAGCTGCAGTGTTAGTATGAAATAGAGTGAAATGCCAACAGACTGTTGCCCAATTGGTAAGACTAGGGAGCAAGAGTATCCACGGTTTTAACTTTCTTTCTTTACCATTATCCATGACTGAAGTCGTGACCATGCAGCTTTCAAGAAAAAGAGGGGTGACTCTATAACACCACACATTCTGTTAGAAATGTAAATCTGTCTCATCCCCTCCGCTCCCTTTTAGCTTTACTGCTCACTTACGTATCCGTACTTCACCTTTCGTATGACGATGTCTTTTCTGATAATTGCAGGAAATAAAGCAGCACACGACAAGTCACTCAATAGATCGGTCGAAATGTCAGAAATTGACGCGAGATTGAACGCTTTACAACAATATATGAAAGAAAATATGGAGTGAGCATGCGAAGGTAAACTCATCTCCAATCAAGATCATCCCCTCACCGTTCGAGATAAGTGTAGCAAATGTTTCCAATATACTTCAAGTACATATATTATAGGTATTATGTAAATGTTATATGCTTGTAAATAGGAGTGGAACTAAACACTAAAATTATACAACAAATGGTACATTATTCGAGGTCAAAAAATGTATGAATTTCGTGCAGGCACAGTTTTCCAAACTCGAATCTTAAAAAATTTCGTTAAAGATCCGAGTGTATCAAACTTTAAAACAGTTTCTACGCCTTTAAAGAAATTCAAAACAACCAGTGATGATTTGTGAGTGAGTGTTTGTTGTCACTGATTCTATAGTTTACTTGCCCATGAATCTGCCGCAAACAATCAACAACTCAAGTTGTTAGTCAAGTTTCAAAATGACCAAAAATTTAAACCTGAAAGCAATTTCCGCCATATTTGGTTTTACATTTTGCAATTCAATTGCTACTCCAGCTATGTACATTGCTGGCTGAATTTACCGTCGTCAATTGTCTACGTTTTACAAATTTTATACGAGTGAGAGAATTGTTAGACCCTATGTTAATTTATTACTCACATGAACATTTTAAATATACATATAAGTATAGTCATTTTTCCATAACGATTTCGTAGAATTAATCTTTTTTGCAAATTTTATCGCTATGAATTCTTTGTGACGACCTATTGAACTGCAAGGGTGAAGAAGATAGTGTAACAAGTGGTTCTTGCCAGTGGAACAGGAAACCTAGGCCCAATACAACTTCTGGTGAGATGAAAGACCTTTTTAGCAGTGAGAAAGAAAAAGAGGTGTCTCAACGACCAAGAACAAGATGCCTCATTAGGGACAAAAAGTCCAGAAGTTATACTTTCTCTCATTTTATCGACCATGACCCCCGCATGCCTTCAGACTGATTACGTTGTAGTTCAGCCCAATTATCATCCAGTGTTGATTCAATGGAGCAAATGAAAAGCAAACCAGTTATAACGAGTGTGCTGGTAAACCAGTTGCATTGTTCCGAGGACATGCCTCATGATAACACAAAGAAACAAGATGTGATTGATTCTGAATTTGGAATATTAGAACAGAAACTTATTTCCCATATGTCTACAAATAAGCATTCAATTGTGTATCAGCAGTTTTAATAATTCTTGTTGAAGATGGGCGATTGCTGGTGATTTCTGTATGAGATGATTCATCTGTCATTGATTCATGTGTAGCCGGGGCTTGGCATGTCATTTGCGTACCAGATTCATCACTCAAAGACAAGAGCGCTTTTGCTGCCTCGCGTCTTGCTATACGTGGTCGTTTTCTTTTTTGAGGATTTGTTCTTTCTGCAAGTTTCTTTCGTTTCTTTTTTAATTTTTCAGCCTATGGAAACGGCACAAGGAAACATTCAACATGAAGTGAATAAAAGTACGACGCCATGCACTATGAAATACAATACAATACAATACAATACAATACAATACAATACAATACAATACAATACAATACAATACAATACAATACAATACAATACAATACAATACAATACAATACAATACAATACAATACAATACAATACAATACAATACAATACAATCCAGGTGATCTTGCGCCAAGCGCGCAAAGCATTATTTTCCTTGCAAATAGAAATCCATACCAGCATGCTTTGCAAGCGTAGTATAAGAAGTTTGTTCTTCGTGGCTCGTGAGGTAAATCGTTTTTGAGTGATATTTTAGCTGATCATCGACGATTTTTTGAAAGAATGGAGCTCAGAAACGAATAAAACGAAGTAGCTGTGAACTTGGATCGTCTGGGATGAAAAACAGAACAATTTTGATTCAAAAAAACCATGATGTAGGGGAAATTGTTGTTCTCAAACGTTTAGTAATTTAGTAGACTGTAGACATAAACAACTGGCGTAGGCGAGTTAAATTGCGATAGAATTTAGCTTTATATCATTTCGATTTCTGTAAATTTAGGTTATTTCGATTAATTGTTACATTATGCTGATTTGTTAAGTGTTTCTATTGTCTAAAATTGTTTTATGTCGTACTTTTTTACAACATGAGATTTTTGGCGGGATTGTAAACAGAACTATATTTTTAAACGTACAAAATAGCGATAAAATGATATCGTGTCACTGCCGAGAAATTTGGCAAACAAGCAAGAAAGGTCATTAGAACTAGTGTTTATCTTGGCCCAAAAAACAATGATACCATTTAATACAAATTGCTTTGGACAATTGTACCAAGAGTATCAAGGGTATCAACAAAATATTCCCAGCTTAGAAACTCATGTCAGAGTGTTATCTGATGGCAAACAGCGTAGAATTGACACGGCAAAGAGTTAATGTTGGTTATTTCCACTAATACGATTTAACATGGGGCAGAAACAAGAGGGAAATGGTATCACAAGGTCATCATTTGAGAAACCAAACTTGGGCAATCAAGGACAAATAAATATTACTGTCAAAATGCATCTTGCTATAAGACCTGTGGAAACCATATCAATTCAAATTGGCATGCTTGCAATTGGTAAATTGAGAATAAGCATGTGCTGCACTTTGATGTGTTTCCTGTCATGGTGCTCTGAAGCCCATAACATCCTGGGTATAGTAGGGATTGAATAACAGCTATATTAGTCATCTTACACCATATAGTAAGATCCAATAAATAGAGAAGGTAGAAACATATTTAAGCAAACATTTTGGCCATCTGGAGTTCATATAATCTCTGATTTATAGGCACTGAATAAAAATGCTTAAAAAATAACTGTTTGACTAAATGCATATTAATCTTTGCTCACTGTGCCCTTGCAACCTTGTCATGGGTATTAAGAATAAATCCACCACCAAATATATTTAGCATTATAATTAACTTTGGTGCCAAAATTGGTCAATTTGCATGATTTTTAGCTGTCAAATATTTATTTTAATTAAATGAAATCCCACTTCACTTCCAAGAAATAGCTAGCTATCACACACGTACCCTACTACACAATAACTTTACTTCCAGTTGGCAATAAAAATTTGCCCAAACAAGAGATTTTAATTATAGGATCTAGAAACTCAACAAGTCTCTCATGCAATCAAATAATGTCAAATCACACATGTTAGGGTTGACATGTCAGTATGTTCATAGTTTCAAGAAAACCATGGTCAGGTTTAATCAATGCTAGCATGAGCTTTTTAATTTGATTTTGGCTATCCCAGTTTAATAACCTTTATAAGTTCATGCTATACTGATATTGATTCAGGTTTGGAATATTTATTGCACAAATAGCCTGTATGTACATATAGGGTAAAGTCTATTTGTTAAAGTAAAAAATGGACATTTAACCATCAAGTTTTATGAGATAAGCATGCTATTATTTGGTCATAAAGTTCCTGGCATTTTACTTGGTCCTTATCTGTTCTGGGTTAACATTAACTATTCCCAAACATTCTCATTTATAAAGCTTGATAACATCAATGAAAGTAGAAGTAAAAACACACATGATCTTGACATAACAGCATTTATACACAATACACATTGGTGCTGCTAAAATAGCTAGTCTTGTAAAGTACCAAATGAGAAATTGTTGGTCCTGCACGAACCCACTGGAAATGATAGAAAGTCCAGATATAGAATTGATATTTCTTTTAACAAAATCCTGGGGATGGAACTGACTTCATTTGAGGTTCTAACAGCTAATATATTTGAAAAGATCTGGAGAGTTTTCAAGCCTGGAAAGCAATAACCCCTGCCAGTTCACTTCTAGCCAATCTTTCCAGGTTAAAGTCATATTTAATTGTATTCCATCATCACAAGTTCCCTGAAGGTTCACAGTCAAGTTAGAAAAATACCATTTCAATGTTCAGCCAATATGCACTGGACTTTACCATGACAAATATAACACCAATTTATTTGATCCAGCTGAGAGTGACTCAGCCCACGATCGTCTACCACTTGTATGTGACCCAGCGCTAGTGCGTGCTGCCCAGCTGGACATCTTAAAGCTACAAAATCGTCCCACGGAGAACATTCAGTCACGGGTACAGTACAACAAATTGTTCATGCCTTCGGTAGCATAGAAAAAGATTTCAAAGCCTCTTTGAGAGCAGACTCCTGCAGAAAAGCCATTCAGGCGTACAAAACCAGCACCAAGAGTAGATTGTGAGTAAAAAATACATAATAAGGGTAAATCTCTGCGAATATATTCAATTTTTAGAAAAACCATTCCTCGAGCTATTCCGCCATATTTACGGATTTTTCAACTTGCAAGCGCGCGCTGCAGCACGGTATGGATTTTTATTCGGAGGACCCTTTCTGTGCGCTGATTGGCTAAAATCACTCGCCCAGATCACCTGGATACAATACAATACAATACAATACAATACAATACAATACAATAAACTTTACAATAAATTATTGCGCTCAGCATTTTAACACAGTATAAAACTGAATATATTTACATTATATTCGTTTAAAAGTTAACATTTCAACTGCTCATGAAAACTTACATGCTCTGCACTTTTTACCGCCGATGTAGGATCAGGATAGTCTGCTGTAGGACCATTTTCCCCGACGAAATGAGGGCTACATATGTGGAGCTCTATACTTGGTGCACACAAACCCATCGCCTTGGTGGCATGCTTGTATCCACCGTCTCCGTTTCTCGCCATGATGTTTAGCCCCAGGAAAATGAAGGAAAAAACTTCATCTCTGTTAGCGTTTTTGTTTAACAAATGAGGAAGCCTCGAGTCATTCGAACACTTTCCCCAAGCGCACCTTTTGGTAGTCACCATACTGATAGGGATATTTATTGTTAATATTGTTTATGTTACTTGAACTAAGTGGGCTTCTGTGGAGCATGCGCAATGACAATAGTTTAGAGTGTGTAGTTGTGTAGTGCAAGGGAATGTAAAGAAAAGGATTAGAATTTTCAGGCAATAAAACTGTTTAGATTTACCAGAATACTTGTTTGCTAACATTGGTGGCAGCGGTGCGATAAATATTTGTTAATTACGCCGAAAGGAGTTGACTGTTATCATTTTTTTAACGCGATTGTCGATATTCTTGATACGAACATAAACATGGCTTCGGGTGGTCTATCGCAGTGAAATGGCAGTGATAAAACCGAGATTGCGAGCCATATTCGGCAGGTTGAGTCGTATTTTGTGGTGAAAGAAATCGAAGATGGGCAGAAAAAAGTTGCCCTTCTACATTTGTCGCTCAAAGGTGAGCCGAAAACATTTTCCTCAAGACTGTCACAAGCTCAAACTGATTCGTTTGCTCACGCAAAAGCCGCCCTCGAGGAACGTTTTAAGCCTTTCAAAACCAAGGCTCAGTATCAACAGGAGTTGGCAGAACGCCGTCAGCACCCGGGAGAAACTGCAATAGAGTTGAAATTTGCCATTTTTGAGCTGGTATCTAAAGCTTACCCAGAAGTAACGGAATCTGTTGCAAAAAATGCAATGGTGGTTGCCCATTTTAGAAAAGTTCTCCGACAGGATATTCGCCAGAAGCTAACTTGGACATTATCTGATAGTAGTAGTCTGGAGGATGTTGTGTTGCGTGCTGCACAAGTGGAACGGGAAGCAGGCAGTGTTGGTATAAATGCGATTCCCTCTTCCAATGCTGGAAGTAGCGAACCACAATTACAAGGGAAACCAGCCAGCAATGAAACCTCTCAAGATCGTTTATGGCAAGCTCTGAGTGAACTAGCAGTGGGACAACAACAGCTCTCCCAAACTATAGCTGCCATGCAAGCACAGCGAAATTGCCGCAAAAATTCTCCTGCCCAGCCGCAGAATCAGGGTATGCACTTCAATGGGGTTCGTTTTCACTGCAAGAATTGGGGTCACAAGGCTGATTTTTGCCCAATGAGAAAGGACAGATATCCGGGAAACGACAGCGGGCTGGGAGGCACCTGAACAGGCCTGATGTCTCAAAGGAAAGGATACTGGATGATATAAGACCAGACTGGTACAATAAATATTCCGTTTTAGAAGTAGACCAAGTTGCAGATGACTATTAATGACAGTTGTAATACTCCTGTTTTTAAAGTGCATCCCAGTGGTGCATTCAGTAGAAAAACTCGAAAACAAAGGCAGAATGAGCAAATTGAGAGAGAATGCAAAATCAAACAAAGAGAGTTAAAGAGAGAGAGAAAGCAAAACTCCATGATATCACACGTCAAAAGGCATTATTGAAAGAGATCAATGATCAATGTGAAAGAAAGACATCACCATTAGTATCAGCAACAAGCATACCTGGTGCAACCCAGAGCAGACTATCTCGTATAGAAATGGATGGTGAGGTAGGTGGACAACCTGGTACACAGGTGCGGAGATTAGTGTCATTTCTCAGCACCTTGCTTCAAGGGCAGTAGGGCATTAAGTTCCGTCACAATATACACCACATACTGTTGATAATTCAAACTTATGAACAGTATTTGATCTGCTAACCACCTGTCGGGTTGGGAAAACCGTTGTTAATGAACATCGATTTACTGTTGCTCGAAAGTCTACATATGAGGCAATCATTGGAATGGACTTGTTTCCTTCCTTAAATGTTAAGCTATCTTTAAATGGCCAAGTTTGCTATGATTGCAAAAATGATAACTTAAGTGCACTACCAAACAAAGCCATTCATGCACCAAAAATTTGCCGAATATATGCATCGACTAACATTATAGTTCCTGCACGCAGTATGCATATTGGGGCAGGTGTTATTAAAGAAAGAGTGCCAGTGGATCAACTAGGAATAATAGAATCTCTATATGATCAAGGGTCAGAACGGTTCTGTGTTGGGTGTGGTCGGGGTCTCGATACAGTACGCAACAATCGTAAAATACTAATGCATCTGACGAACACAAAAGACAAAGTCATTAAAATCACTAAAGGAACTTGCGTTGGAACATTTTCGACCACGGCCGACAATCCTTCAGTCATAAACAGCATATCAATGCCTAGGGAGGGTACTCAGCGGAAAGACCAGTTACAAATGGCTCGTAAATTGTCAATTCTGATTGTAATTGTAAATTCTGCGGAAATGTCGGACAGTGCTAAGCATCGTCTGTATAAGGTGATTAAAACCAATGCAGATGTTTTTTCAGTGGATGGGGAGCTTGGGGCAACAGATGTAGTGGAACATGTCATTCCAACAGGAGTATCAGCTCCACGGGCACAACCAGCTCGACGGATGCCGTTTCATAAGTTGCAGGAAGTCGATAAGTTTGTTCAAGGTGGTCTTGCTAACAACATCATCCGATCCTTACGTACTGTATTGAGACCCCGACCACACCCGATCCATCATGGGCGAGTCCCCTGGTGCTAATAAAGAAAGCCGACGGAAGTACCAGATTCTGTGTAGACTTCCGTAAGCTAAATGTAGTAACTGTTGGAGATTGCTTTTCTATTCCGAGAATTGATGATAGCTTGTGAGCTCTACATGGGGCAAAAATTTTCACAACTTTAGATTTAACGAAAGGATACTGGCAAGTTCCAGTAAAAGAATCAGATCGGGAAAAGACGGCATTCAGTTGTCACAGAGGGCTGTATGAATTTAACACAATGCCGTTTGGTTAAAAGGGGCTCCTGCTACGTTCCAAAGACTTATGACCAATGTATTGGGCGAGTTTAATTGGAAGATTCTGTTGATTTACTTGGACGATGTCATTTATTCACGCAGTCTACACTGCGACTCACGATATTACTTGTATGAGATATTTATGCCGTACGTATTCAAAATGAGCATTGCTATTCATTAAAACTTACGAACATCAAAACAAAGTTGTGAGAAGATCTTTACGATGTTGATATTTGATGTTAGTCACATGACTGAAAAAATATGGCGCTGTTCCATATTTCAGGCGGACCACGCTATTAGTTTTAAAAATATGATAACACGATAAGACGTCGTTTTTAACTTAATTGGAAGTGGGAACGACATTCTTTAACCAAAAAATGCATAGGTAACAACAAGAGAATGTTTTAGCAAGAAAATAAACGAACTTGGTGTCATAGTTGAAGGATTTTTCAAAGATTACGTGGAACGGTGGAAAAGAGGGATTCTGGATTTCTAAAATGGATAAGAGTGGGAGATATTAGGCGTTTGAAGGAGAACTGTTCGTAAATTATCATGATCAATGTCTATCAACATTTTGAGAAAGTTTGCTTTGCCATATATCTTCAAAACTAGCAATGATGGATTCCTGGTAAGCAATAACAACTCTAAAAGTACCTCCACTGGTGTCGTGGAATAAACGTTTGGCACTGGATTGAGGCAAAAAAAATGCTTGAGAGCACAACAGAAGTTTGTCCTTTTGACGGGCAGACGAAATCAGCATGATAAAGCTTGGAAAATGTATGCATAGGTTAAATTATTGATATTCAATGATGGTATGTGACCAGCGAGGCTAAGGAGTCAACAAAAAAGTGGCAAAGCAAACGAGTTCTGCTGGTAACAGCGGAAATAGGGATCAGAGGTCTCTTTTGCACATTTAGGCACATATGAAGACATGTTAGTTGCTAATAATACGGATCTAAATGATCGTTCTACCACTTCTTTGGCAGGTACCTAAAACCTTTCATCAGAAGTTCCTTTCCCAGCATTAGGGAATTATCATGTTGATCTCGACTCGTCTGTCTTGTTTTTCTCGACTTGTTGTGCTCTCAAGCATTTTTTTTCCTCAATCCAGTTCCAAACGTTTATTCCACGACACCAGTGGAGGTACTTTTAGAATTATTATTGCTTACCAGAAATTCATCATTGCTAGTTTTGAAGATATATGGCAAAGCAAACTTTCTCAAAATGTTGATAGACGTTGGTCATGATAATTTACGAACAGTTCTCCTTCAAACTCCTAATACCTTCCATTCTTATCCATTTTAGAAATCCAGAATCCCTCTTTTCCACCGTTCCACGTAATCTTTGAAAAATCCTTCAACTATGACACCAAGTTCGTTTATTTTCTGGCTAAAACATTCTCTTGTTGTTAACTGTGCTGTTTTTGGTTAAAGAATGTCGTTTCCACTTCCAATTAAGTTAAAAACGACGTCCTGTCGTGTTATCATATTTTTAAAACTAATAGTGTGGTCCACCCCAAATATGGAACAACGCCATATTTTTTCAGTCATGTGACTAACATCAAATATCAACATCGTAAAGATCTTCTTACAACTTTGTTTTGATGTTCGTAAGTTTTAATGAATAGCAATGCTCATTTTGAATACGTACGGCATAAATATCTCATAAAAGTAATATCGTGAGTCGCACTGTAGATGAACACTTTGAACATCTCAATCGGGTTTTTGATAAGATTCGCAGTGTTGGATTGAAACTTCAGCCACGTAAATGCACATTTGCTCGCAAACAAGTTCGATATCTCGGACATGTCGTTTCTGGTGATGGGGTAGCACCTGATCCTGAGAAAATTCGCGCTATTCGCGAATTTCCCCGGCCCACTAACCTCTCGAAATTGCGTCGTTTCCTGGGTATGGCATCTTATCGTCGTTTTATTTCGGAATTTGCGGAAATTTCTCAGCCCCCTGTATATACTCACGGAAAAAGACATGGTGTTTCGATGTGAGGAGGCATTCCAGAAGTTGCTTGGATCTCTTGCATCAACACCTGTCTTGGGCTATCCAGACTTCCAACGACAGTTCGCGGTCGAAACGGACGCTAGTAACATTGGCTTGGGAGCGGTTTTAAGACAAGGTCATACAGTTATTGAATACGCATCACGCGCGCTGAACAAAGCCGAACAGAATTATTCTGCGACAGAGAATGTTGATAGACGTTGATGATGATAATTTACGAGCAGTTCTTCTTCAAACGCCCAATACCTCCCATTCTTATCCATTTTAGAAGTCCAGGATCCCTCTTTTCCGCCGTTTCACGTATTCTTTGAAAAATCCTTCAACTATGGCACCAAGTTCGTTTATTTTCTAACTAAAACATTCTCTTGTTGTTACCTATGCTGTTTTTGGTTAAAGAATATCGTTTCCACTTCCAATTAAGTTAAAAACGACGTTTTATCGTGTTATCATATTTTTAAAACTAATAGCGTGATCCGCCTGAAATATTGAACAGCGCCATATATTTTCAGTCATGTGACTAACATCAAATATCAACATCGTAAAGATCTTCTCACAACTTTGCTTTGATGTTCGTAAGTTTTAATGAATAGCACCCCCCCCCCCCCCCCCCCCCATGGCGTTTGATGACAAAGATATCGATTGCCGCTTATATTCGTGAAGATATTTAGGTGAAGTTTGTGTTCCAGTTGGATAGTGCACTTAACATTTAGAAATGTATGTGTATGTATGCATGTGTGGGCAGTATGTACAGATAAATCCAGGCATTTGAATACTTAATTTATCATCCACGAAGTTTTGAACAGATTTTTGTTGCTTTTTGTTTGTTTGTTCGTGTCTTTATTACCTATAAAATCAGTCTCCAAAGTATCTTTAGTTAGTGCATGCATATAAAACGTCGTTGCATCAAATTAAACCCGCTCGCGGTACTTACCACACCCGATTAACGTCAGTTTGCGATGGCGTGATTCCTTTCTTGTTTTGATTGCTGACGTACAGTAGATTACAAATTTGTTCTGATACGAATTACAAACCTTGGGGAGGGTGAAGGCTTTCCATGTAAAACTCCTTGGTAAGATTATTGTCCTTGATGGTGAACCATTACGTAATTTCCACAAGTCAAAATCAACAAAATTTTATAAATTTCTACGTTTATTAGTGAAATATAAATGCCGAGATAATTTTGGAACCTACGCTGGAGGAAAACCTGTGCGAAATATCTGTTGCTAGGAAACAAAGCTAATTAACACGTGTTACTCATTGTAATTAAGTAATTGAGTCATGACACGATTATTACGTCATATAATTAGATAAAAGGCCGCGCGCGCAATAACGTGAAATTTTACTCACTAGAAATACGTTTACAAGCCATGATTTGCTGGCTGTGATTCAAATTCTGGCGTATGAAAATTTATGAGTCGACCACTAATTATCGTCTATTCTAATTAACTTTTTCAAAGAGGAAAACCTGTATTGGCATAAAAATACTATTCTTGGGTTTCACGTGACGTCATAAATTTCACTGGGGGTCAACTACAAATCAATACACAGTCATTGAAGGGGAATAATTTTTCACTGTATGCGTTGACTTTTTGTTTGGCAGCAAATATGTGCAATCTCGTGAGATTTGTTCACCCTAGTGCAGTATAATCATCAATACATTTTGGGTTGGCCCCCACTCAGACTTACTGAAAAATGCCCTAGTGAAACCCAAGAATTGGAAAACTCCCAAATGATAAACTAGCATTCTTTGAGTTAAATTCAATATAATTTAACTTATTAAATTAATTAATCAATTTAATTTACTTAACTTAATTTACTTAACTTATTAAATTCAATGTGTTTACGACTACAGAATGAAAAGAACATTGCACGACAGCGAAAATATAGTAGTTTGTACATAGTTTGTTATAAATGCAGCTATGATGTAGTCATTGACCGTACTGAGCTATTCTGCAATTTGATCGGTTGAAATACACGCCGTGTGTAAAAACAAGATGGAGCCACAACAGCTGCAGGTTTTTTAGCAAGGAGAGGGAATTATTAGTGTTTCAGGATCTTTTACGGGTTAGCATAAATTTTTAAAAATAGAAGCTGATTTAATTGAAATGGACTAATTAAGCAAAGGAATTAGTGTCGAAATGGCAGCGAAAAAAATTTTTTAAATAGCAATTGTGAATGAAATAGTCGAATAGAAAATATAAAAACAAAGAAATTTCATTCACAAAAAATTACATGTATAATATTTGATATCTTTTTGTAGGCAATACTGATTATATACAAAATTCTGTGGCGGCGGCAAAATTTTAAGTAATTGATAATTCTTGGGCTCACACGATGGAATCTGTTGCTGCAACGTATTGTAGCGATTTGTCGCCTAGTGTGTCCCAGTATCTAAGCCCTAATCAAACGCAAGTCAGCGTCGTTACCAGGGTAGCCCATCCAACATAAACAGCATTTTGCCACCAGATCGAAGAAGCTGGATACTTTCTGAAGATTTGGAGGGATATATTAGAGAGGAAAAAACAGCTAGTGTAAACATGTAAATAATATATTTTAAACGAACAGGTCATGATAAGAAAATCCTGACCTTACTATTATTTACGCTGGTATAAGAGCATGAAGAACCTTCTATGGCAGTTAGTATTGGCTAAACTGGCAAATTTTTTGTAAATATACTTCAAACCGTCTCTTAAAATATAGGTTGTATTGTTATCATTAGTGTTATCACTCCTAAATAAAGCCTTGCACTGTTAAAATATTACTTACTACCAGTATTGCTTACTAGCCTTGCAGTGTCAGGCCTGCGAAAAGAACGAGTCGTTCTGTTAAAATTCTAAGCAGTAAACCGTGCAGTGATATTTAAATATAGTATACGTGTTTTTGCTAGTCCCAATTCAGTAGAAAATTCCCTGCTGTTTACTCGTCGGTATTGTCGCAAACGTTTACTAAAGTCGTCCTGCAGCATTTGAGAAGAATGCGAACTGAGATGGAAATTACAGCTAAGGATAAAAGAGACGAGAGAAGAACCGGTAATAATCCTAACATAAGAGTCTCTAGCCATTGGAAGACTTTAAAAACTATTACCAAGAAAAGGACCCTTGATATTTTGTTCAGAACCAACAAACACTGACTTACTTACGTTAACCAAGCTTAAAATCACCAAGAGTAGAAGTTGTATTTGCACTCCTTTAAAGATACAGTAAGAAATTATTTAGAGATAGAACCATTACCGATCTGGAAGGCATACGGCCTCAATTTGAAGCGAAGATCGAATTTTTGCACCGGAATGATGCCATGCCAACAGTGATACTGTTCCAGTTTTAACATTTTTTCCGAAGGTGCATGTATCGAGAGTTACGAAAATGTCGTAAATGACGCAACTTTCCATGACCAAGTTTAGAATGAAATGCGAATTTTTGAAGTGCACGTTGATTTTTGGGCGTCGAACAATAAGATAAACAAGACCTATGCACATTTCTTCAGGGCCGAGGGTGCGCACAGTTGGTTCTCATCGAACATAACGTTTGTGACGGAAAGATTAAAAACGGAATGTTTGCTACGGTTTATTACGTGAACAATTCCTCCATCATCGGCCCTATTTTCTTGGAAATAATCATTGCCAAGGCCGATTTCAGTCATATCGTTCGTTTGCACATAAAGCGCGCTGTTAAAACGTGCAGCATTATTTCGCAGAAAGATACTGTCGTCGATAATCGCCGTTAATTTTTTCTCAACACCATAACGTACGGTGACCTATAAATAACGAGACCACCAAGGAGCAATTTGAAAAGAAGACTGAATTCGCCATGGTATAGTGAAGTATGAAATTTTTTGCTGTCATTTGGTGATCGCAAATATCTTTTGCCGGGCAAAGGGGGAATTGCAGGTATTCTGAAATTTCGAGTTTTCAACTCCGAATTTGGCGCAATAATTGAAACGACACCGCCAGTGCGGATGTTGTTTCCATTGCGAAAAGATGAATTCTTGATTGAAACATGAATTAGTTACCGCTAGGTCAACGAAACTTCCTCCGATGGTAAATGGGTTAAATCGATCCAACTGAATGCTAGAGATGTTGATTTGTGTCGAGTAAGCAAACACTAAGAGAAAAGCAGCAAATGTTTTAGAGCAAATGTTTTAGAAATAAATCCGTTTTTCAAACCTATATAGGCTCGAGCAGAGTAGACCACACCGCCGACAGGGCGTAGATTCGTTGGTTTCATGGATTTGTATTTTCCTCCATGCAGTCTCAATTGACTAAGTAGGGCATTGCTTGTTCCATATCGCTTCAAAGCTATAATAATTATTCCAAGAACACAAAGTGTTCTTCTTAAAACTATAGTTTCGCAGGTGGGTGTCGATCGGCGATAATTGCCGAGAGGAGTTGCCATTTTTATAGAAAAACGTGTTATTTATATTTACAATTACAAAAGTGCTTCCCCAGTAAGTGATTATTTGTATGAGGATGCACGCCGCATTTTGTTGGAAGACAACATTATTAAAATGCCTAAAACGAAATTTTGTCTAACTATTTTTTATTGCATTGTAAAGAGCGCTTGAAGTGACAATATAACTTCTTTGTTAGAATTTCTCTGACACTCTTCCTTCGTGAAATATTCAACTTCATTGGATACGCAGATTGCAACTTATGACATCACTAGCATATGGCAATTAGAAACAATTGAAACTGCTCTGTACACGTGTAAACTACGATTAATAGCTTGGTGTCTGCACTTTTTGTGTGGAATATATTAATAGCGTTGGAAATTACTGATGATTTTTGAAAAAGTTATTATGCAGAGTGATGTCATAAGTTGTGTAATTTACAGTTTACGCTTTTGGAAGGGCAACATTTATTGAATTACTGGTCCAGAGCTTTATAAATTTTACCGTATTGGCGAAATATAACGAAACTGGGAGATTAGTTCGAGTTTTGAGAATAAGGAAGTAGTTATATAGGGTATTCTCGGGTTTCATCAGTGCGTAAACAATACTTGTTAGTTTGCGATCGAGTTTTTTACCACATTCGAGTCGACTTGTAAATTTGGCGCCACTGGCCTGGGCAGCGCCCTTGTACACAGCAAAAATCGCACAACCTGTTCTGGCCTGATGAAAACAGCATTGAACAATGTTTTGCTGCCAACATTGTTCAAGGTTGTCAACAATACTGAACAAGTTGATGAGCCTGAATTAGCGTGCAATCAGGTGTAACAATGTTGAACAATATTGTTGACAACCTTGAACAATGTGGGCAGCAAAACATTGTTCAATGCTGTTTTCATCAGGCCAGAACAGGTTGTGCGTTTTTTGCTGTGTAATGAGGCTCACTGGTGACACAGATCAGGTATAGAACCAGATGTCTCACTTCCTATCTATTCCTAATGTTTTCGTGTCCGCGATTTTTCGGCTGATCACGAATTGGACACGCGAGATGACGCAACCAGAGAGCACGAATTGCTCACGCAATGGCACTTGCCCAGTGCACTTGCCACGCTGACGTGTACTGCTTACGTGAGAGCACGAATTGGACACGCAACACCTCTGGCAAGTGTAATGCACATTTTTTATCAGAAAAAAGATAGGGAAGTGCAGAATTTTGGCAGTTAAACGGCGATTTTAGGCGCAACTACCTATTGATCTTTATTTTCTTGACGAATTTTACTGATAAATGATACGCTGCTTCTTTTTAGCAAGAAAGATTCACGCCACGCGAGCAAATCTGACGCCAGCGATCTGACGCGAGCAAATCTGACGAAGACTGACGCGAGCTCTTCAAAATCGCGGACATAAATTTTGCTTAGTGAGACATCTGGTTCTATACCTGATCTGTGCTGGTGAGGCTTCAAAAGAAGAACTTGGTGTAATCAAAATAACAGGGCTAAACAAGATGGCGGAAGGAACGACGTATTATGAACTTTTAGGAGTGGAAAGAAATGCTTCAGAAAAAGAGGTAGTTAGAACGAATCTCCAATATAGTTTCTACATTCATTACTCTTAGTTTTTGAGCTTCTTTGTTCTGCAAAGTCGTTAGTTTTTTATGATCTTTGCCCGATACTGTAGATTGCAGAGTTTGCAAACCAGACTGCAGAGTATGGCAGTTTTCGACGAGATCTCGGGTCCGGAGAAAGCACAAATCTTAGGTGCAGGTGCGCAAAACAGTTGCCAAGTGCGGATCATGAGTGAGTTAAAGGGAAAAAGTAACTAAATATGTGTTAAAAACAATGGAAATTAGAGCTTTGGAGGCAAATTGAATCTGGGAAAAGGAAGGTAGATGCGCTAATTTTTTTCTATAAAAATCTCGGAGGCACTGTTGACAAACTCTGCAGTCTGGTTTGCAAAGCCAGTATGGAATGGAGCATTTCTGTGCACCCCACAATATACTAGCAGCTTAGAGTTGTGCACTGCCTGCTTCACACATGGTTCGCTGGTTAATTGCCAGTACACTTTTATAACATTCAATTTATGATTTTGCTGATTCTCCATTGGGCCATACTGCCATAGGAGTCATAGGCATATGCTCCACTGTTTAGAATGTTTATAGTTTCCCCCACTTTGAATTGAACATAAAATTTGAAGTGTGCCTGTTGAGTGTGGGGGAATGCTCCCCAGAAAAATATTGAAATTTTCACACTTAAAATACCATTTCCTGCGTAACACAGGAATGACACATTCAATGATCACTTACCATATAAAAATTTAGCTGTGGAGAACACAAATTATGCCCCATTTGAGAACCAAGACCTTTGTGCTTTGTGCTCAGCACATGCGCTGTGCACATCACCTTCATTCCATACTGGTTGCAGTGTGCCCGGGGAAGACAATTCAAATGACCACTAAAGTGTGAATGAAAAGTGCTTCAACATCCACATGAAAAAAATATACACTGTGAGGTAACCAGAGAGGTAACCAAAATGATATTTTTTCATGACAAAATTTCTAAGAGTATGAGTAACTGATAAATATATTGAAGGTATGTGCATTTGACTGTATACATGTATGTTGACATTTGGATCCATAGCACATCACCATTTTGAATGTTTTTCGATTCTAAAAATATAGGCTTGCAAAATGTTGCACAGATAGTTTGTGATATGTTTAATATGTATTTTGCACGGACATGTACAAATGTTGTTCAAGGAAGATCTTCTTGGTGCTGGCCAGCAAACTTTGCAATCTGGGTTCTCTGCAGTGTCAGAGTCTTAGAAATAATCAGATTAATGCCTTAGTTATTAGTTTGCCTCAGGGATTTGACATTTTAAGAGAATTTGTTGAACACAGAATACCTTCTGTGCACATACCAAAGTTAGCAGTCTAGGATCGACGTAACATTTTGCATTTTTGAACGATGATGGTGTGCATACATCATAAGAATTCACAATTTTACTTTTTAGTTTAAAATTTTATATATGACTTTAGTATACTTTTATCACACGAGTACTGTATCTAGCTTATAAATAGTTAGCTTTATTAAAAACATGGCTTTGTTCGAGGCTCTGATTGCTTTCGCCAAGGCTTTTATTGTTTTTAAGACATTTTGTTACTCTTGTCCCTTAACTTGCTCATGATCTGCACTTGGTAACTGTTTTGCACACTTGCACTTATAAAGAATTGTGGCTTTTCTGCACAATTATTAATTATTTCTCTTTGGTGTAATATATACTAATACTCTTTTGCAGATCACGAAAGCGTATCGAAAGAAAGCCCTAAAGTTCCATCCTGATAAAAATCCTGATAATCCCAATGCAGGTAATTTCATTAAAATTGTGTTTTGGATATGTTGTACTAGTACATGTGATTTACATGACATGATTTGTGTTTGGGTATCTCGTGCCAACTGGTGCATGCAATGTTTACAACTGTCTAATTAATGATATTATTGACTGTTTCATAACTGGAGAAAAGAGCATTCATTATAGTGTATTCAAAGGGCAGCATCTTGCGTTCAAAGGGCAGCATCTTGTCGTTTTAATGTACATGGCACATGTTTATAGATATAGTTTTAGTTGAAGTATCAGGCCATATGTTACAAATAGAGCCTGACACAAACTACAGACCGGTACATGATTGTGTAATTTAACTTTTTGCCTGCAGCAGAGTTTATATTCTGCAAGTCTGGCATAACCGAAAACACCAACCAGAGTACAATTAATACAGGGTAACAAAAAGCTTAATCTAATTGCCTTCTGCCCGCAGTAAAAATTATATATATTCTGGAAATCTCACATACATAGCTGACAATAACAACTATATTCATATTAATCTGACCCAGCAGAAATGCATATGAATCTAGTTTTTCATATGTCTGAGGATGGTTCTGAAACAGAATTGAAACACTGCGCGTCCTGAAAGACAAGCGTGCACTTAAATTGGATAAGACTCGCTACCAATCCCAGTTGACTCGATGACGATAGCTCAATTGGTGGAGCGGCGGTCTAGAAACCCGAAGATGCGAGTTGGAACCCCGAAGATGCGAGTTCGAATCCCGCTCGAGACAACGAATTTTTTGTTGTTCTCTGCACTGTCAGATTAACATGAGTCTAGTTTTTCATTTCTCTGACGATGGTTCTGAAATGACAATAACAAATCTAAGTAAAGTTAAAATACAATGTAATAACTTATTCGTACTTAATTTCCCCTACACTTAATTTTGCGATTTGTCAAAGCCATATTTCGCGAGACCTCGTAAAAAAAATAGGCATTAAATTTTGCGAAATATTGCCAAACAACGTTTATTAATTTTCAAAAAAAAATGAAATTGAAACTACAACGTTTTAACGAAGCGAACATTTTTACCTGTCACATTACTCATGCATCAGACATCAAGATCTTCAAACAGGTCGTCCGGAGAACGTTCCTTTGTACCGATGACTAAGTCCCTGCAGTACAAGTTGATAATTTTTTAATTTTAAATTTTTGACTGGGATATTTAATTTAGCCTGGGTAAATTTTGTGGTGTTTCTTTTTCGCGCAATTTAAAGTTGCGCGAAATAAGTGCGGATAAGGTTTAAGTCTAATTTAGTAATTAGCAGCAGTGAATCAAACACAGATCAAAATATGTTTACTATTCAGTCCAGATTGTAGACTGAGAAAGCTAAAGAAATATAGGCGTTTGTGTCAGGCCATACTTTCTTGTGCAACCTGATACTCAGGCTGTGGTCTGCGTGGGAGGCTAGCCTGCAATATTTATGAATTTTTTGGGATGTATGAGAATTTCATGGTTACTTTAATGAATTTGATTTCCGAAATACTTATGAACGGTTTCGTGAAAATTTCATGAAATACTGTGCCTGAAATACTGTATGCCTCTATTATTCATGAACGGTTATGTGAAAAGTTCATTCCTTGAAGATTATACCCATTTACTATTTTTTATTGATGCTTAACTTTTTTGTGTCCTAAATTTCTCCAGCTGATTTGTTTCACAAACTAAGCAAAGCTTTTGAAGTTATTGGCAATCCAAAAGCTAAGGTACGTGCAATGAATTTCCATTTTATAAAAGAATATTATTTAGAAAGTAAACTTCGGATGATTATCATTTGCCCAACAGGAAGCATACGACAAAACTTTGAAAGCAAAAGAGAGAGCTCGATTGCGTGTTCAAGCATTTGACAGCAAGAGAAAAAAGTTTAAAGAAGGTTTGTGAAAACACCACCGACGTAAATGTGAAGTTACAGTGTCGTAGTTTTCCTATAGGAAAACTATTGTCGACAACCAGCTGTACATAAATCATGTTCTATTCTGATTATGTTTAAATGAATGCAAAGCCTGATCGAAATGCATTCATAATCCAGCGTTTCGACCTTCTGGTCTGATGTCTTCATCAGGGGTCATCTGATGTTGCAGCGCTGCTCCTTACTGGAAGGGATGACATCATTTACTAACGTGCATGGTTCAAATATTCTTGTGGCAAATATCTGTCGTCATCTCTATTAATGGGCCAGTCGTTCAAAAGCCAGTTAGCTCAATAACATAAAAAGGAAATTCCCAGTAACTTGTTTCTAAGCTTACAATTCAAATATTTTTTACAAATCTTGTATGGATCAACTATAGTAGTTTTGGTTTCTGAAGTTTTAAAAGAAGCGAACGTGTAGAAATACAGAAGCTAAAACAGCGGTTAGATTTTAACCCAAAGTTACGGCTACTCCAGCTTTGGGGCCGGTTGTCCAAAGCTGCATGGGTTGGCGCTTACGAGGGTTAACGTTTAACCCAGTGTTTTAGTTTCGGTATTTTATAGTTTCGCCAAAACTAGAAGTGATCCAGACAAGAATTTCGGAGAATAATACTGGTGCACGGCAATGCCAGATTCATTTCAATTGTTGAACATGACTAGAAAGAAATGCGGTATTTCCAGGCAACCATGTATTTTTCTGTTAATTATATAAACTACAGTCTTTTCTAGCAATCTAAAATATTCATATTAATGATTGCTTGAAAAGAATCATTTTCACATGTACAATAAGATTATAATCTATACAATCTTACATGTGAGATTATCAGTGTCCGAAATCCCTATAAAGCACTGTACTTTATATAATAAAAGTTTATAAACAAGCTGCTAGGCAATCTCCTATGATTAAGCTAACCGGTCTTTGAACAACTAGCCTCAGAGCGCGATGACTCGTATTTTAAAGTATGCAATGATTCCAGAATCGTACGGCACAATGACGTGTTTGATATCACACGCACATGGTTTGCGAAAATTGATTTCCCCTTGTTTACGAGTTCTGAACTGGCGTTTTGTCTGACCCAGTTACATGTCGACTTGTTCATCAGTGCTTATATAAATGATGATCATAATTGTGTCTCTTGCTTGATTTTACACTGTTAGGTAGTTTACTGTATGTGGACAGTCTTGTGCTTGTATTTCAATTTTGTTTTTCAAATGAATTGTAGATTTGGAACAGAGGGAGAAATCGAGTCTAGATGATTATGTTAAAGATGAAGTTCTTGTCAAGAATTTGGAACAGGAAGTAAGATGAATTATGTTTTAAGTTCTAAATATTTGTAAGGTGTTCCCTACATCTCGTTTTCTGTACCCGCTTCAAAATCTGTTCAGGTCATGGTACACGATGCGATTTTTACCGCATCCTGCAAGACAATTTCGGATCAAGAACGTCATGTTATTCAGCCGACAGTCGCCAAACTAACAGTGACTCATGTTGATTTTATTTACTATGTTCCTCACTCGTGGTGAGTGGATTTAACCAGCAGGCCAGTTATCTGTTACCCAATTGATAAGGGATTCAAGGTAGTACTTTAGTGTCCTTATTAAAAGAGTCTAAACGTTTTCGCGTGTTCGTACGTGTAAATTATACAACTGGAAACCAGCCCAAGATCCCATCAAATAACTCAAGTTTTAAAACTGAAATCGATCTAATAGATATTTTGTTTGAGCTTCCGAAAATTCAGAATGTTCACATCATGAAAGATTAAGAAAAACCGAATCCAATTCCAAAGTGCTCAAAGAATAAAGATCAAAAAAAGGGACCTTCGGCCAAGTTCTCGCCTGATTTTTCGAAAATATTTAGAGCTGTTGGACATTCCTAATATGTTTAATAACGTTCTTACTTGCACTGAAAAAAATATTTTATTGGAAACTATAATTATAACAGTCGGCTTGGACTACATTCTTCCACTACGCTCAGTTAAAACTTGGAGCAATGAACCTCCTTGGATGACTCCAGAATTATCATCATTAATTAAGAAGCGCCAATTTGCTCTTAAACAAGGAAATACTGTTCAATTCAAATACCTTAGAAACAGAGTTAATCGTAAAAGGAAATCGTGTCGTGCAAAGTATTACGCGAAAAGTGTACAGCATCTCAAACAGTGTAAACCATCAGCTTGGTGGGATGAAGTTAAGAAACTTAGCGGAAGTAAATCTGTTTATAAAAATAACGAAGAAATTCTTAGAGCCTTAAGACCTGATAACTACTTTTCGAAAACCGTTAAAGTCGAAATTGCGAACGAAATAAACAATTCCTTCCTGTCCCCAATGAGAACCTTCACCCCCCTTACTCCAGATCATTACCAAGATATGGTACCTATCAATCTTAACAATCTTATTCTTACCGTTAGCAATGAAGACGTGTTTAAAAAACTTTCTACGCTTAACTCAAGAAAGGCCAATGGTCCCGACGGAATTCCACTGTGGGTACTAAAAGAAAATGCTGATTTGCTAGCGTTTCCAGTTACAGAGATCCTAAATTGCTCGTATCGAGAATGCCGTCTTCCACATTCATGGAAAAAGGCAGATATCATCGCTATCCCTAAAACTAAATCCATAACTGATATTAATGACCATCTACGCCCGATTTCGTTAACACCCATTTTATCAAAACTAGCCGAAGAATTCGTGGTCGAACATTACATTAGACCTGCAGTTTTGGAAAAACTTGACGAAAGGCAATTTGGATCAATCCCAAAATCAAGTACAACACACGCTTTAATTAGCATGCTGCATTCCTGGAATAAAAGTACGGATGGTAACGGTGCCACTGTCAGGGTTATGCTATTTGATTTTCGTAAAGCTTTTGACTTGATCGACCACCATATTCTTTTGGAAAAACTGAAGAAATACGATATTCCTAAATCCATTCTGCATTGGACCATGGATTTCCTTACCGATCGCTGTCAAAGAGTAAAATTAAGCAACGATTGCTTTTCTGAATGGAAAAATGTTCCTGCCGGTGTTCCACAAGGCACCAAATTAGGTCCTTGGCTTTTTCTAGTCATGATAAATGACCTGGACGTTGCAGAAAACAAGCACCTTTGGAAATACGTAGATGGCACAACTATGTCAGAAGTTATTAATAAAGATCAACCAAATAGTGCAATGCAATCTTATCTTGATACAGTTTCTTTAAAATCTGCAAACAATGGTATGCAGTTGAAAGAGTCCAAATGTAAAGAGCTTCGCATTAATTTCTCAACTGGAGAGTCTAGTTTCGATCCTATAATTATAAATAACAAAGATATCGAGGTGGTTCACCGTGTAAAACTGCTTGGATTAACCATTACCGATAATCTTAAGTGGAACAATCACATCGAATCTGTATGTAAGAAGATCTCAACTCGTCTCTACTTTTTGAGACAATTGAAACGTGCAAAGTTACCACCCAAGGACCTGCTTTTGTTCTATGTTACATGCATCCGTCCTGTTGCTGAGTACGCATGTGAAGTGTTCCATGACTCTCTTCCTAAATACCTGTCCGATGATCTAGAAAGAATGCAACAGCGAGCTTGTAAAATCATCCTTCCTGAGCATGGTTATAAAGACTCGCTCAATGTCCTAAATATTCCACAATTGACCGATCGTAGACAAAATCTGACTGCAAAACTTTTCGAAAAAATAGTCAACGATACAAATGACAAATTACATTGCTTATTGCCACCTTCAAACGCCTCAGAAGTTTTCCTCAGATGAAGACGAAAATTCCAACTTCCCCATTGGAGAACGATTAGATTTAGAAATGATTTTATAAATGCTAACTCTAGAATATATAAATGTATAGATGGGAAATTGAGTTAAACTACTCTCAATTGTACATAGCCATATATTGTACATGAAATTTAACTTAGCTATAAGATATAAACTTGTAGACGTATATTAAAAATTCTTACCTTACAGTATATATATATTATACCTTTTTGTAATGCTTAACGTTTTTCAGCTGGAGTATGTTACAAAGGCTGCAAGTTTTAAGTTAATAAACCATCTATCTATCTATCTATCTACAATGATATATACGAGACACTGATAGAAAGCAAAACAACTCCCTTTATAAACTGGAAAGGGACTTGTTAGTGTGTTCTCCTAATTACTGAACATGCGGGTAGACTTTGTTTATGTTAATCCTCGGTTGACGACATCAGTGCTCCACATGTACCCCCTCTTTTGTAGATAGAGCGTTTGCGAGAAGAAGGAATGAAAATACTACAACGAGAACAAGAGTTACTAAAGCAACAGATTGAAGAAGAAAGAATAAGAACAGAAGCCTCTGCCAGGAGTGAAGAAGATTTTCATCAAACACCAAAACTTAAGGTGATGACAATGTCTAACTAACCTTCCCGTGTCAAGAGTTGAACCATTCTTTTTCCAAAGCTCACATTCCGTCTTTATCTCTTTGTCAATTTATCAACTTCTCTGTATCAGCAATGATGTACACTTACAGCCGGTTCGCTCACAGGGATCGCGGAGCCACCGCCCCATTTTAGCTACAGATGAGTATTTCTACGCACTAAATCCTACAAAGTGTAAATTGCGTTAATTTAATCCTGCAGGAAATCGCGTTACGAGAGTCGGCCAATTTTTAAAATTTCCTGGAAACCACCTTCCCCGAAGCGCCCTCAAATTACGCTCCGCGTTCCCTGGGTTAACTCGAAATTCAAATCAAAGTTTCCAAGAGCATATTTTTTTAACCTGAAGAATTTTTTTGTAAATCGTTTGCGTGGATGCATTAAATACACAAATTCACACAGTGGGTTGAATTATAACCCGGGGTTTAAGGCCGAGACAGAACGGACGCGATTTGACCACGCGACGTGAATTTTCGATTTTCAACGTCCTTTAACTTTAATCCCTTTCTACTTTTCTCCAATCTTCGGAAAGACTTAAGCAATTTAAGCTATTTGGTGCACATATCTAGCCAAATTTCTTTCCGTTGATAGTTTTATTTGCTTTTACAAATCGAAAAATCGCGTCGCGTTGGCAAATCGCGTCCAGACTGTGTGTGGGTCTTGACGCAAATTAACCAGCTTTGAACTGCTGGCCCTTGATTCTCAGTGGTGTTTGGCCCTCACCACGTTTTGTACTCCTCTAGATTCGATGGAAGTGTCAAAAGATTGATCATGCAAATGGGGGATATTCATTAGAGCTACTACACTCAATGTTTAGAAAGGTATTTACCGCGGTTGGGGCAATAATTCGCCTCAGTTCGATCCCAAATTTCAATTTGCAAGTTGGCGGTTGCATTCTCAGACATGTTCTCAGAAATGCCCTCCATTTGACACGTGCGTAGTGCGCACACGTCACGCACATTGAGTAAATTCTTTTTGGTACACTTGTACGCTGACACAGCACTTGTTTTTTTTGCAGTATGGTGAAATCGAGAATCTGTTGGTATCATCAAAGAAGGGAGGGAGTGCCATTATTGAATTCAAAGATTTTAAATCTGCTGTGAGTACATTTTTATAAAAATACTTAGCTTAATTTATTCTACATCTGATGGCAATACTCCTAGAAATCTGATGTTCATGCAGGAATTCTGTAACTGAAGGAAAAATGCTGATTGTCTAGCGTTGCGAATTCATTGATAATTTATGCAAAAAACGCAAACGAAATACATATTTAATTATCTGTAAATTGAATAAACATTTTGCCCTGATTTACATGAACTTTAAGTTGGATTTTCTAACCAAATATCGTTCGATCATTTCAAATATGCTGACATTTCACAAGTAGCATGAAGCATTCGCATCTGATCTGTATCGTATTTACAAACGCTCGCCTTCGACTCAGATAAACTTCAGCTGCCCATGCTTTATCTATTACTTGTGAATCATAACAATTTCCCTCCCGTCTGGCCGTAGTCTTTATCACTCGTGCGAATCTACGCCCCCTCCCCCTAAAATGGTTCTGGGATTGATGTGCTAATCACGCAGGGCTTACTGGAGGATGTTGGGCAGTGCGCAACTCCGCGTTGAACCTCGCCTCTTTTGAAAGTAATACGAAAGTCTACATTGCGTTCATATGAAAGAAAAGGAAGCGAGATCTTGGTGCAAGAAGAATCGTCAAACACAACTTTCCCGTTTAACGGGAAAACTGTCTGCCGCGTCAGGAAATTTTCAATATACACTTTACAAAATCTACCTCACAGCCAGAAACGTTTCCCGGTAAGCGGTATAACGTTTCTCCGTATGAACGGAACAAAATTAGTGGCTGGTCAAAGTGTTTTCTCGCCAACTGAGATAACTCTTCCCTATGTGTACAGGCTCTTAATAGACCATTGTAAAGAGCGTGAGACAATTGTGAGTTCGGAAACTTTTTCTGAAGTCAATTTCTTCTTGAAAGTTGAAACTGGCCTCACATTGCTGGAAACATCCTAAAAGAATAAGAAAGACTCCGATCTTTAAAAATGGTTCCCTGTGGCATGAAACCGAAATGCGCAGAGAAAACCCTCGACGTATAGTAAAGCATAATAATACGTGCAGTGTGTGGATCGAGTTTGATAATGTTCGCTTGCTTTGACGATTTTTGACGCGTGTACAGGCGTGCTTCTGACATCCTGTATACATGTTTGATATCTGAATCTCGCAGATATCGAGGAACTGTTTTTGCCTACAAGAGACGTTCCGTCTTTAAATGCACACTCTCTCGGTGCTTTTTAGGAAATGGCGGTTGAGAATGAAAGAGGTAATCCTGCCAACCCACTGAAGATAGCCTGGCTAGAAGGAGCTGCTCCCAAAGTTACCCATCATGAGAGACAAAACTGCTCGACTACTAAGGTTGATAAATCGATAAATGTATGTATGGATTGTGTAAATCCATATTGATTGTAAAAATGTATATAGAAATCCAGATTGTAAAAATGTATATAAGGGTTGAGTCTTTATGACTCGTGCTGGAATAATGTTTGGGTTCAGTTTATTCCACACCTCAACCATTGCTCAAATTTTAACCAATCAGATGAGTTTATTCTGTCATATGACCACGATAACTTCGGAGTGGGGTTGTCTGTGACTCCAAGGAAGGATAGTGATTCGACTAAAAAATTGACATTTTTTTCTTCACCAAAAAAAGCAGTACACACGTATTACCTGCCTAATTTCTCGACGAAGAAACGACAAAGAACACAAAGAAAACCAATGGAAATTAATTTCGTTTTAGGAAAGTAACAAATAAATGTATAAGCGTAGCGAAACACATAGCGCATGCAGAGAGATTTGGCAGACATTTTGGTTAAATTGAACAAGGATGACTTTGTTTACATCATTTGTCCTATAAATATAACAATTTTTCCTTGTTGAAAAGCAGGCGCGTCACGAGGATCCTTCTCCAGGAAAAATTGTCAGTTTTTGGCTGAACCCACGGACAAATAACAATTTATTGCTCTTCTGTGTACGCTCCACTTGTAATTGATTCACCTAGTGTTTAATTTGTTTTTACTCAGACGAACTATCGAGCTTTGTCCTTCTGTTCCACCTTATATCCAATGTTCACCGGGTACTGAGTTTTCTAATTTGAAATGCTCCTCAAAGCACGTATTGCATTTTTTGGCGATATTTATAGTTCAAGTTGAAGATTGTTTAATAAACATGCTGTTCATGTTTCACATCGATGTTTTCGTAGAAAATTCACAATGTTCTTCAATCAATGTTTCTCGGATCTTGCGATCCCACTTTCCATGTATCGGATAAATCGTTCATATCCAACGGAAAATTAGGTTAATTTTGGATTTTCTTTCAAGGTAACACCTTCTGGTGAAGACAAATTGGTATCCGACAGAGATTATGAGTCATTGGTAATGAGAAAATTACGCCAGGCTGAGGAAAGAAAAAAACTTTGTGAGGAGCTTGCTAAAGAAGATTCTAGCTAGTTTGATGTCGAGGTCAGTCGGGACAAAGTCAGAGGTGACTCGCTTGCAGAATCAGGGGTTCAAATCGTTCTGAAGAGAAAGTAATATGGTACAAATCACGCAGAAAACTGCCGTCGCGTCACATGCACAGTCACGTTTTAATCTCGCAGCTGCTCGACAAAATGTGTTCACAATAGGCTTGTATCACAACAATCCTTTAACAAAAACACACATTCTGTATTATAGAATGCGCGCCCAGCTTAAATCCGTGTTGCGATCCTATGTAGATCACCTGGGGCCCATTTGTTAAACCCAGGCTAAGCTAACTGGCTTTCGGTGCTCAAAGCAGGTTTAGCGTTAACCCTATGGGTTATTTTTGTTTGTGTATGTCAATACATCAATTAATCTTTTAAAACTTGAGACAAAAACTTTTAAGATTTTTAAAATCGATCCAGGAAAGGTATTTGCAAGTTTACAAATAAGCAGTTAGAAATTTTACATGTAAGAATAACACATGGGTGCGCAGATTTATTTCGAGTGTTGAACATGATATCTCAGAGTTAGAGCAGGGAATGAGTGAGAAATATCATGTTCAACACGAGAAATGAAGCTGGTAGTTCCAAGCACCCATGTATTTTTCTGTTTATGATCAAACAGAGAATATCCAGAAGCTATGATTGATGATTGTTTGAAAAGCGATAATTTATTAATTTTCCTATGTGAAATTGTCATAAATAATCTCACATGTGAGATTATCAATTTTATCAGTGCCGGAAATCTCTATCCTCTGTGGAGGAATTGTGAGGCTCTGGCAAAAAGGCTAAAAGAATGCATGGAATTTGCTGTATTCAATTACTGTCCAATCCAGTATGCTAGCACAGAGTGCTCATACAGAGGTTCAACTTCTCATTAATTATGTGTACCCCTGGCTTAGCCAGCTAGTGTGCTTAAAAGAGGCATTCTCCCCTCTGAAAATACTCATCAGGGCTATTAAGAATTGCTTGGGGGGGGGAGAAGGCCTCTTCTAAGCGCACTGGCTAAGCTATGAGAAGTTGAACCTCTGTATGCTCTGCAACACTAGGCAGGTGTGCAATATTTAAACTGTTGAAGAGGGCCTAAACTTGAAAACATTATATGATTGTATCTCCTTGATTAGTGCATGAGATGTAGCCTATAATTAAATCTGATTCTACATTATGTGCATACATACTGCACAATTATGTAAATAATACTAATTGTTAATTGTTTTGCTAATATGTACACATATTTTTAATTTTAACTTAATTTTATTAGGCTTTGCCAAGACTATACACACATTAACAAAAACAATATATATTACATTGACATGGCTAGGTAATCGCTACAGCTCAAGCCAATTACAGCGATCCTTCACACAATACGAAAAATACAATCAAATTAATATTTAAAAATTGCACTATTTCTATACATACAAGCTAACTACAGCACGATATTGGACAGCATGATATTGGACATATTAATGACCCATATATTATTCCTGTAAACTAATACATACAATTTGCTTATATGGCATTTCTAGATGGAAAAAATTGGACTCTGTCAATAGATGAGAAATATTACTTATTAGACTTACTGTATCATCTTACATTCTAATTGGGCTGAAAATGAGAGAGCTTTAGGCTCAGCTTTGCTTCTTGATAATTACAATTGCCCAAATTTTACTAAGAGGGAATCAGACTAATTATCAAACAATCATACAAAGGATTGTTCTCATCTACTAGCATGTTAGCATGCCAGTAGACCTGAGTGGGTTCAGATGACATGTCTATGTCATGAGCTATTGCTTGTTTGCAATCCACTGATACATCTCATTGTTCATTATTGTTTCTTCAATACTATATGTCCTGTAAGTATTCAACCCAATACAAGTGATGTCCATATATTGCAAAGCTTCACATCTAGCAATATCATCAATTAATATTACATAACAAGTCCTATGCATTGATGAGTGCTGCCTTATATTGTAGATCTTGTTATTTTTCTGAATTAGTCTATCACTGCTGTACTCATATTTCACACTTCATGATATGCTGCAAATGTAAAATTTATTAGCAGTTTGCTTTCCAGTGAGAACATTTAGTGTCAAGAGAATCAACTCCCACCATTATTTTGCACTTGATTCGCATTGTCATTTTCTTTATAACATGTCCATATACAAGTCTGTCCGATACCTGTCATGCCTATTACTCGATAACCTCGACTTTCCAGCTTGTTTAGGATCATTCTTGGAGGATCTGCTGAACGGTATTCTTTGCTGACAAAGAAGTTCGAAGAACATAATTATGTTCAATTCCTTGATCAGGCAACAGTGAATGCAATATGATAATAAATACATGTAGGTATTATTAATATTTTAATCATACTTACGTCATACTTAACACATATGTACTGGGCACACCTCGAGGGATACACCTGGTCGAGGGATGACAAAACATACTGCTTTCCCGAGGGCCCAGTAAATAAGTGATTTTTTATTATATCAAGTGTCAAAGTGCGCAATGGTATTAAACAAGACAAAAACTGTTCCTACTGCACACATTTTCACCCTCAGTTTAAAAACATAAAAAAACTTTTGGCTTCATAGGTACAATGGTTTCACATGACACGTAAATGACTTGTGGTTCTATTGATCACTGCCGGGCATTAATACTTTTATTGCCCTCGGAGACCTCATGCGGTCAACAGTTGAATTTCGTGACTGTCCCGTGATCCTCTTTTAACCAATAGAATACTAAAATGAGCTTTGACACTCGATGTATAATATAATTAAGTTTAACATCACATACAAGTTATTTCCAAACTCGTGTATAATCTGGGCACCCAGAAATTCCATCAACTCAGGATCTGACCATTCATCACCAACTATGGTTGGTCCAGATTCCTAGAACAGAAGACAGGAACTCATTAAATGCCAGTGGTTTCAATACTTTTGCAGTGTAAAATACTTAGAAGGGAGTCGTGGTATCTTATATACCTGATATAAATCTACAAAAATAACCCAAATTATGCTGCTAATTTAAAAAATGCAGGCTAGTTGAATTATTTCTTCAGCAGGTGTCTTCTTATTAATTGTTTATAAACGACAGGGTGGGATGTGTGGATAAATGTATGCAAATTATTACTTTCAGGCGGAAATTTTTCTGTAGCTTTTTCCTCGACCATGAGGTAGATTTTTACTTTTAAATTTATAATCCAGAGTTCAGAAACCAAATGTTGATGATTGTTTAAAAACTGCACCTACATCGTATACCCCAAACCCCCTGGCCCACCCTATTGGCCTCTTCTAGATAAGAACATAAATGATTATGATCGAATGTTATTATTCCAGTACTGTATCCTGGAGTTAACTGTCAACTACAATTAGACTATTATACGTAAAACATGCACATACCAGCCTGATCAACGTAGAAATTAAAACATAAGGCATCCTTACTATAAAAATTTTGACTCGAAACTCAATATTTTAATTTCGTCTTACACGAAGTACTTCTTGGGAAAGTTTTACAGTAAAAATAGGCACGTAAGCGTACGTGTTCTGACAGGTTATTGTGAGTTATCTTGCCCAAGACAGATTAGTATTCCAGTATTGCAAATAATGAAATCTACCTTGCAATGGACTCCCGTTGCCCAGCCCGGTAATAATTCCGTGTTCTAATATAAATCTTAATCCATGCCCTAATCCAAACCCTAATCCTAACCAGCATTTTATTTGTCATGTTTTAACTTTGATGGATTGAAGATTAATTTCGCGTACTGAGAACACGGAATTATTACCCCCAGCCCCTTGCACGATCGTGAAACTGGAAATTTCTATTTTATGTCACGTGATCGTAAAAAGTCCATTAAATTGCGATAATTTAACAAGGTGTTATATAAATAAGTCACCGTACTGTATAGCTATTTTTATTGCATTTTAACTCCTATGGTTGTAAAGGTTTTTTGTTACAAGGGCTTACCAGGGGAAATCAGTAATTTATGTGCACTTGTGCGACCTTGTGAGTGCAATGTGACGTGAAACCATCAATAAATTGCCTGAACTAATTTTTTGGTATAAGTAAACGTATTGATGATATTACAGCAATAATCAGTTTTATATGCTAATTTGTGTTAAATTTCTTCTTCATTGAGGTACAACATAAGTTATAATTACGAATACGCAGCGGATAACGACTTGTTAGATATTAAACAATGATTGAATTCAGTTCTTGCAGGATATGAGACTCGGTTTGTGTTATCTGCCGAAGGCTGAGGCAAATAACACAAACCGAGGACTTAATAATTTGTAACCGAGGACTTAATAACATGATATCCTGCGAGAACTGAATTCAATAATTGTTTTATTATTTTTTTGAAAATATTTTAAACTCAGTTTAAACGCTTGCTTTGTAAGTAAGAAGACACAAGCTGCTAATAATGGAACAGCATGAAATTGTTCGGAAACTTTAATAAGCCAATCAGACTACGAAAAAAATATCCTCAAAACAATTGTCAGATTACAAGGTCGGTCAAAAGCCATATATATAAATTATAGCGTGGCGTTATATCTTGTTTCAATATACGACGAAATGAGTCATAATGTCCTATATGTTTTTCAATATAAGACGAAATGACTCATAATGTCGTGTATTTATTTTCAACCCCAAATTTGGGCAACTACCAAGCGGATATGACGATTTTCTTACCAATCAAAACTCTTAAAATATTTTCAATAAATAATAATAATTTTTTACTATTTACCAAGCGTGAACTCCGCGGGGGACTTGTAAGTAGGTACGTATACAACGATCAAATATCGTGGACATTAAGTGATTTGTTATCTTCACACTGTACTGTATACTTTCAAGAAAGCCTCACAACGCATATTGATCACAAACGTGGACTATTTAACCATTTGTTAAGTGGTAAGTTAATGCATTATCGAACGAATAACTTCGTGGGCTTCACGTGCATCTCGCAAGACCTGTGACCTCGATGCATGAGATATCTATCGTGACAAAGTTAGACTTTCCTGCATGAGTTGATAACAGTATATAATTGCATGTTTTCATTTTCCAACATTTTTAGTCGAGCAGTTTGTCTAAATTACTCTACTATTTCGTAACATTACACTGTTTCGAGGGTTTTAATAGAGTACAAAAACAACAAAAATTTTGTTACTCAACTAAAAGGCTACATTGTCCTGTCGATGCTGGGTCACGCGATCGAGAGGTCGCGTGTAAGTGGTAGTTTAGCAAATAAATCACCGTAAATCACATATGCTAAACATTCGCCTTGTATCTCACAGCCTCAGTGGCATGGCTATACCCGAGAACTATGCTTTGCCGTGCCATTTTGGACTGTATTGGCGTTATTCATTTACTTATAATTCGCAGTAATTTGGCATGCACACAGTTGGAGCTCTATTGCAGGTGACAAAAGCTCTTTCAACGGGTTTACTGCCTTTACGTGTACTATAAAAACTAATTGTGATAAATGATATAAACATTTTTCTATCTAGCTAAAGAATTTTGCCGGAAATGGACTTCGACCATGCATGCACTACCTGACAAAAATTACTATGTATATAGGTCGTATTCTTTCACACAAATTGCTTTCTTTTTGATATTTGACCAATTTGCAATGCCAATAGTTCGATACTGCAAGCTTGTTTTAGAGGCTGGTCTACAGGGTGTCATAAAAAACCGGAGTCCTAGATCTGGTTTTTAATTTTAATTTTGGAAAGAATGTTATAAGCTTACTATTGTTTAATCATCCGGCTTGTTTTTTATAGAACGTCTTGAGCGAGCGAGACACAGGTTGTCGTTCATTAACCGCTCATGTTTGGAAATTTTTGAAATTGAGATAGGGTTTTAATTATATCACATGCTTACAATTTGTATTCAAAGTGGCTATCTGCAAAGTGCTTATCTGAAAGCAGTTTTTAATTTTATTCTTCTGTAACAGAATTTTTAATTTTATCCTTTTTCGTCGTTTCGTCGTCGTTGTGTTGTAAAAATTGTTGTAAATTTTGCCCTAGTTGAGTCATCTCAAAAGAATGTACAAATAATCACATCCATTGGGTAATAAAATCATGTCGTCAATGCAAACGCATTTAATTTCAATCAGAAAATTAATATTCTATCATAGGTGGTCCAAAAATGCCGCTCTGCAAAATGTGCTACCTGTGGCTAAGTCACATAGATAAAGGAGTGTCGAGAATGTTGCCTCCAGAACTGTGGTCCTCGACAAGTCACAAAAATAATCACCACGTAGGTTTTATAGAATTCATTTACCAACAACAATACGAATAAACAAAAATTATTATACTAAATCTCACTTCGAATAGCGCTCGGGCTAGGTCACACTCTCACAGCTGTCTCTCCTCAACTCTGTTCAACAACACAATCGTTCTATGTTTTTAAAGCATGCATTATAGACCTTCAATAATTAACCATTTATCAACGTAATTGACTTATCTGTCAGTTTCCGACAGGAGAGTTAAACGGAGTTGTTTTTTTAGATATTCGGAAATCGTTTGATTCTATTAACCATAAAATTCTTTTGAAAAAACTTAAGAATCAATGCGCAATTTATGATAATGATTAAAATGGTTCTCATCATACTTGAATAATAGGACGCAAGTCTGCCCCTAAAATAATTGTAACTGGTATTCCCCAAGCCCAAGGCTCAATTCTATGGCCATTGTTATTTCTACTATACATTAATGATTTACCGGACAATTTAGAAAAATCAACTCCCTTTCTCTATGCGGACGACACACAAATCTCCTCATTTTCAGACAATTATGATACTTTGGTGGAAAATCTGAACTGTGATTTACACAACATTCACAATTGGCTGTCTGACAACAAGTTGCAACATCATTTAAAAAAGTGCAAAGTAATGTTTATTGGTTCTCCGCGAAACTTAAGTAGTGAGATAGAAGACAAACCAGTATTAATCAATGATGCTCCAGTTCCTCGCACCGAAAAGTTCACTTGTCTGGGGATTAAACTGGATGGGAAACTGAATTGGGATAACCATATCGACTCTATTTGCCAGAAGGTCAGCGCTGGAATTGGGATAATGAGGAGAATAAAACCCTATGTTCCCAAAAAGACTTTACTAGATATATATAATGGACTAGTAATGCCATATTTTGATTATTGTTCCCCATTATGAGACACGTGTAGCAAAGGGCTGCAAGATAAATTACAAAAATATATAACAGGGCAGCCAGGGTCATCAGTGTAGCTAGCTATGAGTCTTGGAAAGTTTAGGGTGGGAGACACTTGAAAAAAGACGTCTTCGAAGTAAGGCTATTTTGATGTATAAAATTCTCAATGACCACCCCGCCCCAAATCTAAAAAAAAACTGTTTAACAAGAGAAATGAAATCCAAACTTCATATAATTTGCGAAACAATCAAACAGATATAACTCTGCCCAATCCCAAAACTGAATATTTGAAACGAACCCTGGGGTACAACGGCGCAAAGTTATGGAATAGTTTGCCGCAGCATTCGAAGGTAACTGCCTCTATTTCCTCTTTTAAAAATACGATTGCCGATTTTGGACTGAACTGCACCTAGATGTCATCTTATCTGCGTTTGTGCATAAGTGGTTTTTAACTTTTTATATTGGCTTATGTTATTTTTCTTGTATTTTATAAATATTCTATATATTTTATCTGTGTGACGCCCCTCGTGGAAAACAGCTGTAAATAGTTGTCTAGGCTAGCGTGTTTAAATAAAGTTTTACATACAAATGTCTGGAAATTTCGTGCACCGCATGCGCCAGCGGTAACAGTACCATACCGATCGCGTATGTGGTGCACGAAATTTCCAGACATTTTTGGGCCACTGTGATTCTACATTAATGATATATTTTGTGTAGTTATGTCAATAAATATAAAACATTTTTTAAAAAGAAGAATCAGTTTTCCTGTGGAACATTAAATGAGCATTGCCATTAGACATCAAATAATCTCGAAATGACCACTTGACGCGCTAACATCTGGTGGTTCTATTACTTGCTTCAAGTAGACAAGGGATATATAGCCTGCGCCGCAGACGGTGTGATATAGTGTTTGAAAAGAAAGAAACAAGCCATAAAACAAAGTACTAAACAGCCACTTTATATGGTCAAGTTTTCATTCGGCAATCAAACTAGCCAATAATTATCAGTAATAATTTTTACACAGGGTGTATAAGAAAAGTAACCTCAGTTCCGATATTTGCATATATTTTGGCTTACGCATTCCGCTGTTGCGAGTTGCGTTTGCGGAATTGTTTCTTTTTCTTGATCGGAGCTTAACCAATGATTCAGAGACATGCTTTACAATGCTTATAGTCTTTATGAATAAGATAAAAAGTTATTCCAAAACAATTAGTGATAATTTCAAATTGGTAATTTCTATAATATAGGAATTAGCATAATTACATAACCTAAACGAAAATGCTACTATATTTAACAAATAGATTTCATTTTTGCGTGCGTCTGTACTGTAATAGATCACAGATGACGTCATAGCGTGTGAAGAACAAAAAAGTACGCACGAGACGCAGTCGAGTGCGTGACTTTTTGTTCTTCACACGCTATGGCGTCATCTGTGATCTATTACAGTGCAGAAGCACAAAAAAATGAAATCTATTTGTTTTATATTATAATAAAGTTGACAAAAATCATGCGAAGACCCGCGAAATAAATTAGCTAAATTGGACACGCCATCAGCTGACGTCATCCGTGCGTGTGTACTTTAATAACACACAGCTCGCGACCAATGAAAATGCAGAATGAACACGTATTATTATATAAGTATAGGTAATAGTATAATTTCGAGTGCAATTACGGATAAACAAGCACGAGTGAGTTTTTAAAAACTGCAAAATAGCGCGAGTCCGAAGGACGAGCGCTATTTGCGGTTTTTAAAAACTCACGAGTGCTTGTTTTCCGTAATTGCACGAGAAATTATACTATTACTTATTAATAATATAAAAAGGAAATGTTCAAACAAGCATTTTGTACTTACAACTTCGCATTGTGCAAGTGCATTCTCGAATTTCTTCGCTTAAAAAATTCATGTTTATAAAAGCCATGGCTAAAAAATATATTGTACAAAGTTCCAGCATACTTTAGAGTTTGTTTTGTGATCATAATTGTCAGAGAAGAATCCCAAATTGTGTTGAAATTTCGACGAAATCTTTAAGCAAACGTGAAAATAATTCGGCCACCATATTTTTGGTTTCTGCGAGTAAATCCCATCGCTCAAAGAGCTTATTACAGATTTTTGCACTGATGTTACAGATTTTTGCACTGTTGTTACAGATTTTTGCACTGTTGTTACAGATTTTTGCACTGTTGTTACAGATTTTTGCACTGTTGTTACAGATTTTTGCACTGTGTTACAGATTTTTGCACTGTTCTGGATGATGTTTGGGATTAACTGCACTCGAATCAACCAATCACAGCCCAGAAACATTTCCTTGTATATTATTATCCATGTTACACGACGTTTCTCGATGCAGAAAATTTCAAATTCCGAAGTCCAAGCCCAAGTCCTTTGTCGAAGTCTTAACCTGCACAAAGCAGTGTATGTTTTACATTTTAACCAAAGAATATGAACATTTAAAAACCGTACTTTTTATTATTCAGGATGGAGTTGAGGGTTTTCACGAGGCTAGGTAAATATGGTGTATCGTGCGTTATGGCTAAAAATTTTAAAACGATATAAAAGCGTTTGGAGGATGGAGGTCGATACTTCCCTGTCTTCGAACCTAAAACGTTGCTTTTTTATCGGCTTGGGATTTGGAACTGGACTTGCAGTCAGCTTTTATCTAGCAAAGAAGCTCAACGAACGCACTAGTAGCCCTGAGCTTGTGACAGCTTTAAATCAAGTCACAGATGAAATCAAACAACTGCGGGTTGCAATGGTTCATCATTTTGAACGAACTGCCTCGTCGTTCTCAAACGAGGAAATTTTAACAAACCCTAAAAGACGGGTTAAGATAACGCAAGAAGTGCTCAGAGAAACCGAGGCAGTGGCGGAGCAAGATGAGAGCAGTTCAGAAGACGATTTCTTTGATTTACTTGATGAGGACATTGATATTGAACAAAACCATGAAAGGTATATTCTATATATAGCATGCTTTGCAGGCAGCCCAGGGTGCATTCAGTGTAAAGTTCACGCCGAAGATTCATAATTGTATGCTGAATTTTATTATAAATTATATTATGATTTTTGGAACTCCACGCCGGAGATATCCGAACTTTTGTGCATGGAATGCACCATGGCAGGCAGCACATGCTGACTCGGGCTGGACATGCTTATTTAGTATTTTTGCACAAGTGAACATACGAAAACAAGTATACAAAATGGCAACCAGCCGCCATTTTGTACAAATTACAGACAAAGAAATAAACAAAATTAAAATAACTTGCATAAAAAAACTAAAACAATTATTGGCCTCAGGCTCGGTGATATTTCGCCTTTGCCGAGTTGTTGAATATAATTAAATAATTGTTAAATATTCCAGGCCAAATAATCAAAACTGTAACTAAAACAGTAAAACCAAGATAGTAACCAAAGTAATTAAAACTGCAAGTGATTCAGACAAGATTTCTGAAGAAATTTTTCCAAGTCCAAAATAAGCTACTGGGAAATTTCCTCTGAAGTATGGGCTAATCCAGGGTCAAACCAGTAACCGGCATTTGAACCACTCGCCTTATCTTGCGCAGTTGCAAGAACTGTCCAACCACAGATTTAATTTGATATTCACCATGCAAACATACAAGGAACTTATTCTTGGTAATTGGAGTCAACCACTGACTGGCAAATATGTTTAAAAAGTCACAAAAACAATTATTGTTTTATATTTGCTTTTCCATTGATTTACATACATGTATATTTCTTCAAATTGGCACATTTCCTGTGACATAAAAGTACTGGACAGGGTAAAGGCAGAGAAGAGTTAATATAATAGAAGGTCACCATCAGTGATTTGTCATGATCTGTTACTCAGCAAGTGTTATAAATAGAAGCATACCCCCCCCTGGAAATGTTCAAAACTGTATTTTTCCATGGGGAGGTGATTGCCTTTGTGAGGCATGCTGTTGTATATGTATCAATAATGTGTGCCATCCACCTCTTCCCTGAATTGTGTGTCTCAAATGAATATCATCTTCTTTGAAATGCTGCTATATACTGTATTATATAATAATGATAATAATAGTCTTTATTAGAATACTCAGAAACACCTGTCTGAGTTTACAGTAATAAAATAGCTACAGTCTACAGTATTTAGTTAAAACGAATTACTATTATATTTACAAAGAATTTAAAAAGAATTGAAAATGAATTTTGTATTGCGATTGTTAAAAACAGTAAATTGTTGAGATACATTAGAGTCTAAATTAAGTTGAACAAACAACGACCTTTTATATCTTTCTGTTCTTACTAGAGGCAGTTCGTAATCATGCCCTCTTGGCCTAAGTTTCTTGTTCCTTTTCCCAGGCAATAGCTCAAGCAATGCATTGTCATCAGATAATGTTATTTTCCTCCATAGTCTCTCTTGTCACGAATTTCTTTGATAAATATTCTTTTCGATATATAACCGTTCTTGTGCGCACGCTTAATAAATTTATCTATTTGATTCAGATATTTGCTGTCATACGCACAACCCCACAATTCAATGGCAAAGGTGAATATAGACATAATATTTACAAACTCTCATAATATACATCCTACCACTTGCTTTCTTGAGCATTTTTTCGAAATGCAAATCCCAGTTGCATGGGTTGTCTTGCAAGGTAACTCCTAAGATCTTTAACCACACCTTTCGTTTGACCGAGCATATAGGGTCAGGCAGAGTGACAGACTTGACCCCATGAAAAACCATTTCGTGCGTTTTTTCATATTCAGGGGCATTCTGTTTTCTTCAGACCAAGCTTGTACGTTATTGAATTCAGTTCGAGATGTATCTCCACTTTCAGTACCAGGAACTCCCAACGTCAAATCGTCTGCAAATTTCACCAACTCATTTTTAGAATCAACTGTTTCAATATCATCAATGATAATTGAAAACAGAATAGGACCAATGACAGTTCCTTGAGGGACACCTCGATTAATATTCAGGTATTCCATTACAATTCCGTCAACGACAACTCTCTGTCTTCTATTTCCCAAAAAGCTAATTATCCAGTTTACAACGTACGGATTGATGTAGGTAATTTTTTTAACTTTTTCAAACAACAGATCGTGTGGCACATGGTCAAATGCTTTACTAAAATCGAATGATAGTACTCTAATGTATTTGGCGTCTTTATCCAGCCACTTAACCATGTATGTTAGCATTTAATTAAAGCCATTGTCGAATTATGACCTTTGTAGGCAAATTGATCAGGTCCAATTTTATGTCTTATAGCAGGAGCAAGTTCGGTTTTATACACACATCTTTCAAATAATCTCATAGTAATATATGTTAGCGAAATTGGTCTGAGCTGACTATACGATTTTAAAAGTGATTCTTTAGGTAGTGGTAATAAATTGGCAGATTTTCATATCTGGGGTACATTACTAGTTTTTAATGACATGTTGAAGATTTCCGTAACGATGGGAGCTAATTCTGTAGCAAAACATTTCCCGAACCAGTATGGTAGATTATCAGAACCTGCAGAGGAGCGTTTCTGATGCAGCAGATGGTGTTTAACTGTATTTATAGATAACAGAGGGATTCTTGTACCCTCCGGAATTTGAACAGGCTCAGGAGTCGTATAATTCGGATCAGTATTTACACTTTAAAAAAAATGCATTGATATGACATGGGTCAATAAAAGCACTCACAGACGCGTGTTCTTTCCTTTTCCTCGGGGTGATGCTATTTACATTAGACCACCATCTCTTCAACCCAGCTTTTTGACTACCAACCTCCTGTTTAACTGCGTTTAGTTGATTGTCACGTATTAACTTGTTTATCTGCTCTGTCAATCGTAGGTTAACTTTAATATTTCCCTTTCGAATGGCTTTCCTTCTTTGTTTCAAGAGATGTTTCACAAGAGGAGACATAAATGGAGGGTCGCGTGACGACGTTCTAACCTTAACTAAGGGGAACCATTTGTCAAATTTCAGCCATACAATTTCATAAAATTTGATAGTCATTTCATCTAGGTTATCACGATTTGAAGTAATCATATCCCAGTCTACATGTTGAAAGCTGTACATGTGGAAAGCTTCTGAGTTGTAAAATCTGGTTAGCTAGACAAGTGTGAATTTTTGGTGATATACAGTAATTAATATAATATTAAATTCTAACAATTTGGTTGCAAGCCTATACTCAATGAGCGGAAGGTGAGCTGAATATAGGCTTTTATAATCACTAAACCTGAGGTGACTAATTGTTTGAGCATAAATTTCCAGATGTTTACAATGACAATCAAAGCAAAAAGCTGTAGTTATTGGCCAGTGACTATCACTTCAGACACAGTTGTAGTGATCGCTAGATCACTAGAACTCATGCCCCCGCGCGGACAGAAATCAGGGGTTCGCGAAGCGGGTGTAATGGTAGTGTACGTTTTATATACGTGGGGAATATAGTTAGACTATGAAATAAAACACATAAAACTTACACGAATTTGCATTCATAACAACAGTGAATCTTAACCAATCAGAATGCAGGGAAATAAATAGTCACCTAGAAATTCATACTAAACATTGTTGCTTTGGTGACTAACAGTAATCTAAGTCTTAATACGCATAAAACCGTAGCTAAAATATACAAAACTACAGTTTGGTGAAAACTGCATTTCAGTTAAGCATTTCAGCTAGTTGCTTGTTTCATGACAACAAATAATATGCCAACTCGAACTGGTAGCCGGAATAATTGTAAATTAAATTGATTTTTCTTTACTTCAGCTTACAGGCTAATAGAAGCACATTAAATGTTGATGAATTACTAAAAAAATGTGACCAGCTGTCAGAGGATGAAAACGTTGCTGACAATGAGAAAGAAATTACAATTTTAGAAGAACTTTTAACAATAGTAAGTTAATAATTATCATATTTTGTAGTTGCATTTCTAGGACGATAAGTTTGTTGTTTGGTCCGCATAATTGTATTTAGAAATCTGACTCCATTCAGATTGTTTTATTGAATACTACACAGTCCTGCATTAGCACGTCATATGCAGCCTGAAATAAAGCGGTAGTAAAAAACATAAACGACTGAGGTGTAAAAAGTGTGCACATCATATTGTGGTCATTTCTGGAGACCTTAAAGAGCTCTAGATCGCAATGTAACCACTGGTGGCAAAGTTGAAATTGTATCAATCTGTCGTTTTAAGACATTTAACAGCGAATCGCTGTCAGCGATCGAAGCTTTCATTCATGTCTATAAGTTTTATGCAATTGAGTCCAAACACAAATTATCATACAAAAGCTACATGTTGTCCACTATAAATTCAATGTGTTAGTCTAAAGTAAAATTTAAACCCGATGAATTAACGCTATAGTTTAACTTTGTATTTTATATTTACCAAGCTCCCAGTCACTACGTGACAGGTATAACCGCGAGTCTTACGTACAAACCGTGAGGTTTAGAAGGTCTGATTTGGTTCTATTTGGTATATGCAGTATACCTTGCACATCCTTTTAGTTTTCAGCAAAGTAATGAATTATTTTACTTAAGTAAAAGTAAAAAGTAACACCACAATTTTTACTTAACTAGAAGTCAAAATACTGACTGAAAATTTTACTTGGAGTTAAATTAAAAGTGTTCAAATCAAATCAAATCAAATCAAATCAAATCAAATCAAATCAAATCAAAATACTTAAACTTTTAACCTAAGTAAAAGAAAATTATTTGAAAAATATACTTACACAAGTGAAAGTATTACTGAGATAGAATTGAATATAACATTTATTTGGGCGCTATTAAACTGGTGGTGTAACAGCCCTGAGCCATAGCCTGGCAAGGACATTCTCACTACTCAGCTCACCACTGACTTTGCTTTGACAATGAGTTTAAATTTTTTGACTACTAAAGTATAAATTTAGTAAAGTAACGTAGTAAAAAGTGAATATCAAACAAAAACCACACTTCGTTACAAGTAGTTAAGTTCATAAAAACTACTTTGTTACAACGTAACGTCACGAAAAACATCTCTTCGTTATTGTCTAACAATATTTTTAATATAAAGTGATTTACTAAATAGATAAGTTGAATTTAGCTATGTATAAAATTATAATTATAAATCTACAGGACGCAGACAATGTTGAGGTGTTGTTGAGACTTGCAAGAGCATACAGATCGAAAGCAAATTTAGCAAAAAATCCTGAGGGAAAATTAGAGGCTGTTAATAAAGGTGCGTGTGTGTGTTGAAGGTTTGTGTGCCTGGTTGAAAACCACCTGTGTTCTATTTTTATCTTTTTGAAATGTTGCAGGTATAGAGTATGGTGAAATGGCTGTTGGAATCTCTGAGAACCATCCAGCCGCTCAAAAATGGTGAGTTTCTATGAATGTTAAGTAGTCAGTTTCTATGAATGATTAATTTCTATGAATTAACGGTCTAAATAACTAATGCGCGAGGTCATTCCAAATGAGACTATTGTTTCTCGTCCGGACATTTTTTAGAGCTGCTCTCAATTAATCGATCATTTTTCCACAATTGATTATTTCCACAATTGCTCAACAGTAATCGGATAATCGGATCATCTATAAACACCACACAACGTCATGCGGAAATGAGTTAATTTCTTTCCGGATTAAAAAATTGCTGGAAGGAATTGCATTAAACATTAAGGCGACTTGCGTTGACTTAAAACATTCTGATCGGGTTTTGTCCTTCCTATTATAACCGGTCAAGTTTAACAATTGAAAGCCATGACGTTCGAGCGTGTGGTAATCGACGGCCGACGGCGGGCAACACCTCCACCAGGTCAGAATTTTAGGGACACCCTCGTCCAGTCGTTGACTGACAGATTTTTTCTCGACCAATTGGATGTTACCGGTCAAGAAACAGACACCTGCGAAACAGTTCCATTTTATTTGTTGGCTTCATTCATGAATCCCAGGTGTCGTGATCTGTCAATTCTGAGCGAAACCGAGCGGAGTGCATTAGTGGAGTTTGCGTCAAAGACCGTAAAAGACATGCCGTCATTACCTGCAAGCAGCGACGTTGCCTCTACCAATTCATTAGAAACAGAGATCTTGCCACCGCCAAAGAAGAAGTCCAAGTCAGAGGTAGCCATGGAAGAGTTGCTTGGTAAAGGAAAATCGTCAAACAGCTCTGGGGAATCCACGGGCCTAGTAGAATCTCGCGCAGAAAAGAACCAAAGGATTGATAGGGAGATTCAGCAGCTCAACAGCGAGGTACAGTACTGTTCAGAAATAACCTAACAGAAAACGCGTTCGGAACGCGTCCGGAACGCGTTCGAAAATGCGTTCCATTCGCGTTCCATTCGCGTTCCATTTGCGTTCCATTCGCGTTCCATTTGCGTTCCATTCGCGTTCCAATTTGCGTTCCACTTTTACTGGAACGCGTTCAGGAACGCGTTCCTGTGACACTCGTAATAAGATCGGATATTATCGGTCATTATCGCGATTCGCCGAGTAATATAATCTATTTGAAAAGCCGCTAAAGAGTAAAGTTGTGGAGTGATAAACTAAAGTGAGCTTCAAGACCAAATTTTTTTATAATATTATTATTGTCGGCTTACTCGATTCTAATTGAGTAAGAACTGTGATGATAATCATTAATCATTTAAAACACGTCGCCAACGCACGAGCTGTTGAGCTTACGTTAACGAACGGTATTATTGTTATATTTCGCCAAAAAGCGCGCGATTTTTCATTACTTCTCGAACCGTATAATTTCCTATACTAATTGCCTGTAATACCTAACCTCATTACCTCAACAAACGCATATAGTTGTGCGAGGAAAAAATTGAGACAATTAAACGAATACACTGCTATTTTCATCTTGTGTTTTGCTATTTCCTTAATGGCTCTTAATGACTGACTGACACATTGTTTCGGCTTTTGTAGGGATTAACGGTGGTAGTAGACACATTTTGACACTCTTTTGTGTATAAAGGATATAAAATATGACACTCCAACTCATTTTTTCTCTACTGCTCTTGTCCAAGCTAGTTTATTGAGATATAGGTAAGCAAAATCAGTGTGGTATAAATTAACTTAGGCTTATTACGTTCCACTCAGCGATAGTGTTGTTTTTCTTGTTTCGCGTAGCGATTTTTACTTGCTATAAGTTAGTACCCAAGTGCGTCATTTATTCACTTGCGATCAGCTAAATGTGTGTAATCGATGCATAATTATGGCCCATTTTCAATATAACGACTCAGATAAACCTCTCTTTCAAATGTAGCATGTATGTCTGAAACATTTTTAGCTGGCATACACTTGTGCGACTAGCATCTATTATAATTTAAAACACTACAGGGCCTCACAACAGCTCAGGTTTCCCTCGGTGTCGGGATCTTCCGACGTCAGAACATGATATCTCACCACAAAAGAGAACGCGTTCCCACGTTTCCACTGGAACGCTTTGGAACGCATTTTGGAACGCGTTCGGAACGCAAATGGAACGCGTTCGGAACGCAAATGGAACGCGTTCGGAACGAAAATGGAACGCGTTCGGAACGCAAATGGAACGCGTTCGGAACGCGTCCCGGATGCGTTCCGAACGCAAATGGAACGCGAACGCAGTGTTAGGTTATTTCTGAGTAGCACCGTACCAATTGGTTTGACGGAGGACCCGTGAATGTAGTCGAAAGAAAACGAAAAACGTTACCCTCTCGTACGGAACCTTGCTGCCAGAGTGTTAGCAGCTCCGCCAACATCTGTGCCAAGCGGGCAGATTTTTAGTAAGACTAGACTTGTCGTCTCAAAGAAACGTGCCGCGCTTAAGCCAGCCGTTGTCGACGCACTTATATTTTTAAACAAAAATATCATGTACAGTGGACGCTTAGTGACTGACAGTTGCGTTTTTAATGACCTGCATTAGACTTTAGACCATTCATGTTGCCTTTTTGTTTGTATGAAGACTGTGTAAGAGTGCGAGCAAGAGCGCAATCTATAATTGAGATAACGTTTATTCTGACTGATGCAGCGCCCAAAAATTTAGGAAGAACTTTAATTACAAACCACTATGGGCACGTCATATTCAAATTAATTAGTAATACGATTAATCGATATTAATCGATTGTCGACAACGATTAATCGATCACAAAAATTAGCCGATGGGAGCAACTCTAACATTTTTTGGAATTACACGCGGGCGGTCATTTCCATTATTCATTGTCAGTTTTTGAAGGATTTTTTACGTCTCATTTTAATATTCATATAATTTTAACATAAAGATTTTGTAATTATTTGTACAAAAAGGTCAAACAATGGAAATAAGACAGCAATAATGGACAAATCATGCGGTCAGTTTCAGCAGACGCAAGTCTAATTTGGAGTGGCCTGAACTACAGTGTGCAAGTTGATTGTTTACAGTTCCGTTGTCTACATTTTCCGCATTTTCTTTGTTTACAATACATTAAAGGGATGTGATAGTAATGTTTTTCCTTTTTAGCTTATCAATAAGAACTTTTGAAGTAATTGTTTAATATATCGTTTGGTGCTGTCGATGTCAGGTCGCTTTTCAAAGTGCCGTTCCCAAATTTGTTTTGATTATTCCTGATTACATTTCCAAATTTGGAGTATTGCGTGGCAACTTTCAAACAACTGGGTGGATAAATACTAAAGTACTTAGGCCTGATTTAGAGGTCATAAAATCGATGTACGTATCGATCGCCACTTTTGAAATTTTTTCGCTTCTTCCAAAAATTCTTCTTTAACTATAATACCGGTCTGTGGCAAATGTTTAATACACCCATTGTTCGTTTTGTACCCATTTTGTTCAACTCCAGCCACTGTAGTCCATATGGTTAACAGTCAATAGTCTTCAAAAAGGTCTCTACCGAATTGGATAGAAATTCAGACATAAAAACGACGTCTAAGATGAAAAAAGTAGTGTAATACACAACTTCATGTTGCCGACTGATGTCAGTGGCGCCACGAAGAATTACAAATTGCTGCTTCAATATCGACATTTTATGCATTAAAATAACGTACGTATTTCGCTTAAATCGATATGGGTGTAACTTTGAACATCTTTTCCCCCGAGAAGCTTAATAAACAATGTATTAATTATGGTAGAGTCGAAAAATATTGTTATAAATAGACACAAGTGTTACACGTTTACTTTGTCGTTCATGTTTCTTTGTCGATTTCAGAATTCGTAAAATTGACCAATCACAGCGAAGCACAAAAGTTCTCAACATTTGCCACAGACCAGATAATAGTCTATATCTCGTTTAATATTAAGGTATGCATCAAAATTTAAGACATTAATGCGCTCAATAAAATTTATCTAGACAAGATAGCTTCTTTAGTTCTTTAATTACAGCTGGTCAAAGAGCTTGGGGGCATATTTTGGCCTCCCGGTAGATATAATTGCAAATTTTTGTTATCAAGGTTTGGTATTTTATTGGGAATGGCGGCTGAAATCGCACCATTGACAGAACAGATACCTCTTGCTCATAAATTTAGGGTAGGTATAATGTCAGAATGCCTGTGCTGTGGCATATTGAGAGTAAATGATGAAAGTTTGAAAATATATATACTGTGCTCTAATTTTCTAAAAGAAGCTCGCATATTTTCGAAATTTGTCTATATGTTTCGAAATCTCTGTCTATATGTCATTGAGCACTCTTTTGTATTTCGCAAACCAAAACTAGCACATTTTATCTGCACCCTACATTGGTTGTGCACTCTCGTTTTCGAAATCTAATTTTCTACCTTAAAATGAGACAATTTCGACTGGGCTATTCATTGAAAAACATCCCTATACCATCAAGGGACAAATATTCGAGGAATGTGATTGAAAAAGCGGAAAGCGTACTAAAACGTAATTGATGGAAAGCTCATTTCTTTCTAAAAGGAGAAAAAAGTCAAGAAAACACCAGAATTTTTGCCTTTCGTCTAACAAAACACCTCCCACAGTTTTGGAATTGAAACTTTTTGAAGAAGACGTTATAAAATAGACCTTTCCGGTAATTACGTCACAGCTAACACTGTTTTCAACTTAGGAGCACCTTAAATAGAGTGGATTTAAAGTTTATTTCTCACAGGCTATAGTCAGAGGCGCTGGACATCCTTCGTCAAAACATGCATAAAAAAATTTTGGATTTTGACCAATAAATGTGGAAATAAGCTTAAACACGAAACCGAGGCTGAGGGGCCATGACCTTCAGCCTCGTTTTCGTGTTTAAGCTTATTTCCATGCTTAGTTGTCAAAATCCTAAATTATTTTTTTAGCATGTGTTGACGAAGGATGTTCTGGGCCTATGACCATAGCCTGTGAGAAACAAATTTAAAATCCACTACATTTAAGGCGGTCCTAAGTTGAAAGCTGTGACGTAATTACCGGAAAGGTCTATTATTAGAAACCATTAAATTTCGGGACACAAAAAACTATTTTCAAGACACTTGCAAATGACTTAAAGAGAATCAATTCATCCGACAAAATGTTCGTTTTCCTTTCCCAACAGGGTATTATCCACTCACTGAGAGTGGGAGGTATCTACTTATAGGTCGAAAAAAATACCTGTGGTGTTTTGCCGAGGCAATTGACCGCGCGACTATTTTTTCGACGCAATTGACCGCGCGAGCCTGTATTCAGCCTTGATACATGTATGTAACGCATAAAAGAAGCAACAACAAATTGCCTCCACATGAATCTCTAATTTATTCCAAACCGCTAAAACCATGAAGAATTATTGAAATTTAAGGCTTACGATTTTAACGTATCAGCGTAGTACAATTCAGTTAGAGGTTGATAAGGTCCAAAATTGGACCGAAATCAACCTAGCTGAACTAAACGAAGACAAATGTAAAGAACTTAGGATCGATTTTTCGAGGAATAGTAATCGTAGCAACACACTTGCCCCGATAATGGTCAACAGCAAAGAACTCGAAATACTGAGCAATGCTACAATCCTTGGGCTTACTGTCAGCAGTGATCTAAAATGGACAGCACACGTAGACAAAATCGTTTCTAAAGCTACCAAAAGATTATACCTGATAACGCATTGTGCATGTATTCGGTCGATTTTGGAATACGCGTCACCTGTATTTCACAACTCGTTACCGAAATATTTAAGCAACGAGATTGAGAGGGTACAAAAACGTTTCTTGAGAAGAATATACCCGGACCTCTCTTATAATGACGCTATTAAAATCTCGAAATTAGCGTCGTTGTTTGATCGCAGATCAGCTGCGTGCCACAAATTCTTTAAAGGAGCCCAACAAAAAGATCATAAATTACGTTCACTAATTCCGCAAGAAAAAGTTTGTAAATATCCTCTAAGACGATGTACTAAATTCTGTCTACCTCGAATTCGAACTGATCGGTACAAGAATGCTAACAGGCTAATTGCTAACAGTCTTCAACAATAGCCTAATTTTTAATTGTAATATAACTATATTTGTAACTTAATTTTAGTTTTCATGTATATATCAGATCATTTATTACTGTACATCGTATACAATTCAGTTGTTCTTGTTGTAACTGCAAATTACGATTATTAAATCCAATCAATCAAAATTAATCAACGTCCTTATTCGAGAAGATGCGAAAGTCTTACTATCAATTGCATCCAGTGTCGATAGAGTGCTTCGAAAATCAAAATCAGCCTTGCTACTTTCATGATGAAAATCGCTACAGATTGAAATACTGAGACGAAATCCTTCGTGAATGCTTCCAAAATATCTAAGTTTGATCTTTTGGGATATCAGTCTGCTGGATACGGGTGCTGTCAATATGTAACTTGAATAAAAGTCTGTTTCATCAGACTGTCAAATGTATTAAATTTGTTAACTCTTCATCTTCGAGTGCATATCTTACAGAGACACGTTCAGAAGGCAATCGAATTGAACCCTGACGATTCAACGAACTATTATTTATTAGGAAGATGGTGTTTTGAGGTAAGGTTTTTGCTATCAAACGTTTGCCACCATACTGTGTAGTATAATGCAAAGGACGAATCCGAGTTTTGGAAGAGCAGTTTTGACTTAGAATACAACCATTATTTGCACAGCAAATAGGTTTGAGGTAAGGTTTCCCCCTGAAGCATCAAACTAATTAGTAACTAATGGCTTTTACTGCTTTCTTTTTACGAGCATTCTGAATAAATAAAATTTATAAAAAAAATATGAGTGTTTACATGGTTCAGATTTATCTTATAAATTAAATTCTTATAATGCTAATTAACAATTAGATTTATTGCTCTCAAGTGATGTGCGGTGATAGTTGATGAGAGCGAAGCCCGTTTTTTGCTCGCTATCGAGGAGTAGATAGCGAGTAGATTAACCAATCAAATTATACAGCATTTGCAATAGTTTTCTAGTATGATTCTACTAATAGAGAAATAATACTGCTTGTTCTACTTAACAATTAGATTACGAGCCCGAGATTTCTATGTGGTGATAGTTGATGAGGGCGAAGCTCGAATCAACTATCACCGCATAGAAATCGAGAGCGAGTAATCTAATTGTTTTAGTAGAATCAGAGGTCAAACATGGAATATTCAACAAAAAATTTGATTTTTAAGCAATTTTTTTAAAAGAAATCTCTATAGGAAGATGATTGTCTCGCTATCTATCGAGGAATAGATAGCGAGTAGAGTAACCATCAAATTACAGCATTTGCAATAGTATACTAGTATGATTCTACTAATTTCTGTTATTCTCTGCTGTGATTAGTGCACCTGCACTTTTTTCAGTCAATCTGCGTACGTAAAGTTAGCTGCAATTCTAAACCCAGTTTCATTCTAGGTAGCGGCTCTTCCTTGGTGGAAACGTCAAGCGGCTGCTGCCTTGCTTGCCGAACCTCCTACATCTTCATTCGAGGAAGCTTTGTCCATGCTTGAACAAGTGAGATTTCTGTACCATAAATTATTTCTTTATTCGGGTTCCTAGTTCCAGGATTTGAGTTCAAATCTGTCATCGGCATGAGCATAAGTGAAAGACAAAATTCAAAAGTCTGAGAGCTATTAGTTTGCAGTTTAATACAAATGACAAAATAATAAAGACAATCGAAGGTGTTCCAAAGGTAGATTTTATGTAACTATTATATCAATGCAGGTACGGCATTTAAGGGCTGTGGTTGAGCATGATTCTATTGTTGTTTTAGGCCGAGCAACTTGGCTTCAGTGGTCTCAAAAGCAATAGACTGTATATAGCTAAGGTATGTTCTAAACCTCCTTAATAAATCAAACTTTCCAAAATAGAATGTGTTAAGTGTGTGTTGTAGTATTACATCAAAACAATATTCAACACGGCAGTTTTTAATAATGCGCTCTATGTTTTTTTTAAACAACTGTGAAAATAAAGAAAGAATTACTAGTTTTGATGACAAAATACGTAATTTTTTAAATGTTTGTGGTCCGTATGTCATCATGCGTAGTGTGAACTTTGGTACGGTATGAAATACAATTTATTACGCTACATTATTAAAACGTTTTGATGAATATTTATAAACTATTAAATCTTTGTTTTGCAATATTAAAAAACCATTTCAAGCCATGCATATTTGATTAAAATAGCTACGGTCGTATTTTTTACCTGTAAATTATTTTCACACTCACTTGTCTTGCTTTTACAAAACAAAGAAACGTAAACTTCGAAATTAAAATGTGGAATCATTACGGCTACTGAATAGCCTGAATATGACTACCTTTTATGTACGTTTCCGTTCTTGTGTCCTTCTGTTGGCGCTTTTTTTCGTCGTCTTTTCCGTATTTTTTATTTATTTTTATTGTTTTTTAATGATTTCGATTTGCTTCCGTACAGATTTCATGACATTTATTTAAAAAACCCTTGGAATTCAATAACGTCAGCTAAAACGTCGAACGTCCAAACCAAGCCAAACCGAACCAAACCAACACATAATGGCGGATGACTTTCGCATCTCAGAATTAGTAACCTTCGCCCCGCGCGAAGGCAGCGCTCGGCGCTGCGGCTCGGGGATAATAACTTGCTATGAATACCGATGACCACCTGCGCGCTCAATATTTAGGATTTATAATTTTTAAATAACAACTTTTTTACTTTTTTGTTATATATATATATATATATATGTTACCAGTAATGGTATCGAGCGCTCTATACTTTCATCCTGAAAATATAACCTTCTTGGTAATTACAATCAGTATATATACGCTCCTGCCCAAAGTAGAGCGCTCTCATTGGTGTGAAAGACATACGACAAATATGCAGCAGATAAAGTTCAATTATTCACTAAAAAACATTGGCCTACCAACCCAAGATAACTTCTTAAGAAACCTCATCAGCAAAACCGAAAGCGTAATCCAACGTATGCGATGGAAAACTCACTTTTACCTTACGAATGGAAACGAAAGCCGAACAAACAATACAAACACCTACGGGCTAAAATCAAAACATGCCGCTCCACCTGTTTCAGATCTCAAACCATTTGAAGACGACGTTGCCAAAATGATCGAATCCGTGAAATTTTGCAATACAAGCGACAATTTCATCAAAACGCTTGAGCGAGACAAAAGGAAAATCAGCGCCTCAAATAATGTCTTTGTTCCTGCCGACAAAACAAGAAACTTTTACGAGATGAGCGCCCCCGCATACAACAAATTGCTAACTGAAAACGTGACGAAAACCTACAAACACGCGCCTGACGACACCATGCAGAAAATTAACGAAGAACTGAAGTATATCGCTAGCGAACTGAATATCACAAACCGCATTGACCCGATGAACGAAACACCCGCATTCATTTCACTGAAGGACCACAAAGCAGACTTCGAGAATAACCCTAAATGCCGCCTCATCAATCCTGCCAAAAGCAGCCTTGGAAAAGTCAGCAAATCCATATTGGACAACATAAACAAGATTATACGACAGAAAACACAAGCAAGCCAATGGCGCAATTCCACCGATGTCATCTCGTGGTTTAAATCTATCCCTTGCAAAGAAAGAAAATCCTTCATATCCTTTGACATCACAGATTTCTACCCCTCGATCTCCGAACAGCTACTCGACCGATCTATCTCATGGGCAAGGCAATTCACAGATATCACTGAGAAAGACATCAACATAATTAAGCATGCACGCAAGTCCCTTCTTTTCCACAAAAATCAATCATGGTTCAAACGCAACACCGACAGCGTCTTCGACGTAACAATGGGAAGCTTTGACGGTGCCGAAGTCTGCGAGTTAGTCGGTCTGTTTATACTGAATTCGTTACAAGAAAGATTCGGAGAAAATGTAGGATTATACCGCGACGATGGCCTAGCAGTCGTCAACACACGATCAGGAAGACTATGCGACAAAGAAAGGAAGGAACTTATCCGTATATTCAGTGACTTCGGACTTAAAATTACCGTGCAAACGAACCAACAACGCACCAACTTCCTCGACCTAACGTTCGACCTTACCGAGGGAATTTACAAACCCTACAGAAAACCCAACGACGACCCTGTCTACATCAACCGCTCATCAAACCACCCCCCGCCCATTATACGCGAACTCCCCCATTCTATCAACCGACGGATCAACCTACTATCTAGCAATAAGGAAACGTTTAACGAAGCAGCACAAACCTACAACGATGCTCTAAAACGAAGCGATTTCAACAACCGGCTGAAGTACGAACCCCCAGAAAGCAGCAAACACTCCCAGACACAACGCAGACGCCGACAACGCCACATAATATGGTATAACCCGCCCTACAGCAAAAGCGTTAAAACCAACATCGCGCGCCATTTCCTGCAACTAATCGACAAGCACTTTCCGCGTAACAACAGACTACACAAGCTATTCAACAGACACACTGTTCGAGTCAGCTACAGCTGCAGTGAAAATATGAAAACCTACATCAAAAGGCACAACAACAAAATACTGAAGCGACATGACAGCCAGGACAACCCACCTAACACAAACAGCACCCACCCATGTAACTGCAGAAACCCCATGCAATGCCCAGTAAAAGGCAATTGCCTACAAAGCAACGTCCTCTACGAAGCTAGAGTAACAACCACTGAAAGCAAACAGACAAGGACATACATCGGTGTAACCGGAGACAATTTCAAAACGAGGTACCGAAACCACTGCAAATCCCTCAACAACAGAAAGTACAAAAACGAGACCGAACTATCTAAACACGTTTGGAACCTAAAAGACAACAAGCGCGAATACACAATAGCATGGGACATCATCAGGCAAATTCCAACACGCGGAACGGGACCAAGAAAATGCCGCCTTTGCCTAGAAGAAAAATTACTTATCCTCAAAGGTCGAAGAAAAAACATTTTGAACAAGAGATCTGAACTGTTTAACAAATGCCGACATGCAAATAAACACCTCACTTGGGCTCATGTTACCTGTAAATAATATATATGTGAATAATTAAACTTATCTGTCAGTTGCCTGATGATCGCCTAACCGCGTGAAACTCAGAGTAGCGACAGCAAAATTTTGTCTATTGTGTTTAATTATATATATATATGTATATATATTAGTAGAAAATTTGATAGGTGTTTTATCGCTGTTCAAAATTTCAAGAAATTTGTCTTAGTAAGAATCGTTTTTGTGAAGAAAAGTTCTAATTTTAATTAAATGTCCCTTGGGAGTTGCATACAAATTAGGTAAATGTGTAAATTAAGCATCACAAAGCTGATTTTGCTTGAAAAAGGGAAGTTTGTGTGACGTTTTGAACAGCTTAGAATCAATACACCACCCAACAAACGTTCCAACTACCATGTCAAAATTACTTTCAAGCATTAAAATTTCGCCCATATGCAATATTTTTAACTTGTCGTTTAAGACACCCCCGGGTACTGAAGTTTTTAATTTCTCATTTTTTCTGTTTATTCTACATTATAAGTACCAAAAAATCTATTCTAATAAAAAACTTAGGCGCTTCCCGAAATAGAGAGCGATTTCAGATTTGTGTACTTTTTTGATACACCCTGTACACATGCACGTAAAAATCTCACAACTTGTAACAAGTCTGCAGACAAGCCGTCAACAAGATGTGTTCGCACTGCTTGTTCCAAAGTTGTCAACAAGTTGTTCCAAACTTGTTGACAACTTGTAACAAGCTTGACGAAAATATCAGACTTGTTACAAGGTTGTTCTAACAACTCTGATACAATCCTGTTGTAGCAAGTTTGTTACAAGATTGATAACACAAGGCTGTAACAATACTGTTATATCATGCTATATCAGTCTTGTTGGAACAATCTTGTAACAGGTCTGATAGTCCCATCAAGCTTGTTACAATTTGTCAACAGCTTGTTCCAAACTTGTTCTAACAAATTCGGAACAAGCAGTGCGAATACATCTTGTCAACAACTTGTGAACAGACTTGTTACAACTTGTTTGCAGGTCTGTAGCAACTTGTGCGTTTTTACGTGTGTATATAGGCGATTGTCAACATATTTATTAAGTGTTATACGTGCAATTCAGTGAAATTTGCTAGCTTTCAAGGTACAAACGGCAATATGTGTAAAGTTGACACAAAGCGCTGTGAAAAGTGAGTGAAAACCACCTATACCTAAGAGGCCATCCATCGATGTATTATTACTCAACCGTATTTTGCGGCCTTTTCAATTACTTCGAAATATTTACTTTTGATTGGTAATATTTTTTTTATTATGCATTTTAATATTTTTTATTTTATTTCATTCATTCAAACACGAGGGAAAACAAGCCACAAATAGACACAATATAGCTGGTGCATTAACTCGGTTGACTGATCTACAGCACAATATTCACTGTTTAGCACTGTTACACCGGTCTGTTTCTGGGCTAATTCATGATGAACACAACCCTGAACAGGTTATTCATATTTTGCTGTGTAACCGAAAGGCTAAAAGTACTTGTTCATGCGACTAGTGTTAATTTTCAAGTATTTTATTGCAGTGCCATCAAAACTTAGGTGATGTAGAAAGAGCAAAACAATGGCTGGGGAAATCTCTGAAATTACCAGCGAAAGATTATGATGTAAGTCTTTCTATTTTTTCTGATTTCCAGAAGGCCCACAATCACCTTTTTAACCATGGTTTTTAATGGCTCAAATCTTTAAAAATATCTTTTCTGTTTTGTTGCATATTCACGGTTGATGTTCCAAGAATTTAAATATTAATTGGATTAACCGCTCTGCATGTGGTCAGCCAGAGGCCGTCTGATCGTTTGGACGGCTGATTTGAAAGGACGGCTATACAAACATGCTAAGGCTATATCCCTTTCAAATACCAGCTTTAGAATGGTGCATAGGGCAACGTGTTACGCAAAATTAGTACGCAATGCTGCACTGAAGACAACCGCCATCCTGCGGCACTAAACTCGATATTTTAAGACAAGAATAACTATTTTGTGCTGACATTCAACTAACTCCCTAAAGCTGGGAACATATTTTGCGCCCTGGGACCCCCCCCCCCCCCCCAGGGTGTCTGTCTGCTATAACGGGAATTGATCTGTACTTGACTAAAACTGCATAAATGTTAACCAATCAAAATCGATAAAATTTTCTGTTACTGTATTTTTAATGGCGACAAAAAATTTAATCGTCTTAAAAGATGCTCCAAAACAATATTAAGATAGAAGTCTATTACAGAATTTTTACATCATTTTACATCATTCTGACAGTTAGTTGATTTACATGAGAATATCTCCCTAAGTAAATGAGATATAACAATTTTATAATAGACTGCTATGTATTAGTTTTAGAGTCTTTTTTAAATAATAGAATAAAATTATTTGTTGCCATTTGCCTTTAAGAATGTAACCTGTGTATTTCAGGATCGAGTAGCTCACAAGGAGGCGACAGCACTCATGCTGACTTTGTAAAAATAAAACCACGATCTTTCCTATCACGCTCTGTTCACATGACGATTACGAGATGAAAACAATTCAGGTAGAAATGTTGACAACTAAGAAAAACAATGCAAATGCAACGTGTGTAATATGCACGTCCAGTTGCTACTTGGTATGGTATTATCGTGTGCCTGGTTAAATACAGTAAAATCTCGCATAAAAGAACCAGTGGGTTAAGAACCACCAGCTTGAAATATGGGCAATTAAGCACCCAAAATACAAGAACGACTTCTGCAGGCTGGCAAATCAAAGCCAATCTTGATATGGTTTGGAAGCTTGGCCAACGTCTTTGTTCTATCTTTTTGTTCGTGTTTATGCTGACTTGTGCACGGTGAAGACAATGAATTTTTGGTGCAATGAAGCAATCGTCCAATAACGTTGCCTCCCCGAAGCACTCAACCGTACTATTAAAATGTTAATAAGCAAAATATCAAAAGATTTGTGCACGGTGAAGCCAGCTCAACATAAAATCTTAGCTCATTATAAACGCTTTGATGTTCGTCGGGTTTCCAGATCACGTCTGGATCGACTATGGGCTTGTTTCTTAAAAAACTTCTTTTAGCCGAATTAGGTACTGAGGAAAATCAGGTACTGAAGCTGTAGTCAGGGAGGCAGAGGTACAAAAATACATGTTTACTTGCCATATCGAGGGGCAATTTCATTTTATTTTTATATTGAACCTTTATGTCTCATAAATATATTTCTGCATGTTGAACGCAATAAAATTCCGTGTAGGCTTCAGTCAACACGGTTTTTCCCAAATTTTCTATAAAACTATATTATTGTAAAAAAAGCCGAAATTTCAAATTTATTTCTAGGAAAAACACTTACGTTATCAAACGTCATAAAAAACTACATATAACACATTATTATGGTGACTTTTTTGCTTTTCACATTTTTGCTGAGTTGTGAGCGTTTAAAAACTTATTTTCAGACTAGTGCCCAGGAAATTAGCGCCATTTTAGGACATTTTCACATTTTGAAGCAGCAATAGCTCAAAAACGGCTTGAAAAACCAGGGTAACCGTAATGATGGCATAGCTGTTGTTTTTTATAAGCTTACTAATGATACAAGTTATTTTTGAATGAGCGAACTGGAAATGTTGCTAGTTTTGACCACATAATAGTTTTATAATAAAACTGAAGAAAAACATGTTGATCGAAGCCCACAAGATAAATCGGGCCAAACAACATTCAGAATTGTTATATTAGGCATCCAACGGACAATTTAAGACTCGAGAAGGTAGGTAAAATTACCTCTGCCTCCCTGACTACTGCTTGCTACTGAGGAAAAAACAAAGTACCGTCACTAGCGAAGCCAGCCCGACAGTTTGGTCATGCTATGCAAATTTAAATCATCATCATTATTCATTTCTTTAGAAATTGATCCTTATACGGTCTGTAAACAGAGAAAAATTTGCATTTGCATGACCAAATGTCGGGCTTACTTTGCCACTGAATACCGTTATCATGCATGCATTTATTTTATCAACACAACAACTGTTTTTGAATGGAAATAAGAAGTCCAGTTAAAAAACCATGTTAATGTTAATTCTTTCTACGTACCAGATACACAAGAATCACTAAATTAACTCGTTCTTTTTTGGGGGGTTTTATACCGTATTGCACGATCTGAAGGATCCAACTTCGATGTTTCTTGCGAAGGCAAATAGTTGCATTTATATCATGCATTGCAAAACTACAAAGAACTACTTAGTTGTATATCGTAATGTTGACTCTTAGACTACTAACTTTCTGCAAGCGTCGAATTTGTCTTGTTTCGAAAATGTCCAATTAGTTTGCCGCGTTTAATTAAAGATTCCCACAAGGACGTACTGGGTACGAAGCTGTGCATAAGTCTTCTGCCGGTTAGCTGTCAGCGGTTTGGTTCAAGTTGATTATCAGGACTGTTATCCACACGCCAGCCCAGATGTAAGTTGTTTCAATAACAGGTCTGCAAATATCAAGTTGCATCAAGTCTGATTCTTATACATAGACTTGGTGCAACTTGATGAAGACGCACGGCTTAATAAGCAAGACAAATTTGCATCAAATGGGTAAAACTCTACTAAAAATTGGCCTTTAGAAAAGGAATTTAAGCTCTGCACAATCGATACTGTGACAGAAATCTGTATTGACCGCTCGTTCATTTTTCGCCATCTTTCGCTTCTCTTTTGACACGCGAGTTCTCACTCCAGATACATATGAAGCTCACTGATGTGTACAGTTATAATTTTGAAGTCTTTGGCAATCGCTAACACTTCGGGTTATCCCTGTCTGCCCCTAACTGTATTTGGTAAGATGAACTCCAACCCAATAATTATATATTTCGATTAATAATGCTTCAATACTTTACTTAAGCAAAAGATATGAATTATTTAAGAAATATAAAATATTTTCCGCGTTTATATACAGTTTTATCAACACGAGTGGAAATTGGAAAAACGAGAAATTGTGTGGAAACACGACGCCCGCAGGGCGGAGTGTTTTCACTAAATTTCGAGTTTTTTTGATATAACTATATGTAAATACGGAAAAAATGTTTTATATTTCTTTTATAATATAGCACAAAGAACTTTGACAGAAGAGTGGCGGGAAATTTTCCGTGTTTACATTGAGTTATGTAAACACGGCTCTTAACCAATCAGCGTTCACAATTCACAAATGCTATATTATAAAATAATTTACATTGCAGTTGTATTTATCTTCTTTTTTTGTTAAATGTTTGTCAGGTTTTATTCTCGAGCACTTTGTGTTGATGTTTCCTGGATTTCCTTCGTGATTTCTCTTGTGTAAAATAGAACAGCGCCGGATTTCGTGCGTTGTTCACGTCCGTACAAGGATGTTCGTATATTTGCCTCATTATTTTCCGTTTTCTCTGCTCGATTTCCCATAGAGACTTCCCTACACGCATTTTTTCCCTCCTCATCTTTTCAAAATACATCGTTTTCATAACGTCCAGGTGCTTGTTAAACGAAACTAACTGATTCGATTCGAAGTAGTTTTTCATCACAGCATTGCGTTTGTTTTCTCGCGTTTTGTGCGACTCAAGTGTGGCGTCTAGAGGCCCCACTTCTCTTCTTTGTGACTTGATTATTGGCAGTTGGTCTCGATGGTAACCTGCGCGACGTGTCGGGTTGATACCCAGGGAAATTTTCGATGAATCTTTTGTGTTTGTCATTGTTCTCTGATATCTGGAAAAGAAGCGTTGTATACCTTCGGGTAAATGTAAGATTATTTTGTAACTTTTTACATTTTGTAACTTCATCATTCTTGCTGCAAACAAGCGAAGATTTAGGTTTCACTATACTTGAAACGATAAAACGGAATTCGAACGACGTTTCGAGCGAAGGCCCTTTTTGGGTAGATACTGGTAGTCACTACCAACGAAGGGCCTTTGCATCGAAGAGAAAAACACTTTCACAAAAAAAATACACGCTATCTATGACTATGTACAGTAGCACTTCCGCCTGCTATTTTATTTTTGACTTGGCAATTCAAAATTTACTTTGCCTGCCATGTCTCAAATATGGCTTGCTTCTTGCCAATGACAGGCTGCTATATATTTCGAACCCCACAGAGTGCTTGATAATTGACGGTCAGGCGGAGTGATCACTGAGCACAGTGATGTACTAACTACGTGAGTTAGGTGCTATTCCTAAATGCATGTTGTCAACATTCTCTGTGCGTGGTAGAAAACCGTAGAAAAGTGTTATAAAGAGTTTGTAAATGGGACAGGAAATGTTGAGAGAAAAAGATATCACTTACTCGTGACTATACAAGGATAAACGATAACAGTTTTCTATTCGGTTGTCGTTCACTCCAGAGAGCAACACGCAGGTAAACATTGCCAACTGGATTACTACTGTGTACAGATATATACGCGGCCTCAAGCTTAGGAATATGAGGAGGGGTTCAATTGACAGTTGCAAGTTCCAGGCCTACCAAGAGTTACTTTGTTATGTTACGGCGTCAACCGAAAAAGTTTACCGGTGTATTCTCTATTCCTGGCAGACCAGTGTAATTTTTCAGCGTTTTTTTTAACAATATAGCTTGTGCAATACTTTGATATCTGCTACGGGTTTACAAGACTTGGAGTGAAGGCTGTATGATGCAAGAAAAAAACAGCAACTTCGAAAAATAACATCTTGTATTCTTAAGATATGAGCTTTTCAAACGAGACAACAAATATTATGAATTAATTTGTTCTCGGTTGTCTTGTTTTAGAAGCTCATTATATGTTGAGCTTACAGGATGTTAGTTTTCGGAGTCTTAATTTTTGTTGAATTACATTGTCTGTTGATACTTTATAAGTTACCAGGACAGCGAAATATAAACGGGCTGAGATGTTGGCCTGAAAATCTCCTAGTTATATAAAGAAGAGTTTTGACGTTGCCTTATCATCTGAGTACGCGGTTGTTCAGTTTTCTGAATCATTGCCCTGTTTTATCTCATGGAATCTCTCGATCGCGTTATCTTAGCATAGCGAGATAATAGGATCACCCCATACAAAGATAACATCTACAAATGTACGCATAGCCTGCAGTCTATCGTAAAGGATAATTACATTCTACGAACTTTGATCAGTATAACGCCTAAAGATACGTATCCCATTTAGCTGTAAGAATTTCAGTGGAGGCAAATCTATAGTTAACATGATCGAATATGGACTTGTATATAACAAATGGCAAACTTAGTTTCAGCTGCTCGTAGTTTTGTATTCAAAAAAAATTAAGGCATTGTATATGCCTGTTAAAGTGAAGTGATCAACTTTCTCGTATAGTTATTCTGTTATTAACGCAGTTATAATAACATGTCTTGTAAAGCTTCGCAGAAGTACTTCCAAATTATTGCATGTGTGAAATTCCAAGTGCATCTTAAAATGTCAATAAAATGTAATGTATATTTTGATCCCAAGCAAAGTTGTAGCACGAAACCAAAGCTTCTTTTCGCGATTTGCAAATTTCTTCACATTTGTAGTTGTTAATTCGTTGCTCTAGGTATATGGATGTCATCCTTTAACCAATGGTGAATTTGGAGGTTTTTTCTCTACTCGGAGTCGTCGCAGCAAATTCAACACAGTGCATGCATGATCCGTACTTATGCTATATTTACAACCCCTTAGCAACCAAAATTAATCCCCCTGAATATTGCTTTACTGAAACATAGTGTCATACTGTATTATTAACAAATCGCACAATTCATATGAATCCTAGATAACACAATGAAAATGGCAAAAAGCCTTTCATCTTACCTTAAAAATAAAAAATTTCCATGTGTACTTTAAAACGTCTCGTACGTACACTGTTTGGTAGATTATCGCAGCTGTTTTCTCCGATTATGCATGTATGCCAAATTTTTGTTAATTTGAAATACAATTTTAGTCAAACGCCAAGTGATTGTTAATTTCGCATTACTTTCACGTTGAACCGTATGTCTTTCGTGGTGTGGCAAATCGTTCGAGAGCGAAAACGATCCTGTCTCATTTCTAGGTCTCCAGAAAGGACTTGTTCCGTCTTATTGTATTATTGACTTATTAGACACACAGGATATATGTTGTTAATTATGGAATACCAAAAGCCCTAAATCAACAGAGTAATGGATAGGAGTAGCATTAACATAATATTGCCTTGTAAATTGATAGCGAAAGATTTCTAATTATTACCTGCCATGCATGTTACCTGCTGTTCCATAAAGGTCACGCTAAGCTGTTGTTTGTAAGAAGTGGGGTGGGGCGGGACTTATCATTCTTAAGGGTTGCTTATACCTGCAAATTTTGCTGGATGCGACAGCTAGTTTAATTTTCTCTTTCTGGCAGATATGAATGAATGGATAATCAGCTACAGTGTTGACTGCTCGCTCTGAACATTTCCAACTTTACGGTGCCTTTCCAAAACTTTAAATACAGTTATACAGCTCAAGAATTGCAATGATTTTTAACATTTGCGACGACCTTTTTAGGAAGTCTTCATTGTTTTTTCATATTTTGGGTAAAAACCTTTTCATTTAAGCTTTTTAATTCACAAAAGACCGAAAATATTTCTTTATAATTGTATTCAAATTTTTCCGATCTTAGATTTGTACTTTAGCATCGATTGCACAAGCATCAACGAAATCAACACTAAATGACGTCCTTCGCTCTTTCAAGGATGAGATAACATTGCAACCTTTGCGTTATTACTTTGCTTAGTGACTATACACAAGCTGTGAGTGTAAAGCGTGCTCGATAGGAAATATACTAGGGTTACGGGCGTGACAAAGTGAAGGCCGGTCTCTTCTTCACGCTACACGTTTTTTCTTTCTTTGCGTATCTATGCTTGCACGGCGCCGTAAGGTGTGTGAAGAAGTCTGCCATTTATCTCGGGGACAATGTCAATGTAGTGATCTAGTCAGCTAAACCACTATACACGGTGGTTTGATTTTCAGGCCATCATCTCAGTGTGGTGGTTTAGTGATGCTTCGAAGTCTTCCCGTAGCTATTCCGGCCAGAAGTCTTCAATGCACAACCCCAGTAGCCCAAACGTTTGCCTCCTCAGCCACGCGGTACTGCGGAGTATTTGTCCAGTGTTGGATGTTTATGGGGCTGAGATCGATCCTTGAGCCTGCCTCAAGCGCGTTGTTTAGACGAGAAAGCTTTAAGCAGAATAAGCGGTACACGTTGTTTGTGATAGCCACCACAGTGTAGTGGTCACGGCAAGGTGTTACCAGTTCATGGGGTTAAGATCGTTCGCCAGCTTGCGTTGAATACTTTTGGTCTTCGCCAAGGCTAGGAATTAATTGCAGGCTTGGAAGAAAAGGATTAGCTATGATAAAAAGGAACAATTTTCACCACTTAAGCTTATGTCCAAGTGGTACCTCTGCTAAGTCTGACAGGCTGTTCGCTAACGAATCCTCGTGTTCAAGGGCAGTGTTGTCAGAATAGGAGGGACAATAGTAGGGGCGATTCTGCCCTGAAACTTCAGGATAAGAAAACCGCGGAAGCGCACTAGTGTGGATAAAAAAAAACAAGGCTGTTTTATGTATTTTTTTTAATATAGGATTCTATGTATCTTTTGGTGTGTTCAAGTAACTAACTTCGCTTACCTATATCTTGCTGTAGATGCATATTGTATGTGTAGATGCAGATTCCTTTCCAAAATTTAGATAAACAACGCGCAATGTACAATTCCAAAAGGATTCAAGATAAGGAGAGGGATCGATCGTAGCCTCATGGATTGGTAACACTTTACCATGCCCACTATACTATGTCTATGGTGGCTATCACGAACAAGGTGTACGGTTTATTCTACTTAAAGTTTTCTCATCTAACCAACGCGTTATGTACGTTAGCGAAGACCAAAATGATTGAAGGCATGGTCGAGGTTGGATCTCAGCCCCATAGATTTCCAGCAATAGACAATACCGCGGGGCCAGAGGTAAACGTTGATACCCGATGTTCTTAACTAACCTCTAAACACATTTCCTTAACTTGGATGTTGGGGACACGGCTTGATGCACTGAAGACTTTCCGTCGTTTTCCCCTTCGTTCGAGACCACAAGTATCTTCGTCGAGGAAAAGCGACGGGAAGACTTCTACCCACCACCGCACCGCACCACACCGCACTGCACTACACTACGCTTGTAAATGTAACCTCTCGCGCACACATTATCTGCAAGTTGAGCAAGGCATAGATAAATTGTTGTGCTATAGTATAGCAGACACACACAATAATAAACACTTCCATGAGAGACTGAATTTTGATCCAAGGAATCTGAACAAAATATATTTCATCGCAGCTACAAAGAGCATCTTAAATCAGTAAAACTGTCGTTAAGTTTGGCGCGGAATGTTGTAATAAACGCAAAATATGATCCTGCTAAGTTTGCGAATTGGTACATATTTGTATGAACTACGCACGAGAAGGCATACCATATTTAAAACGAGGTGGTAGGCTTTCTCGTGCAAATAGTGGCAGTTTAAAATTTGAAAACTTTTTTAGGCTATATTTTATGTTACCTACAGCATAATATGCTCTTCTTCGCTGTGATTTTGAATATTGTCTAGATCAAAATTTAGTCTATCATGGAAATTGTCTATTAGTGACCTTCGCAGGGCTTTTCCAGCCAGGATGCTTTACCCCCCCCCCCCCCCCCCTCCACCCCATCTCCAAACAAATGTCTAACTTTGGATACGTCTTTGCTGAGGGCTAATTTTTAAGCCAGTATGCTAAAGACACAGTTAAAACTGATCCAGTCACCTCAAGGGGGGGGGGGGCCTCAAGCAGTCTGCCACCTCGTGAATCATTCCATAAATGTAAACGCCTGTTTTCACTGAAAAAAAATATTCACTAGCATCAGACTTTTTAAACATCAGACTGTTCAATAATAATTTTCCAGAGTGAAAACAGCTGGAACAATATATGATATCATTTAAAACCCCACGATTATCGCCAGAACTATATATCTCCTCCGCCAAACTGAATAGCGCCATCGACGTCCCCCGAACTGTGCGAAAGTGCTATTGGGTTAGACAGTTATTTGTGCAAGATTCGCGCGCTGCCAACTTTAAAACCCCTAAAACAGTAGGACGATCTGTTATAGTCACCACTTGTCAGTCTTGTATTCTAGATGGTGCATTCCATTCAGGCAAAATGTCGATCAAACCTGCATTTTAATGAAAATTTGGTTAGTCGATTTGAGCGCTGTTCTTTGTTTAAAAAATCCTTATGTAAACACCAGTTTAGGGGTATTTAGCATGCAAGCAAAATAGATTAATAGATTAAGAGCCCGCACATGTGTTGTGTCTGCGCAAGGACTCATGCGTATTGCGCTGTTGGCATAGAGACTCGTCGCAAGTTTTTTCCAGGATAACTATAAAATAATAGCCTATGTGAGTACTCTCTGCTGACAGCTTTCTATGGCGAGTGTACACCGGGAAAATTTGAGAAGTAACCAAAAACCTCAAATGACAGTCTTTTGTTCAACGTAAAGAACAATTTGATGAAGGCTTTCGATCATGCACAATGATCCCATTTCATTTCTAAGAATAAGTACTCGACTATTACTCTTAGTCGCTTATGTGAAAACAGTTGTCATTTATTACATTCCTAGCTCTTTAGCATTGGGATTTTCAAACACGCTATTGCTTAATCACTGCACGGATCAGACGTACATACGATTTATCGTCCTTATCCGAGAAGATACAAAAGTCTTACTATTGTTGAAATCAGTGTAAATTGGAAACCCTTTTTCCTCAACTAGTTTAAATCCTCGAATAGTAATATTTATTCACGTCATATGCTCGTTCTGACCGCAAGGTATTTTTTTTATATATTCTGCTACCGAGGAATATTTTCTATTCCACATGTTCGGGCCAACACAACTTAGTAAGGATCAGTCCATATGCTCTACTCTTGACATATGCATAGAAAGTAAGTCAAAAGTCGCGATGATAGAAATACATATAAGAGAATTTTGCCGCGGTCGCCACCAACCTATACTAACAAGTTCTGTGAGTGTTTGGTTGTGACAATGAAAGACAATAAACTATAGAAATTGGTTTTTTAAACAACGAATCACAAGCAATGTTGTCTTTTTTTCAAAAGACCAATCACAAGGCCTGACGATTTAGGTTGGTATTTACCCTTTTCACTTTTGCCTATAGGAAAGATAGGAATTGAAGTGAATATTCCTAAATTTTTTATATACTTTGTTTATCTCTCACCCCCAACAACATTCTTCCTGACAAGTTATTTGTGGTCTGTGAGATCAATGAATTGGGCGTCAAATTCCTGAGCTACGATCGAGGACAAAATGTTGTCCTCTCTTAAGTTAGTCTACGAACTGATACGTCATTTTTGACGCTTGGTTAAAACCGAGGACTTGTTTGCACACCGTGGGAAGGCTTTAAAAGCAAGTCAGTTTTTATTCACTTCAGTAGCAAAAGATTTGTTGCGGGAAAATATTGATTATAAAGATTAAACATTTATAATAGGGTTTAACACTAAGACACCGAACACTATCTGGTGCTGCTATGATTAAAACACACGAAATTATGTATTAATTTATTGTATATTGTTGTATGAGCGAAATTAAGAAGACTTGTAGAAATGCGTCTATTTCTACTGTATCGTATGAAAAAATGTTATTTGTTGTACAAGATGTACTTTAATGGCAATAATGCTTCAGTGTGCCGGCATCTGCAGCCTTGCATGCAAACACTCACTAAAACCCATCAGACATAAAATTACGTTGACGGCGGAGTTTGTGCAGTGTGGGAAGCAATGGGCGGCAAATGAAACATCGTATATGGTCCAGCAATTGATGGAACTGTATGTTTATCGAATAATTCAACGTCCACTCCTGAAAGACCAACCGTAGCTTGTGGCCGCGTCACCTGGGTACAGGTCAGCGAAGGCCTATGTCTTGTAAGTTTGTCAATATCGCCTTCTTTAGGTACCACGATACTAAGAGACGACACTTTCTTTGTTTTAACGTCGATGTCTCGTATACTTCTGGACTGCCTGCCTGAAAATGTCGGAGCCGATCTAAGCCTTCGCAATGATCCTTCCGTAGACGGCCTTTCACCGGAATTCATTCTTTCCTGCAACTTTTTCCCACTTTTTATTCTGTAATGGAGCTTGTCCTCTTTCAGTTCAACTAACGTATGCCCAGCTTTATGTGCTCTAAATTTTGGCATACAAGTTTGGCTTCTAGGGATGTGTTTCCTTTCATCCACGTCTTTGCCGTGTTCATTTAGCTTATGAGTTGTGGTATTAAGCCCAATGCCGCCTCCGTCATTGTTGGAACTGTCTTTTGAGATGGCGTCAAGAATGTCAAAAGTTTCATCGTTGTTCATTGCCTTCACCCCAACTTGCCTAGTTTGAAGTTCCTCCTGGTCTTTGATAAACCGTAGCAATAAATCCCGCTTTGCTTTCGCAAGATCATCCTTTTCCGCGGCTAAGCTCGATTCCATTTTATGTTGATCAGTTATAATGTACAAGCACAAAGATGTTCCAATTTCCAATTAGAAAAGCCCGTCTTTTTTAAACTCGAAGTTCTATTAAAGCTCAAAGATAAACCTTTTCCTCTTTCCGGTGAAACATTTTCAATAATTCGACGAAGATTCTCGTAGTCCTCAAGTAAACAAGCAATATTAAATATTTTGACTTTATGCACTAATTACTGTTGGATAATCTCTCCCAGACGCGATACTATACCCACATAAATACTCCTAGTCTTGCGACACTAACCAAAACGATTTGACTGCTGTGAATTGTGCGTGTCCCTCGTTACAATTGCTTGTAAACTTGTGTAAACTTTTTATACGGCAACTTGTTCTTTCCGTGCTTGAAGATATGTTACTAGTATAATTAAGATTGCCAAGGTTACATGAAATGTGGTTTGCGGTGAGAACGCCTCTTTTTAAAACTGTTTAATATTTATTGCCTCTCATTATTTATTGTTTTGACGTTAATGAAATTTTCTCACAATGAAACTGCGTAGTAGATTTGGGTCATTAGCATACCGAACTACGTCGGTTCTCGGTTGTACGAATGTTTGGGACATTAAATAACCGCGACGAAACGAAACCAACACGCAAGTTTGCCGCAGCTTACACCCTCTCCCCCCGCCTGTTATTTTCCTTTACACAGCGCTTTTGTCGATGTATGAGTTGTTCTGAGGCGACACTGGCATGAAATTTATTGTGTTTAATATGTTGTTGGTTTGAAGACAGCCACCGTTCCGGTTCTATACTTCTGTTCTTGAGCCAGGCCTTATCGTCGTACATGATTCAGACCGTTCTGTTCGAGCTACGACGTATTTCGTATATCAGCTCTCGGTATTTCTGACATAAACTTTGATTCCGAAAGCGGTACACCACTGTTGTCCTGATTATCGGAATATTTTTTTATAAAACTACTTTGAAAAGTGTAAACTCCTTATTGGTATGTTGTATTGCAGGTATTTACACGTCGCTATTATGCATTGGGTACTCCGATTAGATAATAACAAGGACACTTTGTAAATGACCTGCCAAAACAGTTCTATTTCGTACCCCAAAAGCTACTGTATTGCAACATTACGGCACTTCGGACACTTAATACGGTCTCCAAGAAACATTTCATAGTTCTAATTACTCGCCGGGGAAGTATGGCCCGCGACTAAAGGCTTCGGCTTCTGTAGTGGATTGCAGATCGTGGATTCTCCGATGTCCGATCCCCAAAGATAGCCACAAAATTGAATGTTAATTAATAACTCCTGATTTTTACCCAAATTATCCATAAGCGTCTAGCAATTTTCACCCGAATTATTCTTAAATGACCCTGCTTTTTTTGGATATATTCAGTAAATATGAAAACTTGACCAAGGTTTACAAGGAAATTATATTGTTCGCACTCGCAAATAGCCAGCGAGCTGGCCGTATTTCTGTGAAACTGAGCAAATGGACCGTGAAGAGCTGTGTGAACCTGAACCTAGCACGAACGTAACAAGATGGCGACCTGGCATGAGCCGTTGAAAATTTGATTGCTGGCTTACCCTCAGTATTCAAATCAGTAGAAAAATTCCGATAGCCTTTACTTCAAAGCCTCAAACTGAGAGAGCATGCATGGGTTGTACCAGTTTTCGGTCAAAACATAAAATAATAGTGTCCACATGTAGCATGTGTGTACCTAAATATCGATATTTTAAGTAATTATCGGCCCACATTCACGCTGCAAGTGTACATTAACCTCTACCACGTCGATACTAAACTTTATATAATCAGTGGGTTTGCATAGCGGGACTAAATCGTCGGGCTGGCTACGCTACTGTATACAATTCGATTATCTGTCATTCAACCTGCAATTATTCGGTACAAATTTGTTTGCATTCTATTCTAAATCTCTTTTCCGCTGTTAGTGAATCGCAAACCGTATGCGAAGTGCAAACGTATATTACTGTGGACGACATCTATCGCCGAAGTGATTCGCCTCGCGACAACAAATGTGTTTGGTAATACTCTTATTCATTTTTCATCGAGTTTATTTCTAGACAGCCACCTGCACTGTAATATAATTTATTATGATTTGCAACGTTTCACGTGTGGGCGAACTTAAATGTTAGGCATAATAGGTCAGTTGTCACATGAAACAACAGATTCGTGATTAAAAGAAGGCCAAAGTAAATTCTACAAGATAAACCAAGTTAGTGGTTCACAAACCCTGCATAAAAAACAGTGGGTTGAGAATTACCACCAGCCCGAAATTTGGGCCCAAAATAAAAGAAACACTTCAAATTTTAGCTGAATTAGTAAGCAGGAAAAAAACAAAATACTGTATAACCTTACCAGCATAATAATTTATGTCTTTCGTGAACATTATGCATTTATTTATTTTACCAAAACAAGTAATCAATTCATAGTATAATTCAGCTTTAATAAAAAATATTTCAGTAGAAATAGGAACCAGTTAAGGTTTCTAAAGAACCTGTCTGAAGATTTTTATTCTTTTTACCTCCAAAAAGATATATACATTAAGATTAAATATCTGAATACTCAACATGATTTATTCATGTCGAGTGTTAGGATGTGGAATATAAAAAGTCGTCAAGCGTACAAGTTTGAACGTGGAAAATAAACTTTAAGTTTGATTCCCCAACGGTCGTCGTTCTAATCATCACAACTGATAACATTTTGAAGGTTCTAGTTGAATAACTAGTACCAGCTTTGAATAAATCTTAAAAGTACACATCAAAAATCATTTTTATTGGCAAATACACGAATTTACTGCAACAGCCACAAGTTAAAGCATTTCTTAAAATATCAAGAGGGGGGGGGGGGGCTAAAACTGAGTTTGGCTAGCGTTTACTACCATCAGGTTACAACGAGGGTGATAAAGGTTATTTACGTACGCTGTGATCGGCTAATATCTGTTCGTGTGGAATGCTTATTAATTTTGGTGTCGTGAAATGTGATTTGCTCTTTGAAACGTGATCGACAACTGCCCTTTACCACCCTCATTAACTAATCTCTATTTTAATAGAAGCTTTCGCATTCCAGGTTTTCTGAGCGCAGTACTTTTCAGGGTCTTAATACAAAACCCACTCAAAAATATTCGTTGCCTTAATCACAACAAGCTTTCCGCGCGACTACACACATCAGTCGTCCTCTATCGTGATTTTTCATTGACATGTATTTATAGTCTTATAAATATTTCTGAGAGATGCGGGATGCTTAATTTTTACTGTCGTAATTAGAGAGGGTTAATAAATGCTAATTGTGTTCAGTATTTGCTGGAAGCTGCTATGATTGCAGTTTATTTTAGTACCTAAAATCAAAACAGATCAATAATTATTATTGGGTCAATTGTACGGCACTTTTTATTGCGCATGCTCAAACTTGTAGCAGTTATTTGCTCTATACAAAAACCTTGTTTCAAGACTAAAAGAATCCATAGTTCAGGCAATTTATCCAGGGCCAAAAGTAAACCGTTCAGGTGGTTTTAATCATATATTAGAAACAATTTTTCTTATTTAACATATTTTATTCTTTCTCGTCTATTTTTAATTAACTCAAATATGATTTAGTACGTTTGACTAGTACATGGGGGTGTATCTTATCACGAAGGTCCTTTTCAGATTTCACGAAAAAGATGATTTCATTTTGACGACTTTTTAAACACTCCAGACATCGTGACAACTGCATGTTAGAATGAAGATTGGAAATGATTCAAATGAGGCGTAACAAATCAACATGCTCAGTCCTCTGCCAGAGGAGGTTGGAAGCCCGTCCCGTCATGCTTTGCACTCATTATATATTATCAGTTTCCGGGACGCACGTTATTGTTCGATTAGCACTCGTTGTGCAAACATGGCTAGTTATTTGTGACAAGAAAGCTACTGATCTGTACGGTGGCCCATAAGGGACATGCGGAATTTTAAATGCTTGCAGTAAATAAAATAACATTGCAGTGAGTAGTGTTAGTTTGCAGTAAGTTGACAATAAATTGTTGCTGCATTTTATCTCTAAAATTGTTGCTGCATTTTATCTATAAAATTGTTGCTGCATTTTATCTGTAAAATTGTTGCTGCATTTTATCTATAAAATTGTCGCTGCATTTTATCTGTAGAATTGTTGCTGCATTTTATCTATGGAATTGTTGCTGCATTTTATCTATAAAATTGAAAGTTGGGGACTTGAAAAGGAAAACACAAAATGGAAGTACATATAATTTACTACATTCTTTAGAGGTTTAGTGGCTGTTTCTTTTGAAATATTTTGTACTTCTTGTGGTGTTGCTTGTTTTGAAGATGCAAATTTTTGTCACGAATGTGGTAATCCGCTCGACAGTAATATCAGAGCAGAAAATAATACTGATAATATAATAGAGGGATATTTTTACCGTGGTTATCCCTATAGTGACATAGTTGATTTACTTAAGAAGCGGCATGGTGTTTCCTTGCATTTGCGTACTCTCAAGAGAAAGTTAAAGGACCTCGGTCTGAAGCGCCGTGGCGAACAATTTCAAGAGGAGGTTGTTCGTCAAGCTATTGAAAAGGAGATGCGAGAAGCAGGTTCCCTAGCTGGCTATCGAAGTATCTGGCATGCGTTAAGGTTGCGGCATCGATTGATTGTGCCACGTCATGTCGTCTCAATGTACATGAAAGACATCGACCCAGTTGGCGTAAGAGAAAGACGATCCAAGCGTTTAAGGCGAAGGGCTTATGTATCGTATGGACCGAACTTTGTGTGGCATATGGACGGTAATTATACGACACGATGTCTAAAAAAACGGAACACATTTGGGACACATGTAGATTTACGGAATCCTGACCCCTGCACACATTACCCTAGATCCTAGGGCCTTTTTTAAGCTTTATGTGAATAACAGTTTGTTTGTCATCTACCACAATATTCTGCTGACTAGTGTTCGCATATTCATAAATATTACAGTAATAGCATGCAGGTTCACGGAAAATCTGGGGGGGGGGGAGGGGGTCATAAATTTCTTAATTCATGATGGGGTGGGACCCAGCCCACCTGGCCAGCATACCTGCAATACTGTGGTAAATCAGGTTTGATTAATTTTTTGGTACAAATGCTTGGATTTGCCAATTTTTTATTTTTATTATTCAGGCTACGACAAGCTCAAGCCATACGGATTCCCAATTCATGCATGTATTTGTGGCTATAGCAGACGAATAATATGGTTAGAGGTTGTGAAATCCAACAATAACCCAAGAGTCCCAGCAAGATTGTACCTTGATGCTGTACATAGTTTAAACGGTTGTCCTCGCATAGTCCGTTCAGACTGTGGTACTGAGAACGTAATTATTGCTGCCATGCAATGCTATTTCCGGGTTAATGATAATGATGAACATGGGGGCTTACAAGCACATCAGTATGGATCGTCTCCCTCAAACCAACGCATTGAGGGTTGGTGGTCATTTTTCCGTAGAAGCTGCACAAATTGGTGGATCAATTTGTTTAAAGATTTGTGTGATTCTGGACTTCTTCAACTAGGAAACAACTTCCATATGAAATGTTTGTGGTTTTGCTACTTCAAAGTAATCCAAAGTGAATTAGACAAAGTTAAATGTCAATGGAATAGTTACTACATCAGGCAATCTCGTCATGACACAATCCCAGGAGTACCAGATATTTTGTACTATCTACCCGAAAACACTGGTGGTGTTGATTGTCTCGTTCCTGTCCCTCAAAACAAAACAGAAGAGGTTGAACCACAGTGTGAATTAACTGATGCAGAAGAAGATACTGATTTTAATGACTACTTTCAACACATTATGGAGTTGCAAAATTTGAGCTACAGGTACCCTACCAATGCTGAAGACGCTTTTAATCTCTTCCAACATTTTAAAAACTTACAAAATGAATTACATGTATGATTGAAAAATGCATGTTACATGTTGTAAATAAAAAGCAAAACTATCTTGTAAAATTGAACATTGTTCCCAGTAAACTGTCAATTAAATGCTTTTAATAGATCACAGTAGTTGGCAAAACACTAACACTGCTCACATTTGTAATCACTTTTCCTTGTTAATTCCAAATTAACTGCTTTATGTTTCAGCCAAAACCCCCCTGGTTTTCTTGCATGCAGGGGGGAGAGTAAACCCTGTATTTTTCTCATATGCAAGGGGGGCAAACATGTACTTTGATTTCTGTGATGGCAATTTTTAACCTTTGATTCTCAGTTTATTAGGAACGAAATTCAAAGGTACAATATTATGAAAGTTTCTTCTTTATCATGAATATAACTAAAAAATAGCAACAGTGAAATAGGAAACTGTATAACATCAGTCAAATTCGGTCAAAACCTTTTGAATCATTTATTGCTGATGCTAACATTTCGTGCATGGTTACTTCGTCTCTTATATGCACTGGCAGAGTTAAAGTGATGTCACATGTTGAGACAATAGGCCTACAACGGCAACCCTCACGGCATCCATGGAGAAACTGGATGGAGAATGGCTTAGGAAAGCCAAGTGGAGGAACTTGATTTGATCCTGTAAACCATTTCAAGAAATCTAGTGTGAAATCAGCACCTAGACAAAAATAAAAAATGCAAGAATATGATATCAAGACAACATGTATTATTATTTAAAATTGTAATTAATTAAAACCTGATTAACAGCAATCCAGAAAAACTAATAATGAAAACACATACCATTCTCTTCTTGAACAACATCAGAAAAGTATTTGAAGCAATCAATTTCAGCCATTTTCTGAGATTGGTACTCACTGTAATGTGGCACTAGTTGATCTAAAAATTCATCAGGTGAAATCTTAAAATTGTTTTTACTTTCAAATACAGGGATCCAAACTTGAGGTGACTTTCTTATCACATCTAAAAGACCAGTTGCTTCAATACCATGTATAATTTGAAACAATGCCGGAAGGTATTCATTCAGTTGATCCTTTACACACAATGACCATGAGTAAATATTTTAATCACTCCATACAAAACAGTTAATAAAATTATGTAAACTACTAGTATGTTTTCAGTTATTAATAATTAGAAAACATACTTAAAAATGACATAGATTAGCATTAAGTGTTCAAACCATGAAAAGGTTACAAAAAACTTGTAAATTATGCATACAAACTATACACTACTTACTGCACAATGGTATCTACACCAGTCAAAACTTCTCGTTGTGGTATTCCTCTGTAGCCAATATCTCCCAGTATATCAAGCATTTCATCACTTTGCATGACCTGTCTGACCTCTTCATCTTTGGTGGCCTACATAACTGTAGAAACATTTCTATTCAACCATTACACTTGTAATGGAATAACTATGCTATGTAAATTTGAGCAAACAAAAAATTGCTTCGGGGGGGGGGATAATACCAATCACATTGCTAAATGTTCCTTCCTATAGTGAAAAAATGGGCATTAAACTGGAAGGAAATTTGTAACATACATTTTCACAAGCCTTTTTATATTTTATGTTCATGACTTCAGCAGGTGAAAGTGGTTTTCCAACAATATAAGCAGCCAGTGGTGGTGCAAGAAAGTTTGGTGCAGGACCACCTTGTAAGACAGACATCAACATCACTTCCCCGCAGAGTTTAAATCCTTCGTTGCTTAAAGCAATGGCAGATGAAACAGGATATCCATTACAAAAAAGTCCGCTTTGAAAAGAAGCCAGAAGTTCTATAATTTAAATCATAAAACTCCTGAGTATTTAGAAGTTGTACTATTACATTAAAACAGCCCCACATTCAGTAATATATTCTACTTTGTACAAGAAAAAGCAATCAGAGCGCCTGGGGATGAGGCTATTCTCTTATCTGTTTACTTGGTAGCACAAAGAAAAGATGGAATATGGATACCTGCTGTTTGAGCGACTTGAACAGTTTACATTCTTTAAAACTGATACAGTTCAAAATAAGTTTGTAAAATTTACAAAAGAAGTAAAATAAAATTCACTTCTAGCTCAAACTTGATTGAAACAGCTGCATAAATGACTTGCTAACTATTTATGCGATATATCAATGAGCAGGGAATAATACCATAGGTAATACAGCTTGAATTTATTTTTTTTTTGGGAAAACTGTCAGGGACTGGTAAATGGACATCAATACTTTTCTACTGAAGGCATAGAAATTCATAGTAAAACTAAAATGTATATTACCAATGATTCAAGTAAAAAATGCAATGAATGAAAATAATAAATACTTACCACAGAAAAATTCTCTTTTAGGACTGCCGTCATCAATCGAAGGTTCTCCAACAAACGTAATCTTTAAACTTGAAAGCGGATGGACTCTACGTTTCCTTGCGTTCTTGAAATCTTCTAATAAAAATCGTCTCCTTACATTTATACGTGTCAACTCAGTAGATAATTTAGTTGAATGAGTTTTGATCTGCTCTTTTAGCATGCTTTTCCAACTTAAGGCACTGAGTACATATGTCTGATTTATTGCATTCAATTCTTCATTTGGATCACCTGGTGATTCTGCTATTTGTTCATTTAAGTCCACTTTGAAGAAGTCAGAGCAGGTGTCAGCATGCTCTTCAATTGAGTGAAGGGGGAACATCAAATAACACAAAGGACATTGTGCTTCCTTTAATGCATGTGCTTTCTCTTCATTATTCAAGGATCCAGATCCAGCAAAATCTGAGGATGTGCATTGGAACTCTTTCACAACTGGATTTCTGCATGCTGGGGTGACGTCTTTCACAACTGGATGTATAGAAAAAACTTCTGAGGTTGTTGGATGAGACTTAGTTATTATAGCTGGACTTATGCAAGGAGTTGTATCTTGTACTTCTGTCTCATCTTTCATCTGGATCTCATCAGACTGATCAAATTCAGAGTCTGAGTAAGGAAGGTCATTAAAAATGCTTGACACATAGTCAGAAACAGTACATAGATATAGCGAAATTCTACTATATGGTTTGTCAATCTCTTCTTTGTATCGTTTTAAGGTAAATGGTTCATCAGAACCAGGGAGAATAGTCGCCTTTTTTTTTATCATTGTAGAGGAGATGGTAGAATGTTTCGCTGTCATGTTTAACGAGATCCTTATTAAATCTATGGTGCTTCTCGACAGATTTCTTTAAAAGGACTTCATAGCTAACAGCAGTGGAAACAGTTAACGGCAGTGCTACACCTCTTTTCACGACAAGAGTGTCTTCGCGTTTCGTCATGATTCCAATATTTATCTTAACGTCACTACTTTTTCCGGACTTATCTTGGGCTTTTAATCTTTTGACACTTTTACCCTTGAAATGCTTGTTCCTATCGCATTCTTTTTGAGCTCTAAATTGGGCAAATGTTAATGGTCGTTGCGTTACTTGCTTGTCTGATCCTAGGTAGCCCACTAATTGATGGTATATTTTTGGTTCAAAAAATGTGTATTTGTTCTTGTGTTACTCTTTCTACAACTTTATTGATGCACGCGGTCCAGTTCAACGAGCGGTCAGCTTGTGATACATCAACGTTTACATCATGTATATATATTTTCCCAAGGTTGGCAAGTAAATACCTAAATTGCACACGTAGCCCCGACGAAATGGTACAAAAACTACACAAATACGATTGAAAACACAAAATAAACACTTCAAAAATAGACTCAGATAATTTTACTAAACTGCCAGCCACTTTTTTGGGCGAAAGCAACAATGAAAATCAGGTAAAATTCGCAACGTTTTTCAACATTTTGTTGAATTTTTCGCTGTGACTATGCGTGGTCCAGGTCGTCTGACATTATTTCAAACGGTTTTCCCGTTTAACTGACGACGACAAAATTTCATTGGTATGTAAAGCTGGAAAAATTTCGAAAGCCAATGAAATCTTGTCGTCGTCAGTTAAACTGGAAAACCGTTTGAAATAATGTCAGACGACCTGGACCACGCATAGTCACAGCGAAAAATTCAACAAAATGTTGAAAAACGTTGCGAATTTTACCTGATTTTCATTGTTGTTTTCGCCCAAAAAAGTGGCTGGCAGTTTAGTAAAATTATCTGAGTCTATTTTTGAAGTGTTTATTTTGTGTTTTCAATCGTATTTGTGTAGTTTTTGTACCATTTCGTCGGGGCTACGTGTGCAATTTAGGTATTTACTTGCCAACCTTGGGAAAATATATATACATGATGTAAACGTTGATGTATCACAAGCTGACCGCGCATTGAACTGGACCGCGCGCATCAATAAAGTTGTAGAAAGAGTAACACAAGAACAAATACACATTTTTTGAACCAAAAATATACCATCAATTAGTGGGCTACCTAGGGTCTGATGAGCTTGTATCTATCGTACCTTGCCGTTGGGATGATGGCATAGCTGCTGTGAGGGAGCTTTCACTTCTTGAACAACTATTTCCGCAGTTGTGGCAAAATTTTGCGTTTGGAACAAAAGATTTTCCACACTGTGAACAAAACATGATAGTATACAGGGTATAAACCACTGAGGTATAAACTTTGTTATTTACCCGCCATTTTGATATTATTGTGCTTCCACTTTAGGGATAGAATGCAGCAAAGTAGAGGGGACATTTGTCGACGCTGTACAAAAATATCACTGGCGCATGGATTCTTTTAACGAATTTTGTTTTTTGTTGTTCGACGTGCAGTTTTGTTGGACATCAAAGATTTTAGCATTGTGATTCGCTGGCTTTTTGCAGTGAAAGAAAATCTCTTGTTGGAGGTTGTGCGCTAACTCTTTAACATCTTATCTGATGTTTTTAAAGTCCAGGAACGTGGAAAAAGGTCCATATTTTCGTGCGAGGAAGATGGCAGGCGATATTTATGTTTGCTATTCGAGCACATGCTTACAGATATAGTGATATGTTCAGGCCTTGCATTTAAAAAGTATCCTTGGAATAGCCAGACGGAGTGTGAAGTTTTGTTGCATAATGTATTGGACATCGTAATTCGCTGGATCAGTCAACTGCGAAATAAATATGCTATGGAACGAGTAGGATATTTCGCTTATTACATGTGAGACAGCCATGTGACCTTTACTTAAAATTGTCGCGCGAATTCTAAGACCTTTGCTTGGCTTTAGTCAGCGTGTGAAGTATAATTTAGGTAAGTAAGCAATTATTTGTATTTTAAGGTACATTTTCATATCTTTCATGAGTGAAGACATTTAATTTTGCATGAGATTTATCACAATATTTCGTTGATGATGTTATCGCGGGCGTTAAATTTTCGCTGGCATCTTCTTTACAGATGATCTTATTTTACTCAAAATCTAACCCATATCATCAGATTTTTCTTTCTTTCATATTAAACTATACATGATTCTTCACCTAAAAATACGATCCTGAACTCAGGGAAAATTTGGCAAAGGAGCGATCTTCCGAGTGCAGCTTGACACGTCCGTCAAATTGATAGTTTAGAGATGTCAATTTCGAAGCCTTATTTCGCGACAGTTTGTTCGCCGATTTCTTGTTTATCTCGTGCAATGGGCTCCAAGTGTACTAAATTAAGTGTTTTTTTCAGTTAGAAGTATAAGTAAACGTGATTTCGTTGAATGAACTGTCGATGAATCTATGTTATATTTTTGTTCATGTACAAATGCTACACAGCCTGATACTAAATCCTTGCTAGCAAAAAAACTAGCCGTTATCATCACAAAAATTTATGCCTTTTTCTAAAGCCAGATAGGTTCTGAATCGATAAAATAAGTAGTCATTGAGTGAAAAAATCGGCAAGTATGAAAATAAAGAAGACCAAATTGCTTGTTGTAAATCTCACTTCGAACGCAAGCATTCCAAAATGTTACCGAGTTTATTTCCGTTTGGCTTTGGGCGGCAATGTCAAGCCTGCTGTTCGTGTGACTATATAGGATATTCGCGTGCTTAATTTCATTTACTTGAAACTGGTTTAAAGCAAACGTTACATTTTATTTTACTTCTGGTTTCAAACATTTTTTTCAATTTTACTGAAATTCGACAATTGTACATATATATTTACATATTATCATAACAGTATAACATCATTTGCAGATTTGAATTAAATGCTCAAATTACCTAACAACTACAAACGCACAGTGACTTGCCAAAAGTTTAAATGAAATTTCACACTTTTTGTGGATTACCACATTATGTTTGCTTTTTGCTTGACACTTTTCCAAAAACATCTTTTTCAATATGCTAAATATAGCTGTTGGAGGCTTAGAAATTTTCTGTATAACTAATAGACTGATGTTATGGTACAATGTGTTTAAACTTTTGGAAAGCCACTTTAGATTAAACAGAGTACAATTCTATTTAGCCACTTCTCAGTAATTTATCATTTACTTTAACAGTGACAGAAGTGCAAAATTGCAACCACTCAAGGATTCCTGTTGACCAAGGTAGGATACAAACTCTCTGCTACATCTAGACTTGGACACATATATCATGCCCCCATGAACACCATGTTGATGACTGTCAAATACTGCAATTTTTCCTTGCTCAATGAGGACTGCATATGATCTTGCTGCTGGGACAATCAGAACACCAGCATGCTTTGTGTTACTGTCAAGAAGATTATTTATCTTTTCAATCAGTTCTTCAACATGAAAGTAACCAACATCTTCTGTTATTACCAAATTTAAATGTTGTATTTTGTTAATGACCTCTCGAACTTCAAGATTTGGTTGACCAGGTGGCAAATGAAGTTGGCGGTACAAAATGTTACCTGTCTGGATTATTTGTTCATATTTGTTAACAGCATTTGTAAGGTCATTTGAACTAAAAGGAGGTGTTAATGTGCTTGACAGAAATGCTCTGCCACATAATGTTGAAATTACTGTGCATGCATTGCTAGCAGTTGCCACTCCAAAAACACGTGTTTGGCAGATAGCAGAAGGCAAGGTATATACTGTGATGGATCCCTGATCATTTCGCACAACTGATGCTATTTTGTAAGGCACATTTGTACTGGAATTTAATTGGGCTGTAGACAAAGATTTTACATTTCTGTTGCATTCTATGGTATCTGGTTGACATAGCTTTTGTGATTTTGCAGTACACAAGTTTTTAGAAGTTACAATATTGTTCTTTTTTGCTGTTGTACTTGGCTTGCCAGTGTTGAGTGGCCGATGGTGGAGTAATGGAGGTTTTGCTTTACCCAAAGATGAAATAGCTGAATTTAATTTGTTAACTGTTTGTTTCAATTCATTTAGGTCACATTGATTAGCTGACTTGAGAGTGCTGGAATCTGGCATATCATTGCAGGAATCATCATCATTGTTGTCATTGTTCTGGTTATCAGGGTTGATGTCATCAATATTGTCATCTTTTGGATGTAGAATGGCATTTCTTGCCACAGTGGCCAGTTCTTGAACCTTGTTGGAAAGGAATTGTTTGCACAATGGACAAAAAGCTGCCTCTTGTAGGCAGCTTTTGTGAAAGGAATGACCACAACCTTCAAAAAACTCCCAAGGTTCGTCATGATTCTCAACGTGACAAGTGGAAAGGTCACATCTACAACTCTCGTCTGGTTCCACAGATGAATGGTAACCAACAGGAAGTACAGTGTATTTCATATCAACTGGACCAAACAAATCTGGTAGACGTACATATTTTGTCCTTTTCTTAACAATCTTGGAGACTGGTGCTGGATGACTATGGATTTTGCTGATGATGGTGGTCAGAAGTTGTGCACATTTGGTCTTTAGGAATTGTAGTTGCTGCAGAGAAAAGGTAAATTGCTTTGGTGGGGTGAAAGCTGATCGAAAGTTTATTTGACGTTCTTTTGAACCAAAGATAATTTTCGCTTTTTTTGTCAATTGTTCTGCAGTGTCAGATTGATGAGTTTGGGCTCGCAGAATACTGTGAGTATTCTCCACAGGATACTCATCGAAAATTGTTGGCCATTTTTTCCACAGGTTGTACAATTGTGGGAAGTTGTTCTCCCAATGTGTGGTGCATGACAACCATACAAGGGGTGATTTGTTGTAGTGCCGACGCTTAAGACATACAAACATGACCCATATGCGTATCATAGCGCTACGGTACTGCAAGAAGTCATTTCGTTTAAATGTTATAGTGTATATTGACAATACAAGTGGTAAATAATTATCTAATAAATTTAAGAGGGCAACATACTGTAAGTTTTTGGAATTGGTAAACACCAGTTTTGTTGTTGTCCGAATTAAAGTCCACGCCCCATATACAGTTTCCAGAATAAGGTTGATCCTCCATGCTTTTGGCAACCTTGCTAAAATGCTTTTTGGAAACAAATGCGTGTAAACTTTTTCAAAAAATGGCCGGAAACTAACAAAAACATGCTCTCTGCTATTGAGGGATATATGTAGAGGTCCCATTGTTGGGACAATTGAACAGAGTGCAGCCACAGATGGATAACTGTCTGGGATTGTTGTACTTGTTGGTTTAGGTACATAGTTATGATCACATAAATTGCTTTCAGATGTTGATTCCTGGTTCTGTTGTCTTTTAGGAATTGGCAGTTGGTCATAGATCAATTGGCGACAGTAAAATTGGCAGGGCCAATCTCCTGGTTGAACGACAACAAATTTCTTCAAGTACTGTTTTAATCCACTGCCAAGTGAGATGTCAATTGCAGCAGCAAATCCCTCTTTTGACTTAAGCTGCAGTTCAAAAAAGTTGGCAAGGTGAAGATTTTCCATGGTTCTCATACTTCGAACTTTTTTGTCATCACAATAATTATGTTCTTCCAAGATGTGTCTCTCAAGTTCAGGAGCAAAAAATGCTTTTGTTATCCATGATGGCATAGATGATGCGTAGGTCTTGCTTAAAGTTCCCATTGATTGTGGAGATGCAACTGTAGTAAGACAACCCTGGATGTCTAAACCTTTGGAGTGGTGTACATGGAATATGTTTGGGGGGCGTTTTATACCTTTCAGATCTTTATATGCTTTGATTACTATTGTGCACATACTGACAGAATCTGATGCTTTGTCATCCAGAGGACGCCTGTTTGTGTGGATTTTGGTAAAGTCATCAATTACTAGAACAAGGAGCCATTCATTTTTTGTTGCATTCGTAAGGAACTCTTCCAGTTGTTTATGGTGCTGCTCTGCTAAAACACCCATTACTCGATCAGTTGTTTTTTTGCTGCATGTATTCCCTAGTTGATGCTGTGTTTCAAGCCCTTCTTTGTTGATGTTACTTGAATCAAGATATAATGACTGGTCAACTTGCATTATGTTGCATTGCTGACTTAAAGAATAACACATTTTATATATTATAGAGACTGCCCTTAGTTCATTCAGTGAAATTCTATTAGAAGAATGTCTTTTGTCAGTTATTGCAGCCATAATATGGTCAAAAATATGGGTAGCACCAATTGACTTGCAAAAGGCTTTAAATTTGGTGGGGTCATAGATGGGTTTCTCATTCTTACTAATAAAGTTCCTGTAGATGTTTTCTTTTAACAGTTGTATTTCCTTTCTTAAGTCACATCCTGTATATAAATCAAAAAGGTACATGGTTTACAATGGTAATGTCTGAGCATGGAAAAGGATTGTACATAAATATTAATTGTGGTTTTAATTAATATTAGACACTGTAAGGACTTTAACAAGTTTTTGATCAAAATGACTTTATAAATTTGTTGTTAATATGATAATGGTTTTTATGTATATTTGTAAGGAACGGGCTTTTTATGAATAGTACAGTACATAATCATTAATAGTTTCAGACACACTTGTGTAAATGTAATATACATTTGCATAGGCTTAATTTTCATTTAGGATTTTAATCAGATTAAAGCAATGTAACAGAACTCCTGCAGGAAAAAGTTCATACACAAGAATTCTTCTTAAACTATGCTAGGAAGTACGTACTTTCTGGTAATTTGTTGAAACTTTTTTCAATCGTTTCAAGCATCCCAGCTGGCAAAACAACGTCTCCATTTGGTTGCTCTTGTACTGTCCCAAAAATAGTACTTCTTTGTACAGATACCACCGGTGCTTCGTTCTCTTTGTTTTTTGGGGAAAATTTATATTTCCGTGGCCGTCCTGTGGTTTTTTCATTTTTTGCTAACTATTTTAAAGGAAATAGAACCCTTAGTGGGGTTGCATGTAAATCCGAGTAAAGGCTCACACCAAAACGTATTGCGCTGTACTTACGTAGCTAAACGTTTTTCCGGTTTTCTTATAGGTAAACACATTTCGAAGGCAAGTCGAACATATAAACGCAGTTTGCGTTGTACTGTCTTCGTTGTACGTTACTCCAAAACATTGCAATAAAACTTCGGCTGACGGAGGAGTTTTTCGGTCAGCCTTTTTGTCAATGTTTTTCTTACAAACCAAACATGTTTTATGACAAAAAGAAGAACTAACACACATACATATAAAACACAACAGTATTACGCATTTTGAAAGCTTCATTCGCATTTTCTTTTAAGTTATATCCATATTGATGTCGTGGTAATACTATGAAGTTTGTTTACAAAGTGGACTTTAAATTTCCCGCCACGAATCGATTTCAGAATCCCGTGAAAATCTCGCGATTCGTGTACTCCACGCTTTTTCGTTCTGACGCGTGCGCAGACAAATGTCCCCTCTGTTATGCAGCAACAATTTCATAGATAAAATGCTGCAACAATTTATAGATAAAATGCAGCAACAATTTTATAGATAAAATGCAGCAACAATTTTATAGATAAAATGCAGCAACAATTTTATAGATAAAATGCAGCAACAATTTTATAGATAAAATGCAGCAACAATTTTATAGATAAAATGCAGCAACAATGTATTGTCAATTTAATACTGCCCAATAACACTACTCACTGCAATGTTATTTTATTTACTGCAATCATTTAAAATTCCGCATGTCCCTTATGGGCCACCGTAAATCTGAATGGATGTGACCCTAAATGTGATCATCTCTACGCATATTGTGTTTGGAAAGAGCCACTATAGCTGCTGGTTCAAGGGATGTCGTGTGTAGAACTCGAATGCTGTGAACTTCACATTAGTTTTGTGGCCGAATTGCACTTTGTCGGTCGGTTGTCAAGTGGCGTAAAGTTGAAAAAATGTTCGCCGAATGAAATAGTCCTTTACTGACAGAAATCTATCCGACTTGTGCCTGTAAGGTACGATTATTATACAATTTAATTGATAGATAAAAGGTTAATTCATACTCGAAAATCATACAAGTATTTGACTTTTTCAAATGAGTAAAATCTATTTATAACTAAACACATCAAAACTTTACTACCTGTCTGTAGTACTAAACTAATCCACTACATGCAGTTTAACGTTTTCCATCACCAGCTTCTGTAATAAACTGACCTCACAAGCTGGATATTTCAGAGGATATACTGAATTAACTACTGGTGAATGTGGATGAGCCACAATGCAATTGCATTGATTTAGCTGCTATTAAATCCTGTTTTGGTTAAAATTTTATAGTAAAAAGATGCCTCTTGATGTCAAACGTGTGAGTGCAGAAGGTGGAGTTGTAGATATGGATGAGTTTAAAAAAATTCAACAGTTGACCCAACAGCTGCATGTGAATGGTGATGCTAAAAATGTTGATTATTCTGATGGAGAGAATGATGGGGACAAGGATTATAAATGAGACACAAAGTTTGCTGTAGTTCATTCTTGGCACCGACAAAATACCAAAAGGCTCTTGCAGTTATCATGTGTGGATGATAAAAAATCTCAACAATCAACTTGATACTATAATTTTTCCATCCTTTTTTCAAATAAATGAGTGTTTTGAACTCAATTTGCTGTGTTTGTTTACTACAGTATTAAACTACTTTATCTTAAAGTCCACTTTGTGTTCCTGTTGATAAAACTAAACACTGTATATTATGGAAACTGTATGGATGATAAACCTAACCCTATTGTATTGAGAAGTTAAACATTAAATGCAAGTAGTCTTGCATTTAGGAAATTATAGCCAAAGATACTTTATAGCCAGGGATACTTTAAAGAAATTGTAGAACAAAGCAATTTACTCAGGAACCCCCCCCCCCCCCCCCTAGTGTTTACTGTTGTATATTTGGTGGTAATAACACAATTAATGTTAATAAAATGCTTTATTCAAAAGGTAAAATATACATAAAGTAAATATCTAAGGAATGTTGCTACAACATGTTCAGGTCATTATACAATGAGGGTGAAAAGCAAAGCATGAAGTAGGCTGCTTGTACTGCAATGCCATAATATGGCAAAGTATAGAGACTATTTTAACTTGTATAATCCAGGATTAACAGCCATACCAGCTTACCCATATGGCACATGCATGAATGGAACTATGTACATGTGTGCAATCTGAACTTCCTGGTACACACGTAAAAACGCACAAGTTGCTACAGACCTGCAAACAAGTTGTAACAAGTCTGTTCACAGATTGTTCACAAGATGTATTCGCACTGCTTGTTCCGAATTTGTTGGAACAAGTTTGGAGCAAGCTGTTGACAAATTGTAACAAGCTTGATGGGACTATCAGACCTGTTACAAGATTGTTCCAACAAGACTGATACAGCATGATATAACAATATTGTTGCAGCCTTGTGCTGTCAATCTTGTAACAAACTTGCTACAACAGGATTGTATCAGAGTTGTTAGAACAACCTTGTAACAAGTCTGATATTTTCGTCAAGCTTGTTACAAGTTGTCAACAAGTTTGGAACAACTTGTTGACAACTTTGGAACAAGCGGTGCGAACACATCTTGTTGACGGCTTGTCTGCAGACTTGTTACAAGTTGTGAGATTTTTACGTGTGTAGGCTGAACCTGACAAGAACAATTTTGCCAACACAGTGTGTGCATGTGTGGAACTATGTACATATATGTATACTGAAATATCTATCCAAAGCTGGTATCGCCTGGGCAGATAATCCAACTTCTGGAGGTTAAGTTTTCCAAGGGAGAAACTCTTCAAGACTTTCTATTTGCTTTCCTTGGTGTCATTTTGCAAATTAAGAGTACGAACGTTTCGCACACCGTATTTGTCATTTCTTGATCAACAATAACAACAACGCCATCATTGTCAGAATCATTCCATTTTCATAAAATTCATTCGAATTCTACAAAAATGTTAAAAGTTAGTGTATATAATTTAAATACAGCAGTTAAATTCAAGAGAGATCGACATATATGCCAAAGCTTCGAAATAAAACTAAAATAATGACTCATACAGTATTTTTTCGCGTCATGATTCCCAAGTGGACGAAAATTCCTGTGATCAGGTATACTGAAAATGCCCCATTTTCAAAGCGATTACTCGTCAGTTATATGGGGACAATATATTTTCTAAAGTTCTGTTACAAAGAGCAACTCGTCTTGAATACGATAGCGTCTATTTTATTTAATTTCTCATTAAAAAACCCTATTGTTTCCTGGGGGTTTTGAAAGCCACTTTTTACCCTTGGGCAATGACCCAGAAAACAGGTTAGTACAAATGACGATTAGCATAAATACAACGTCATTAGAATACCAAATAAAGCGAAAGTCGTTGAATTTGACTCATATTTAAAACATCCATAAAAACTTACCTTCAAAAATATCAAATATTCTTGGCGAAAAAATGAAATAAATTTCCACAACTTTTTCAACAAACACTGTAAGAAATCACGACTCTGCATATTAATGATTGCAATGCATGCTGGGACGGGCTTCCAACCTCCTCAGTCCTCTGCATAATAGCAAAGGATCATGGGAAAAATGGTAACCTTCCACTTGCAAACAAAATGGTCGCCACGAAGCGAGTCTTTTGCGTGCAAGAAATATAGCTTATTTACGGCACTTTTTTCTGGGCGTTTGATCTTTTTAAAGCAGGGAAGTTATTTGTAATAATATAAAGTTTGTTTTGACCAAAGCACACGGTAATCGGAGAAAATCTAGAGGAGATAATGCACACAGAACAACCGAGTGAACGAGCAACAATGTAATTTACAAGCTTTCGAGACGAAGGTTGCCAACAACGTTTCAAGGTATGTACGGTTAGCGTGTGCCCGAGCGCTCTCCATTTTTAGCTAAAAATTTGTGCGCGTTGTTTGGCTAAATGGGCATTGTATTTTCACAGCGATCGGGCCTTTCGTGAGATTTTTTTCGCTTGTTGAAATCGATAATTTCATGTCAAAATTGTCCTTAAAACATTCGATCAACATGGTTTCAAAACCCTTTACTCTCAAGTTTTCTGGCGGGAAGTAAAAGCAACTCAAACCGACCCAAACCGGTTTTTTCCGATACCGGCAATTTCAAATTGTAAAAACGCCAAGAAAAAAGTGTTCCTGCCTCTGTAGTTGATATTTTTTGCATCCTTTGTTGTCAACGGCTCATTTCCTGTTGAAGTAAACAAGTAGGCTTGTATTTTGCTCTAAACTTTGTGCTATTTAGTAGGTTAAACTCTTTAAATTTATTAACAAATAATCTTGTTTGGTAGCTAAAATAAGTAGTTTATAGATAGGCAAATTGCTTTAAAATATATTTATAAATTGTAGGTCTTAAACAGAAATTAGGGTTAAAATAAATTGTAAATAGTTGAATTTTTAATTGTATATTTCAAATTGATAGGACAGATAATTTAAGTTCTTTAATAAATTTTAACCACGGATTGTAAGCCAAGTACTTCAATGGAGGCAGATAAAAATATAACAGCAAAGGTAGATGGTTGGACAAAAAGCTTAAAATATATGCCTGGATTTTCATATGAGAAATTAGAAAAACATTTGGTGGTAGATGATCAAAAAACACCTGATGGCAAGCCTGCTGAGGCTTTTAAGCATAAGAAGAAAGGGTATAAGTTGTTTAAAGCTGGTTATCCAAGGCAGTTTAGAGTAAAACCAAATGTGAAGAAGGAAGGTGAACCAGTGTATTTTCTTGTGCGGTGCAATGTAAATGCTGAAATGAAGAAAAAACTATATACTGTGTATGTCCATCTGATTCAAGCAACTGGAAATGTTGATTATGCGAAATGCCAATGCCCTGCTGGTGGCCGATGCAAGCATGTTGCTGCTACTTTGTTTCAACTTCTCGACTACATTGAACTTGGCCAAGTGTGGTTTCAACAAAGAAAGTGCCGATTAACTGCATCATTTTTTGGTTGTGTCCTGAAGCGTAGGAAAAATATCTATCCAAAGAGCATATTGTTGAAAAAATCCAAAAGCCAAATAAAATATGTTCTGCAAGCTGTAGATGGGGCATTGATAATGAGCAGAAGGCATTAGTCAGATACCATAATCTTAAAGAGAAAATCAACCAACATTTGGATCTATGTACAGCGTGTGGTTTAGTGGTGCATCCTAAGTGGCCATGGCTTGGTGCAAGTCCTGATGGACTCATCTATGATAATGCAGAAGTATCACTTTATGGAGCTGTAGAAGTGAAGTGTCCAGCATCTAAATCGGGGATAAGTGTTCTGGAAGCATGCAGTGATAAACTGTTTTGTTTAGAACCTGTTTATGGAAAACCTTGCTTGAAAAAAAAACATGTATATTATTACCAAGCACACGGTGTCATGGCTATATGCCAGTTAGAGTTTTTAGATTTTGTTGTGTACACTGTAAGTGACATTCATGTTGAAAGAATATATTTTGATAAGGAAGAGTGGGAAAGGTGTTCATTACCTGAACTAACATCTTTTTATTTTAGTTTTCTGATGGACAATGTATAATTTAATTCACTCTTTCTTTAAACAAGTAATAGCTTGTAAAAAAGTATTTTTAAACATATTGTACAATTATGAATAAATTATACAACTTAAATGCAACAAGTATTTCACTCCTCATGCTCTTGGATTGGTGGTCTAAAAAACAAAGTTAAATAAGAGCAAATAACCCAAATCTTATTTAAGTCTGCTGCCATTGTATCGGTAAGTCATGTTTGAGAATCCTGGAACTCTTGATTCTCTGAATAGTTCTTTCAATATGTATCCTCTGTTTGGCAATTCTCCTGGTTTTAATCTCATCTTCCTCAGAGAATTGCTGCTGGTCACCAAGGAAAGGAGGTATGTTTAAGGAAACATCTGGTGGTAAATTCTCCTCAATCTCAAAACCTCTATCGGCCATTACTTCATCCCCTGGTTCCAACAATTTCATGATGCCACAGTCATTTGTTAACTGCTTGTCTGATGTATTACCAGAATACATTTCAGAAACGAAGGTTAAATCACCTCTTGGGGAAATACCGTTTAATTTTGATTCTTGTATGTTGAGAAGGTGGCACTTTGTGTGGCACTAGGTTGAGAGGGGGTTTCAGTAAATAGCTCCGTGCAGTCAATAATTACTCTGGTGTGTGGGTAAGTATTTGTTCAAACTTTGAGGCATTGTCGCTCTAACGAACTCTTGGGATGGCCAAATTGGAATGGACCTCAATCGCCGATACAAAGAATCAAGCCATGTAACCCAAATTCTAGACACTTGCGATACAGAAATATTAAACCTGTGAGCTATGTCCCTTTCCAGCAAGCCCAATCTAAGCCGCACAAGGTACAGAAAAAGTTCTTCCTCGGGTGAAAGCAATCTCTTAGGTCCACATTTTTTCTTACTGTTAACACTGTTGCAACTGTTACCAGAACCAATATATTGCGACCTCTCACATGCTGGGCAAAGATAGTTATAAAATGCCTGAAATGTACCATAGTCACAAAAACCAGTATAAAATTCAAAGTCACTATCATTGCTTTTAAACTGCTGTACAGAGAAACTGCATTCTTTAACCTTTTTCTTTAACATTGCTATATCACTCTGTTGTTTTTCATTTGCTTCTTTTAGATCTTCAACAATTTGCTCAAGGTCATTATCTTCAGGCACTGGTTCATCTATTTGCTGACTTTCTACAAAGGTGCTGTTCCTATTTCTGCATTTATATGTTGTTCTTGGTTTTGTTTGTGTGGGTGGCAATAATTTTTCCACAAGAGTAGGTGTGTTATGTAGGCAGGTCTTCTTACCACCAATGAAATGTTTTGAACAGACTCTATGATAGTTTTTTCGGTTTGAAGTTTGCTCTTCCAATCCAATGCAGCCACATCCTTCTAAGCTTTTTATCATTTGAAATTTTGTAGTAAGATAGTTCTGGGTTTCTTTTTCTGAGGCCCTGCTAGGGGTTTTAGGTATAAGGTATATTTACCCAAAGTATTTTAGTTATTAAGTATAAATAACGATAGACTTTTGGGTATAAAGTATAAATGATTACTGGCGTTATACTTTTAGGTATAACAAAAACTGACTACAAGACATTTTGTGCCAGCTATTCGAGGCATTTGTGAGCATTTATTTGTCAATAGTTACCAATACTGATCGCTTTTAATATCTCGACAGCCTCAACCTTAATTTGCAGAGTTGAAGTTCCACGGCGGTATTTGTGAGAATATAAAATCTGCTAAAAGTACGTGTTGCTGCTACACGCTTTTCGGATTATAGTTGCACTTAAACTGTCACATTCTCGCTTCTACACTGGAAACTTCGAGCAAAATGACTCTCTAAATTCACAGATGTCACAGGTGATGTCCAAAGAATGAAAACAACCCGGTAAATGCTTTTGCAAGGGGTGAAATAGTGTACAACGCAACTAAAAGAAAACAAGAGTTGCTGGGGTACTTTTGGGTATAAATGTGTTTGCCATTTTAGGTATAAGGTATAAATGACCTCTTAATAATAGGTATAAGGTATAAATGACCTCTTAATAATAGGTATAAGGTATATTCAAGACCCCCCTAACAGGGCCTCTTTTGTGTTACTGCTATATGTAGGAATACAGCAAGTCGTCCCTCAACCCTTGTATTGATTTTTCAGCATTGAAGAGTGTTGTATATTTTTATCTGCCCATGGTTATGCATGTTATGGCCCTTTTATCAATCCATGGTTAAAATTTATTAAAGAACTTAAATTATCTGTTCTATCAATTTGAAAAATACTATTAAAAATTCAACTATTTACAATTTATTTTAACCCTAACTAATTTCTGTTTAAGACCTACAATTTATAAATATATTTTAAAGCAATTTGCCTATCTATAAACTACTTATTTTAGCTACCAAACAAGATTATTTGTTAATAAATTTAAAGAGTTTAACCTACTAAATAGCACAAAGTTTAGAGCAAAATACAAGCCTACTTGTTTACTTCAACAGGAAATGAGCCGTTGACAACAAAGGATGCAAAAAATATCAACTACAGAGGCAGGAACACTTTTTTCTTGGCGTTTTTACAATTTGAAATTGCCGGTATCGGAAAAAACCGGTTTGGGTCGGTTTGAATTGCTTTTACTTCCCGCCAGAAAACTTGAGAGTAAAGGGTTTTGAAGCCATGTTGATCGAATGTTTTAAGGACAATTTTGACATGAAATTATCGATTTCAACAAGCGAAAAAAATCCCACGAAAGGCCCGATCGCTGTGAAAATACAATGCCCATTTAGGCAAACAACGCGCACAAATTTTTAGCTAAAAATGGAGAGCGCTCGGGCACTCGCTAACCGTACATATCTTGAAACGTTGTTGGCAACCTTCGTCTCAAAGCTTGTAAATTACATTGTTGTTCGTTCACTCGGTTGTTCTGTGTGTATTATCTCCTCTAGATTTTCTCCGATTATCGTGTGCTTTGGTCAAAACACAGTTAATAGAAATAGGATGGTTAGGCTAGCCGGCAAACTTCAAAGGGATCGCAAATATACACACGTAAAAATCTCACAACTTGTAACAAGTCTGCAGACAAGCCGTCAACAAGATGTGTTCGCACTGCTTGTTCCAAAGTTGTCAACAAGTTGTTCCAAACTTGTTGACAACTTGTAACAAGCTTGACGAAAATATCAGACTTGTTACAAGGTTGTTCTAACAACTCTGATACAATCCTGTTGTAGCAAGTTTGTTACAAGATTGACAGCACAAGGCTGCAACAATATTGTTATATCATGCTGTATCAGTCTTGTTGGAACAATCTTGTAACAGGTCTGATAGTCCCATCAAGCTTGTTACAATTTGTCAACAGCTTGCTCCAAACTTGTTCCAACAAATTCGGAACAAGCAGTGCGAATACATCTTGTGAACAATTTGTGAACAGACTTGTTACAACTTGTTTGCAGGTCTGTAGCAACTTGTGCGTTTTTACGTGTGTATGTCGGGAACCACTTTTCATTCTGACACGTGACCAATAAGCGGTATCATGCTGCGAGCGCTTAATAAAAAACATATGAGTGAAATTTGATACAATCTTGTAATTCCGAAATATTTCCCGTGAAAGCAAGGAAAACCCACGACATGGAGAGCTGTAAGGAGGCTGATATTGAGGAGAGCGTTGAATTACCTAAGGAAAGTCTTATAAAGTCCTGTGAAGCTGTATTTACAGGAGATAGAATTTGTGAGTATGGGCGAACAGGATTCCGTGGTTGAATCGATTTTCGACCCGAAAGACAAAGAATACGATGCTTTTAATCTAGATGTTTCGCTCACTCTCTTAGATACGCAAAATGACGAAGTAGACGCAGAGTTTCTCGAAGCCCTAACAGATATTGAAGGCAAAAAATCGTTTCCCTGCCCGAAATGCATTAAAATTTGCAAGTCGAAAGGATGCTTGACCAGACACACAAATTCAAAACATCGTGAATCAGATCCTGAGTTGTCAACCGAATCGGGCAACAATCACAACTGTCTTTTGTTAGAACACATAGAAGATCTTGCGGGCGTCGTGGAATCGATAAAAACAAATTTGATTGCTGGAGATTTGTATGGACCAGTAATAAACACCGACATTAATACAAAACTTATGTATAAAACTTGATCCCTCTGAACGTGGCCCTCTTTCCTACATCGCAGGTTATATAGTCTCAAAGCTTTACCAGAAGTCAAAAAATAATTCAGAGTTGCAAGCACTCTTACAAGCGTTGAAATCGACTGGACATGATAATGAATTTATATTAGTTCGAAGCAGAGGCGGACTCGTTGCTCCTAGCCGTCACCTAATGGCCATTGTAGAGGCAGCTGAGCTTTGTTTTAGAAAAAATTTAAATGTTAGTGAGGGCAAACTTGTTTTGCGAAATATACCCCACTGATACTATCTGCGAGTCTACCTTAAGCTCTCCAATGGTCAAATCATTGTGGGAAACATTGTTCTGGAAGCAGGGGTAGAAGTTCGACCCAGAACTTGTGCTAAGAGAACATTGTAAAGCTGTATTTACGAGTTCGTTCTTTTTCGTATGCCAGGCAGTATATAGGCAATTATAAAATAAGGGAAAACAGACAATGAGTAATTAAGTCTTTAGTAATAAGAATGAACTAAAACGAAGCAAAGACAATTAAAGTAACTGATGTATTTATTTACATTATATTATTTGCATTGTTATAGCGCATTTTAAAATGCGTCACTTTTCGTTCATCTCCCTTACACAAAAAAATTTGTTATCAACCTTGAGTATCCATATGTCCTCACCATTGTTTTTAACATTGATATATCAGTAATAATCAACCCCAAGTATCAGCATGGTTTCCTATAGCACTTGTGGTATTTGTCAAATAGGAAAACATGTGGATACTCAATGGTTGTACCATGGATACTTTCATTAACTATCCATGGTTGTACAATAAGAACAGAGTAAGAAAGTATTTAGAAACACACAAGTTTATATCTATATAATGCTAAGTGTCATGCAGGCGTCCATGTGTTAATGGGTTAACAAAGATTGTAATCCCACACAAAGTTTAGACTTTTCAATTCTTTGCCACAATTCAATTTATTAATAAGTCCACATATTGAACTGAACATTTCTGTTCTAAATAGATGGAACGATGGCTTGGCACTGGCCAGTTGAACGCAAACACAGTTAATGTCAGAGACCAACTCACAACAACAGTGTACTGTGTACATAGGAATACTGTGGGTATTTCATGAAACACAATTCGTATTTCACCTTCGTACGATCCTTCTACTTGCATGGTTGAACATTTTTCTTCTTCAGCTGCCTTGTGAAATCCTCAATATCGGAATATTGTGGCTCAGACTCAGATGACGCTGATGGCTTGTGAACAACAGGGGTGTCAGATTTCCTCACGAGCACGCGACGTTTTCGTTCGCCAGCTTCGTGGCTGTTCTCCGGCAGGTTTTCTGTTGGAACAATCCTATCAGAAATATCCAAATACAGTTCAGTTAATGCCCACTTCAACGAGCAAATAATTGAATATTCATGAACAAAAATGTGCCTTGTATATGCTAAATTAATAGTTGAATGAACATGAAACAAACAAAAGACTACAACCCAGTATGGAAAGTAAGTGGTCGCCATGTCACATGTGCCGTGCACAACAATAAAGTTGGTGCACAACTTGGTGCACAAAATAAGTAGTTAGTGCACAAAAATTTGTAATTGGTGCACAGAAGTTTTAACTAGCAATGGTTAACAAAATATGTTACTTATAGTGAATTAAGAAACAAAATTTAAAATGATATAAAAAGCAGCTGCTCGTACTGTCGTGTAAGATCAAAGAATGCATACAATGCTATAATTTCGTCGCAGTCTGTAGAATCTTTTATTATCAGTACCTTACATTTTTTCCTGACATAAAGTAAAGGAATCGATTGTATTGCCACTGACCATATAGACTGCGGCCGCGTACTACAGCGTGTTTTATTTAAATTTACAAATCAAAATCGACAAAATTCAACCTTTAAAATTTAATAAAATCAAAAGCGGTATTTATTCTTGAATGGAATTCTTTCATTCTGGATCAAATTCGGAATTGTTAAGTGATTGTGAATCGGCCGAATCACATGCTTCCGAGCAGGCGGGGGTCGATAATGAGGACGACAAAACTGAGCCCATTGAAATTCAAGACGAACATTGCAGAAAAGAAACTTTATCAAGCACTTTTTCCAGAAGAATTGATGAACTGAAAAGAGTCTGCAGTGAGGCAGCTGATGCCCGAGATGAGGATGACGACATTTTGCTTGTTCCAGAAAAGAAACGTGCAAAGCAGGGTATTCTGTCTTTTTTTGCCTAGTCACGTGGTAAAAGAGACTCTGAAAACCTCTGGTTCTACCAGTACTTGGGTAAAACGAAACTACAGTAAATATCAAAGGGTTTGTCTCCTTTGTGCAAGAAGTGAAAATCTTCAAGCAAAAGAGAAAGCAGTCCTGGCTCGAAGTAGTGAATATCATATTAAAAGGCATAAAAATAGTTCTCATAAGAAAATTTCGCTTGCTGTAGTAAAAGCTAACATTGTACCTACTGACCACACCTCAGTCCCTAAAAGTATAAGGGAAAAAATGTCTGGACCTGTAGAAGCATCAACCCTTCCAGCTGTAGTGACACAGATAAATAAAGTAACAACACCTGCTCCTGAAGTGACACCAAGAAATGACATGTTGAGATTGGATTATGATGGTGATGGCAGTGATGACCATGAAGTTGAATCGTCCAGAACCCAAAGCATGACAACAAAGGCAGCAACACTTCAGACAGACCTGACAAATTTTGTCAGTGTTGAAAAACCATCATTTGAAGAAACTGTCAATGTTAAAAAAACTTGACAACAAAATAGACAATCTCAAAGAAGGTAGATCCACAACAGCAGGTAATAGTGAAAATCACTGTATGCTTTAAAATAGACTAGAATGCACTGTTGCCAACCTTTCATGGAAAGACAGCAATGAAAGTAAATTCCAGTAAATTCCTTTACATTTTGCCACTACTCAGGCCAAAATTGTCTATTTCAGTAATCGAGTAAGACAATTAATAATAATAGCTAATGAAATTAAAGGTATGCCAACTCTTTCTATCATAAAAGGTGCTCCAACTGCACCTTACCAGGTATGGTAGAAAGAGTTTAAGTTTCTAGCAGTATCTTTATCACTTGTTATACTGTAGAAGCTTAAGAAATTCAGTATTTCAACAAAAAGTCTAAACAAGTGTTTTGTTGATTTATACACACTGTACCACACCTTAACATCTTTTTGTTCAAATAATTGTTACTATAATTGGGCCCTAAATTTCTTTACAAATATGCCTTATAACTGTAGTTTTTCTGGCATTATATGAATTAAATTATCTTAGTGTTGTTACAGAGTTTAATTTGAGGGGTGGTAATGTTTTATTATTTAATTACTAGGTTTAACAGAGATTGCATCAACACACGCCTTATCAAAATTTAATCAGGATATGAAAGAGCCATACCTTAAGATGAAAGAATGGAAAAAGGTGAACAACCTTGTTGAGCTAGTGAATGAAATTGATTGTTTACAACTTTACCCCTTAACTGAGAATGATGAAAATGAATTTGAAGAAAATTCTGGTGCAATCCTTCGGTGTGAAACATGTTTCACTTTGTATAAAGATAAAGCTTCACGACTCACTCCTGCAAAAGCTGCCAAGAAGCTGTCTAGAGACTGTGTAAGTATCTGTACCAGAAAGTATCTTAGTGAAGAGAGGATGAAGGAACTGATTGACGGTGATGGTCCCTACTGGCGCAAGTTGAAGAGTTCTGTCATTCAACATATGCTGTGTTCTGTTGATGGACAAACACACTTTAAAGCCCTAACAGCATTGAGTGAGGAACGGAACTTAATGGCAAAACATTATGAAGCAGCAGAAACCTTAGTAAAGAGTGCATTAGTTTCCATTAAGGCTAAGTCTGCAGCAGTCCATTATGAAGAGCAAGTGGCTTTTGCATTTTCACTTGGGGCTCAAGTCGGACAGAACGGGCATTCACGCAAGTTAGTGCCAGATCTTGTTAGATGTTTACTTGTGGCAATAGATGAAACAACAAAAAAAGAACTGTTGAAATGCCTACCAAGTACAGGACTCCCTCCCCACTACTTCATGGCATTGGATAAAGCAACTGTCAACAAAAGAACCAACCAAGGTGTCATCATTTGTCCAACTATTGGTGGTGTTAAAGTTCCAATAGTTGTTGGGGCAGCAGAAGTGTATAAACCTACTAATGATGGTCGCGTAGAGGGAGAAAAGGCAGAAGATTCTGCTGAGCAAGCCCTGAAGCAAATTGAAGAGAAATTTGGTAGTTCCACACTTGATTATATGGTTGGTAAGTTCATAATTTCAGTCTTATTTTTGCTCATAAAATACTTGATAACCTGAACATAGTGATAGCTTTACATTCAATACTTCTTAATGCTACGATAATAATTGAATAAAAAATTTTGTGTATCACTGCGTCATCCGTAGAATTGACAGGACTTGCAATCACAACAGCATATCAAGTGGTACACACAACAAGGTTTACTATGATCAGGAGTTTTACCTACTCAGCAAACCACTTAATGGAATAAATGATTGTACTGTAAGTTACAAGATACAGTATGTAAAATACAAGTCAGTACCATAATCAGTGGTGATTTTGTGTACCGTAGGTATATCTGCAGATGGGGTTTATCAAGCCTCTGGATTTCGGAAAACTATAAGTCTAGAAGAAAACAATTTGTTTCTGAAGCAGGTCCATTGGGATCCATCCCACTGGATTAACCTCGCAGTTACCGATGTCAGAGATGGTAAAATGGGAACATCAGACAAGTTTTTTTCCAATTTCATTGGAAGAACTAATAGATTCTCGGAAACACTTAACCGAGGAAAGGGTAAGTTAAGACCTGGTGTATTGAATATTATTTAACAAATAGATTTCTTGCTCACAGTAAACAATGAATCAAACAATGAAATTTACAGAAAAATAAGTAAGATTATGTCGGATCGCATTTCGCGTACTGTTTAGAGTTATGAAGGCAATGTCCATTTTTCGCGTTGGCATCAAATTAGGGCTTACCAATACCTTTCTAGGGAAAAGCATTCTGGAATCCACAGCATCGCAACTGGACGTTAAACCCACAGTTTCAACAACTTATTCGCAGACAAGATTTGCTAGTTCGGCTTTCGTACAATGGCAAAGGCTTGTGAAATCTTACAAACTTTTTACGATGGCATTAAAAAACGCAGCACCTGCATTGTCTGACGAACAACACCAACTGCATTATCAGGTTCTCGGTCAGGTAAGGTTACAGTATTACGGCACATAAGGCAAAGTTACTGTTCACACTGTATAGAATATTACTTAAGAAATATATTGACTTTAGGATTTTGTTGTTGACTTACTGTTGATGCACGATATGTTCGATCCGGTCGCGAATGTTATGACTGTTCTACAGGGCCTATCTATTCCGTCATGGAAGGCTAACATGTATGTGAAGAAGGTTATAAAGTGGTTAACTGACGCATCTAACGAGTGCCATATAAGAGGAAACATGGACCTTTTCCCGACAATTAAGAAAAATATGGAGGTACAGTATGCATACCAATATATTAGGTCTGCCGTGGCATTGAGGACAATTAATTTCAATGAATTATGACATTAATACAATAACGAGTTCGGTTCTTCTCTTTTTTATATTAGAATCTTCTGAATCATGACCCCGAAAGTGAAAATCCCTCTGAAAGACCGCGATATGAAGGTGTAGAGCTTTTATGTGGGTGGAAAGTGGTCGGTAGAGAAGAGGTAGAATTAAATTCTGAGAAAAACAAGCGCCCCAAAAAGCAAGTTTTGATCCATTGGGAGGAGCGTACGGTTGAAGATTCTTTTAGTGATGTTCAACGATTTGGAAGAGATTTGGCCCAATCGCTAGAGAATCGTGTTGAGTCATGTGTAAATGATGTTGGAAAAGCGAATTTCTTCGACATTGAAGAAACGTTCCAATTTCTATGTGGAGAGAGGCTTGCTAACGATCAAGTTAAAATCCAAGAGGGTGATCTTGAGATGTTCGGTGCTGAGACCTTTCGTCAGTTCTTTCATGAAGTTTGCTGCTTAAAGCACATAAAAGCTCTAAATAATCAGCATTTTGACGAAAGACTTTTTCTTAGCACTCTACGACAATGGAAGAACGCGGTTCGCCATTTGGTGTGGGAGAAAGCCATGAAGAACAAGTTGATACCGTGTCTAAAGCCAGTTAAAGATGAATACATCCATGTTGCAGCTGCAGTGGGTACTGATCCGGAGGCAAAATTGCTGAAAATGACGTGTGAAACAGAAACGACGGATAAAGTGAATTTGCACAAATTATTTGCATTTGAATTTACAAACCACCCCACTTTCCAAGCTGAAGTCGAAGAGAGCAAGGTCGTGTCATTGTTATATACAGACGAAACTCTGTATGACATAACAGGGTCAGTGTCGATGACAGCCTTTGACATCGCGATGTCTCTGGGAGGTTCCGAGGCAATCGTTGAAAGTTTGTACAGCGTTATGGACACTCAGCGCAAGGTTCGGCAGCATCACACAACTTTAGAAGACCGAACTATACTGGACTGGTCAATAAGCAACGTTCTTAACGTTGAAGATATTGTTTCTAGAGCTGCGAGACTGTATATTGACGGATCATCCGCCCTGAAATTACCTCGCCATCGTGTAGGAAGATTAAAGAAGAAAAACGACAGATCATATGAAGGCAGTCAGGTTTTAACGCGATTAAAAAGGGAAAAAGGGCGCTATTCGTACCTCACGTAAAGTGTCTTTAGCATATACAAATCAGACAAAATGGAACATGACTTACGTTTATGGCTTAGGTTATTGATTTGAACGTTTTATAATTTGAATAGTCACGTGGATAGTTATAAGCAAACTATATAATGTGCATATTTTTCCACAACATAAAATGAATACTGATTGGTCCAAAGTGTCAATAATGCAGTACAAAAAATTAAGGTGAAGTGTTATTTTTACTTCAAATAAAGCAATTGATCATATGATCTGAATTAAACTCTTATGGTTACTGTTACAGTAAAGGATTTGCTCTAAATTAAATATTAAAAAGCTGTAGAAATAATATTCTCGTTATTTTACGAACTTAATTCTCAATTTCTAATGAAAGTAGAACAAAAATACCATTATACCAAATTAGAAAGTGAAATGTGAAGCATTTATACAGCAATATTTGTTAATTTAAGAATAAAACAAAGCTAATCAAAGCCGTAGGAAGCGTGTTAAAAATAAGGTTTGGAAAAAATTGGACGCTATGCGTTTAACAATACTAATGAAATTGAGACGATGAGCTTAGAAAGAAGGTGGGAAGCACACTGAAAATGCCATTTGCGGTGATCTAAAAAGTTGAATTTTTAAAAATTTTCTCGTTTGGCGCCAGCCATGGTGGTGGCGCCTTGTCAGCCTCTGCCCTCTAAAGTTGACAAACTTCCTACTGCCCTTGTAGTACGTCTAACTGCGAAATTAAAGGACAGCGATCGAACGTACGGAGTGTCTAGCATTTGACTCGTGTTCACTGCAATCACTGGTAGTTTTTTAAGCATAATTAATACAACACCCCCTCCCCCCCCCCCCCCCAAGCGGCCAAGTGTGGCAGTGTGCACCAGGGAATCACCAGTTAATGACTCGGTGCACAGTTGAAAGCACGGACTAAGGTGTGCCGTGCACAAAAATATAACATTTCATACTGGACTACAACAGTTCAGCTTACCAGTTAAGACACAATCGGCCTTAAAATGCCGCTCGCAGATAAAAATTCTGTTCTTCTCCATCCGCGTCTTCATGTCTGGCGTCATTTCTCGTGTCCGCACCGCAAGATTAGACTAGATTAGTTTCTTCGTATGTTCTCCCTCTGAATCGGATACAGTCGGGATTTTGAACAGCGATAGTTCATGCTTTGTACTGGTCGGACACCCGATAAGGCGCAATTACCACCTCTTATATCTTCGCAACAACTCCTCGTAATTGATTTCGTAATACCAGCGCAATAAAGTAAGAGAAATACGAGCTATACACCTATACAACAGCTGGGCTCACTCTTGTGTGTAGTATTTGTAATATGAGGTCTTGGCGTCCATCCCGCTTATTGGTCACATGACCAAAATAAAAAGTGGACAATAACATATTTGGTCACGTGGTTAGCTAGCCTAACCATCCTATTTCTATTAACTATTGTCAAAACAAACTTTATATTATTACAAATAACTTCCCTGCTTTAAAAAGATCAAACGCCCAGAAAAAAGTGCCGTAAATAAGCAATATTTCTTGCACGCGAAAGAGTCGCTTCGTGGCGACCATTTTGTTTGCAAGTGGAAGGTTACCATATATATATATATAGGATTGATGAAGGCTGTAGCCGAAACGTCTTAATAAAGTTTAGATATCAATTGTAGGTTGTCAGAAATTGTTGTTGGTTCGCTTTTTTAAACTCCTTATCCATACGTACGAACCTTGACTTATGAATCAGTTTTGATCTTTCTGGCATGACTGGTCCTATTGATCTGGAAATTATTCTTAAACGACTATATATATATCTATATATATATGTATATATATATATATATCTATATAAGCCGTAATTCGTATTTTTACTCCGCGTAACGTACGTGCTATGACAAATTTAGTAAAAGCTATCGATTTGAGATGCCCTCCAATTATGCAAATTCACTATGTCTTTCATGGTCGCCAGTTAAATTTTTAATTTTTTCGCTTATTACATAAATGGTATTTCTGTTAAACTTAATAAAACTTGTTATAAAGCTTTACAGAAGACAACGGACCGTTAACGTGCACTACGAACGGATAGTTCAAGTTTGTATCGACTTCATGAATATTAACATTATGCAATTTCGACAATATTGTGCACGCGCGGATAAACAAAACGCTAATTTCGATCATTATTTTGGCATAAATCTAAGGTTTTTGTTGATGTAAACGGTCCGTTATCTTCTGTAAAGCTTTATAACAAGTTTTATTAAGTTTAACAGAAATACATACCATTTATGTAATAAGCGAAAAAATTAAAAATTTAACTGGCGACCATGAAAGACATATAGTGAATTTGCATAATTGGAGGGCATCTCCAATCGATAGCTTTTACTAAATTTGTCATAGCACGTACGTTACGCGGAGTAAAAATACGAATTACGGCTTGTTCGAAAGAGAAAAGAACGTGGTTTAAAACAAGTCCAAAATTGTTCTATAGGCTTCAGTAATTTAGAAATAATTAGACACAAAACATGGACTCCGCTTTTTTTATACACCCTGTATATATAGTATATATATATATATGTATATATATATGTGTATATATATATATATATATATATATATATATATATATATATATATATATATATATATATATATATATATATATATATATATATATATATATATATATATATATATATATATATATATATATATATATATATATATATATATATGCAACAAATATACTCCCTCTGCTCGACAGACTAAACATTAATATAAAATAACAAAGAAAACTGCCACGACTCCAAGATACAATGAAATTTATTTATAATAAAAAATAGCTTAAACTTTCGGCAGCATGCCACCGCCTTCTTCAGAAGCTCTGAAGAAGGCGGTGGCATGCTGCCGAAAGTTTAAGCTATTTTTTATTATAAATAAATTTCATTGTATCTTGGAGTCGTGGCAGTTTTCTTTGTTATTTTATATATATATATATATATATATATATATATATATATATATATATATATATATATATATATATATATATATATATATATATATGTATATATGTATATATATATATATATATATATATATATATATATGTATATATGTATATATATATATATATATATATATATATATATATATATATATATATATATATATATATATATATATATATATATATATATATATATATATATATATATATATGTATATATGTATATGTATATATATATATATATATGTATATATATATATATATATATATATATATATATATATATGTATATATATGTATATATATATATATATATATATATATATATATATATATATATATATATATATATATATATATATATATATATATATATATATATATATATATATATATTTATATATATATATATATATATTCAAAAAAGGTTGTCATCGCAAACTCTAAACCATAGATATAGTAGACCTAGATTGCTGACGTATACCTAGCGCGCGTGACCCCCAATAGAAGAATCCAAGATGGCGTTGCAACCGGGCAAAAACATTAGGAATTGTATTACGAAAAACAGGTTTTTGAGCTTTTTTGATGGTTTAACTGCTGCAAATCACCTTCAACTGGACTTTTTTGAAAATAGATCACTATTGCGGAGGTTTTGAGCGCAAAATGAGAAGAGTGGGCTAGATTCTTACAAAATTATCGTTCGATAAAGATTTCAAGGAGTGGACGTTTTGACCGGTTTCGTTAGTTTGCGTGGATTATTGGACTTTTAACACTTCGAATCACGACCGATCGCGTGTATTTAGAAAACGATGTTTATCATATATCAAATATCGTTCGTTAAAGACTTCTGGAGTAGACAACTGGTTGTTTAGTATGTTCTTGTAGTAAATTTAACTTTTTTGCAAATTACTACTTCTAGTGATTTTGATTTTGAGTGTTATTTTGATATTTATTGATATATTTTGATATATATTTTGATATATATTGTTATTTTGAGTAAAGTCCTTCAGTACTGGTACACTACAAGTTTTGCAGGAGGCAGCATGATTGACTTTAAGTTGGGATAAGCTAATAATGGACATGCAGAGTTCTGCTTTGGGCTTGCAGAGATGTCATATTTATTACAAATGAAAATTGATACCTATAGACAGAAGTCAATATTACTTAATTATCTCTGTAGCAAGTTATATTGCTTAATTATCTCTGTAGCAATCCTAAAGAATATCTGATTTTATAATAAACTGTTTTGCAAAAATTGTGTTTACATTCCCACACATTTACAAGCATTTATAAATGTCTTGTTAACAAGCTTACAGGAGCTTTAAAAAATTACAGCATTTCACAACTTGTTTTCATCTTTGCAACACATTTGTCACAGGCACAGCTTGTTGACAAATGGTGAGATTTTCATGTGCAGATTTCAATATTGTAATTGATTTTGAGCAAAATCAGAAGCACATTGGCAACCAGCAATATGTATTTTGAACTTTATTAAGCTGTACATCTATAATTTATAATACCAGAAACTTTCTGAGTTTTGATGACACAAAACCTGGTCATTTAACATTTTAACAGATCTTTGCTTCAAGTATATTAAATGTTAATTTGATTCATGCATGTTATCAAGCCCCATGCATGTTCACGTACACTTTAATAATATCATGAGTCTCTAAAACTATGCTTAGCTTCTCAGATTTACACAAATTATATTGTATTGATATCAATAATCATAAATCAATAGAAACCAATTGGAAACATGGGTTTCTTTCATACTTATTCAAATCATTTGTTTTTACATTTGTGCTACTTTGTCAGCAGATTCTACACAAACAATCATTTCCCATAAACTCATAAAAACCATAATGAACAAACAAACAAAATTCTACCTTCCTGGTGGAGGTGAATGTGCAGTCATAATAGCCGGCGTATAGCTGCTGATACTGAGGAAATTAACCCACGATATTTTTTCATAAAATTCGGCAAACGCTTTCCTTTTCACAATTAAAACATAGATAATAAACATCGTTTTCTAAATATACGCCATCGATCGTGATTCGAAGTGGTAAAAGTGCAATAATCCACGCAAACTAACAGAACCGGTCAAAACGTCCACTCCTTGGAATCTTCAGCAAACGATAATTTTGTAAGAATCTAGCCCACTCGTCTCATTTCAGGTTCAAAACCTCCGCAATAGTGACTTATTTTCAAAAAAGTCCAGTTGAACGTGATTCGCAGCAGTTAAAGGATCAAAAAAGCCCAAAAACCTGTTTTTCGTAATACTATTCCTAGTTTTTTTGCCCGGTTGCGACGCCATCTTGGATTCTTCTATTGGGGGTCACGCGCGCTAGGTATACGTCAGCAATCTAGGTCTACTATATCTATGCTCTAAACCTTAAACTCTAAGCGCGCAAGGCGCAATGGGAACGCACGCTTTTTCATCCTCGCATTTATAATTAGTTGCAAGGAGTGAGATTTTAAAATGCCTCGAGCATATAGCCAGGACTTACGCAGGAGAGCAATTTTGTTGACCGAAATAATGGTTTTCAAATCGATGAAGTGAGTATCTTACTTGTTTTGAAGCCTTGCAAGCAGTAAGTCTCAAAAATACTCGATACCGTATTTTAGTAATTATATATATGCCCTAAAATTAGAACGTAATTATTATGCACAATAGACAAGCTTGACATCTCTGGACCTCTGAGAATTCATCCTTTTGTACGGCAAAAACATGCTGAAACAAACAAAGGTGACTTTGGTCTGATTGGTTGATTTCCGTGCATGCGTAATAAACATGCGCGTTCGATCCGAAACGAGGGAGTGAAGTATTTGTCGAACGAAGAAGTGCTTTTTATCACAATTTTTTATCCTTTTTTCGTCGTTGTAGTCAAATAAATATACCCTGTACACAAAATCGGTGCTTTAAAAGCTTAAGTTGTTTATATGAGCGAATTTTTTTGGCGTTTTTGCTTAACATGGCGTGATCAGAGTCGAAAACTATGATGTTCGTTTTGGCAATCAGTTCGTAGGCCACGCTGAAGTTAGGGCTTTAAACAAATATCCAATCACGTTGCCTTGTGTAAGTTATGTTAGCGGCGGGAAAAATGTTGTTGTGGTGCCAGGGTTTAAATATTTTTGTTATCTTGAAATGTTTGCGTGTTGTGTAACGGCATTTGCATGAATGAGGTCGCTAATCCCTTGTCTTCAGTGTGGAACGAGGTGTTGTTCGTCTGGTTTTGTCTTTAAAAATGTTCAAAGCAAATGTATATGTAAAGTCTGCTATGCGGCCGCAACCCGACTAAAAAAACACAGTGAGACGGTGACGAGCGAAGAAACTACCACAGAAAAAAGGCCTTTAGTTTTGAACTTGGACGGTAATTTTATTATTTTCTACAAGATATGTCTGATAAATTTAGTCATGCAATTTTTACATTGAGGTATTTACAAACGTTTTAATATTTTGAAGATAATTCAGCAAAAGACAATGTTCTGCCTTCCCATCTTCGGGTGACAGGTTTGTAAGAAATACTAAGCTGTTTATTACTTACCTTGATTTTTGAGTTCTTGCTTACAAAGAAAGCCTTAAGAAATTGCAAAATACAAAGTTTACATACAAAACATACAGCTTGTAGCCCTAAAGCCCTAAACAAAAGAAACATTATCGTCTCAAATATTTTAATACTAGTACGTTGTAGTACTATTATCTGACTGTAAATTGTTCATAGTTTACTGGCATGCTAATTAATAAGAAATTCCACAAGGCGCAAATGCTTACAATTAAATATTTTGTTCTAGTATGATTTAACATGATCTAATGGTGTCTTTGTATTATAGGGTCAGAAATTGTTGATGAAATTAGTCGACTACAAACCTTTTATTTTCAAAATTTTCATTCAGGCCAAACCTTGCCTGTTTATGACCCTGAAAGGTTTGATGAATTTTGTGCAAGGGCAGGGGCCCCAAACATCTTTAAGCTAGTTTTAAGCTGCATGACCAGCCCCAGACATTCTGCTGCTCGCAAAGACCTAAACAAAAAAAGATGTGTTTCTCTTGTCATGCAAATATGTTTTGGCCTATCACAAAAATGTGACTTTTTTCAGCAAGACAATGGTATTTTTTTAAAATTTGCACATTGCACAAACGTTGGGATAGACACCCAGCGCAACATTGGAACTTCATGTAGTAGTCGTTCTGTGGATAGGGCACTCACACATTATGCTGTCAAAAATGAAACAACACAGGCAGAAGCAATATCTTGTGCCATTAAAAATAAACAATTATTGGTTCTCATGATTGATGACTATACAACTATACATTCACACAGGCGGCCAACTGCATTGGCTACTAATAATGTCCTTAACATGGCTACAATAATTATTAAAATTTACCCCCAACTTGATGCCATTCAAGTTAAAAACCCGGAGCTTGTACACCCACCCCAAGGGGTTGATAAAAAGAAACTAAAGTCTTTAATATGTTCAGAACAGCAAATGTTACAAGTTGCACAAACTTTTTCATCATGCATGCCTGAGATGACAACACCTTTTTTCGATCCTTTGATGGAAAGAAAGAGACTAGAGGAACATGACTATGGGGCATCAATAGAAATCCAAACCTTGAGGAAGTTTGATAATGTCCATCTTATCGATTTTGTTAAATTGCCCCTAAAAAGCAAAGAAAATTATTTGGATGCACTTGATATTGTAGCTAAATCCAAACTTATAAAATATTTACACCAGTTTTATGTAGTTTTACCAGCTGATTACCCTGGGCAGTTTTATCCAAGAAAAATTGTGTATGAGTTATTAGGTGAATATTGCAAAGCAAAGCAAAAAGATGCAAAGTCCATTGAAAGGAGTCCATTGCTATCATTGATTCCTATGATTGGGCCACTTCACATTGACTTGAATTCAGATGAAGACCTCATGCTTAATTACCACCCTATCTTCAAACACATATATGAATTAGTCTTCCCTGGAAAGCACCTGGCCAACCATCCAAAGCCCTGGCGAACACAATTCATTTTAGAAATGGTGTATGGTGGTTGGACCCTCATTAGGGGTATGGTTAAAACAGTTTTTAAAGATTCAAAGGACATTCAGTATGGGACACTGTTAAATCTGTTAGATAATTATTGCCCGTTAATTCTTACCTCTTAAAATGTTTTGTTTAAGACCAATAGGTTTGATGAATATTACAACTCAATTATTCGCGTATGGATCATGATGTACAGCTTTCGCAGGCGTCATTACAATAAGTTGCTGTTGATCTGGCTTTACATGATAGAGAATTGGAAGTCTCATAACGAGACTGATGCCTTGTACCACCTGTACTCCAGGAATTTGAGTGCTATTGATGAGTCAACTGTTGAGTATGTGCATTCTGTGATAAGACGCCATACAACTGATGCAGCTACAGAAGAGCAAATGAAACAGGCTATTAATGCTATTTTTGGCAGCAATGCACGCCAATGCAATTTTAGATCCACATTTACAACACCTAAGAATTATGTGTTTAGCAGGGTTCAGTTAAAATATCTATATGTTAGAGTTGCTAATGTTTTAGTCGATCTTTTTATTAAGATAGCAAACGTGCCAGCAGACGCAAACCCCGTCCCAAGACAGCCAAGGCAAAAAGCAGATTGTGAGAAATATTCATTACCACAGCTGTTTGGTGAAATACCAGTAAAGAATTATTTCTTACCTCTTGGTTTTCAATGCCAGCTAAAACAAAATCCACAACATCGATGTGATAAGCTTGAGTGTCCAATCACTGATGATCAACCATGGGTAAGGTTCAATGGCTGTTGGCATTCATACCACATCAGCTGTTTGGCTGGAAGAGAGTCGTGTCACATTTGTGAAGTACATTTGAAGAGTGTGATTGATCAGCTTGTCTTGGTTGTAAATGCTACTTTGCTAGGGGGAGTGGAAGATGCTGAAGGTGTCCATGATGAAAGCAATGATGAAGAATCAGATGATGAGGAATGTCTCGATGATATGGGATTAAGCAGTAAGCTTTCCAACTTTGATACTGCCATCAATGAAATCAATTGCAAACTGCTAGGTATTTCTCCACATTCACCACCTGTAGTGCGTCCTGAAACCTGCAATAGAAATGCAATTACAACAGTGGACAAACCTGCAAAAACACAAATAAGACACACATTGCATCAAATGTAAGCATGCAAAGCAAGGCCATGGACGTTCTAAGTTAGAAGACTGCAAATGCCCCATGTGCCCTTCACAGACTTGCAGCAGTATAGACTCAGTTATTCCATGTACCTGTACATGGCACATGTCCGTCATTAAGGATAAGGTTTAGAAACAAAACTGTAAAAACATGCAAGTAAATGCAACGCATAAGACAAAGCAAAAAATCAAAAATATAATAAGGCGGAGCTTCTTTCTTTTATACGTTGATGATAAAGCCTAAATAATATTTCAAAGCTAGAGTTTGGATTTTTGTAAGACAATTAGAATTGCATATACTTGTACATAATTATAAGGTTTCTAAAGATGGTTGTAATTTACTTATGTTTATTACTGACATAGATGTATAGCTTTTCAGACAAAGGCACAGGATATATTATTTTTTATTTTTATAGTATATTGCACTCTAAAGAAATATTTATTGTTGTATACAATTGCACATTTTGACTTCAAAAGTAGTTGGATTTAAAATTGAATGTTTTGTATAGATTCAGTTTAATATTGCGATACGACTTTCACGTTTTTTATACGTGAAGATTATGAAGCCAACAATTTATAATATATTCTGTGGCCATGCCTATTTCATGTTGTTAGCTTTGTCTGAGTTCCGCCGATGGTTACTGAAACTAGCCCGGTACGAGGTTCGTCTAAGCATTGCTAACAACATTTGTTGTACTTAGTTGTAGTGAAACGAAAAGATAATGAAATAGAACCGTATATACCTGGTTGTTATTAGCTTGTTTACATACGCTTAAACCAAAGAAATACTAGGCGAAACCTAGTATTATTTCTATGGGTTTTACGCAAACATGCAGTACCTACAGCTGACAAGAAGCCTTCGCTGTCTATCGTCAAATCGAAGTCACGAAGCAGTTGCACGTCGTTCGATTCATGGTGGCAGTACTGAGTAATAATTCCGTACACAAATATTAGCATCAGAAACACGGTCAATCCCTAAACCAAATACGTCAATTTTTTAATATACAAACAAAATTTTATCTCATAACTGGATTTCCCGTAACACTCTGCACTTGATGGCATATTCCCTTACGAAACACGAAGCAATAAATTTGAATCGCGAACAATAAATATTCATCTGTGTTAACAATTTTTATTTGGACTTTAATAACCCAGCAACAAAACATGAAGTAGATCGAATGCTCACATTAAAAACACCATACATTGCTCTTCAAAATGAACAAAAATAGGGCATGAAGCTACTAATAAGCACAGGTCTCTTTGCCGTATTAGACAACAACACTGGACCAGTAAATTTATCAGGGTTGGCAAATGTTTTTATATTAGTTGTTCTTATATGTTCTTATATTATATAAGAAAAATTTTTGTGGAGGCAAAAATGTTCTTATATTTTCTTCTCATCATATTATTCTCATTAATTATTTTACTTCAAGGTTGTAAATCTCCACTGTTTGAGAATCATCTTTAAAATAAGATATGCAAATAATAGTTCTGTAAATACTGCAGTAATAACTATTTTTATAACTTTGAAAGCCCATTGTACCTAGTGGAGTAATGCAACCAGCTTGTAGGTTTTTAAATTTGGATGGCAAGGTTTTTGAAAATGTTCTTATATTACAAAAAATGTTCTTATATTAATAAGAAATAAGAAAATTACATTTTTGAAAAAATGTTCTTATATCCATGACCCTGAAATTTATGCTTCAACTACGACTTTACCTCGGAAATGTTTTAATAGTCTCACGCGAACACGTTAGAAATACAATTTAAAGTGGCATAATAGAAAACCAGGCATCAAGTACTTCTTGTTTTCTTGGATTTTCCGTAACACTCGCTGGAAACATTTTTCCAAACATGTTAACAAGGTCGGGTGAAATTAATTGACAACGAACGCGATACAAAATAACAGCATCATAGCGACATGGGCAAAAAAATGCGATCTGTTGCTTAAATTACATGATACAAAGACACTAACCTCAGTTTTCATGGACCTTCCGTACACAAATCTTCTGAACTTTGAAGGAACGATAGCTTGCCAGTAAATTTGACGTTCTCACTACCATGCGGCAAAAATATTGCCATCGCAGATTCCATGACAACACGAATTTCAACGCCAAAAAATTCTACAGTTTCACACATTTCATCTTCTCTTTTTAACAGGGTTTTCACGAAATACCGTTCTTTCAGATTGCCCTGAAATGATCCTCATAATTAAGCACGTGTTGCAAAAATATCGTTGGTAAAGTTTCATTTCATTTGTATTGATCGTCGATTTCCGTCACCCGAATGAATACTCATATCCGACGGCATAAAAATGCTCATTTTTAACTTTTCGTTGCGATCGAACTGAAAACATTACATGATAAATTGCCGCAGATAATGAATATTAACAATTTTCTCGCAAATACTGCAAACAACTCTTGCAAAGAACAAAACAATCTAGCTGCACGCGCATAGTTACGAACACGATGTCGCGCGAGCAAAATACTCCAAAAGAGCCTGAAAACTAGCTCGGAAATCAACCAATCAGACCAAAGTCACCTTTGTTGCTGAAACAAGCATATAGCAAGGACTTACGCTGGAGAGCAATTTGGTTGACCGAAATAATGGGTTTTCAAATCGATGAAGTGAGTATCTTACTCGTTTTGAAGCCTTGCAAGCAATAAGTCTCAAAAATACTCGATACAGTATTTTAGTAATTATATATGCCCTAAAATTAGAACGGAATTATTATGCACAATATAGACAAGGTTGACACCTCTGGGGCCTCTGGGAATTCATCCTTTTGTACGGCAAAAACATGGTGAAACAAGCATATAGCTAGGACTTACGCTGGAGAGCAATTTGGTTGACCGAAATAATGGGTTTTCAAATCGATGAAGTGAGTATCTTACTCGTTTTAAAGCCTTGCAAGCAGTAAGTCTCAAAAATACTCGATACAGTATTTTAGTAATTATATATGCCCTAAAATTGAAACGTAATTATTATGCACAATAGACAAGCTTTTGACACCTCTGGGTCTCTGGGAATTCATCCTTTTGAACGGCAAAAACATGGTGAAACAAGCGCTGCCATAGCCTGTATGATTGTGATCGCCAATTCAAAACAAGAAATTGAGCGACATCAACTATTAACTGTGAAGGTACAATTAGAATCAGTCCACCTCTCACCCGTTCCGACAAAGCGAGACGATGTAAACAACTCTCTTACTCTCTAACTTGCTTTGCCGTACAAAAGGATGAATGCTCAGAGGTGTCAAGCTTGTCAATTAAACTATTGTGCATAATAATTACGTTCTAATTTTAGGGCATACATAATTACTAAAATACGGTATCGAGTATTTTTTGAGACCCACTGCATGCAAGACTTCAAAACAAGTAAGATACTCACTTCATCGGTTTGAAAACCTATTATTTCGGTCAACCAAATTGCTCTCCAGCGTTAGTCCTGGCTATATGCTCGAGGCATTTTAAAATCTCACTCCTTGCAGCTAATTATAAATGCGAGAATGAAAGAGCGTGCGTTCCCATTGCGCCTTGCGCGCTCAGAGTTTAAGGTTTAGAGTTTGCGATGACAACCTTTTTTGAAGTATATGTATATGCGATGACAACCTTTTTTGAGTAGCGATTTGTAAATATTATTAAGAAATGATATGAATAAATAAATATATATATATATATATATATATTTGCTTAAAAGTAATTAGAAGTTGGTAGGATTGGTTGGTAGAAAACTAGTGTACGCCTCAATCAATGGTGTACGCTAGACGGTTGTCCAAATGGGGTTTGATCCAAGGCTAGTACAAAATATGTTACGTGCTTCATTGCTGTTAAAAATTTCAAGAAATTTCAGTTTAGCGAGTTCAAGCCCTTCTAACAATATTTTCTTAGCAAGAATCGTTTTTCTAAAGAAAAGTTATAATTTTAATTGAATGTCTCTTGGGAATTGCGCCCAAATTAGGTAAAAGCATAAATTTAGCATGCACAAAGCTGATATGGAAATTCGCGCGACGTTGTTGACCGCTTAGAACTCCCTCTGAAACTTTGAACAGCAATACATCACAGGTCAAACTTCTTTTTAAGCATTAACTTTTGGTACCCAAGCCATTTTTAACTTGTCGTAAAAACACAACCCCCGGGAATTGAAGTTTTCAAGTTTTCATCATTCAGAACTTCTCATTTTTCCCGCTTATTCTACAATATAAGTACCAAACATTCAATTAAATATAGAAACTTCGTACATTGAGCACTTCAAGAAGTAGAGGGAGATTTCAGATTTATACACCCTAATATGGTCGTATTAATTTGAATAACTTCCGATTTGTAATGCTAAAATTTCAACCAACTATATCATATTGCTCAAACTCATAAGAGTACCTGTGCATCATTACTACCATTTTCATGTTTTTGACAAAGCCCATTGCTTTTTCTTTGAACGAAGATCAGTGAAAATTGGTTCGCTGCATAGCATACACAATTAGTATCTTACTGTCAAAATATAATTAATTATGTGAGTCAGCTAGTATCACTACGCCACAAACCACGACATGAAAGTGAATGGATGTTTATCACCATTATGTTTATGTACACCACTATATGAAATTGAATAGATATTGTGAATTTATCAAAACTCAAACAATTTTGGGCTACCTAGCGTTATAGACTAAATCAAAGAGGGATTTTTTTGCCCACTCGATAGTTAACGTCTCGCACAAGTCCGCAAGTCTTTAATATGCTACGTTGATTCTATTTTGACATCTTCAGAGACGATATTTGAAAAATTATGCTGCCCCTAATTAACGTGTGGTACAGCAATAGAGACCCTTATTCACAACTTATCCATAGATCACAACGCGATGTCAATATAATATTTGAATAAGAAATGCTTTTGGACATTGATTACTGTAATAACCGTATTAACCGTTTGAAGTTTATTTGAGCAACCAGCAAAAAACTTATTGAATTGAAACGATGCAGTTTCTACTTTAACTTGTACTTCCAAAACACTACTTATGTCGTAGCATGATTTAATTCTTGCTGCTAATTAAGGGACGTGATAATGCTTACTTTGACGCTGTATTTTGGCATGAATACGCAGTTGAGATGATGAGACAAATTATTCATAGTTATTGTTTTCTGTAAAAATGCACTTTGTTTTGAAGGCACGTCGTCGAGGTACCACGGCGTAAATCTTGTAAGTATTTGTACACATGCAGCGAACACAGGACAACAAATGTTTCGAGGTTGAAATTTGATACGTCGACAACACGATGTCAATTAACGTTGTTTTACAAACGTTGGTTTAATATTAGCAAAAAGACTCAATAGGGCCATTTATACGAGCGAAAATAAGCCGCGGCTTAAATAGGCCGCGGCTTAAATAGGCCGCGGCTTAAATAGGCCGCGGCTTAAATAAGTCGGGAACACAGCCGTTTATACGCCAGTTTTACTAAATTTATTAAAATAACCCAAAACACTAGTATAAATAGGACAACACATCATATAAACAGACTTGCCTTGGTCGCGAGCATGATATTAATAAACTAAACTAATAATAAATAATATTAATATACATCGTATAAATAGACTTGTCTTGGTCGCGAACGAAGCGTTTTTACGAGGTTTTCCCGCCTAAAACTGGCCGCGGCCAATTTAAGACGAGGCCCGAACCCTGGGCTAAAATTAGTCGCGGCTTATTTTAGTCGCAAAGAAATTGCACGTTTATACAGACGTTTTCGACTTATTTAAGCCGCGGCCTATTTAAGCCGCGGCTTATTTTCGCTCGTACAAATGGCCCTAATATAACGCCCATTCATGATCAATTTTAGGACGACAATTGATGAGATTCACAATACGTCATCTCAAGGTTGCTTTAAAGTCAGGAAAGTAATATCCATAGTGATCGAATTTACAATTTCAATCTTTTCTCAACGTTGATTCAACGTCTTGAGGGTTATTTTAAATAAATTGGTTCAAGAAACGTTTTGCTGACATTACATTGCCAGCAGAGTAGCTTCTTAGTGCAAGACATTAGTAGCAAAATCAGAAAAAAATCTATGTCCATATATCCCCATCTTTAATAATTTATCTCTGTACGAAATACTTAAAATTCAACATATGGAGGTCGTACGCGTACGCTCCTTGCCCTGGATTCTATATAGAGTGATTCTATAATGCCCTCAACTTGAATGTGTAGACTTCGCTTTGGCCTCAAATATAATGCCAAACTGAATTCTCTGTTCCCTATACTTTCTATGTTTTATTCTACATTTTCAAAGACTACTGCCATAGCTTTTGACGTCAAAGTAGTAATGGCTTCCTATTTAGAACCAAGGGAAGGCAGACGTTTTTTTGCATTTGTGCTTGAAACTGGCATAAACGATGTTAGTTGTGTTGCGTCTGACACCTCGTCGTCGCTTGAAGTACTTATTGTTTTTAAACATTCCTCTTGTTCCTTGGCCGTTGTCGTTGCTTTATGAGAACTATTATTATCTTGCTCTTCGCTACTTTGGCTCGGTCTGTTTTTTTGTGTCGACTTTATCGAAGGTAATGGTGGTACTGTGTTTCTATCCAGGGACAAAGATAGCAGACATTTTGTTTCGTTCAAAAGCACTTCATCTGGTGTTTCTTCTTGGCTTCGCAACAAAACCAACAATTCCTGAACATTTTCGTCTGTACTGACGTGCCGCAACATTGGTTTTCGTTTACCTTCTTGAAGCTGAACATTTCTTGTCGCCATTTGATAATTTACTTGATAATTTCCTCTCTTGCTAATGCTTGTCGAAGCGGTTGAACATTAAGCAGTTATCATTTCATGAACATTAATTGAATAATTTATTTTGCCGCTCATAAAATGTGCACATATTTAGTGACATTAAGGAAAAGCGACGCCACCTGCCAATTACCTGTTCACGGCGCAGTAATTAACAGTTTTTTTCTATTCCATGTAAAATGTTTATTTTTTGCACGTGAGGTCACCGACTAGTTGCATTAGGTAAAATGTTCATGGCAACTATAGTACAAATTTGTGTGATGTTTCAAAATATATTTAATTGTAGAACGTAATTATATTTCCACAGCATGATATCTTATTTAATGATGTAATTAATCTATCTTTCGGCAAAAGTATTTAATTAAGAGTGAAAAATTTTAACGAATAAATGTTATTGAAATTGCACAAAATCCATCAACAGCTCCCTATTGCTGCCGCTTTTCAGTTGGGACCAACCTAAGTAGTAGTCAAATCGCACAGTGTAATAGGGAAGAGATGAGGACAAGAGTCAATAAAATATAATTTAAAACCTCGAGCTCGTAATACCCATCGGTTCGTCAGCTCTATCATGTTTGTATTTATTAAGATTGTCGTTTACTGTGAACGACAAACTTGTGAGTAATTTTACGATGTATATTAAAAGGATCAAGAATGTTTAAAAATGCTGCATGCAGTTAACCTGTTGCATCGAAGACAGAAAGTTTATCATTGATCGTAAATAGCCTAATACCCGAATACCCTTCAATCGCTGGACTGTCAAGTTGACACACCAGCTTGCCCGTATACTAGTTTTAAGGTTATAAAACTTAAACGCATCTCAAGGCGTCTTCTGACCAATGATAAAGCACTTTTAGGTCATGTGCCATTAAGTAAAAAAGTAGCTAGAAATACATTTTCGTTGCATTCATTAGCAGAAAAACACTAAATGTGAAATGATACAGAAATAACAAGATTCCAGAACGACTGCTATCATCAGTACAAGCGCTAAACCTTAAACGGTTTTTTTATTCTTTAAATAGTTTTGAACTTATATGCTCTCACACATCCATTTCCAAACTAGTTGAAAACACAAAAGTGAGATATAGCATTACATAAAAATACAGAAGTGAGATATAACAATACTTTTTTCATCAACACTCACCGATACAGCTGATGAAGTACTAAATACTAAAAATAACATCCAGTTTACACGGTTGCCTAGCAACCTAACCTTTAAGTCCGTAATAACAAAACTATGTGAGCTTCTTTATAACGCAGATAACACGGCTAACATAAAAGCTTCAATGCGAGTTAACTATGGTCTAACCAAAGCTGTGATAGCCATCATCAGGATATCCAGCAAATGAATAGAATAGAACGTAGTAACAGAGGAACGGGTGGGAGCGATTATTATATCTCACTTCTGTGTTTTCATATAATCTCGACTTTACTTTGGGGCGGCACAGAAGCTCGATATACTTCAAACACAGAATCTCGATATAACAATGCTTGTTTAAAGCCGAAAACCTGGAAACGTTTCTATATGCAATATAAAGAATTACTGTACTGACTGCGCTGGCAAACTCGTCTGAAAAAAGAAGAAGGATAATAAAAAGGTAAAAAAAGACGGACTTGTCGAGTCTGCTATCTTTATAACAACCTCATCCTCCTACTCTTGCCTTAGAGGTTGAGGCCGATCTCGTTAAATGCCCTTTAAAAATGGAAGTGCCAATACCAGCACTACCCAATAATGATTTAATCCAACGAGCTACAATGCATGACTTTACAGGTTTGTGCGATCTGTGGTAAATTATCAACATTTGACGATTAGTTGCTGGGTCCACAAGTGGCCTAAAATTTTTTTACGTGAAATGTATAACTGTAAACTAAAGAACGCAAAGGCTATTACAATCGTCAAACTTAGCGGGGACTATGCGCATGAATCAAAAGTCTAGGAGCTTCAAATCAGAGGAACGTTTTGAAGCAGTTAGCTTCTGGGTTAAAACCTTTGAGAGAGATTTTGATTTACTGGTATAAAGAACGTATATAGTCCAAAGCAGCAATGACATCCCACGATTGCTGATAACAAGTCATAGCCAGTAAGCGAAGAGCAAGCGTATGTTGTCCTACAGGGAAGCCTAGCTTCCATAGGAGATAAAACTCCAGACAGGGCAGAACGATAGATATTAACCTGCGAACCCTATTATATCTGCCAAGAGGGAGGGGGGGGGCAAAGTGGATCAACTTTCATTGCGACGAACCAGCAATGCCATTTTTTCCAGGAAAAATTATAAACTGAGTTTTTACATGTCCTCCAAGCTGCCAAGATGAGCTTGAAAGCGTTGCTAGAAATGCCCTTTGGCTGCAAAGATCGTTGCACACATGCCAAGCGTCTAGCTGCAGGGTTTGATTCCAACGGGTGTGACTGACTATGCGGAACCTGAAGTAACTTGGGATCCCAAGGTAAGAGAATCAGACGGAAGACCGACATTTCCAGTAGACTCGAGTACCAAGGTGTCATCAATACAAATTCGCTCCCTCCTCTCTGAGCTTCGCAAGACAGCGCATTATAAGACAAAAGCTGGAAAATGGGTAGAGTCTTCCCACTGCCCAATTCTGCATAAGAGCGCCCAGTGCTAGGGCCATCGGATCCGGCATCAAATTGTAAAACTGTGCCAAATGGGCGTTCAGACGATTCGCAAACAGGTCTAGCGCTCAAGGACCTCGAACCTGTATTAACGAGCGGAATATTGCTGGGCAAAGCTTCCAATCGCTCGAGTGGACGAAATGTTGCGACTCCCACTCTGCCATATATATATATATATGTATATATATATATATATATATATATATATATATATATATATATATATATATATATATATATATATATATATATATATATATATATATATATATATATATATATATATATTTTTATATATATATATATATATATATATATATATATATATATATATATATATATATATATATATATATACACACACACACACACACACATATATATATACACACATACATATATTTATAGATATCATTTCTTAATAATATTTACAAATCGCTACTCAGAGTTTCACGCTAATGCGATTTTCAAGCGAATAAACTACTGCTGTTTTAACGGTTTAGTTTGATTCGCGCTTTGCTTGCTGACGTGATCCTCTTGCGCTTAAAATTCCGTGCGCTGAATTTGCTTCGATGGCAGCATCCCGAGAACAACTCAGTTCGTTTGTTCAGAAGGTTTTGGGACTTTGACTTAATTATCTGCAATTTTTCCTCGGTACAGAGGTTGCAGCGGTTCTTCCCTGGGACGTAAGCTTGTGCACGTTTGACAATTGACCATTTAATTGCAAATCCTATGTGATCGTTCTTTAAATTCCACACATGTTTCGATAGTTCAGTTTCTGACGAGTATTGACGGTGATTAAACGATTTTAGGTGATTACGATATCTTTCTTTAAAGCTGTTTGATGTCATTCCTATGTACGTTTTTACTGTTCCGTTTTGTGATGCTATTTCAACTTTGTATACGATGTTTTTCACTAAGCACTTTCCGTCGAGTGGACATTCTTTCTCATGTTTACAGTTGCATTGGGCGGACGCTGGTAGATCATTTGACAACAGTTCATGGTTGTGATTGGAGATAGTTGACTTGATGTTTTCCATGCATGAATAACTGACTTTTACGTTGTTTCTGTTGAATACTTTATGTAGAGGGTTTGAAGGAGGGAAGTGTCTGTCGATGAGATTTAGGAAGGTTTTACCAACGTTTGTTTTGACGGACTTACTAAATGGGGGGTTGAACCAAATGATGTTTCTTCGTCTAGTAGAATTTGATGTGGAAGGCGTTTTCGCTTCATTTGAATTGGCACTAGGTTGATATGTAAATGGATCGTCGTACTTACTGCGTTTTAATGCATCTCTGTACACGGGAGCAGTTGATTCGAACAAGGAATGGTTTGCAGAAAGCGATGATATACGTTTGTTGATGGACTTGGGTAATTGCTTGAAGATTGCAGGTGGGTGGTTAGAATTTCGGTTGATGTACAAAGGTACACTGCTTGGCTTCATGTGAGGGGCATATGTTCCATCTGATAAGTTCAGGGTAACATACAGAAAGTTTACTGCTTGATGGCTGATTTCTACTGTTATTCTCAGACCGTGAGCTTTGAAAATTTCATGCAGTTCCTTCCTCACATTATCCGCTATTCTTGCGCTTTTACCTTGTATGATCGCCAAACCGTCGTCACGATACAAACCAACGAACTTCTTACCGAATTTTTCCGCGAGGTGATGTAGCAAGTAAAGACCCACAAGATCACAGATCTTCGCACCATCAAAACTTCCCATCGTGACGTCAAACATAGAGTCATTGTTCTTTTTCACCCAGGGAGTCCCGTCGTGGAAAAGAAAAGATTTACGAACATGGTGGATGATAGTTTCCTGTTCCTCAGTTATGGTTGTTGTTATTGTCTTGGCCCATTGTATTACTTTTTCGAGGAGATCTTGAGTTATGGATGGGTAGAACTCAACGATGTCGAATGAGAGGAATATACAGTTTGATTTATTCTCGATCAATCACAACCATGAACTGTTGTCAAATGATCTACCAGCGTACGCCCAATGCAACTGTAAACATGAGAAAGAATGTCCACTCGACGGAAAGTGCTTAGTGAAAAACATCGTATACAAAGCTGAAATAGCATCACAAAACGGAACAGTAAAAACGTACATAGGAATGACATCAAACAGCTTTAAAGAAAGATATCGTAATCACCAAAATCGTTTAATCACCGTCAATACTCGTCAGAAACTGAACTATCGAAACATGCGTGGAATTTAAAGAACGATCACATAGGATTTTATAACAAACTTACTTGCAGGGAGGTTGGTTCGGGATTAACGCACCGAGGGGTCTGACAGCTGTTCGAACCTACCGAGCGAAGCGAGGTAGGTTCGGACAGCTGTCAGACCCCGAGGTGCGTTAATCCCGAACCAACCGAACCTGCAAGTAAGTTGGGTTTTTATCCCATACTAGACTTATCTTCTTGTGTTGTTTTCCGATTCTCGCCGAGTCGCCGATGTATTTTGTCAACATTTTCTCTTCTTAAACTTATTGGTCTCTTAATATTTCTTTATCAGGCTCTCTATTGTCTTTAGTTTACAATTTTCCGTTTCTTTTTGCTTGGTTTCTGTGACGTCTTTAGCCCAAAAATGTTCTTTAAAGTGTAGGTTTAATCATCAGCTAAATTTTGTTCGCCATTGTTGTTGAGCAGTTTGAGGCGGACGGCAGCGTAAGCAGCAAGCAGGTAAGTTCGGGTTTTTGTAACCAATCAGAAAGCCGGTTTTATCGATAAAGAGAAAAGCGGGTAAGTTCGGAAAAGCAGGTTAGTTCGAAAAAAACTTACCTGCTGAGAACCAATCAGAAGCCCGCTTTCATGACACATATGGGATAAGCAATTAAATGGCCAATTGTCAAACGTGCACAAGCTTACGTCCCAGGGAAGAACCGCTGCAACCTCTGTACCGAGGAAAAATTGCAGATAATTAAGTCAAAGTCCCAAAACCTTCTGAGCAAACGAACTGAGTTGTTCTCGAGATGCTGCCATCGAAGCAAATTCAGCGCATGGAATTTTAAGCGCAAGAGGATCACGTCAGCAAGCAAAGCGCGAATCAAACTAAACCGTTAAAACAGCAGTAGTTTAATCGCTTGAAAATCGCATTAGCGTGAAACTCTGAGTAGCGATTTGTAAATATTATTAAGAAATGATATGAATAAATAAATATATATATATATATATATATATATATATATATATATATATATATATATATATATATATATATATATATATATATATATATATATATATATATATATATATATATATATATATAATTGTGCAAAATACCTCAAAAACTTACCACTACAGTCTGTTTCATCCAAAGGGAATCTTCAGGTGGTAGACAAATTTCGAAAATGTGCTTTGGCAAACGACTTTAAGAAAATCAATTCATCCGACAAAATGTTTGTTTTCGCCGATAAAACTAGGAACATATATGAAACCTCGCTCGACACATACAACAAGCTCTTGCACGACAACATCACAAAAACATATAAACACGGATCTGAGGAAAACATTTCGGAAATAAACAACGAACTAAACCACATCGCAAATAAACTTTCGATTGGCAACCGGATTGAATGCATGAAAAAACGCGAAGCTTTTATTTCTCTCAAAGATCATAAGGAAAATTTTCAGACCAACCCAAAATACCGGCTCATCAACCCAGCAAAAAGCGATTCCGGAAAAATTAGTAAATCAATTTTGGACAGATTAAACACAAAACTTCGGACAATTTTGAACGTAAACCAATGGAGAAACACGCAAAACGTCATAGAATGGTTTGGCAGCATCGAGGAAAAAACTAGGCATTCTTTTATTTCGTTTGACATAGTCGACTTTTACCCGTCAATTTCAGAAAATTTACTGGACCAAGCACTATCTTGGGCCTCCAATTTGGCTGATATTTCGGACGAAGACATTTCTATAATAAAACACGCTAGGAAATCACTCCTTTTCAATCACGGAAGACCGTGGATCAAAAACAACAATAGCAATTTGTTTGATGTTACCATGGGTAGCTATGACGGGGCAGAAATTTGCGAACTAGTAGGTCTTTTCATCTTAAACCATTTAGGAAAAAAGTTTGGCAAGAAAAACATCGGCTTGTACAGAGATGACGGTTTGGCGGTTATTAAAAACAGATCAGCACGTTTGGCAGACAAAACCAGGAAAGAGCTACACAAAATTTTCGAACAGTTTGGCCTAAAAATAACAGCAGAATCAAATTTACACGTGGTAAACTTTCTAGACGTAACATTCGACCTTTCTACCGGAAAATATAAACCTTATAGGAAGCCCAATGACGATCCGTTATACATACACAAGCACTCTAACCACCCACCCAGCATCTTAAGGCAACTTCCAGCATCTATCAACAAGCGCATTTCAACGCTGTCATCTGACAAACAAGTATTTGACGATGCAGTACAAACATATCAAAACGCACTAGGACATAGCAACTTCAGCCACAAGCTGGAATACATGCCACATGTAACACAGCAGCCACGCAGGAACAGGCAACGCAACATCATTTGGTTTAACCCTCCATTTAGCAAAAATGTCAAGACAAACATCGCACGCAGTTTCCTCAAGCTTGTAGACACGCACTTTCCAATAGGCAACAAGTTACACAAGATTTTCAACAGGAACACAGTTAAGGTCAGTTACAGCTGCATGAACAACGTTAAGTCAATTATCACAAGTCACAACACACGCATAATTAGGAAAAGCCAACCACAAGACATTAGCGCAGAGAACTGTAACTGTAGGAACAAGCACACATGCCCATTGCAGAACAAGTGCATGAGTAAGGACATTGTATACAAAGCAACAATTTTGACAGGCAACACACAGGACACAAAGCACTACATTGGCATGACCTCAAACACATTCAAAGAGCGATACAGGAATCATATCAAATCTTTCACACACAAAAAAAATTCGAACGAGACGGAACTTTCGAAACACGTTTGGCACTTAAAGCAAAAGAAAACAGATTTCACCATAAAATGGTCCATAATAAAAAAGTCTATTTCTTACACGGGAGGATCCAAAAGATGTAATTTATGTTTGGAGGAAAAAATTAGTATTTTGAAAGAAAAAAACAATTGCTTGCTTAACAAAAGATCGGAAATAGTTTCGGCCTGCCAACACAAAAGCAGATTTCAGGTAAACAACCTAAACAAAGAAAGGAATGCATGCTATTCAACCACCCACGCGCCCACGTTTCCGCCTTGAGCATAAAAGAAGCTCGCACATTTTCGAAATTTGTCTACCACCTGAAGATTCCCTTTGGATGAAACAGACTGTAGTGGTAAGTTTTTGAGGTATTTTGCACAATTATACATTTCGCTCTGTCTACATGTCATTGAGCACTCTTTTGTATTTCGCTAACCAAAACTAGCACATTATATATATATATATATATATATATATATATATATATATATATATATATATATATATATATATATATATATATATATATATATATATATATATATATATATATATATACTGTCAATCCCGAAAAGGTCGTCCAGGCGAAATATACTATAATATATATATATCGATCACGTGATTACTGTAATATATGCGTCAACACGAAGATGATTTTATCATGCGTGTTAATTGCGCGTTCGATTAGCGTGGAAATTAAAACCTGTTTGCAGTATATACTGTACACAATGCCAAGACCATATTCGGCGGATGATTTGCGTTGGAGAATGGTTTATCAAAGACTATTTTATCAAAGGAGGTATAAAGAAATAGCATCACAGTTATTTGTTTGCCCAAAAACTGCGTACCAGACGATTACGTTTTTCAATAGCGGTGATGTGAAGCCGTATCGTCTTGGTCGGCCTACTGGAAGCGCGAGTTGATTCGATCATGAAGAGTCCATCCATTATGGATTGTATTCTTCGAACGACTCGGATACGGCTACATGAAATAGCTAACTACATTACCAGTGCTACTGGCTCTTCATTTCGTCCGCAGACATTGTGTCACGTTGTTCACATGCTTGGAATGACGCGTAAAAATGTAGGTCATTGAACCGATTGAAGTATTGACATTGGTTGGCTATTGACTAACATTGCAAGTTTTTTTTATCGTCAGTGTAGCTAAAATATTAAAATACTACAGATACAACGTATTGCTCTTCAAAGAAATGATGAACTCAGACAGCAATTTAAAGCCGAAATGAGCGTAATATTTAATCCAAACCAACTCGTATTCCTCGATGAAACAGGCATTGTACGTATCAAGGAACGATCTATACCGCTGTCATAATATGTTTCGATATTCAACATTTTTGCTTATTGAGTTATACTTTTTGTTGAAGGATAAAGGAATTGCTCGTCAGTATGGATAAAGTATATACTCGTGGGTTGTGCAAGATATTAAATGTGTGTTATTATGCCTCTGGGAATTTAAACGAATTGTCTACATGAATGGCAGAAGTATTTTCATTGTTATAATTTGTCATTTGACGTAATTACTGTGTTGCTGTTCGTTTTACATGTAGAAGCTAATTTAAATTCACAGAGGTAACCCACATTTAACAACATTAGTATCATTTCTAATGGGACACACTTTACAGTACAATCTCTCACAACCCACGAGTACTATATCCATAGAGACGAGCAATTCGTTTATCCTTCAACAAAAAGTATAACTCAATGTACAAAAACGTTCACCATCAAAATGTATTTTGAGAGCGGTATAGATCGTTCCTTAATACGTACAATGCCTGTTTCATCGAGGAATACGAGTTGGTTTGGATCATTTCTTTGAAGAGCAATACGTTGTATCTGTAGTATTTTAATATTTTAGTTACACTGACGATAAAACAACTTGCAATGTTAGTCAATAGCCAACCAATGTTCAATACTTCAATCGGTTCAATGACCTACATTTTTACGCGTCATTCCAAGCATGTGAACAGCGTGACACAATGTCTGTGGACGAAGTGAAGAGCCAGTAGCACTGGTAATGTAGTTAGCTATTTCATGTAGCCGTATCTGAGGTGTTCGAAGAATATATATATATATATATATATACATATATATATATATACATATATAAAATGTGGTAAATAGCGTTGGCAAAGTGCTCAATGGAAATCAAGAGCATAATATAAAATAAACAGGGAGTCAACAATTGTGAATAAACATTTTTGTTACTAGTTAGTTTCGTGCCACACGTTGATACCGTGTGTTACTCTTCAGACAAAATGTTCTAATGACTAAGATATATTTACATGAAGGATTATATAAGGGTTGTATATATATATATTTATATATATATATATATATATATATATATATATATATATATATATATATATATATATATATATATATATATATATATATATATGTATATGTATATATACGTGAAGGAATAGGAAACGCTTTAAATTGTAAACATTTTACTTCAAGTTTCTGGAGGTGTTCCTCCGTCTTCAGAAATTTTACAATGATTGATTATTCATAAAATAACCTAACTAAAATTGTAAAAACTACGTCACTACTAAGAATGTTTATATTAATTATAATTGTAAAATGTTCATTATTGTAATAATAGTCCCTCTATGGCTTAAAATTTCTAAAAAGGAATGGCGCTCTATGTCTACATGAAGATGCCAATTCATTACGTTTGTTTAAGGTCCCTAGTTCTCGTCTGCTAATAATAAATGTTTTTTCAAGGTTGCATAGTTGGCATCGTTTTGTCTTGTTACTGTAAGGTTTCGCCCCTCGCAGAATTTCCCATTCTATCATTATTATAATCTTTCCGTTGGTCTTTCAGGTTCCAAATATATTTACTGAGTTCTGTACTGTTGCGTTTGCTTGCGTTTTTAAACGTGGTTTTATGTCCATTAAATCTTTCCTTAAATGTGTTCTTAGTTAATCCAATGTATATGTCTCTCTGCTTTCATTTGTTGTAACCGTGGCTTGATAAATAATTGATTCTCTCAGGCACTGGCCTTTCATGGGGCAGCTGCTTGGACTCCTGCAGTTGCATAACTTCTTAGCACCGTCTGTACTCTCTTTCTTTTTGCTCTTTTCCAATACTTTCTTGTTGTGTCCATCGACTATATTCTTCATATTAGGCATGCAGCAATAACTCACTTTCACCGTATTAGTGTTGAATATTTTGTGTAATTTATGTTCTGGGGGGAATTGCTCTTTCACTATCTTGAGGAATAATCTGCCGATGTTAGTTTGGACGTTACTCGAATACGGAGGGTTGTACCAGATGATATTCCTTGTTCTGTTTCTTTTGCTTTTTTCTTCTAGCTTTTGATATTTTAACTCGTGGGTATATCCGGTTTTCTTCAATGCCTCTTGGTACAATGGCTTCGCGTTGTTAAATACTTCTTCGCAGCTAGAAATTTCTGATAGTCTTTTGTTGATTGCACAGGGGAGGTTTTTTATAATTGCTGGTTGGTGGTTGGATTTTGCATTTATATATGTTGGTATATTGTTTGGTTTTGCATACGGCTCGAAGCTATTTCTGGCAAGGTTAAACGTTACGTCGAGGAAATTGACAGTGCTTAGGTTAGCTTCGACTGTAATTCTCAAACCATTATCCTTGAATATACTACAAACACTTTTTTTAATTCTTTCTACTTCCTGCGGGGCTGCCTCAAATGCACCTAGACCGTCATCTCTATAGAGCCCGATGTTGTTGCCGTGTTTCGCTTTAATAATGGATAAGATGTAAATACCCACCAATTCACAAGTTTCAGCTCCATCCCAACTGCCCATCGTAACGTCAAACAATTCTGTTCTTTGGGTTTTTCCCCATCATAATTCCTCGGTGTACACGAATGATCGCTTTGCATGTATAATTATGTCTCGTTCCTCTTCAGTGATCTCATCGAATTGCGAGGCGAAGTCAAGCGTCTTCTGGAGTAATTCTTCAGTAATTGATGGATAATAATCTACAACATCGAAGGATATGAATCTGCATTTGGGTTTGTTCTTAATATCTTTAAACCAGTCTATCACCTCCGTTGTGTTTCTCCATGTGTTGACCTTGATTTTCTTCCTCATGTGTTTATTTACTCTGTCAAGAATGCATTTACTTATCTTCCCTATTTCAGCTTTAGTCGGGTTTATTAGTCGGTACTTAGGGTTTGTATTGAAGTTCGGCTTATGGTCTTTTATGGTAATGAACGGTTCTTTTTTTGCAGTTATTTCCATTCTATCATCTAATCCTAATTTGTTGGCAATGATTTTCGACTTTTTCTCAATGTTAGTTACTACGTTATTGTCAATTTTCTTATACGTTTTAGTTACGTTTTTATGTAATGCTTTTGTATACTTCTCAGGTTTCATACGGTAAAAATTGGTTGTCTTATCTGCTTTGATCAGCATGTACTTGAGCTCTTGATTGTATTTTTAATGTCGTGGGCTAATTGTTTTTGAAAATCATCTCCTTTCGGCCGTTGTTTAAATGTAATATTGCTTACGAGGTTTAACATGCATTTAATGGACATAAAACCACGTTTAAAAACGCAAGCAAACGCAACAGTACAGAACTCAGTAAATATATTTGGAACCTGAAAGACCAACGGAAAGATTATAAGATAGAATGGGAAATTCTGCAAGGGGCGAAACCTTACAGTAACAAGACAAAATGATGCCAACTATGCAACCTTGAAAAAACATTTATTATTAGCAGACCAGAACTAGGGACCTTAAACAAACGTAATGAATTGGCATCTTCATGTAGACATAGAGCGCCATTCCTTTTTAGAAATTTTAAGCCATAGAGGGACTATTATTACAATAATGAACATTTCACAATTATAATTAATATAAACATCCTTAGTAGTGACGTAGTTTTTACAATTTTAGTTAGGTTATTTTATGAATAATCAATCATTGTAAAATTTCTGAAGACGGAGGAACACCTCCAGAAACTTGAAGTAAAATGTTTACAATTTAAAGCGTTTCCAATTCCTTCACGTATTTCAAGCTCTGACCAGCAAGGGCATTGAGCACTCTATCTCAATCTGAAGAGAAACTGGCTTTGGATATATATATATATATATATATATATATATATATATATATATATATATATATATATATATATATATATATATATATATATATATATATATATATATATATATATATATATAAGAGAAATTTAAAAATGCGAACCACCAACAATTTCTGACAACCTTCAATTCATAACTAAAAACTTTATTGAGACGTTTCGGCTATAGCCTTCATCAATCTCTTCATCAATCTCAATTGATGAAGGCTATAGCCGAAACGTCTCAATAAAGTTTTTAGTTATGAATTGAAGGTTGTCAGAAATTGTTGGTGGTTCGCATTTTTAAATTTCTCTTATCCATACTTACGAACCTAGACTTGTGAATCTTTTTTGATCTTTCTGGCATGACTGGTCCTATTGATCTGGAAATTATTGTTAAACGACTATATATATATATATATATATATATATATATATATATATATATATATATATATATATATATATAAGAATAGTTTGATTAGTCAACAAAAAATAAACATAACTCACTCGTTTCAAAATCTTTTTATTTACAATATTATTGCACAAACGTTTTCGCTAAAAGCTCTTCAGGTGCTATATGAGGTGTACGAGTGTGATTGTATCTTTTATATTCATAACGATGTTGTTTACGGAAATATTTCATGTATTACGTCATTGTTGGAATGTTATGAATGGTGTTTAATTACATGCATTAAGCTTTGGTTCGAGGATTGATATAATGTTACTTTCTTTAGATTCCCTTTCAATTCTATTATCATTCTATTATTGTTTGAACAAATGATAATATAAATTGCAACAACGGAATGTTCAGAATAATGCCAATTTACCAATGTTCGAACAATAATAGAATTGAAAGGGAATCTAAAGAAAGTAACATTATATCAATCCTCGAACCAAAGCTTAATGCATGTAATTAAACACCATTCATAACATGCCAACAATGACGTAATACATGAAATATTTCCGCAAACAACATCGTTATGAATATAAAAGATACAATCACACTCGTACACCTCATATAGCACCTGAAGAGCTTTTAGCGAAAACGTTTGTGCAATAATATTGTAAATAAAAAGATTTTGAAACGAGTGAGTTATGTTTATTTTTTGTTGACTAATCAAACTATTCTTATATATATACACTTGTGTCTCATTAAATTACGTTGAACTTATCGATTGGACAAACACAAGGATGTCAACAAGAAATAGATCAACTACATGCAAGAATCAAGACAGTGACCAAATGGAAGTCAAAACAATTCTATCAGAGATATCGGGAAAACTAGACAACATCGTAGATTCACTCCACCAAATGACGACCATTCAACACAACCGTTGCGAAAGAAACGACGAAGTAATAGAATCGCTCAAAACAAAAATGATAACCATCCAGCAGAATGTATCTCAAATTTCTCATAACAACACCAGTGAATTGAAACGACAGCAGACACTGAGAAATCGGAACAAAATATTTGGGACATGGACAAGATATCTAAACAAGAGAAAGAGACTATATTGGCAAAGTATGAACTGCGAGAACACGGCGGTCATTTACGAAACATGGAAAAATAGCGACATGATAATTATTCCTAAGAAGTTCCTCTTGAAATTCATCCCAAACGAATGTATAGCAGAGCAAAACGTGAGAAAGAATGCAGCCATTGAAAGATTACAGAGTGAAATAAACCTCCTAAAGGCACGGGCAGTTGACCACCACGACGGATACATGAAAGTCGATAAAGATATGACCACCTTCCTAGAATCTCACTTCAAAGACGATGAGCTACAACACATGAAAAATCTATGGGTTGAGGAAACAAAGGCAGAAGAATCCAAATCAGCAAAACGATGGAAATCAAAACAAATATGGATGGAAAATTATGCAAGTAACTTCAACAACCCACAGCTTATCAAGTCTAAACAACAAAAAATCTCGCGCGAATCAACAGATCGAAACCGAAGGAATCATTTTACTAACAATCACAAGCACCAGTATCAAGCACGGCAAAGTAATCGAACTGATGATACAAACAACAACAAGCATTTCCGCAGGAATAAACGCCCTCTAAACCTTCAACAACGAAATACATTCCGAGAAAAACAACAAGAGAAGCAGAGATTCACTAATAGCCGGAGAGTATCGAATCCTAAAGCCAACAAACAGAAATACTGGAATACGAGAATAAATCAAAATCCAATATCGCCAGCGTTCGCCAGACAACCCACATACGCAGAAATAGTACAGCGAGCTCAAAATACCGAAAGAGGAAACCAGAGATACCATGTAAACGAAAACGAAAGGCAACAGAACCATTTTTTAAACCCTCCCTTCCCAAGAAACCACATTCCAAGCCGACGGACCAACATGACGCGGACCACGAACAGACACGTACGCCTGCGATAAACTGTAGGAAATCAGTAGAACCTAAAATTATAAACTTATCAAGTAGAGATCTAACACGGGACGAGATCAAATTACTGAAAAGAGGACTGAAATTTACCCCAACACCACAGGCAGATAAAAAGGGACTCGAGGCCGACATGCAAGAATTTCAAAGAAAACTTCGCCTCCTCGAACACTTTCAAGACTACGAATCAACAACTGAGGACTCGATTATCAAAAACAGATCGAATTTTGTCCCTCCGAAGTCAAATGATGAGTATCTCTCCATTGTACTGAATACCCTAACAACAATACCAGATTCAGCCCCGACAACCAAAGCAAGAAATAATATATCTCGAGGCGAAACCACTGCACTTCGTGATCTAAAGGACGATGACAAAATCATCATAAAAGCATGCAGCAGACAAAGGGGGAGCGACTGTGATTATGGACAAAACTTTTTATAAGGACAAAATAATGGAACTATTGACAGATCACGAAAATTATGTCGAATTAGAAAGCAACCAAGATCGCACGATAATGAAAAATATCAACTGTTTGATAAAGAAGTACCAGAACGAACTGACAAAAAAAGAATCGGATTACATTCAAAATTTTACGTACAGAACATCAAATTTTTATGGCCTACCCAAGATTCACAAATCAACCAGTATTACAACAGCCATCAAAGAACAAAACGCGGACTACATAAAACTACCACCACCTCCAGATCTTAAATTCAGACCCATAGTCGCCGGACCTGCATCACCCTCACATCGACTCAGCAATTTCGTTGATATAATATTGAAACCTTTGTGCAAGCACGTACCAAGTTATATAAGGGACGACTTTGATTTCCTGAACCATATACCAAACAAAGTAACCGAGGATACCATATTGGTTTCCTTCGACGTGATAAGTCTGTACACCAGCATTCCTCACGAACTGGGATTAAAAGCAATAGAACACTTTTTGGATAATTTCCCCACAACTCTACAGCGACCCTTCTCGAAAGAATTCATATTGAAAGCTATTTCTATTGTACTCAAAGAAAACACATTTAAATTTGATGGAAAGAATTATAAACAAGTACAGGGAACGGCTATGGGAACAAAAATGGCACCAACATACGCCACTCTCGTAATGGGCTTCCTAGAAAAACAGTTGTACCAAAGAATCGAGGAGAAATACGGAGAAGCGACCAAAACGGAATTTATTAAGAACTTCAAACGATTCTTGGACGACTGTTTTATATTCTGGCAAAAATCACGAGCAGAAGTGGAAATATTGTTCAACATGCTCAACAACATCAACCCAAAAATTCAATTCACAATGGAATTCAGCTTCGAAAAACTCCCATTTTTAGACATACTGATCTGTAAAGAGAACACAGAAATACATACGGATATTTATTACAAAGGAACAGACAGTCACCAATATCTAGACTTTTTTTCATGCCATCCAAGACATGTTAAACAGAATATACCGTATGCATTAGCAAGAAGAATATGCACCATTGTAACAAAAGACGACATCAGAAACATTCGACTGGGAGAACTAGAAACCTTTCTAACCAACCAAAACTACCCAAAGAAACTTATTAATAATGGAATCGAGAAAGCAAAAAAACTAACAATTGAGGAGCTACGTAATCCAAAGAAAAAATCAGACAACAACAACAACAAAACTCTCCCATTGGTCATTACTCACAACCCCAATAACCCACAAATCGTAAATATGGTTAGACAGAGCATGAACTTCTTGCGACACTCAAAGAAAATGGAGTCAACACTCAAAAATACTGATCTCATTGTAAGCAGAAGACAACCAAAAAACTTAAAACAAATTTTAACGAAAGCAGAATTTTCAAACAGCGCGATCAAGAGGGGAGTAACAAAGTGCAATGAACCTAGATGCGGGACATGTAACATCATCGTAACAGGCGATTCCCTAATCCTGAAAGGCAATAAAACGTGGGATATACACTCCCCAATGTCATGTTTGAGCAGGGACGTGATTTATATTATCATTTGTTCAAAATGTCAAGACTACTACATTGGTCAAACTCAAAATCTACGAAATCGCGTAACTCTACACAAGAAACAGATAAAACACGAACAGTATAGACATCTACCGGTAAGCAAACACCTCCAAGGAACAGGAGATATATATATATATATATATATATATATATATATATATATATATATATATATATATATATATATATATATATATATATATATATATATATATATATATATATATATATATATATATATATATATATATATATATATATATATATATATATATATATATATATATATATATATATATATATATATATATATATATATATATATATATATATATATATATATATATATATATATATATATATATATATATATATATATATATGTTACTGAGGCGATCAGTGATAGACATGATACATTTAAAAGTGTTGAAATCTGAAATCTGAAATCTGCTTTTGTGTTGACTATTTCCGATCTTTTATTGAGCAAGCAATTGTTTTTTTTCTTTCAAAATACTAATTTTTTCGTCCAAACTTCAATTACATCTTTTGGATCCTCCCGTGTAAAAAATAGACTTTTTTATTATGGACCATTTTATCGTGAAATCTGTTTTGTTTTGCTTTAAGTGCCAAACGTGTTTCGAAAGTTCCGTTTTGTTCTAGTATTTTTTGTGTGTGAAAGATATGGTATGATTCCTGTATCGCTTTTTGAATGTGTTTGAGGTCATGCCAATGTAGTCTTTTGTGTCCTGTGTGTTGCCTGTATTAATTGTTGCTTTGTATACAATATCCTTACTCATGCATTCGTTCTGGTGGGAATGCGTGCTTGTTCCTATAGTTACATGCAGTTCTCTACGCTAATGTCTTTTGGGTGGCTTTTCCTAATTATGCGTGTGTTGTGACTTGTGATAATTGACTTAACGTTAATCATGCAACTGTAACTGACTTTAACTGTGTTCCTATTGAAAATTTTGTGTAACTTGTTACCTATTGGAAAATGCGTGTGTACAAGCTTGAGGAAACTGCGTGCAATGTTTGTCTTGACATTTTTGCTGAATGGAGGGTTAAACCAAATGATGTTGCGTTGTCTGTTCCTGCGTGGTTGGTATACCTGTATAATATATATTATTGCCTTGATTCCAGTGCCAATACCCAGAACAACTATCGGCGCATCAGATTCCCGTACCGTCGATCAAGAGAAAGCCGGAAGTAAGTTCTCGAGTCAAGGCAACAAAAACTAACAGGTATGATGCCAAACCATAATCTCATTTACGTGCCAAGCATACAAAAGGGCCGGAATCTAAAACGTTGCAAATTTTCTGTAGCTTCAAGTCGTTAGCAAATAGGTTTTCTGACAATTTCCGAACCACCAAAATTTGCAGGCCGTTTTGCGAAGTGTCTTCCGAATTGGTGTTGAGTAGCCCTCGACCAAGAATCTTAAACATGCGGGTGGGCTATAAGCTCGAACTCACGGCTCCAGCCGTCTAACACAAGGTCAAAGCACCTTTACGCTTTGCAATTTATATAGCATGTCTACTTTCTCGAGCACTATCTTAGATATTAAGACGCATAACAATTACAAATTTACAATACAGTCTAGATTAACTAGTTGTTACTGAAAGCAAAGAGAAATGTTAAACAGAATCTGGTTTGAAATCTCCTGTCTTCGATGCTCTATTTACTACAAATTCCGAAGGTCAAATTACAAATGTGCAACATAGAATGCTTGTTTAAACTCGCAGTCAAATAAGGCGAAAGCTAACCTATTTATAGTTCTATATTAAATAGAGAAACAAATTGTAAACACAGTGAGAAATATCTGGCAATTAATAGCCAACTTTAAAGCTAACGAAATAAAGTATAAAATGTTAAAACCTCGCCAAATTGGAAATTTTCTTGACAAGAAAACACTGGATTTTATCATGCATCCTTAACGGTATTCAATCATCGATACTCATATCATCGATTACAAACGACAAGCTTTTTATACAATACTTTTCTTGAGTTACAGGCGTCGACCTGCGGTCGTATAGCTTAAGCTCCACATTAAGCTCCACAGGCTGTGAATTATGCCGGATCGCATTTATCAATAATACTTATGATACGAATCGTGACAACTTGCACATCATATAATGCTTCCCGAGCTTCTCGAACATTATTATAGCTTTAGACCTGAGGATACTGGCAGAACACCAGCCTACATATACGAAGTGTAGCCTGACATATTTACTGTAACTCTTGTTCTGAAACGTAAATAATTCTCGAAGAGAACACAGAAAAAATCTAGAAATCATTACTTTAGTGCGAAGGGGTATTTACATGTGATACAGATTTCTCTTGATTTGCGAAACGTTAACTTTGTTTTTTTATTGAACATACAGTATAGTCACATATCAGGTAAACAATACTGGATATGCTTTTAACTATTAGTGACTTTGTCACAACTGTTCACAATGAAGAACAGTACATAATAAGCTCCATAACAACTACATACAACATGCGTGGTAGGGTTTAGGAACAGGAGTTTCGTCCTAAATTATACCTCGCCCAAGTAATTATATCAGGTATATTGCACCTTGTCTGGTTGCAATATATCTGGTGTAACACGGTCGTTCATTTTATAAATATTCTAAATCTATAGCACATCTAGATTTGCTAACTGTGAAACTGCCCACGTTCAGCGAGTTTCATTTGACCGAGAGATTTTTCGAGTGTTGTACCCCGGGAATGTTTGTTTTGAGACTGTATTGGAGGTATATGTGTACCTACAGGACAACTACGTGTCCTTGATACCGCTGTTTTGGTGCCCATTTTCAGTGTTTGTTCTTTTAAGCTGGAAATCGTTTCTTCGCGGGAATATTTTCTGATATGTGGTCCAGGTTTTATTTCTGCCTGTTGGTAGTATTTTTGATGTTGTTTTTGACGTCTTCCGTAGGAACCTTTTGGCCTCTCTTTAGCTCTTGCCAACTTCGGACTTCGATAAATTCCACCTGCAGATGCGGGTCTCACGTTTTCACTTGAAATACTGGCTGGTGGATGATTATAATACGATAATTTGCTGTGAGTTCCTATATTTTCTGTCGCCTCCACCAGTTCTGGCGTTACTGGAGGTAGATTTCTTACGGATTTCTCAGGTGTTAGTCTTAATGCAGGATTTTTATCCTTATTTGTCAACAACCTTTTTTGCTTTGCTAAAAGTCTTAGCACGGCAGTTGACTCTTCATCGTTAAACCTGGACTTCGGGGGTAATTTTGGCTGCTCATTAATATCTTCATTATCCATTTTCACCCTATAGAGTGGAGGCATGATTCATATATTAACGAAAAAATTCGTTGTCTGGACCGAGATTTGGACTCACACCTTAGTGTTTTCAACTGGGCTTTGTTGCCGAATTGTGTCTAATATAATACGAAATGTTTTCGCGATGACTTAACGCTTGGCTTTGAGGGCGTGCAGTGTTTCAATTCTGAAGAATTGGTCAACGACAAGCGTCAAGTCGTACGAACATATTCCGTGCACTTAAATTGGATAAGACTTGCACGCAACGCAGTTGGCTTAATAGCTCAGTGATTTTAGAATAATTATAAAGTTATTAGAAGTGCATGCTTCCAACTGCGACGGCTTCTTTGGAACAGCTCATGAAATATTTAGTGTTGCGATATTGTATAATTTGCTAAATAAGCCCACTTAGTTTTTTCCCTCTTAGTGTTCCAAATTGCATGAAAATACTTATGCAAAAATGCATACATGCCTTCGTGGTAAATCACACAACTGTAGGCACAAGGAGACGGTAGCTCAGTGATTGCCAGTTGAACAATAAGAAATAGAAAAAGTAGATATGAACGACATTATCTCAAATCTCTGTTTGCTCCATTATCGTTTTAAAGTAAGAATGATGGAATTATTCCAAAGAATTCCAAAGTGCAACGTCAATAGCTTACCAATGTAATTAAATATAGTTCATATAACGAGCTAATGTGTGTGTTGCCACGTTATAGATGAAAAATAATATTTAAAAATATTAATAAATAAAAATAGTAAAAAAATGATATTTCAGAAATCAAAGTTCCATTTTAGATAATTTCGTTAACTTCAAGCAGGTGTGCAGGAGGGGGGATGGGTCTTGTTGCATAAACGATGTAATTAGTGATGGGATCAGATGAATGCCCGTATTATGTTTTGCTTCTTGATGCACTAGGATATCTATATCTATTTGGGTAATCCCACCTTTCGTGCAGAATAAATAGGCATTGTACGAAAGGAGACAGTGCACGAGAAATATGGTTACTTTACTTATCTCTAATTTTTTTTTGTTCGTTGCCCAGGCTCAGTAATGTAAGGAACTCTGAAGTGAGATTAAATTTATCCAAGGCACGAAAGAACTGCTAAAACGAAGCGTTTGTTAAAAAGTCTACCACAGGACGTAAAAAAGCTACATTTAAGAAAGCTATTAAGAAACCTAATAACAATTTAATCTGACTCCCACGCGACAGTCTTATAACTCAGTTAATAGTATATTTTAGTCATACTTTTAATAATTTATTCATTAATACTTCAGTTTTGTATCAGATTATTATTATCACAGTGCAACTGACAACTTTATCGTGTTAAAATACATCTGGATGGAAATTTTTATAGTATATTCACGTTATTTATAGTATATTCACGTTTTCCTCTTTGCATGCAATAACGTCATCTCTGACCTATTACAATACAAACGCACGGAAAAATGAAGTCCACTGTGAAGTATTGTATTGTAATTTGCTATTTTTATGTACTGTCATCCATGCTGTCGCGAAAGCCATATAGTGCAGTTTTCTGTTCTGGTTATAGATGCGAACGAAATAACGAATGGCCAGTGATCCTTTGCACGCTGGCTTGGCGTCCCATAAAATGGCCGATTGTTAAGCCATTTATGGCAGATTGTTGTCGTTCATCACAAAAAGTCGGCATGTCCATCGTCGGTGATCATTGGTATGTATAACGATTTCTCTCTCAGAAAGAGATACAAAATATCCCTTATATATTCCATGACATATGAGAGTTAGAGCACACTAATATACAGCAGAATGTAAATAAAATGCAAACACAAGCGTTTAAAGGATCACAGCCATAATACTCACTCTCAACAACAAATGTTTTGAGGGCATAATTCATTGCCTCAGAAGGAATAAATAGCAGGAAAATTGCAACTGTAAAAATAAAACCTAAGAGTTTTTACAGTTAGCATATTGTATATTATGTATAAACGACTTGCCTGATTGTTTGAAATCAACAACCCCAGGCATGTACGCGAATGTGACACACGATGCAAATGAGCTTCTCATAAGATTAACTCAGACCTTGCTCATGTCTGTAATTGGCTTAAAGAAAATAGACTGCAGCAGCATCCCTCTAAATCCAAAATGATGTTTATTGGCTCCTCATACAATCCTAATAAACAACATTGTGGTCAGTCACATCGAAATGATATGCAAAAAGACGCGTTGCGTTATTGGTGCTACTAAACGTATCAAGCCCTTGGTTCCAATGCATACTTTAGAATCTATTCATAAAAGTCTTGTTTAGTCCTATTTTGATCACTGTTATCTTTATGGGACACGTGCGGAAAGCTTCTAAAAGATAAGCAGCAAAGATTTCAGTCTCATGCAGCAAGAGTTATATCGGAAGCCAACCATGATACTCATTCAGTAGTCGATCTTCTCAAAATGCTTTCTTTGGACACACCTCAGTTCATGTTCTCTTTTTAAAGATTTTTAACTCCAACACGCCCCCTCCCCATGGAAACCAGCCTTAAGTTGACGGGGCTAGCGTGTTGATTTTAATTACAAATAAGGTATTACCTACCTACCCTACCTACCGAACAATTGTTAATGAAATGTAAAAGTTTTAGCTGTAATTCACCACTATTCCAATAATAGTTGCAAGAAAACTCATTTTTGAAGTTTTATCACCTCAAAGCAAACAAAGGCTTAACCAAATGTTGCTAAAAATTCGTTGTGACAAAGGGTACCTCACTTTGATGGAAAACAATAAGGAAGAATCAAAAGGGATATAACTTTCACAGGACATCGAGCGACGTCTAAATATGAACTAATTAATGTGCATGGCGTACGACGACGACTTCTTGTAAACAGCTCATTAAATATTTATTTTCGTCGTTGTATAATTTATTTCTGGTGGCAAATGTTTTAATTATCACGTGCGTAAGATGCTCGTAGCACACACAAAGGCACAAGCAGTCATAAGTCATTTTTAAAACTTCAGCTTACAAATTTAATATTACCATGTGTCTAAGCAAATTATTATTTGATAAACTTTTCTGCTTTCTGTCTTTTAATTGTTTGTTGAACTTTCTTAGCTATATATTAAGCCTATTAGGAGATTTTTATTTAATTGTTCCGGAACACGGACATTTCAATACCTATTTACTTCCTATACCTGTGGACGTCCTGTACTACTCTAACACTCTGATTATTCGCTTTGCGACATATTTGAAAGAGCGATACTGAGTCGTTCGGTGTTGGGGTAGAAAATTCTTGGTTTGCTGTTGCTATCATTGTCTATTTTAAACGCGTATATATTGATTCAACGTATGTCTATTCCTTTTCGACTTTTCAAATAAATGTGTCGAGTGGTATTTAGCACTGGTCATTTCTAGCGTCACTCAATGTGTTGTCCATAAAAGTATCTACTGCTATCGAAAAATACGGTCTACAGGATTAACTTATCCATTTCATAACATTTATTACTATAAATGTGACATATAACACATCGACACTTTGAAATGCACAATACATTTGCATCAATTAAAAATCAGAAGGTCGTAAGCCATTTGTCAGTACGAGGTATACTGTATGAAAAATTGGATAAGCTATATGTTAATGCACAATGTACAGTCAAGAATTCCGGCCTGTACGATGGTGCGATAAATTATCTGTACCCTCTGCACGATTTCCTACCTTCTTTGTACCTCCTATCTTTACGTTTTTATTTTAGATAATATTTTCTTGTAAGTTAGGGCATAATTGTTTTCGGCGCGTTGTGCAAGCCCTCGTACAAGTGGGCGTATATATATATATATATATATATATATATATATATATATATATATATATATATATATATATATATATATATATATATATATATATATATATATATATATATATATATATATATATATATATATATATATATATATATATATATATATATATATATATATATATATATATATATAAGTAGTCATTGTCATCGCACACGTTGATCGAACAGCTTACCTGAAAATTAAAATGGAAGGCAACAAATTTCTGCTGATACTTCAAACGTAAGGACGCACACTTTTTCTTAAATGCGCGCGAATGCCATACAATCCGGTTAAAATGTCATGTTCTTTCCTCCGATTCACAACAATGAATGATAAAACAGTCTGCACAGGTGCAAAAACTAATTGCAATATGTTTTTATGCTTTGTTTGGGACTGTCATGGTGACGAATTGCTCTGACTATGGACCCTAACGGTTTGACCGAATGAACATTTTGCTTCGCCATATATAAAAACAATGAAAAGAAGTTAAAAATCAGTAATTTATGTACACACCGTGCAAATTTTAGCTTTTTCATACATTTGATTATGCAAAAAGTTTTTTGAATAAATTCAAAAGCCAAGCTATACAGTAGATACGAATTTGATTAGTAATTTTAATCAGCTTTGAATAGGGGCACCTTGTTTTGAAAATCATCTTGTGCAAATAATTGAGAAATGATAAAGACTGAATTCATTGTTGCGGATATGAAACTGGACAGGGTAAAGTATCTATAAGCCAAACTGAATTTTTGTATCTGCGCTAGCAGATAGCGATACATTGCTATCGAGTGTGTAATATAATGTAATGTAATGTAATGTAATGTTTGGCTAGGTTCCCTTAGCCAATCAGCGACGACTTCGGACTGATGTTACACAAAACTGGATCAATATATTTAAATATTCAGAATTTGAAATTCCAACTACGGAACTCAAGATTGTAGATGTTTTTTATTTGCCCGTTTCATTGGTTTCAAGATGAAACTGTTTGCTAAAAAGATTTAAACATTTAAAGCTAGAAGAAATATTTCATACATTTAAAGCTCAGCAATACAACGATATGGTGTTCCGTTCCGGTAAAAATTATCATGTTCGTAAAATTCATGTCCAACATCATGTGTTGCAACTCTATAAATATGACAGGACCGCACAAACTGATGTTCAGTTTACTACAACGAAGTTGAACGGCCAAATATTGATATCGAAAGCGCGATAATTAAATCGAAGCACTCGTGCGAAGTCGCACGAACGTAAGTCGAAAAGAAACGCGTAATAATTCCGTACGTGTTCTCAGTACGCGAAATTAAATTTTAATCCAAGCCCTAAATCTAATCAAGTCTTCAATCCATCAAAGTTAAAACATGACAAATAAAACGCTGGTTAGTATTAGGGTTTGGGTTAAGGCTTGGATTAAGTTCTATATGAGAATACGGAATTATTACCAAGAAACGGAAGTAAACACTGAATCAAAATGGAAGGAATAGGAAGTGCTGACAAGTTTAGCCGGAAAAAGAGGAATATTTGTTATTTATCATTTATCAATGCGGGAAAGGTATTTTAGTTGCTTTTTGTTTTATTGCGTGTGTATAAATGTCTTTCTAAAATGGTGGAAAATCCGAGGCCAAACCGCCAAATAACTGACATTGTTCAATGCGTTGTTTCTTCTCTTCGCAACCTTCCTGATGCAGGAAACTATGGAACTGGCGATTGATGCCAGCAACACCAATGGCAGGCCCAGTAACATTTAGTGCACCCAGAACGCGGAGATTAGGCGACAAAAAACTGGGCAGTTGCGGAGATACATGGGTATATTGTAAAGACAAATATTGTAAGTAAACGTACAATTATACGTACCGTAAAGTAAACGTACAATTATAAATCATATTTCATCACCTGACTCACCATTGTTTTATGACAGTATGATAGGCAAGATAATGTAGGAATACGATATAAATATCATGTATTAAATATCATGTTCAACACGAGAAGTATAAAACGGGTACTTCCAAGCACCCATGTATTTTCTGTTTATTATAAAAACCACAGTATTTTCTAGCAATATAAAATATCTATAAGCTTTGATTATTCATGATATAAAATCAATAATTTTTACATGTGTAATTATCATAAACTTGTACTTCATCAAGTTTAAAGTTCGTGCTTGTGAATTGTCTACGTCAAAATTCTATTTGAATATACAGTACCTCTTGTTTGACATATTACTTGAGTACTTTTTATTTTAAATGCGTGACTTGACAGTTTTGCAATATAATGTTATTCAATGGATTAAGTTATTCAGTTATTCAGTTATTAGACAAAGCAGTAAAAACTAATACAATAATTTTTATTTATATAACTTCGCCTTCATATGCGTAAATAATACAAATTACCATGCACAAACGATCTTACACACTGTGAATATGGCGGCGAATCCTCAACAGCGTCATCGGCCTATTACTGCGGCCCCAGTTATCATTTAAAACAATAAAGGTAAATTACTATAAGAACAAGAACGATTTACGAACACCATGACGGCAGTACAGTAAGACTACGGACAGAATTACATTTGACATAAATAGTTTTATAAGTACGTGGATCATCAACATCATAACACATGTTCAATGCAGACAGATAATATTTATGCAATGATGTTTTAAACGAGGAAAAACTAGTATCTGGAGATAATGCTAGTTCATCAACTAGGTGATTCCACATTCTCGTGCTCCTGATCATGAAAGTTTTTTGAAATGTGGTGGTTCTACATCTTGGGAGCACAAATTTAGTGCGGCTGTCAGCCGAGGATCTTGTGGGTTTAGAAGAACACCTGACAATTGGGCGGAGAGATGGATCAATGTCCACCAAGTTGTGGGTTATTTTGTAGAAGAGCATCATGTCTAGAAATCCATACCAATAGCAAATTGGCAGTAGATTTAATGTTTTTAGTCTGGTGGTATATTCTACAGAGGTGGAGAAAGGAAGGTTGAGTATATATTTAGTTGCTCTTCTTTGTATCCGTTCTAAGTGCTGTATCAGTTTGATAGATTGTGGTGCCCATATTTGAGTTGCATATCCAAGGAGTGGTCGAACCAGCGTGAGGTATAAAGAGCGTTTTACTTCTTTATTGCCAACATATATAGTCGATCTCTTGACGTATCCGAGTTGTTTATTCGCTTTCGAAGATTGTTCAATTACCTGTCTGTTCCATGCTAGATTTCTGTCCACAAATACGCCTTGAAGAGTTTAGTATCATCCGCAAACATTGCAACGTGACCAGATGTGACTGCATCAGGACGATCATTAACATACAGGCTAAACAGTGCAGGACCAAGTATGGAACCCTGAGGGACACCTGATGTCACTGGTAAATTGGTAGATGTAAAACCATGAACTGTCACGCGTTGTTCACGATTAGCAAGGTAAGACTGAAACCATTGGAGCAGGCTTCCTCCAATACCAATCGAGAAAGATTGAATTATGGTAATATTGCATTATGGCAATAGTGATTTATGTGTCAAACAATTCAAATTTTTAGACTGATTTTACTTAATTTTCTATGTTTTTGTTTTATAAATGTATGTTTATAAAGTAACAGGGTGTTAGGTAGCCCACATAGTGCCTGTTTGACATTTTATTCTATTAGATGAATGTGTGAATATTCTTGTTTCATTTTTCTACCAATTCATTCTGTGCTGTTAGAAAATTGTTTGGCTAAAGAAAATACATTTGCCTTTGGTTTCCCTACAATAGAGTTGAATTCAGACTCCGTTTACATCGACGTATGCCACTAAATCATTAACTTTTACATCACGCCATCGATCATGCAATTTTTTTGCAAAATACGCACTTGTATTTTACCTATTTTGTCAGGTCGTTTGCTTTGACTACTCAGTGCCTTCTTCGCGCCCTTGTTGTTGTTGCAACGACACCATTGTGACATATTACTCAAAAACGTCACCCAAAACTGTATTAAATATTACAATATTTTAACTAAATATACAGTTTTTCACTCGGACTTTTGTGTGTAAAGTTGACCTAAGTGCAGAGTGCTACACATCTGCTTTCGACACTCTTCTACCCACTCTTAAAACTTCATTTTTATCTCGACACGTGGTCATCGATTTAAATTCTACCTTTGGCACACGACTGTTTCAGGATCGTTATTCTCGATCTGCCATCAAATGTAAGCACAAGCGCCAAAAGCATTTCTCGAGGCATCGGCGAAAGCGCATATAAAATTGGCGATCCCATGACCAACAGAGATCTCAAACAATATAGAAATTAAACTGCATTCAAGTGTTCTACTGCGACTCAGGATCGTTATTTTCGTCAGAAGTGGTTTTGCCAATTTTAATTCATCTTCTTCGTTCTTCATGTTGCTAGCTCAGATCAACTTTCACCTTCTACGAAAACTTGTCAACTTGCAGGGACGCCGGAACGAAAGTAGGGCAAAGGGGGGCAATGCAGACGGCAAGGGCAACTTTGGTCTTATGAATTATATTTATAAAGTGGTCGACGTAAACCCGCAAATCAGTAAACCAAGAAATTCTTATAATGCGAAATTAAAAATCTATATGCAGCAGTAACAATTTCGCTACAAATAGTTGACAATAAATGGTTTACAATGCTCAGATGATACGGTTCCGTCCACATATATACATTTATAAAGTATACTTTATAAAAGGGCACTTTTGCCCCCCCCCCCTGCCCCCCTTGAGAAAGGGCAAGGGGAGCGGGGCCCCCCCTGCGCCCCTTTCCGGCGTCCCTGTCAACTTGTTTCCATTCCAATCCAAGATCTTTTCTTTGCTACCTCCTTCAAGCATTTTAATGCCGTCTTGTTAGATATTCATTCCTTCACTTTGCAGTGCCAAGTGAATTGCACGGGTCATCCATGTATGAGTTGGCTTTGATGGCTTTTGCAGCCTCTGGGTAGCAATTTGTGGATTGCAATCTGGGCCAACACTATCTTCTACGGTGGCCCACAACGGCAACGCCCAATTTGTTTTTTAGTTTGGTGTTTATGTGATTTCTTTTCTAGCCGAAATTGTTCTTTTCTTTTTCAAACCGACTTTTTCAGTGAGAAATTTTTTTCCGATAAATTTAGTCTTTGTTTACAAGCGAAGTTTTGATTTCAACCGAAATTTATTTCCGACAGAAATTTTTTTCCAGCCGAAATTTGTTGCAACAGCAATTTATTTTTAACAGAAATTTGCTTTTGACAATCATTTTTTTTCCAGCAGAAATTCATCTTCGACCGAAATTTGTTTTCAAACAGAAAATGTTTTTCAAACGGAAATTTTTTTCGACAGAAATTTCAATTTGTGGTTTCACGTGAGCTACCACTGACCACTACTGATCGTGTTACAGAGGATGATATTTACGTGACGTTTTATAAAAAACACCTTGACTTTCGATTGCAAAAAGTGGTCTAAATAGGTATAATTAAAATGTCGAATGCGTCCAGTGATTCTGAAGATGAAAGAGAAATAATCGAGTATTACTTTGTTAGAGGATTTCAATATAATACTATAATAGATTTTCTTTCAAAACGACACGGAATTTCAATGTCAGAGCGTACGCTAAGATCACGTTTAAATGTATATGGTTTGAGAAGAAGATCACCTGATTATAATTTAGACGAAATACGAGGATTAATACAGGAGAAACTACAAGGCCCTGCTTGCATGGGAGGATATCGTTCCATGTGGCACGCACTTCGTATTAGTGGCCATCAAGTACCTCGTAATGTTGTCGAGCAATTAATGAGAGAACTTGACCCTGAAGGATGTGAAATCAGGAAAGCAAGGCGCTTACGTAGGAGGACTTATCGGGTGCCTGGTCCCAACCACTGCTGGCACACTGATGGGTATGATAAACTGAAGCCGTATGGTTTTCCGATCCATGGCTGCATCGATAGATGGAGCCGGAAAATTATGTGGCTTCGTGTTGCAAGATCCAATAACAACCCTTTAGTTCCAGGGCTGTTTTACGTTGAAAGTGTGGCAGAATATGGCTGCCCTGTGAAATTGCGGACGGACTGTGGAACTGAAAATGGGGTTATGGCCGCACTGCAGTGTGAATTTCGCTCCTCCACAGATGCCCATTTTTTTGGAACATCACCAGCTAACCAAAGGATCGAGTCCTGGTGGTCACAATTAAGAAGAAGCAGGTCAACATGGTGGATGAACTATTTTAAAGATATGATAGAAAGAGGTCACCTTAATACAGATAATGGTCTTCAAATGGAATGCCTTTGGATTTGTTTTTCAGCTTTGATCCAAAAAGATCTGGATCTGGTGAAAGAGCAATGGAACACCCACCGTATCAGGGCTTCTAGACATGACACCGTTGCTGGTATACCAGATGAACTGTATCATCTTCCAGAAAGGCATGGAGGAGTTGATGGCTTAGCTCTTAATGTTTCTGAAGATCAAATAAGTTTTGCAAAAGAAAACTTTTTAGAGTATGAAGTTGAGAGCAATATGTTTGAAGAATACTTTAGCTTTGTATTGCAAAATATTGCATTTTCAGAACCTGAAAGTTGGGAGGAAGCTGAAAACATGTATTTTACACTTATGTCGATAGCTAACAATACAGATTGATGCCATGGTCATTAGAATGACTGTGAGGATATGTGTGCCTTCTACAAAATATCAGTTTTGTAATTCACCAACCTAAACCCCATCCTATTTTCAGCTGTTTATGGTAATATATTTCCTTTTAAATATGAAAAATGGGGCTCTTTTCATGTCCTAAGAAGTTTGTGGAAGAAATGCATGCATATAATTAGTTTAATATTTGTTTGATGTAATTCTACATACAGTTACCTGTTACCCCTATGTAATATAAGCAAACAAAGTATTCAGTATATTGCACTCCACTGGTCTATTTTTGTCTCTGTAATGTCTGATAATTTTATAGCCAAGAATACAGCATATGATTAATAACTTTAACGTTTGTAGATGTGAGCCGATCATCAGTAAAACATCCGCAAGTCGATCAATCCACAGTTGTATCCATAAAATTAAAATTTAGGTGCAATATTTCATGCAGCTCTACATTATTGTTAAAAGGAAATAAGGTGATTTGTGGTTTTCACCATGAATAATTTACCATAGTACACTATAAATGCAATAAATACAAAAGGTATACTATAAGTACAATAAATTGTTCATGGTGAAAAACACAAATCATCTTTACTTTTATTAATAGTTTGTTCTCTGCAAAAGTTCTGTGGGCCAACTGATAGTGTTGATTTCGACATCTTCTCTGAGATACTTTGGTTATCACTTTTCTTTAACTTTTAGGAATAATTAAGTAGCAAACAAATTACAGATTAATCTGCCAATGGTGGGTAAATATCGGCTTTTAAAAATCAGTATGGGCAATCAGCTTTTATTGATTAACGGCTCATCTCTATGTGTCTGTACAGTAATGTAAACCCAAGAACTTCGTACTTAAAAGCACTATGAAACAAATGAACAAGTTTCTGAACTAAATTTGAACCACACAGCCATGAAAATAGTGCGACTGGTGAGTTACTATTAATTTTCCTATACTGCTGTGCAGTAGCATTCTTACTGTGATGTTTTATAGTAAGTGAAACCCATCAGAGTCTTTCAAGGCAGACACAAGAATTTCTTTCATTTCCTCAAAAGTGTCAAGATGTAATGCAAAAGTGATTCTTAAGTCACATGTGGATGCTGTCGGCCTACATCTGCATCCTGTATTGCAACCACCAAGAAAAGTGACCTTGATTTTTCTTGGCAAGCCAAGTGGAGGTATTGATGACACACCAGTTGCCCATTGAAGAAGAGCTTTTAACTCTTTCATTTCCAAGGAATTGATCACAGCACAAAACTGGTAGAATACATCTCCTTCCTTTTGCCTGATTAACTGTGATTCACTGTACACAGCTTCAAGCTCATCCAGTAGAGTCGTAGGGGTTACAACAGGCATGCATTCTGTCACAAAAACTGACTTCCACACCTTGGGATATTTTTGCACCGTTGAAAGAAGACCACATATCTTCAGGCCTTCCATGATTTGTAAAATCATAGGCATTGTTGCGTTTTCAACCTGATCATATATGCAAAGTGACCTGTAATAAAAGAAAGATTATATAATTACTTTTCTGATGGTCTGATCAAATGGGAGTTGATGAGAGTTTGGATACACAAATCAGTGTCGACTGGTTACTGAAAAGTATTCCTTTGTAATAGTTTACATACTCAATGATTTTCTTTACAGAGTGTTTGTTTTCACGAGAAGGTACACCATTATATCCAACTGTTTCAAGGACGTCAAGGACTTGGTCATCCATGAGGATTTCCATAATTTCATTATCACTGGCATCCATTAACTTTTCATAAAAATAGAATAAGGGTGCATTGACAATATATAAATTGGTTAAAGTAAGAGTGTTTCACTAAAATTTTGACAAACCTTTTTGCATGTGTTCTTTATAAAATTATTTTTACAGTCCTCAATTGCAAGATCCTTGCTTATGATGTTGTAAATGACAGAAGAAAAACTATAAGGCCCTGGTCCACCTTGAGCAATTGACATTGCCATTAATTCTCCTGCTACCCTAAATTCCTCATTTGCTAAGGCCATTAGAGAATTAATGGGACTTCCATCTTTGAAAAGCCTTGTTCTGCAGTGCTCCAACATTTCTGTTTAAATAAAATACAGTATCATATGTGTGTTAGTTAGCTTAATATATAGGATTACAACTGAGGAACTTACAATACATCAACAGTACAACCAAGTAAAACAAATTTATACAAGCAACAGAGAAAAGCTGGGAAAACTGGGTGCATTGTATTAGGTTGCCCATTAACCCCTTTGCTACCAACGACATGCATATATGTACGTCCCTGCTTGCGTCCTCTGAGAGATCCACAACATATACATACATATACATACTAATTAGTTGTGCTTGAACTGCTACCTGGCCCCTTGCATGAACTAACTCCAATTACATGTATTGGTTGTTGACATGAAGTTATGTAATTTTGAACATTTTTGTGATAATAAGTTACTTTAAAGCAAATAAAAAAATTCCAATAACCCAAATATTGCTGCTGGCTATTCAATGTATCATGGTATATAAACTAATGATGCCTCTGATGGTAGAAAAGTTGTGCTTTTAACTGCAAAGTTACCCATTCACAAGTAAAATTGTCTGGTATTATGGACAAGCAAAAAAAAATAGGATTCACTGGGGATAATTTTGTAATTAGTTATATGATAGGTCAGCATAATACCTGAAAAGAACTCTCGCCTTGGACCGCCATCATCGATGGCTTGTTCACCACAAAATGTGATTTTAATGGGATGAGAAGGGTCATAACTGCTTTTCCTTGCCTTACTGTAATCGGACCAAAGACTCTTTCTTCTAAGTGACAATCTGATAACCTCAGGCTTCATGGCATCTTTCAAAAGCATTATTTCGTCTTCTAGTGCTTTCTTGTCATCTACAGTATTAGATTTTAGTCAACATTGTAAACCACCTACTACAAGACCATGCAGTAAGTCCAAACTGCAATGCTGAATGATTACACACGTGAAATTATTTGTTACAGAGCCAAAATAAAAAACTACTTCCTTTCAATAAATCAATTAAAAACCCAATTAAAAGAAGCATTCTTACTTCTTAGTCTTGTAAGGAGGAGGGCCTATTAGGGAGGGGGCTCATTAAACTTTTTCCACTAAAAAAGAGGGGGGTTTATTGCATCATGCCAAAAAAACATCCATATTGCGCCCACGGGGAAAATTTGTGCCATTTGGTAAGGGGAGGATATAAAAGTTTGCTTCTAATAGTATATAAGTATATAAGGACATCTAAAGAGGGGTGGGGGGTTGGTGTGGTTCTTTTCTGGACAGGGGGGCTTAATTGATAGGGGGCAAAATAGAGAGAATCAGTATTTACTGAAATTATTCTCCTGTCTACCTTACCCTTGAAAGTAGGCGTTGCCACGGATGCCATCTTGTCCACAGGCAGTGGATCTAGATGTTCCACAGAACTATCAGCACAAACATCAGCATGCTCTTCGATTTCATGAATTGGGTATTTCTTATCGCATGTTGGGCAATTCACCACCATCATGGTATTGACTTCGCATTGATCTTCTTTACATTTTTGACTCGTTTGAACACTTTCATTTTTAACAAATGTTGGTCGGCTCGCGGTAGCAGCAAAGTTATCATCGCCATCATCGTCATCCGAGTTTGAGTCAGGTTCGATGACTTCTCTTAGCTCAGCTATCACATTTCGTACCTCCAAGAAAAAGGCTATTTTTGAATATCCAAATCCTGAGGCTTCCTTATATCGCATTAACACAAAGGCTTCAGGAGGATTTGTTCCAGGAATGTACCGCACTTTTGTCCCATCTCGGTACACCAAACGATAGGTGTGATCACCGTTGAAACGCTTGTTGAATGCAATGTGTTTTGTCACGGCCGCTTCTATTATGGCTTCAGGCGTTGCAGTTGTACAGGTAAGGTCTCACATCGCTTTGGTTTCTTGTTAGCACCCATAACTCCAACCAAAATGACAACTGACTGTGCCTCAATGTGTCGCTTCTTCTTCTCTTTCCCACGGATATTAAATCCCCTTCTTTCTTTTTCTTTTGATGACTTGTAGGCATGAAATCCAGGTAGTTTAAATGTTGTCTCGAAGGTACGAGCACTTGAAGATGAGGAAGGAGCAGGAGTCGCTATAGCTTTTGTCTGTAAAAGGCGCGTTTGAGTAAGATTCGAAACGTTTAGGGAACGAACTTGGCTATTTCCACCACCACCCAGACCATTTACTTCTTTATGCATGATGAGTTGCATCCCACATTTAGGGCAAAATCGGAAACAGTTTTCTAAATGACAACCACATTGTACGCAGATGCCACGATTTCCTTCCATCTTGCATCCATGTGCTAGTGGTGTCATAATTTAGTTGCTATGGTTACGGTGTAGTAAATACAGATTACAAGTTGATTCACGTAAATATCATCCTCTGTAACACGATCAGTAGTGGTCAGTGGTAACTCACGTGAAACCACAAATTGAAATTTCTGTCGAAAAAAAATTTCCGTTTGAAAAACAATTTCTGTTTGAAAACAAATTTCGGTCGAAGATGAATTTCTGCTGGAAAAAAAATGATTGTCAAAAGCAAATTTCTGTTGAAAATAAATTGCTGTTGCAACAAATTTCGGCTGGAAAAAAAATTTCTGTCGGAAATAAATTTCGGTTGAAATCAAAACTTCGCTTGTAAACAAAGACTAAATTTATCGGAAAAAAATTTCTCACTGAAAAAGTCGGTTTGAAAAAGAAAAGAACAATTTCGGCTAGAAAAGAAATCACATAAACACCAAACTAAAAAACAAATTGGGCGTTGCCGTTGTGGGCCACCGTAATCTTCACATACGTGTCTGGGTCTCGTTCTGTCTCGAAGTCTCGCCATAAATACCGATGCACGCGTTGGTCTTCAAGTGGGATACGAATGCGATGGTATGAATGAAAATGTCGTCGCCGATACGAACGAGATGTCTCCGCTGACGGCAGCTTCTCTTTCAAACAGTATGTTTCCACGTTTACGAAGTTTGATCAAACCAAACTAAACCAGAACTAAACTTCGTACATTAACCGGCCAGTGTTTCGAATCGTTGCATTAGCAGTACTTACTTCGTTCTTGGTGATCTTTCTCGGAGCCAAAATAATTTGCATTTCGACGACTAGATCCAGCTGGCATTTCTTGTTGGTGCTGTCGCTTTCATCCTTGTCTTCATTTGAACAGTCACCCACATTATCAGGCCGCTGAATGCTGATTTTCCTTTCCAAATCTCTCGACTATATCTTTCTGTTACTATAATACATCTTTCTTTCATCACTGATAGCATATGGGTATCTTTCATTGTTTTCGTACTATTATTCATCTTTTCCGTATTGCTGCCTGCTCCAATTTGTAAATTTGAGACATTATTTTTCACGGACTTTCCACTGAGTGTGAGGGCGGGTTTTCTTCGTGTCGAGATTTTTTGCCTTCGTAAACTCTTCAAAAACGTCCGTCATTGCTTACATATATCATTTTTTACGTTATTTTAAGAGGGTTACACTAAACACGTGGCCCTCAATACCATTACATTATGCAAGGTGTAAAATTGCATATATAAAATTATTAAAACTAGAGTTAAATGATAAAATAGAATTTATATATAATGACAAATAAATGTACTATCCGTATGCAGTTAAGTATACATTAAAGAAATCTATATAGTATGATATTGAGTACAGATTGCTCTACAGGGTGTTAAAAAAATAGACAATTTTGAAACGGCCCTCAACCTTGCGATGCGCCTTGAAGTAGTTTTTTCAATCTACATTGCTTGAGTACTTGTGATGTGGAATAAATGAAAATATTCTGAAATTCTAATGTTTCAACCCCAGAGGGTGCGTACTCAGTCGAACACATTAAAAGTAGGTTGCGCACGAAATTTGAATGTTTAAAAGTAATTTTGGGTTGGTAGGCAGAGAATACGTTAGGTGCTTTATTGCTGTTCAAAAACTTCAATTTGATTGAGTTTAAGCCCTTAAATCGTCGTGAGAACGTATATTTTCTGAATAAGAATGGTTTTTATAAACGTCCCTTTGGGCGTAAGTTTAAGCGTCAAGTTTTGTGCGCAAGGTATATTTAACTCGCCGGGAAAGACACAACCCCCCCCCTCCCTTAAATTTCTCATTTTTTCTGTTTACTCTACATTATTAGTACCAAAACAACTATTTTAATAAAAAGAATCCTACATGGAGGCGCTTCCCGAAAAAGAGAGCGATTTCAGATTTATCTACTTTTTTACACACCCCCTGTATAAAAGGAATTATATAAGATTAATTTTTCCTAATGTTTACCGGCAGCGTATTGCATATAGTTTTGACCCTAGAATGTTCTGTCTCCTTTACTTCCTTCGGAGTCTATCTTATACTTAAGATAAACTAAGTTGATGTTACAATGTCTAGTCGATCTTAAAAGAGTGTGAACATATTGCCAACAGTAAAAAAGAAATCGAATGCTATGGTTTGTTGAATTGACACTCATTTAGAAACGCACCGCCGGTTGGATTTTGGTATATCGTATTTATTTTCACACAATGTTACTGTGCGCAAACACTTAGTTAGTTCAAGGTGTATGAAGAATTGGTTCTGGGGAAATAGAAAACCGGAACGCCTTAAATTATGCGGGTTTTGTGGAAGACAGAATTGCAGACTGTAGAGTAAAGAATAACAGTAAAATAATGAAGAAATACAGTAAGGAATAACTGCATAATAATGAAGATTTTCTAGCATTGAATACGCCGAGCTTGGCCAAAATGGGTTAGCAAGTTTGATTCAAAATATTACTCCTCCTCATTCAATTAATATGACAAGCTGTCATGTTACCGAAAACTATTGATTGACGTTGAAACATAGCTAGATCGATAGCATAGCTAAAATTCTATTTCCCTAGGGACAATGCTACAGGTATTGCTCTGGGTACGAGATTGAGAAAAATCTCACGAATAAGTGGATCTGATGAAAAGTATGGTAATATATGCAAAGATGCATGATTTGTGCAACCAAAATATTATTAACCTAATAAGTTCCTTTTATGTTTGCATGGGAATTATCAGTCAAAGTATAATTTTGTGGACTTGGTGTTTCCACAAAATTACACTTTAACAATTAATTCTGCAGGCAACAATGGGCTGAGGGCGCGCAAACAGAGAAACACAAGTAGGATACATGTTTCCAGATAAATGTTTCCCTATTTTGCCGAAGGCTTAATTGACCCAAATTAAAGTTATATTTAAGCACCTCCTTCTCCTTGGTAGAACAGCATACAACCATAGCATCAATGTAGTTCATTCTGCATTCCTTTCCTTTTCTAAGTGTCCGTCTTTATTAAACAAACTATATGAACATACACTCTTCATTTGTTTCATAAAAGTTTTACCGTTTAGTCCTCGAGCTGGTTCGCGTTGTTGTTATTAGAGCGCTGCTTGCTCGAACGTTTCACACGTGCGTATGGATTGATTTCGGGATCAAAAACAAAATCATAGATCACTTTTAACCACGACGAGTGATGTGGCAGGTTGTCGTAAAACTCCGGCGCCATCTCACGGACCTTCGGGAGCAGGGACCCAGGGATGTTTGGGAAATCGTGGTGCTCGTTATGGTAGCCAACGTTGAATGTAATGTAGTTGAATGGTCCGTAATACGAAAACGTTTCCTGGCCTTTTCGGAACATATAGTGTTCTGCAATGAATTGTGCTCCAAGCGGGTGCCAGCCGGTGCCTATTAAAGAGCTAAGTAACATATACACCAAAGGTTTTATGCCGAAAAAATAATACACAATAGCATCGAAGGTTAGCTGGGTCACGTAATTTATCACCTCCAGTACGTTAGGACTCTTTGGATTCACGAATAGGGGTCGTAGACTATAGAAGAATGGAATTAGACCGACGTATATAGCCTTTGTAAAGCTGTTTGCGAAAAACCGCCCTTCCCACTCCGTTGGAAGATCTGGATCCAAATCCTCATCGCCTTGGAAACGGTGATGCTCTTGATGGTAGCGTTTGAAAGTAACGCTGACCGGTACAGCTGTGGGTAGGTTTGCGAACATACCAAAAAACCGGTTATGCAGTGGTTTCGAATTGCCATAAGCCATATTGTGAGAGATTTCGTGAATAGCATCAAGAATAGCGTGATTGATGACTGCGCCGTAGAAATATGTTAGTAAGAAGAATGTAGTCCACGAGAGATTGGGTATGATGGGTATTACTAGAAGTTGCAGGGTCACTAGGAGTATGACATGGTATTTGAAATGCTGATCCACTACCATGAGAGTCTTGATCTCTGGGTGAGCTTCTAGATTTTGAAAAAAAGAAATATTAAATTGCTAGAAAGTGCTGGTTGTTTTTCATAATTTAAAAGAGGAATCAATGTACACCTCCCGTAAGCGGACACCCTCGGGACCACGACCTGATGTCCGCTTACGGCAGGTGTCCGCTTACGAAATTGAGACTACGGAATTGTTTAAACATGATTCTTTTAATAATGATATTAATATGACTATATTATTGACAGTTATTATTGCAAAAATTTACTCTAAAAACCCAACTCTAAAACCTTTGTGTCCCTAGATTATATGCGACCATTATCAATTTATATTTATTATCTATATATTGCTGTTGTAAATATGAGACAATAGCATAGCTAAGATGGCTTGAAAAAATCTGTTATGTGCGCTTGCTTTTGTCCCGTTAAACGCACGTCTGTAAGAATGTCATTAACATTTAAGACAGCTCGGCAAAGTTATTCGTTGCTCGTGAAATACGCGAAATCTAGAAGATTTTCTGCAACAATTGCAGCTTTGGCCGTTGTTTAAATTTCAGGTTCTTCCAAAGGAACGTCGAAATCATCGTCTTCTTGTTCGCCATCAGCGTCTTCATCGTTGTCAGGGTCATCTTCTAGCTTTGGGCGTTTCTCACTTGTGCTTGTCACGTTCAGCAGTCCTTTTCTTAATCCTTCCCGTCAAGTCACGCTGTTAACGCTTTACTGATTTCGGTAATACAGCCATTGTAAACAACATAGGGCAAAATCATAATTTTTATTCACATAAACAAGCATGGCCAGTCAATGATCTTCCCACGGGCTTTAGGAACATTAAATTCGGTTCGTCTATTGTGGTGTTTAATTTAGATCTATTTAACTTGTATGTGACCTGAATACACTGATCAGAATTGTTCAATATCTTGCTTGTAATTACTTAAATAATACATCCCTCAAAATTGCCTTTATTCCAGAAATATGTAAAATTTTAGCGTGCATTTTGTAAATATCTACTTTTGAAACCGCCATATTTATTTATATTAGAACCCAAGCTTTCAAACGGTGCACAGGGAATAATAATTTTGTGACAATCATAAATATTGAGAGGGTAGGAACATCTGATTATAAAATCGTTCCAAGCGAGATGAAATGACACTACCATATATGGCATAAAGGTGTCCCCAACCTTCATATATGGCACAAACGTGTCCCCAGAATATTTTACATTTACTTTTTACATTCCAAAATCTGCCTTCGGTTACGTCATAACGTTCCTCGCGCTTGTAACGAAAAATTTTGCTCACGTGGTACAAAAATTAGACAACTGATTGGCTCAAGACAGGCTCAAGGATCAGATGTTCCTACCCTCTCATTATTCATGATTGTCACAAAATTATTATTCTCTGTGCGCCGTTTGAAAGCTTGGGTTCTAATGTAAATAAATATGGTGGTTTCAAAAGTAGATATTTACAAAATTCGCGCTAAAAATTTACATATTTCTGGAAAGGCAATTTTTGAGGGATGTATTTTTTAAGTACTTACAAGCAAGATATTGAACAATTCTGATCTGTGCATTCAGGTCACATACAAGGTAAATAAGTCTAAATTAAACACCACAATAGACCAACCGAATTAGTCCTAAAGCCCGTGATCTTCCTATGCTACATCACAATTACGCGGATATTACGGTGTGGGTGATAGGCGAGTGCGCATATTTTCTGCGCATAACAATTGGTGGGCCACTCCGGAAGTAATTCTACCGTTGCCATATCAACTAGCTAAAGCCGCACATATATTTATTATGATTGTTTGATAAGGAACAAAAAGTATAATTATAAAAACATAATTAAAGTAACGAATTAGCCGAGAAGTCGAATTAGTTTTAAAGTCGAACTAGCAGTCAAAAATTAAAACAGATTTAGAAAGGTAGCTACAAAGCAATATGCGAATATGCATGTCGTGACAAAGTACCGCTGTGTTATATCGCGCACTGTTGCTATGAGTTAGTCACAGCAAATCTAAGAGTTTAATAAAGAAACAAAAAACCTAGCTGTAGCCACTTTTTGATATCATATTTCATATGCTTGATGCATTTCATGTATTGCATCATGGATGAAGCTTTACATGACCTAGAGTTTTATTCTGATTAGATGACAAAATAGGAATTAAAAGTGCGTTTATCCCAAATTTTGACGTTTTGTATCGCAGCAATTGTATTTCAGGAGAGAAGAAACTTTTGGCCTGCAAATGCCAAAATCTATTTTGTACAGGTTTCGCATGTTTGAAACAATATGGTTATGCAAGGTTGCAAGTTGTACACATACGACGAACAAAGACGTCGAAAAAATGCGCGAGAAAAAGAAATTAATGTTATTCAATTTAAACTAGCTTAATTCCCATATTACTTTTGCAAAAAATATCAAAACCTGGTGATAACCCGATAGATCAATGCTATTTATTCTCTTCACAAACACGACATACAGCTTTGCGATATCATTTTATTTCAGACATGGCAAGTTTCTATCGTAGAATACTAAGATTAACGCGCATTCTTCTCTTTCGTTTTCTTCTAACTGCTTTGGTGTCAAACTCATCAAAAGGTACAGTCGTTTTTGAATTAAATAAGTACATCAACTTGATATAACTTGACCAAGCACATATTGCATTTTATAATTGAAATTTAATACCTCTATAAAGTGTCACGGCAGTTTTGGTTCTCTGGGCTTTCATTTGTGAAAGAGCACAAGTGGTACTTCAACACAAATGTTTCCATGTTATTTTTCGTAATTTTGTATATCTGTTCTCACACACCATTCTATACATTGTCTTCACCTATGGTCTGCACTCATTGTCGCGAAAAATCAGAAAAATATGTACGTGTACAACTACATATCAATGCTTTAATACTGCGTTAATATGGCAACGGCAAAATAACTTTCGGAGTGGCCCACCGACTGCCATGCGCAGAAAATACGCGCACTCGCCTGTCACAAACTTCAAAGTATCGAGTGATGGAATTTTTTTGTTCAATGAATGGTTTGGTTCCTAAATTGGCGTTGGCGGTGCCAGGCTAAACTGAACGAGGGCAATGGACCCTTCCCCAATTATACAAACTTTTAAATTCGAAAGCAATTTTAGCACAGTTAGAAAGAGCTTCCTAAATTTAGTGAAATTGTGAAGTTTGGTTGTAAAATATTGTAAAGTGTCGAAAATATAGCAATGTAAAGTTTGCGAATTTTCTATACTTTTGTATTACGCGGAAAAAAGCGTTACCACATTTCCACATAGTGGTAACCCTTTTTCGTTCGTAATACAGAAGTATACAAAATTCAAAAACTTTACGGAACTATATTTTCCACATTTCCAATATTTTGCAACCAAACTTGACAATTGTGTGAAATTGAGGATGCTCTTTCCGGCTGTGCTAATTGATTTTCCGAATTAAAAAGTTTGTTTAATAGAGGAACGGTCCACTGGAGGCAAAAGAACGTTTGGGGGCAAGATTGTTTTAGATACTAAAGATAGTCAATAGATAGGAAAAAAAATATATGTAACAATCACGGGGGGACTTGGCGGAAAGCTGCCTCTTACCTCCCTCTAGCATCGCCATTGAAAATTGGTCTTCCGATTTGGAAGGACTTTAGTAAACACTGAACTCGACTGGACTTCTCATTTTGTAACGCATCTCTAGTTCTTTCAAAAACTTGCAATAAATTTGTAATTTACAATTACATTGTGAGCAAGCTTCCCTCTCCCCCTTTCGGCCTTTCTCGCCTCTCGTCACCCGCGTTTTAATTTTTCAGCGGGTTTCCTCATTTCACTCATTACAGTCGAGCGCCTCTCGTTTGTTTGCATTTATAAAATCATAGTTTATAGATCGACGCTTCGCATTGTTTAAAAAGCCGGGAAAGCTCTGCGGAGGAGAGAGTAGTTTCTGTACGTAACGCTCGCGAGTGGCATATCGATAAATTCCCGCCTTTTTGTTATTATTTTCAAAATGGCCGCCAATTCAAGTTTTGTAGAGCTGAACAAAAAGACGGAACAAGTCGATGCCAATAAACATTTTTAACTTTTGATGTATTTATTAGTCTTTCTTACATGTTGTGAGGTGTATTGTGTTTTGTACCTGGTTTTAGCGTCTGCCGTTTTGATCAGAAAACTGTTTTTCAAACAAAACGTTAATTTTTATCGTTATTGTGTATTATTGTGTCACTGTAAAGGTCCATATAATAAATAGAACATTACACGGTAGCTCAAAGACATGGATTTTATGTTCTCGTGTCAAAGAACAAATAAAGCATGAGAAGTATAGACAGTTAAAGGTCAGTGAACACTTAGCGAAATGTAGCAATGGGAGTTTTAACATTATGCGTATATACAAATGTGAAAATACCACGAGACTATTTAGAGAAAACAAACAATAAGATATCATGAAATTTCTTAGACCAGAGCTTAATTCTAGTTATCATTAGTAATAAACACCAACATAATGAAAGTCATACCACGCATACCGGGAACAATGAACTACCGGACTAAGTGAAAACACAAAAGATACTTTAACGTAACTAGAAATACATGCATGCAGCAACCCCTCGCCACTAACTAAGAGCATGCAACTATATTTTCGGAATTACATGAACTACTTCTATAGGTTGTTGTCATAGCAACACGGCAATTGTTATTCTTTCTGTATATTTTTTCAAAATGACAAAATATCAGTTTTTAATCCTTGTTTTATTGACAATTTTTTTAAATGGCACAACATTTGTCATCAGTATGTTATTACGCCTAATGTAAGCTTAAATTTGGTATAAAATACGTCAATACGACCTATTAATTACATTAGTAATAAGAAGACAGTCTTGCATTTACAAAACATAAACTTACTTTGGAATTTAAACAGTGAATAGACTGGATGAGTACGGCTATGCCGGCCTTTATAAAGCATTAAAACACAAGTATAAATACGCATTATCAACAAACTTGCCTTGTGTTTCACGCCATAGTCAATTCTTGGCGCTTCTCTGTATTTTCCCCGAATTAATCTCTCTTCAAGAGTCTTGTGGCAGTTGTTTTCGTCTTATTTCTCGCCTTTTTGGATGCCTTAAGTGTTTGCTACTCCTGATAGTCCGCCATATTCCTGAGATCAGAAATGATCACCCTTCGTTGGTTGTGAAAGTTGCCAAATCTTTTTTCAAAAATACGAAATATTGTACTGCAATATAGTCCGCCATATTTTTGAGATCAGTGATGACCACCCACTCACCGCCACCATTGATCTGAATAATACTGGATCACGCATACATAATAAAATTTTGAAGCCATCGCCGCCATCTTGGTACTCCAGGTCCAGTGTTCTTTGCGGGTGTAAGAGTAAGCTTTTAAGCAGCGTTTTCAATTTCCTTAAATTTCCTTAAAATAAGGAAGTTTATTTATCTATTGAAAATGCTGATTATCCGCCATCTTGGTACTCTAAATTCGTCATTTCTGCTGGCTTCACTTGATGCCACTGTATGCGTGATCCAGTATTATTCAGATCAATGACCGCCACCCTTGAGCCACGCGTCCGCGATATTTGATGAGCTTCAGACTTCCTTATGCTTTCCTTTTCCCGGGTGTAAATAGCCGTGCGGAATTAATACCCTCGCACGGCGCTTCGCGCCGTTGGCTCGGGGATTACTTAATTAAGTGATGTAAATTAATTATCAATCAGTTGTAAATATATAAGTATAGAAACAAACATACTACTCATATGTAATATGAACCTGAAGAACTAAATATAGTAAAAACGTTAATGCGAAAACAAAATATAAATGTATTGAAATTGAGCGACATCAACTATTAACTGTGAAGGTACAATTAGAATCAGTCCACCTCTCACCCGTTCCGATTAAGCGAGACGATGTAAACAACTCCCTAACTTGTTTTGCGGTACAAAAGGATGAATTCCCAGAGGCCCAGAGGTGTCAAACTTGTCAATTAAACTACTGTGCATAATAATTACGTTCTAATTTTAGGGCATACATAATTACTAAAATACGGTATCGAGTATTTTTGAGACTCACTGCATGCAATTCAAAACGAGTAAGATACTCATATCATCAATTTGAAAACCCATTATTTCGGTCAACCAAATTGCTCTCCAGCGTAAGTCCTGGCTATATGCTCGAGGCATTTTAAAATCTCTCTCCTTGCAACTAATTACAAATGCAAGGATGAAAGAGCGTGCGTTCCCATTTCGCCTTGCGCGCTTAGAGTTTAAGGTTTAGAGTTTAAGGTTTGCGAGGACAACCTTTTTTGAATATATAATATGTATATGTATATGTATATATATATATATATATATATATATATATATATATATATATATATATATATATATATATATATATATATATATATATATATATATATATATATATATATATATATATATATATATATATATATATATATATATATATATATATATATACATATACAAGAAACAGACACGTTTTTGCTGCTGTCCGCTACCCTGGGTTTCACGCACTAGGCGATCATCAGGCAATCATCTAGACGATCATCAGGCGCCTGCCCAAATTGGCTATGAATAAAGCGTCCCACAAAACGTCGGGCCTAAATTCCTATTGATTCCAGATTCCTATCCCATTAATTTATCGGGACCATTCATTGAGTGTACAAAATTTGTACCTCTTGTGGTGTAGTTGCCTTTGGCTCTTTTCTCGCGTCGGGTATTATGGTTACGCACTTCAAGGCCACTGGGGTCAACATCCAACATGACTGCATGTATTAAATTGCGTGGAGCTTTTAAACTGTAATCTTGTCTTATTTTGTTGTACATCGCTCTGTATTCAAGCAACCTTCCAGGACCATTAATTTCGTTTTTAACTGCTGCTTTTATATCTTCAATGGTAACGTTTTCGTCGTCCTCATGTAAGTATTAGGTGGCATCCGAATCTCTGCTTACATAATTTTTTCTGCACTTACACAAGGCAAATGTTTTAACCCTTTTTATAGACGAGCTTAAAGTTAAAGACGACACCTGAAACTGTAAGAACGCCCTTTACAAATTTTTATTTCTAGAGTTGTCATTCTTAGCAGCGTACAGATTTCGTAATAAAGGCTTTTTTAGTCTATTTAAAACTATTGACAATAGAACTGTTTTTGAGCGATATTTAGATTCTGAATAAATGACCTTTGCTCGAACTTGCCATGTCCATGATTTATTATAAGATACGGTATAGGTTAATCACATGACGATGATTTTTGATCCTTCATAGTAATCTGTGGTGCATGCTTCAGGATTTCCTATACAGTAACTTCAATTGCATTGTCATGGAAATTTGTAAAAAAGCGCGATCATTCATGACTCACGCTGCATGCAGGGCCTATAATAACACAAAGAATCGCGCGGATTCCATTGTAATGCAAGTTAAACAGATTTGAGTTTCTTACAACTAGATTACAAAATTGCGTCATCCCAACTCAGCTGACTTTTTATAGCGTCGTTCATTTCAATTATTTCGTTGCCGTATATTGACGTTTAAAAATAACGATGTTCGGTATATATGACGCATTATATGACGCTAGTTTCTTACAAAGTTATAATTAGCCCTATTCAAACTTTGAATGCTTTGCATGCCATTTCGCACAGCGCTTAATCTTTCAAATTTCAATAACACATTAAACTATAAAATTCAATATTACAACTAAAATACGTTTGGATAGTGAGGTTGTGTGTCGTGTTGACAATTGCTCAGCAACTGCAATATCATTATAATATAAATTTATACATGCACATATACACAGGTGAAGAGATATATTATATTTTGAAGAAAAAAAAGTTTAAAATGTACCATATATACGGAATATTATAGTGCTTAACATAATTGCAGGTCGTATGATACGAGCCCACATGTTTAATCCCACACATGCATTCATGTTTACGTATACACAATGCATGCTACCCGATCGTTGCATTTAAAATATGAATAGAATTCCACACAGCTAGTCCTCAAAAGAGTATCCTTAGCTAAAAGGATAAACCAAAGTAAATTTTATTATTGTAAGTAAATTTACACGTTAAGTTCGTGTAATATCTGTAAAATAAGAACGTACATGCATGCGTGTGTAAGTCTTGCACAGTTAATGGCGTTAATGTTATTTACTTATTTTGTGACTTACTCAATATCTGTTTTCGCCTAGTCGCGTGTGGCTCGTCTGTACAACTCCACTCGAAATCAGTTCTTGATACCTTGGCCCCCATGACGCAGCGGATCAAAACGATGAAACAATTTTTGCAAAATTTTGTTGTTGCGTATACCTATTAACAGTCGCGATGAAAAGAATACAGTTAACTCCCCCGCTTTGAGTTCGCTTGAAGCATGCATAAAATGGTTGATTAACATCTTAATGTTTTATCATGCATGCAGAATAGTTATTAAGAATGGTTCTTATCTTTCATTGGTTAGATTTCAAGACATGGTGCTTAAATTTCATTCAGAGGGACAAGCAATTTACATAACAATATACATTTTTCTCAGCTATTGTGATACGCACGGAAATTGTACGAATAAAAACGTTTTTCTGTTTTAACACTTCAAGTCTTCAAGACAAATTAGTTATACTTTAGTTCGTATCACGCCCATATTAATAACTTCATATCGATATTGCTTACTCCGAGCTCTAGACTTGACACCGGTCACAGCCGAGGTCAAATATTCATACGCAATCTCCGACCATGCTCATAGTCATGCTGCACGCAATAAGAAAAAGAATGGGACTCATCTCACACTACGAGATAAGTACAAACAAATTAAACAGAAAACAGACCTGGGGTGAAGCTGCACTTGCCAGGAGTCGCTCGTTTGTTGTACGCAGCAAAATTACGTACGCGCTTGATAAATGAGGGAACGAGCGACTTGTAAGACTTGCAGGGTTTGAAATTATATTAAGTATTCTGGCGCGAAAACCAATTAAAATTATGCGGATGTTAACAATTTAGCTCACAATGATTCATCAGAGCATTTTTCGAGAACCACTGAGTCATTAAATATAAAACAACGGTACCTTATTTTAATTTCTAGCTTTCGACTAAAGGGCAATAAAGGCTGAAACTTGGTCGAAAGTTAGAAATTAAAAATGTTTATTTCTTGACAAGTCAGTCATATCTCTCAAACGCATGCGTATTACATGTCGTAGTTTTGAATCAGCGTAAAGAGCCATGAATTGGACTATGACAATCCGCACCCAACCTTGTCTTCATATAAATTTCTGGATGTGCAGCTCCTACATTACCTACACTGAGCTGATGAGCCCCAAAAGGGCGAAACAGCTGTCCACAGTTGCTAATGCGAGTAGGACACTCGGCGGTCATAGTCCAATTCCACTCGATCCGAACGTTGTATCCCAAAAAGATTATTGTATCCGATAAATTATTGGGATTATCAACGGTTAGGGTTGGGGTTTGGATCAGGGTTCATTTTATAGAAAGCGCTTTTAACCGCCATCATCAGAAAGATCATATACAAGAACATATATGTAACCATGATGCATCGCAAGCAGAGCGCGACTGACTGACTGAAGGCCCCTTTAGCTCGAGCAAACGCTCAGCAAGCGTCTTGTTTTAAAAGTAACTGAGACGGCTGCTAAGGTGTTCCCTCCGCCTGCCGAGATAGACCGTGCCCATCTGAGAAATACATTCTTTAATATATGTAGATATATTATGTGTGCATTGATCTACAGAAAAAGTTCCCATGGCCAAGAAAAATATTTGCACGTAGAAAATAGATGCTTATCAGGGGCATAACTAGTAGAGGAGGAAGTAGGGATGTCTCACGCCCCTAAAGTTTACAAATGGCGATTTTTGTCGGTCTAATATCGATAACTAGTCAGGGAGGTAGAGGTATTTTTACTTACCTTCTTGAGGGTTCATTTCATTTTGTGTTTGAGTTGTCCGTTGGATGCCCAACGTAACAATTTTGGATGTTTTTGGTTCGAATTTTTCTTGCAAGTTTCAGTAAACATGGTTCTATTATTGTCAAAAAAGGTAAAATTTTATATTCGTTTGCTGGAAAAATGACTATATCTTATCGTAATATTGATAAAAATACTATATATAAGACATTATTAAACTTACCTTAAATTTTCAAGTGGGTTTCCAGTTATTGCTGCTTTAAAATTCAAAAATGGCTGAAAATAGCATAAAACTAGTCTGAAAATAGGTTTTCAAACGCACACAACTCAAGAAGGATTTGAAAAATCGGTAACCATAATAATGTCATATATAGTTTTTTATCAGGTTTCGATAATATAAGTTGTTTTTCCACCACAGGAATCTAAAATTTTACCTTTTTTGACAACAGTGGAATTTTATAGAGAAAATGAGGAAAACCGTGTTGGCCGAAGCTCACAAGAAAAATTGGGCCAAACAACATTCAGAATTGTTATTCTAGGCGTCCAACGAACACTTTGAGGGAAAAATAAAACTGTCCATCGACAAGGTAAGTAAACACGCACTTTTGTATCTGTACCTCCCTGACTATAAAGGTTAAGAGGACCCTGAAAGCGCCATTTCTTTCTCGGTCGGCGCCAGCTATAGATGTCACCATAATTTTTCATCCTCTCCATCGTCTGGCAAAAATATAAGCCCCTCTTCTAAAGCTTTTACCCAAGTTACGCGCCTAATGATTAGTGACTGGCCATTTTTATTTTCTTGCTTTTTGTTCGCCTCCAGGGCGAGGTAGGCCAGTGTACGGATGGCATAATGACGACACCCTGGCTTGCTCAAGATAGGGTTTTCTCTCTTTGAAGGATAAGCCATGTACTTGGTAAAGATGTGTACTGATATTTTTTAAATCCAGACAGGTCCGGTCAAATCGTCTCGGTATGACTGCTGTCGTAAATGATTAATGTTTGTATGTAAGTTGACCTTTATACTCTCCCTCACAAGGTACTTTCTTTAGCGTACTGCATAGGGAGGCTGGTGCGAGACTTCTTTACGGGACACGCGGGACTATATTACTGCGACGATGTCCATCGGACTTTGAGCACCGGACAAAGAATATATTTAAAGGTCACGGGACACGGAAGTATTATGTAATACTTCGTGTTGTCGTTGTCAGGATTGACATTGTTGTAAAAACTACAAGCATGGACTTAGCGAAATAGGACTGTTTAATAAAGGCTTTGTACCATTAAAGAGTTTGTTTTAAAGTGCAACATCGTTACATGGTGTCAGGAGTGGGATAGGTTTATGTTGTTTTTCCCAATCGGTGAGATTCATTCGTTTTGCTCGCTTGTATTCGGAAGTTTTATCCTTCGATAAGAATAGTAAGATAGCGTCGCCTCTCGGTCTTCCACCCCCCTAACCGCTGAAAATACTTGATGGAAATACTTCATTTAGATGGAAAAGTTTAAACAAAAGTGGACTAATTACGAGAATGCAACTTGAGTATCTGAGAAAGAGGATGCAACGAAAGTTGCTACGTTTCTAACTGTGATTGGCGAAGAAGCTGTTTGTAACACATTCAACTGGGGAAAATGAAGGCCTTAAAATAGACAGGGTTTTAGAGAAAATTGATGCCTTCTGCAACCCCAAAAAGAACACAATGTACAAACGCTATGTGTTTTTCTCAAGAAATCAAGAAAATGGCGTGTCAATTGATCATTATGTAACTGTGTTAATGGCATTCAGGATAATTTAGTTATAGAAATGTTACTGAGAGATCCTAACTTAACCCTACAAGCAGCTATTGAAAAAGGGCGTTCAGCTGAATTAACAAATGCACAGCTAAAACAAATAAAAGGTGACAACAAGATCGCTGAAGAATCTATACATGCGGTGAAAGTAACTGGAGAACAGCTCTCAAAAAGCCGTGATCAAGATATATCAATCCCTATAGAAAATTGCAAGTACTGCGGCAGAAAACACCCAAGGGACAAAAATCAATGCCCAGCATGTGACGTGAAATGTCAGAAGTGTGGAAAGGCTCGCAAACCAAGAGTATATTATTATGCCGACGAAGACGAGGCAAGCTCGGATAATGACTGTACTATTAACACTGTAAAACATCATATTGTGATATATACAAAAAACAAGCAGGAAAAGTAAGATCCCAAAGCAGCTCCTTGCAAGTATGAAAGTAAATGACAAGGTAAACATCAGGTTCCAGCGTGACTGTGGTACAAGATGTAAAATTCGTCCTTTAAAACAGTATGTTCAAGCGATGAGAAACCCTTGAGAACATCTACTTACAAAGAAGCAATGCCACATTAACCATGTACAATGGAACAGTCATGCACCCAGTAGGCAAAAGCAAAGTGTAAAGAAATCCCCAAGCGGTAAACACTTGTAATTTTTTAGATGAGTAATTTTTAAAGAAGAAATTAGCCTTTCTCACGACCTGCAAACAGGTGCATGTCCGCCATGTTTGGGTACCGAGTAGCGCGAAGAGCGAGATGGAAAACACGACAAAAGTTGTTTTTTAAAAGCAAACTACAATGTTGGAGTTGAAGTTTTAAATGGTTAAAATTAAGCAGGCAGTTTGATCTTTTGTTGGTAAGTAAAAAGTATAGTTACTTTCATCCTGGAGAAATTCTGGTATCAAACTTGCAAAATATAAAGAGAAAAATGATTTTGAACGAGCGAGGAGCCAACTCAAGGTGAGAACATTTTTGTACTCAATTGCTGGGTTTTCAAATCCGAGCTATGTCAATTCTACTACACCTAAGGTCATATAATTTGGTACATGTTATCATGGACCGTTTCTGCATCTGGATTCGGTAAAAACAAGGGTACTGGTACAAAAATATAAAGGTGTTTTTTGTTGTTTTTAAAACATGATCGCGACACGGCCGTATTGACTCAACAAGTTTCATGATGATTTTACTCTGGCTACAGTAAATATTAGCTAAAACTTAACAAAAACAAAGCTAAAATAGAAATAAACAAGGCTGTTGACTTTCCTTTGTTAAATACACTGCGACTCACGATATTACTTGTATGAGGTATTTATGCCATACGTGTTCAAAATGAGCAGTGCTATTCATTAAAACTTACGAACATCAAAACAAAGTTGTGAGAAGATATTTACGATGTTGATATTTGATGTTAGTCACATGACTAAAAAAATATGGCGTTGTTCCATATTTAAGGCGGACCACGCTATTAGTTTTAAAAATATGATAACACAATAAAAGACGTCGTTTTTAACTTAATTGGAAGTGGAAACGACATTCTTTAACCAAAAACAGCAAAGGTAACAACAAGAGAATGTTTTAGCTAGAAAATAAACGAACTTGGTGTCATAGTTGAAAGATTTTTCAAAGATTACGTGGAACGGTGGAAAAGAGGGATTCTGGATTTCTAAAATGGATAAGAGTGGGAGATATTAGGCGTTTGAAGGAGAACTGTGCGTAAATTATCATGATGAACGTCTATGAGCATTTTGAGAAAGTTTGATTTGCCATATATCTTCAAAACTAGCAATGATGGACTCCTGGTAAGCAATAATAATTCTAAAAGTACCTCCACTGGTGTCGTGGAATAAACGTTTGGCACTGGATTGAGGCAAAAAAATGCTTGAGAGCACAACAAGTCGAGGCAGACAAGACAGACAAGTCGAGATCAACATGATAACTCCCTAATGCTGAAAAAGGAACTTCTGATGAAAGGTTTTAGGTACCTGCCAAAGAAGTGGTAGAACGATCATTTAGATCCGTATTATTAGCAACCAACATGTTTTCATATGTGCCCAAATGTAAAGAAAAGACCTATGATCCCTAGTTCCGCTGTTACTAGCAGAACTCGTTTACTTTACCACTTTTTTGTTGACTCCTTAGCCTCGCTGGTCACATAGCTACCATCATTGAATATCAATAATCGGTTAATGAATACATTTTTCAAGCTTTATCATGCTGATATCGTCTGCCCGTCAAAAGGACAAACTTCTGTTGTGCTCTCAAGCATTTTTTTGCCTCAATCCAGGGCCAAACGTTTATTCCACGACACCAGTGGAGGTACTTTTAGAATTATTATTGCACTTACCAGGAATCCATCATTGCTAGTTTTGAAGATATATGGCAAAGCAAACTTTCTCAAAATGTTCATAGACGTTCATCATGATAATTTACGAACAGTTCTCCTTCAACGCCTAATACCTCCCACTCTTATCCATTTTAGAAATCCAGAATCCCTCTTTTCCACCATTCCACGCAATCTTTGAAAAATCCTTCAACTATGACACCAAGTTCGTTTATTTTCTAGCTAAAACATTCTCTTGTTGTTACCTATGCTGTTTTTGGTTAAAGAATGTCGTTTCCACTTCCAATTCAGTTAAAAACGACGTTTTATCGTGTTATCATATTTTCAAAACTAATAGCGTGTTCCGCCTGAAATATGGAACAGCGCCATATTTTTTCAGTCATGTGACTAACATCAAATATCAACATCGTAAAAATCTTCTCACAACTTTGTTTTGATGTTCGTAAGTTTTAATGAATAGCAATGCTCATTTTGAATACGTACGGCATAAATATCTTATAAAACTAATACCGTGGGTCGCAGTGTACTATAAATTACCTGCTTACTTAGTCATAAATCTGCATTTTTAGGAGTAAGTGTACGAAATTTTAGACGTTCGAAAACGGGCTTTTGTAGTAATAACGCCAGCAATTATAATCTTTGCAGTAGGCGGTACATGTACTGCTTTTGAAAGTGCTCAAATTTGATGTACGTGCAGTAGCTCACATTTAAGAATTTACAGAAATTTTATATACCACTTACAACCTTTTTTGGTGTTTATTTTGCTTGGGTTCAGAAAATATTACTATACGAGGGACAAAACGTTAAATCGTCGAGTTAATATCGCGATCATGTTTTAAAAACAACAAAAAAAACCTTTAAATTTTTGTACTAGTGTCTTGTTTTTACCGAATCCAGATGTAGAAACGGTCCATGATAACATGTACCAAATTATATGACCTTAGGTGTAGTAGAATTGACATAGCTCGGATTTGAAAACCCAGCAATTGAGTACAAAAATGTTCTCACCTTGAGTTGGCTCCTCGCTCGTTCAAAATCATTTTTCTCTTTATATTTTGCAAGTTTGACACCAGAATTTCTCCAGGATGAAAGTAACTATACTTTTTACTTACCAACAAAAGATCAAACTGCCTGCTTAATTTTAACCATTTAAAACTTCAACTCCAGCATTGTAGTTTGCTTTCAAAAAACAACTTTTGTCGTGTTTTCCATCTCGCTCTTCGCGCTACTCGGTACCCAAACATGGCGGACATGCACCTGTTCGCAGGTCGTGAGAAAGGCTAATTATAACTGTCAAAACTTTCAACGCTGACGATACTGACAATAAACATTATTTATGGTTACAGCACGAACAGAATATAATCCAAAAGAAATAGAGCGATAAGATTTAAGTACACAACAACACAGCGCTTGTCCAAATCTAAACGCAAAGGACAATGAACTTTTATTTAAAACGCGAAGATTCCAGTCGAGCGGGTGCCATTGGTTGGGATACCGCTTTCTGATTGGTTCCTATATTTGATCTGCGACAACAGTACGTAAGAAAGTTTGTTTTGAGCGAGATGAAAGGATTATGTACTCAATTTGTTTGTAATACTTCCTGAGACTCGGAGTTAAATTAAATAAGGACCTATCGATGAATTATCAAAATTTCGTCTAGGTTGAAATCATACTAAAAACATTCGAAGATTTGAGTATATCTGTGTAATTGAATTTCACAGTTATATTCAATTTTCTGAGCTCAGAGTTGAATTACGGTTAAAGCGATACCCAACATTCTCATTAATAACTGACGCTGTTGTACTGCAGACAAAAGATTTTCCGTGCTGGTCAAGGCGATAACTTCATCAGGAAACCAGCCCACCGTGAGTTGTCATTCTGGAGGTGATAACAGTATTGACTAAATTGTCATTTGTTGCACATTGTACTGGTGTCATGTTTAAAGCTTGTTAGTTTGTGTGTGTTGTACTGGTCTGAGACGAGTCTTCTTGATTAGCACTCAAACAAGGCATGTACATTAGTCTCTTCAAAAGCACAAAGTATCTCAACTATTATATAATAACATCACTACCATAACAGACGTGGGCGAGAATTTTAAGAAATATAGTGTTCGTCATATACTGTGAAGTGTCGGAGGAAGACTCTGTGAATCACCGTATATTAAATACGGTGACAAAAGACAGTAGCATTAGTATACATAATACGTTAAGACACGAATGGAATGGATGACATAACGTCAACAAAATCACGAACATTCATGAGAGGAGAAGTAAAAAATGCGCGAGCTGAAGAATTACTTGCTCTACTCAAAGCTGAACGAGAGACGATAGACGACATCGAGGCAACAGAGATACCAAGCACATTAAAAAAACGGCCTTTATTGCCCGCTATCAGGCGAACTTCAACTGATGAGAACTCTTTGTATTGCGAAACAGGCAATTTCCCTGTAACTAAAATAAACTCTCGCTTTCTTTGGAAAAATTTAGATTGGGAAGAGAAGAAAGGAAACAGAATTGAAAACGTTAACGAACCCATGAATAGAGAATATTTTAGAAAACAGAAAGAACATTGGGCAAATCCTTATGAAAACACAGCAAGACACCTTCCCCCGTTAAAGCCAAAGAGAAGATGCTCCCAAAATGTTGTAAGACCTAGTTGCCCAGAACCTCCTATGACGCCATGTTTTGATGAAAATTCGGACTAATTTGAACTGATCTGCGAGTTTCGTTATACAAGACAATAGAACGGAAGTGGTGACACTTTGGGAAACAAGCTGTAACTTTTATTTTTAATCAAATGCAACATGTGACAAAAAGCCGTGCCTCGTACTGCTCGTAGAGCTTGTATATTTTGTAGCTGCGCCATGCAGACACTGAATGCGGACGCGTCATGCAATCGATAATTTGCTACAAACATTTATGAAGCCTGCTGATGTAGTTCATGTACATATTCTACATGCCTGTTTTCTTCTGAAAACTTGAAATGGAAAAACTTCCGTTCATACTAGAAAAGATTCCTGAATATAATTTCTAGTCAGGGAGGCAGAGGTGCAAGATACATGTTTACTTACCATATCTAGGCGCAATTTCATTTTCAGTTTATATTGTATATTTATATTGTATATAGTTTATATTATACCTTTGGGTCTCATAAATATGATTTTGAATGTTGAATACGGTAAAATTTCTTGTGGGCTCCAGCCAACACGTTTTTCCTAAATTTTCTAACTATATTATTGTCAAAAACGGCGAAATTTCAGATTTATTTTCAGGAAAAACTACTTACGTTATCAAAAAGGTAATAAAAAACTACATATAACAAATTATAGTGGTTTCTTCTATTTTTCACATTTTTGTTGGGTTATGAACGTTTGAAAATATATTTTCAGAAATGAGTGCCATTGAAGCAGCGTGAAATCAAAAACGGCTTGAAAACTCAGGGTGCCCGTAATGATGTCTTATACGTTGTTTTTTATAAGCTTTCTGATGATCAAGTTATTTTTCAAATGAGCGAGTTTGAAAGTTTGCTATTTTTGACTACATAATAGTTTTATAATAAAACTGAAGAAAAACATGCTGATCGAAGCCCACAAGATAAATCGGGCCAAACAACATTCAGAATTGTTATATTAGGCATCTAACAGACAATTTAAGAGCAAAATGGATTCGCCCCCGAGAAGGTAGGTAAAATTACCTCTGGCTCTCTGACTATTCCAGCAAGCTGACTGCTGTAACCTAAGGCTGATCCACCAAGTGGTTCGGCTTGAGATTTATTAAATAAAGCTTCGGGACATAAAGTGGGGCATCAAGTGGAAAAGACGTAGTCTGATAAAATCTGATAATAAACGTGCGCAAATCGTTTACAATTAAGTCTATCAATATCTGAACTGAGCAAGGAGCGAATTTTTATTCTCTTACTTTTGTTAAGAAGTGATTGCTGTGATTTTGTGACTATTTTAGAACGAGACTCCTCCTTTTCCACTTTATGCCCTATAAATATAAATAAAATATCGCTTTCATGACTCTGTACTCCGACTCCGCACTCCGTCTTTTCCACCATGGATAAAGAAAAGCTTATGTGGCGTGGTGAATTTACAAGCATTTTTTGAGAAAGATCTTAATATTAAGGGCAAGTGGACTTCTGCAAGCGGAGCGAAGCTGTTAAAACTCGATGATTTACAGATCCGATGGTATAGTCAGGAGGAAACTCTAACTTTGAATGGCCCGAAAGCAGAGGAATACAAGTCTTTATTGGAAGCTAAGGCGACTATCTTAAATATTACTGGTACGACAGAAAGTGTTGACGATGAACTGCACCAAAGCTTCCCAGCAACAAATTTCCGTAAACGAGGCGTCAAATACCCCTCTCTTTACAAAACTATAGATGCATGCATTGAAATCGCAATTCAACAAACACTGTCTTGACTCATCAAAGCTTCACGAAGAATCAAAAATCCCAAAAAGAATTGAAGGAAAATCGAGAACTTAAAACAAGAAAACCAATTATATCAATCAAAACTCGATTAGCAAGAACAAGAACTATTGGATTTGAATAACAAATTAAAGAATTTAGAAGATGAGAGGATAAGTTTAATAACTGTAATACCTGTATTACATTCCGATAGAGATGAAAATGTGTTATATATATAAATATATATATTCAATTGGTTTGAAAAAATCTGAGTAATTGTTAACTGAAATTTTGTGTAAGAAGTAATCGTACCCATACGAGTGTCTGCATTCAAGCGCAGAGAAGAGAGCCTGAGTACGAGGTTGGTCTGTTTAGATAAACTACCAGATTTTATTTAGCTTCGCCACAAGAGCAGGGTCACCACAACAGCAGGGTCACCACAACAGCATATGTCAATTACTGTAGGCCCATATTACTTAACCGACCCTGTCAAAGTTTTCTGTGGGAGGAAATCGGAATATGCCTGGAGCAAACGCAGGACTTTTTAATAGGTTACGAAAGTTACGTCTAGAAAGTTTACCACGTGCAAATTTGATTCTGCTGTTTCTATACTAAAACACGCTAGAAAGTCACTCCTTTTCAATCACGGAAGACCGTGGATCAAAAACAACAATAGCAATTTGTTTGATGTTACCATGGGTAGCTATGACGGGGCAGAAATTTGCGAACTAGTAGGTCTTTTCATCTTAAACCATTTAGGAAAAAAGTTTGGCAAGAAAAACATTGGCTTGTATAGGGATGATGGTTTGGCGATTATTAAAAACAGATCAGCACGTTTGGCAGACAAAACCAGGAAAGAGCTACATAAAATTTTCGAACAGTTTGGCCTAAAAATAACAGCAGAATCAAATTTGCACGTGGTAAACTTTCTAGACGTAACTTTCGACCTTTCTACCGGAAAATATAAACCTTATAGGAAGCCCAATGACGATCCGTTATACATACACAAACACTCTAACCACCCACCCAGCATCTTAAGGCAACTTCCAGCATCCATCAACAAGCGCATTTCAACGCTGTCATCTGACAAACAAGTATTTGACGATGCAGTACAAACATATCAAAATGCACTAGGACATAGCAACTTCAGCCACAAGCTGGAATACATGCCACATGTAACACAGCAACCACGCAGGAACAGACAACGCAACATCATTTGGTTTAACCCACCATTTAGCAAAAATGTCAAGACAAACATCGCACGCAGTTTCCTCAAGCTTGTAGACACGCACTTTCCAATAGGCAACAAGTTACACAAAATTTTCAATAGGAACACAGTTAAGGTCAGTTACAGCTGCATGAGTAACGTTAAGTCAATTATCACAAGCCACAACACACGCATAATTAAAAAAAGCCAACCACAAGACATTAGCGCAGAGAACTGTAACTGCAGGAACAAGCACGCATGTCCATTGCAGAACAAGTGCATGAGTAAAAACATTGTACACGAAGCAACAATTTTTACTGGCAACACACAGGACACAAGGCACTACATTGGCATGACCTCAAACACAATCAAAGAGCGATACAGGAATCACATCAAATCTTTCACACACAAAAAATATTCGAACGAGACGGAACTTTCGAAACACGTTTGGCACTTAAAGCAAAAGAAAACAGATTTCACCATAAAATGGTCCATAATAAAAAGTCTATTTCTTACACGGGAGGATCCAAAAGATGTAATTTATGTTTGGAGGAAAAAATTAGTATTTTGAAAGAAAAAAACAATTGCTTGCTTAACAAAAGATCGGAAATAGTTTCGGCCTGCCAACACAAAAGCAGATTTCAGGTAAACAACCTAAACAATGAAAGGAATGCATGCTATTCAACCACCCACGCGCTCACGTTTCCGCCTTGAGCATAAAAGAAGCTCGCACATTTTCGAGATTTGTCTATCACCTGAAGATTCCCTCTGGATGAAACAGACTGTAGTGGTAAGTTTTTGAGGTATTTTGAACAATTATATATATATATATATATATATATATATATATATATATATATATATATATATATATATATATATATATATATATATATATATATATATATATATATATATATATATATATATATATATAACAAAGAAGACAAACTTGAGTCACTTCATTTAAACATTTATTCACTACAAACTTGTTTCGTATGGTAAGCAAAGCTTACCACACTCATCAGATGAAATCGCGTTTGATGTTGTGCTTAGGAAACTTGAGGTGTTATATACATGATTGGCGTCATCGAAATAGTGTTATATTACATGGGTTAGCTATTGATTGCAAAGCAGGAAATCTTTCCTATGTCTACAGGCTGATAACAGTTCGTTTCTAGAGTTCAAGGAGCTGAGATGCGGATAATAAATAATTATAAATTTTTCATGTAGGCAAAGGTTGCATCGTTTAGTTTTGTTCGAATAACTATTGCATTTTTTTATGATATTCCAGTTCATTGAATATTGTATGTTTGATTCCTTTAAAAACCAAACGTATTTGCTGAGTGTGGTGGCATGTTTATGTTTAGCGTTTCTATATATATATGTGTCCCAAAAAAACTATACATTGTTTGATTTCATGTAACGTAAAACCTATAAAAGCTATTTCACTAAAATAAAAAGCATTGTATCAAGAAAAGATTAACTTAGACTTTGATTTAGAACATGTAATTTTCCGCGCGATATTGACAGAGATGTTGACGTTTCAAAGTTGAACTACCATTTCCGAAAAGGAAAAAATTAGCATAAAACACCATATCAAATTCCAGTTTATTTTACTTGTTGATTATTTTTAGTATAGTTTACAAAATGCATTTATGAACAAACGTATTATATCTAATATAAGCTTACTCATCAGGAAAAGCGTGTCCTTGAGCCTGTATGCACCGTTGTGCTCTCGAAAACATACCGTTAAAAACGTTTTGGATCATTTGTGGATCCAAAGATTCGCATGCAGAAATAATTGCCGCCGTAATTCGACTGGACATGCCGGATGCACGTAATAGAAAATAAGATATATTAAGGGTATTAGAGATGATAAGGCCCATGTAGAATTGTTGTGCTGGGAGAAACCTGAAGTTAGTTATTATGCACCCTGTAATAGGTCTGTTAAAGTCGCTTTCACAGTTTCACGTAGTTGTTAAGGCCGAGACAGACCGGACGCGATTTGACAGCGCGACGCGAATTTTCGATTTTCAACGTCCTTTAACTTTAATCCTTTTCTATTTTCCTTCAATCGTCGGGAGGGCTTCAGCAATTTAAGCTATTGGTGCACATATTTAACCAAATTTCTTTCGGTTGATGGTTTTGTTTGCTTCTAAAAATCGAAAAATCGGTAAATCGTGTCCGGTCTGTGTGAGCCTTAATAAGGTAATTACCGAAAAATATTGCAGATGCTTGTGTTTGAGCATATGTTTGAAGAAATTAACAGATTAATATGAATCTAGTTTTAGACTGTATAAATCGTTTGCTTTAGTTCAAAATGGTTGCTGAAAAAATATAGACCTGTTCCCGCCTTTATTATTTGCCTAACACTTATATAGTTGTTTTATTTCAAAGACCCTCATACAATTGTCGAGGTAATTTCGCTTCTCGTAATGAAAAAATATTATGGACGGAAACCGCTACTGATCATCTATCTGGAGAATAGACCAAAGCTAATCAACAATTTGATTACGAGCTCGAGATTTCTATGCGGTGATAGCTGATGAGGGCGAAGCCCGAATCAACTATCCCCGCATAGAAATCGAGAGCGAGTAATCTAATGGTTTTAGTAGAATCAGAGGTCAAACATGGAATATTCAACAAAAATTTGAATTTTAAGCAATTTTTTTAAAAGAAATCTCTATAGGAAGATGATTGTTTCGCTACTCTCTATCTATCGAGGAATAGATAGCGAGTAGAGTAACCAATCAAATTACAGCATTTGCAATAGTATACTAGTATGATTCTACTAATAGCCAATTGTATGATCTTTCGGGTAATGGGTAAAAACAATTACCGTGTAATTCGCTTTAATTATGCCAGCTAAGGCAATGTATGTGATAATTACAACGCCACAGACTGCTTTAATATCCTCACATTCTTACCAGGACAATAGCGAAGGATTAGCACTTATTTGTGATTTGTTTTTTATTCTGTCAGGCTTTTAGCCCTTTCATCAGCCGTCCGCTCAAGTAATAGGATATGAGTTCTGTTGTAAAGATTTTTGTTAAATCCACAATTCCTTTTCATCAAAGATACTTACCTGAATTCTCAGTATTACATCCTTATGACGAAAGGGTTAGCAATAGTCACTTCGGCTAAGAGTTAAATGCAAATGATAATTTGTTGCCAGTAAACGAAATAAGCTGTATTTATATCATTTTACGTTACTATGGCAATATTTCGAGTACAAAAATACGTTGGACGTAATTGCTTTGCGAAATAAAGTTGTAATGAAAGGAAAGAAACCTTATTTACTATAGTACCTTATGTTTTGGAATATTTTAAAATATAGTTCAAAATTCTGCTGTCGTCGTAGTGTTTTGAGTGTGTATTTAACATAACATTATCAGTTTAAAGCAGTGTGAGACTTGATATACTGTATGTTATCTTTGGGAATTTAACCTAACGATTAACGATGGAATGATACATGGAATCGTGTTGATACATAGAATCGTGAGGGGAGAATGAATCGTCGGTCATCTTCTCAAACAAATAAAGGCAATACTGTTAGCAATGGCTCTGGTGTCACTTTGAAAGACGTACATGTTGAGGCGAACAAGATGATAAGAAAGGCATTGTTAAACGATAACTTGAAGGTAGACAGAAAGGAACGTGAGATTTATGTCTCCGGACCCTTCTTTCCTTGTAAACAGTACAGGTTGAAGAATCAACAGTTAGTAAAGACACCCTCTTTTATCCGTAATTTCAAAAGTGATGAACGAAATGCGCAGGCTTTCATTGAAATTGTGATACCCGAAATTAGTCCAAATAAAACCCAATCCAAAGAGGTTGAACATGAAAAAATAGGAGCGGTCAAACCTTGTGGGATTTCCGTAAACAGAGCCAGGGTAGCAGAGGTATCTATAAACAGTTTGACGAAGAGACAGCTGTGCCCAACTGTTATAAACGAAGCATGTTCGAAAGAATTTCAAAATATGAAAATATCAGAGGACAAACGTAAAGATCTTCCCGAATCGATTCAGTCTGGCACTCAAATGGGGTTCGAGTTATCACAAAATGTAAGCGGTACAACTTCAGAATGTTCACATCAAGGAAGATTAAGAAAGGACAATGATATATACGAGACATTGATAGAGAGGAAAACAACTCCTAGCTCTGCTTCATCCAAACGGGCTAGCGGTCAATTAGGGCCGAGGCAAACAACTCCATTGCTTGAAAGAAGACGTGAAAGCTGTTTCTCAATTATCAGCAACAAGACAACAAGATCAAATCATTTCCATACTTCCACTGATCAATTTGTTTTAGACAATATTTCAAATCCATTGCTAAGAGAATCTCTACGAAAAATACTAAATCCTCAAAGCTATTTGGATAATCTCGACAGCAACCCTGGAGCGGAAACTATTCCATTGGTAACAAGTGGAGATGGAACCCTTTTCGACGAAGAAATTTTCCTACCGAAAATTAGAAGGCGCTTCAAATACAGGTCATTGGACATGGAAGACGAATGCAAACGGCCAGGCTTTACAAACGACGGTTTAAAAGATAAACATAAAAAGCAATCGATAAAAAGCGCCGGGCTCGTAGGAAATCAACGGTCGCTTGAGCAAAGCTCAACCAGATGCACTGAAATAGTACTGACTCGAAATCATTCCGTACGCATGCTCAGTATTGGTCCAGAATATGCAGTAAAGGGACTTGTTGGTCAGTGGTTGAAGCGGCGTTCAGAAAATGCCGTCCACAGTCGAAGAGAGAAGGCTAGCGTAGAAAAGCAAGAGGTCTATAGGGAAGTTCAGTTGTTGAAAGTTGGACTGAGCATGAGAATGTTAGCAGGCATTGTTTGATATGAGCAGCACAAGCATTCAGCGTACCCAATCGAAGTACCATTTTTGGTACCTCCGTTTGGTTTATTTGGTTATGTACAAGAAGTAAAACAGTAGAATTGTTTATGTAATACAGTGTGTATAGCCTCTGATACAATGAAGGCACTATACACTGTATTAATGGAATAAATATTTAGTTTTATATACAATTGTTTGTCTCTGTTGAAATTTAGCTAGTTTGTTCAGACATTCAACATATACAAACTAATTTTATATTTTCGATTTATGAACCTTTTAAGCTTCATACGAATTTGTGCCAGTCTACAAACTCAGGCGCACATTCTTTTTTAAAATCAGTGGCAATACTGATTACGCATGATCAACACGTGACAAAGTTAACGTGTTGACCTGTTAACCTTGACGGAAATGATAATTTGGCCGCCACCTTTGTAGTCAAGTTGAAGTGTCCGTCCCTTTCTACTGTTGTTGTCGAGGCAGTTGACACTATTTTGCCACGATTCTACCGCGAGACTTTATTTTTTTTACTTTGATTTTTAAAAGTAATGTTCTTGTTTGTGAACGTAGAACTTCTTTCGGATACAGTCCGAGAAAAAGGAAAAATAGTTTGGAGAAATGTCAAGTTTTTAGGCGGCATTTCTGCAATCCAAATATGGGGTTCCTACCAGAGGCCGGTTAGCTAACCCTACATGGGTTAACACAAGATTCAAAAGAAATTTCCCAGCAGCATGTTTAGAAGTTTGAAAATATTTTTCAGAAATCTTGTCTAGACGGTAGTAGTTTTCAGGGAACCAAGTTTTGGTTCCGTATTTGCACTGTTGAGCTAGCATTAATATTTCCACTGTCAGGAGCGCATGTATAAGCGAAACTGTGTCGGTCACGGTGACTGAGCTCATTAATTGCCCCCGCAGGGTTTTGGCCCCAGAGGGCCAAAACCCGAGGAGGCATATATTGAAGTCCCCGTGCGTAATATGATATCAGTATGTATATGGTATACCAGAGAAATCTCAGTTTTAAGTTTTTCCCCGCAAAGCATTGGTGGGTAATATCGCAAAGCAATGGGGGGGGGGGGGGGGTGATCGGAGCATGCTCGAAAGCAGAAAGCAGTTTGAAAATTTAGTAGATTTTTCCCATTTAAGGTCACGTAAATAACCTCAGAGACAGAGTAAGGATTTTATAGTTGTATGCGATTGTTTAATTTTATTGTTTAATTAAGCGACATCATTTACATACATATTTGCATTTCTAATATGTTGGCTTTAATATACAAATCGTTTAAGATCGGGCATATATTGTTATTGCAAGGTCCAAAGGTTGCGTTGCTTTGGTTTATATCAATACTAATTACAGTAAAAGGCACAAGTTTAGTAAAAGGCGAGGGTTCAAAATTGACGTAGTGCCACTGCCGCGGGTCACAGCTGTGGCGTGCAACGTCCAAAGGTTGCTCTAAGAATATTTGCTCGTACGGCGCTCTATTTCTATATTTGTAGTAGACTTGAAGAGAAAAGGTCAATTCATCAAATAACGAAAAGCTATAAAGGTCAAACAGTATCACAAGATAAAAAACTCCGTCTATCGAGTATCAACTACGATTTGTCAGACACAAATCAAAACAGGAACCAAAAGACTTGGTTCGCACATTCGCCAGTCAAACATATACGAACATAAAAATTCGAGCAAAGCTTAATGAAAAAATCAATAGCTTTATGGAATAAAAGACAGGTCACATTGTGAAACGCTTGTAACAGAGACTCATTGTTCCCTTTTACCTTGCATTGAGAAGCGGCATTTCTTCAGTTGGATAGACGCGCAAGGATCAAGTTTCACGTGGCTACTGTTTGACTTTTAACACTAAAGTTTTGTACACACAATCCTGTCCACGAATATCCATGTGTAACACCTTGTGTTTTTACGAATCATTATTTCATAGCATATTCGTGGTTGACAAATTATTACGACAGATTGCGGCTAATTTGAATTTCAAAGGCATCCTTTTCTATACACTTTTTATAAAATACTCGTTTTATTATTTGAGGCATAGTCTAAAACGCAGAACAGCTGGAACGACTTGACCCAAACTCCGGCCTTGAGTAGGGTTATGGTCAGGGTCCAGCTGTTCCAGTTGTCCCACGTTTTAAACTGTGCCATTATTTGACATGTCTGAATATTTTGATTATACTGTATGTTTAATGAAAAAGACATGGTCTTTTACACATGGAAAAACAATAACACTGTCCTAATAACTGTTAGTGTACATGACCTTGGTCTTTTGCAAATCATTAAATCAAAGCAGCCAGCCAGAGCTGTGAAATTGATACAATAGGTTTCGGCTAATGTAACTTTTAAAGGCTCTACTTTTACACACGGGGAAGAATGTGAAATTTTTACAATAAAATAAATGCGCTCAGTAAATAATAAAAAAAAAACGGATTTCATCGGTCATTAAAAAATACTTTTGCCCTGGCCGACAGCCTCTCATATTGTAGACAACTTGTAAACCCTAAGGCATGCATCATCCTTTCGAATAACGGTGGAACGTAATCAATCGCGGGGGCAGTTTTAGTGCAAACTATTTCTAGTTATAAGTTTACTTGTGCTACAAGTAGTTACTCAATGAAGTTGAGAAAGGATTCGTGCACAGCGAGGTACGTTTTAAGATCAACCAACTTGTGTTTTGTAGCTTTCAAGTTGACCGAATTGCCAAGAAATTGCCTTTCTACATTTCTGGTCCCCATATTTTCCATTGTTAGGATGACACGTGTCGTAAGTACTACATATCAAAATTCGCCCGCACTGCTCGTATTACTTTGGTCCGAAAAATCATATAACAAGATTAATGATGGTAACTAGAAGAGCCTCCCATATAAAAAGTTCTAAGAGCTGTCAAGAACTTTTTACTGGGCATCAGCAATAGAAGCACATCTTTATACACCAAATCAATAGACTTGCTTGTAAAAGAATTGTTCACGTCGCTCCGTAATCACACACTGCGATAAATAAAAAATTGTTAAACCATACAAATTTTAGAACAGCTATTTACTTTATGTCCAAGACTTGGAACTTAATTGGTTTTGAATAAACAACTCTGCTGCACGCTGAATTACATCAGTTCCTTAAAATTAGCTACTATTGCATAACGTCTTACATTTTTAAAACCTGCATCTTTCGAACAAAGTTTCAATCGAACTTGTACAATTCATAAATATATTCCCTGTCGTTACCTATTATCTGCGCATGTAACGCCTACATTTATTCAAAACAGATATTTCCCCAGCAGCGTGTGTGCGTTGCGGTTGTATACTCGTATAAAATATATAGCCTGCTCACTGCCTGTACCATTTAACTCGAATAATTATTTACTGAAAATATTTTAGGAGTTTTGATTGGTTAAGAGCTAAAGATGAAATCGTCACATTCGCTTGGTAAGTTGCCCAAATTTGGGGTTGAAAATAAATATACGACATTATGAGTCATTTCGTGGTATATTGAAAACAAATATATGACATTATGACTCATTTCGTCGTATATTGACTGACTTTGTAATCTTACATTTGTGTTAAGAATATTTTTTTCGCAGTCTGATTGGCTTATTAAAGTTTCCGAACAATTTCATGCTGTTCCATTATTAGAAGCTTCTGTCTTCTTACAAAGCAAGCGTTTAAAAATAATAAAACAATTATTGAATTCGGTTCTCACAGGATATGAGGAATTATTAAGGCCTCGGTTTGTGTTATCTGCCTCAGCCTTCGGCAGATAACACAAACCTCTGCCTTAATAATTCCCCATATCCTGCTCGACCTCACTGAATAATTGTTTATGTCTAGCGCATGTCACGTGATTGCATATTGTTATCACATATAAATCCTATCACCATATCACTATATTAAACTGACACACGTTAGACTTTCGCTTCAAACAAAAAATTAACACAATTTACTGATACAAATGATCTTGGATATCTCTTCTACATTTCTAGATAGTTTTTTTTGACAAAAAGGTCCGAAATACTTAAAGTTTTTGAATAAAAAGTGTTTTTTTCAATTGAAATTTTTCGTGTCGATAGGCGGGATACAAAGTGCCCTACAAACGTCATCATCAAAAACAACTTCGTTTACAACTTCGTCTAAGCAAGGCTAAGTTCCTATTGGCTCCTACTGAACTCGTCTTTTCTTCGGCGTTTCCGAGTTTTCATCAGCCAGTAGCAGCCTAGCCGAAGTTGTTTCCGATATATGACAATAATATGCAATGACGTAACGTGCGCTGGGATATGCAAGAACGTTGCTTGCTTAAGCTCTCTATCAAATACTTAGTTTCCCCGAAGGTTTCTTCAATTCTCCAAATATAGGATTTACAAATAGATGTATAATTCCAGCTATAATCACAGAAACTTTAATAGTATAAACCAGTCTTAAAAACACATAAAACGCACAACCACTAGTCATCACGATGTGTTGTCACCGCTTGTTCTATACTTGGTGAACTCTTCTACAACAGTCATCTTCTTATATTTCAACAATTTCTTTACAGTTTCTAGCAACAATCAGGTAATAACTGGGCAATATAAGTTAGGGACATTGCTACTTAGGTTAAATTGCTGCGAGCTCGTTACAAGGCCAGCATATCTTTTAAATGTTGCAAGATTTTAACGTGTATTATTTAATGATAACGCGGCTTGCGATTCACACCCCTTACCAAAACGCAACCTGAATCTCATACCGCATATAAAGTGAATGGAACAACATGGCGCGGCTAGTTATCCATTTTGATCAATGGAAAATTTGCTAAAATCACGACTTCCGGAAGGATTTCAAAATAGGATATATATTCTCAAATGCATCGTATATTTCTTGCCTTTCTTTCGCTCCTAAAATAAAGAAAAAAATTCGATTGATTACCAGTTGTAGCTACTTTAGCACATCCACGGGTCGAAAAAATTATTGGCAGGATGTGGTTGATATTCATTACCGCACATAATTTTTTAACGACGTCATACCAAATAGATCGTAGTTTATTAAAAGCTGCAATGTACAGTAAACATCAAAATACATCAAAAATTAAGGGGTAGTGACATGAATTCGGATTGAGTAACAATTCATTCATGTAAACAAATATAATTGAACGCCCTACGGTTTTAGGAACGGAATGAGATCGGTCCGGACTGTAACTCAATTCGGATTCATGTAAACTACCCCTTAGAAACATATTTTATTCTTTTGTTAACTTGTTTCATTTCGATACATCTATGGTTAATTACACCACGCTTGTCTTCATTATTAGGCGTGGTCACTGGTCGTATTAGCGAGGTGGTTGTACTAAAGGAGCATTTTTATCCCCGAACCAGCGGTGCGAAGGGAGGCTTAAAATAATTCATATTAAAATTGCGAACACATTCCCGTTCAAAGTATTGCTGTCACCTTAACATAATTTAAAGCATTTCGTGTTTTTTTATTTATTCACTTATGACATGGCGAATTTGTTACAAAAATTCGACTAGATCATCGGCAACATTCGCCCACGTAAACCTGAAACGCTAGGTCCAACGTTTTTTCATTGCTTTTCCTTGCGGTGAATGTAAGATAGAGCAGTTTTAAGCCGAGCTTCTGCCCTCCTTAATTTCTTTACTCCAAATTTGCATTTTCTGCAATTTTATGTCTGACTGCGTTATTGAGGCTTATATACAGACATGCAGGGTAGGTTTGAATAACTAAGTTAATAATATACAAGGAAATGTTTCTGGGCTGTGATTGGTTGATTCGAGTGCAGTTAATCCCAAACATCACCCAGAACAGTGCAAAAATCTGTAACACAGTGCAAAAATCTGTAACACAGTGCAAAAATCTGTAACACAGTGCAAAAATCTGTAACAACAGTGCAAAAATCTGTAACAACAGTGCAAAAATCTGTAATAAGCTCTTTGAGCGATGGGATTTACTCGCTGAAAAACCAAAAATATGGCGGCCGAATTTTCACGTTTGCTTAAAGATTTCGTCGAAATTTCAACACAACTTGGGATTCTTCTCTGACAATTATGATCACAAAACAAACTCTAAAGTATGCTGGAACTTTGTACATAAAACTTTTAGCCATGGCTTTTGTAAACATGAATTTTTTAAGCGAAGAAATTCGAGAATGAGTGCACTTGCATAATGCGAAGTTGTAGGTACAAAATGTTTGTTTGGACATTTCCTTTTTATATTATTAATAAGTAATAGTATAATTTCTCGTGCAATTACGGAAAATAAGCACTCGTGAGTTTTTAAAAACCGCAAATAGCACTCGTCCTTCGGACTCGTGCTATTTTGCAGTTTTTAAAAACTCACTCGTGCTTGTTTATCCGTAATTGCACTCGAAATTATACTATTACCTATACTAACAAAGTAATCACAATTGTTGTAAACGTGAAATGTTTTTGAAAACGTGTTTGAAACCCTATCTTCATACACATTTAATATTTGCATATGCAAGATAACATTGGCTGCTTTTACATAACATAAATTTAAAATATGGACAAACCCGTTAAAACAACTTTCCCGGAGACGAAAATCAGTAACACGATACGAGGTTTCACCATCCGATAGATCAATCCAGGAAATAATTCCGGTTCGTAACTGGAAAACAATTGGACATCATTTATTAAATCACTTTCCACAATAGTATCTGCACAAGCCAAGCAAGCAAAGGCTTACCGCCAGGTCTTAGCTATACAATATATCCATTCGGAAGTAGGCTGGATTACTCTACCACCAAATGTAGGAAAACGTTTTCCACTGGTGGGCATCAGTATAGTATAGTATGGTATAGTATAGCATAGTAATAGCATAGTAATAGTATAGTAATAGTATAGTAATAGTATAGTGTAGTAATAGTATAGTAATAGTATAGTAATAGTATAGTAATAGTATAGTAATAGTATAGTAATAGTATTAGTATAGTATAGTAATAGTGTAGTAATAGTGTAGTAGTGTAGTAATAGTATAGTAATAGTGTAGTAATAGTGTAGTAATAGTGTTGTAATAGTGTAGTAATAGTGTAGTAATAGTGTAGTAGTATAGTAATAGTATAGTAATAGTATAGTAATAGTATAGTAATAGTATAGTAATAGTATAGTAATAGTATAGTAATAGTATAGTAATAGTATAGTAATAGCATAGTAATAGCATAGTAATAGTATAGTAATAGTATAGTAATAGTATAGTAATAGTATAGTAATAGTATAGTAATGGCATGTGCCTGGTCCTTGTTTCGTGATTGTTCCTGTCATAGAATGTAAATTTATCAAGTATATAGTGTAGCGTATTGTATTGTGGTGTAGTCCATTTTTTAAATTTGGGAAGGTTCCTCGGATGGTTCTTTTAAGTCCCGTTTGTGTCTTGCCCGTTTATGGTCCATATGTTAACGTTGTATGTTTAAGTGATATTTCTTGTGAATTAATTTGACTCTAATAAAGATTATAATAATAATAGTATAGTATGGTATAAGTGTAGTGTAGTGTAGTATAAGTATAAGTGTAGCATAGGCTGTGGCTTGATCTTGAACAGTATATCTAGCAGTGGCGGCGCCAGCGCGATAAGTGAGGGGGACATATTCATATATTCGTGTTCTGCACAATTAATTTCTTTTGAAATCGAATCGACTTCAAAAGAAATTAATTGTGCAGAACACGAATATATGAATAAGTCCCCCTCACTTATCGCGCTGGCGCCGCTAGTGATATCTAGAGTTTGTCCTTACAGACAATACAGGGTGTATAAAAAAATTACAATTGGGAAAATTTTGCTAGTGCAAACAGCGTAGTGTAATTTTGAGTAGTTTAGCTCTACAGAAAACGTCTAAAAGATATTTTTTACAAAACTAAATTTTTGACTCAAGGTGGCTTATTATCAAGAGACAGATTGCTGAAAAGCAATTTTACAGGTAAGTTTGACAAAAGTATGACAAGAATATGGAGCATGTTCAGCATAAAAGCAAAGTTTTAGACGATTTGATTCGCCTGAATCCAAGCAGGAGACCTTCAAAAATGAGACTTTTTGCAATTTTATCACATATTATGACGCAAGATTTATGCCTCATATTAAATTAATGTTAAGCAACCGCATGCGTTAATTTAGCGTGCAAAGTGATTTTTGAATGTCCACCGGTTGGTTATGCTTACACCAAAATGTCTGAAACTTTGCAATCTCATACTGTAAAACGTACTTCATATTTCAACACTGTATGTTTAAAACCGGTTTCAAACAAGAAAAGACTTAAGAAAGTGACCTTTAATAACAAGCTACCTTAAATAAGAAAACAGTTTGAGAAAAAATATTACTAGATGGTCCAGATGAAGCTGTACTGCTTAGGATCACCAAAGTCCATTAAAACATTAACAAAAAGTTCTCATTTTATGTGTTTTATTGGGCGAGACATTCTACATGAGATTCAAGACTCTCTCTCGCATCAGCACAAGAGGGAGACAATGCGTTATTCACCAGTGAGACAATCGGTGAACAACGGAAAAAATCGTGTGCATCATCAAGTGAAGACGCGACCTTTGAGCATAATTGGCATTGTTGTGTACCAAGTTAAATTTAACGTCACTAATTTTAGATTTCGTGTGTTCATGCACTTTCGTGTAGCTGACTTATATAATAAAATACTTATTCACTGTGTCCTCAGGAAACAGTATGTTTTGTGACCCCTCGACAAGAAAGTCAACAGTCTTGGGCGAACAAAAATTTGATAAGTGTTAATTATGTTCATGTATAATACTGTATCTGTAGTACCAGTACAGGACTGTGTGGTACAGTATTTCGAGACAAATACATCGGATTATGTGTTAGTTACGTTTTTGTATCAAAAGATTATAATTTTACCTTGAGAACTGTGCATGAGCCAGGACAAGTCCCTCTAACCTGATTGGAAACTTAACATCGCAACTTCCAACCATGTTTTGAATTTTAAACTCAGTGAACTTAGCCTAAGAAATGAAAAGAGACACTACCGAGACCCTTAACACTTGTTTTTCTGCACGCACAGTATTTCAGTTCTATTTCAGAACTAGCCTAAGAAATACTGTATAAAAAACTACATTCATATTAATATGACACTGCAAAGAACAACGAATTGGAAAATGCGAGCTCATATCTCGCTCGAGACATCAACTTTTTAGTTGTTCTCTAAAGTGTTAGATTAACATGAATCTATTGTTGCATCTCACTCAGTGAGGATGGTTCTGAAACATGTCGACTCTTATTTGCCAGAAATTACTTACTGGAAAATCCAGCTTTTGAACAACACGAGCATACTTTCTAGCAGCAAGTCTCGACTGTTCCTCACTGCAAAATGAAAACACAATTGGAGACTATTTTAACGGTGTATGCATAAATTTTGGGTCGGAGAACATAGGTGTAACAAGGACGCTTCTCCTTTTTTTAGATGGATTGCAGTCCTTTACTTCTATTACGGATACAACATGCAATTACAAAATAACATGATGTAAAATTCTAAGCCAGGTAAAATCACCTTTTTGCTCCTGTACAGACCATCTTTCCTGAACTAAAGATCAAAGCTGTGGTCCTTGGTTCTCGTATTCTCATTATAACTGCTGCAAATCTCTGTTTAACAAACAGAATAACACACCCAGTTAACTAGTTAAATTTACAGCTGGATTTACACCAAGTAAAATAATTAAGATGCTGGTAAAGACTCGTTCATTTTTGGTTTACAGCAAGTAGATCAATGCAAGGGATGGGAAATGACTGTCTGAGCAATCCATGTACATATGTCACAACTTAACACATCTCATTATGCAATAAAATTTGTTTTTTCTCATCAGAAATGATAGACACTTCTGTAACTTGCTTGAGTACACAGAAAATCGGAGCTCGGAATTCCAGCTTTATTTTTAACATTTAACAATCATTACAGTTAAGCTGTACATATGAATAATAGGTCAATCTAATCTTTGCTTTTTCAAAATTGTATTAAAGTCATTCTTAACAGTAGTACCTTGGGGTTGTATTCTGCATTTCTTGCATGTAATGCAATCTTTTTTAAATCCAGTTTACAGCCAAGATTAACTGTTGATACAATGTTCCTAGTATAGAAAAAAACTGTAGTTAATAATGTATAGTTAATTGCCTCCAATAACCTTTTATGTGGCACTATCTTGCTTAAAATAGAGTTGAGCAATACAAAAAAATCATCTGACAATTATGTCTAAAAAATATCACAATATTCAATAACATTGCAATAAATTATAGCATAGTAAACCCAATATGCATAATCTTATTAAAATAAGTTAATGACAAATTAAAAGAATGTGAAGGCTTTTTGTAGTCTACTATTTACTGTTTATAATCCCAAACTGTCTATGCAGTGTGTCTCCTGTTCAAATGTCTCTACAAGTCTGTTTTATTCCATCTTTTGTGCACAAGGAAAACAAGATTAACATTATAGTATGTTGTAGTTTCAGCCTGCCACATAAATGACTTACAATAATTCCCTGGCATGCAAAATACATGTTCTAAGGATGTCATTATATGCATTAATTGTACAATACTTATGGAGTAATGTTTGCATTATATCAAATGAGAGTATCTTCATTCCATCAGGCCATCAATTGTTGAAACAAATGTTGTTATTCGAGTGTGGACTACAACAATTTTTCAGGATTTTATAAAAGCTAAGATTCTAAGAAATATGATAGCCATCTGTAGTGTATTGACATAGAGTGTAGATTTCAGTGCCTGCATTCTATGTAGGTCAGCGGTTGTTCAGGATAATAAAGATGGCGGACGAAAGCACGAGTGTGTGTATTTAGTTCTGGGTTTAATACATGGTAATATAGCCGTAAGATACGACATCTGGCGACGAGGATAGCGAAATTAGACGTGGGAGGAATTGCTCAATTATCCGATACCAATAGTGATCCGACGAATATTAGCGAAAAATGGAAGAGATGGCTCCGAGGATTCCAGCTATATGCTGTTGGAAAGGTCTCATTATAACCGAAGATAAAGACGACAACAAAATTCAACGACGAGCTCTTCTTTTACACCGTGCCGGTCCCGAGGTACAGGATATATTCGACGTGCTTCCAGACACAGGAGAAGCAAAGGATTACAACAAAGCTGCAAAAGCGCTGAACGACTACTTCTCAACTCAAGTAGAATGTTCCGTACGAGCGACATGGACGACAGTCCAAAAGCATGAGCAGCGAACCGGCGGATGTCCACAGAGTTAGCAGAAAACCAGCCCAAATTCAAAGCAAAAAAAGCGAAGAGAGGAGACCTACAGTTTAAGCCTAGGGAGAGGAAAAACGGACAAAAATTTGGCATGACTTGTTACCGATGTGGGAGATAAGGTCATTTCGCAAGAAACCCGAACTGTCCCGCTAAGAATAAGACATGCAACAACTGTAAACAAACTGGACATTTTGCAAGTGTTTGCAAAGCAAAGAAAGGTCAAGACAAAGGCAAAGTTAACTTTGTTGAATCAGATGAGGATGACTATGCGTTTAGTGTAAAGTCAAAGAATGAATATGAGAAAATCGAAGTGACTGTTAATGGTCAAAAGATCCCAATGATTGAAGGAGAAGGAAATTTAATGCAGTTTAAAGAAATCTGACAGAAAAATTATATGCCTATGGTAGCAGCAAACCACTTGACGTGATTGGAGCCTTTGCCGCAACACCAGCGTTGGAGGATATACAACCGAAGCTGAATTTATTGTGATTAATGGCCACTGCGAGCCTTTGTTAGGACGGTCCACAGTCACAAAACTTGGAGTACTGAAGATTGAACCGAGCGTAACGAACATCAAGGACAGTACACGAGTCGTGAATGAGTACAAGGAGGTGTTTGAGGGAGTGGGTAAACTGAAGGATTACCAGCTGAAACTCCACATCGACCCGAACGTGACCCCAGTGGCTCAGCCTGCGAGGCGTGTCCCGTGCAGTCTGAGGGATAAAGTGAAAGGAAAAGTCAACGAACTAATCGAAATGGATATAATCGAGCCCGTGAAAGGTCCAACACCCTGGGTCAGCCCGGTAGTTGTGGTCCCAAAAGCTGATGGTGGAATCCGACTCTGTGTGGATATGCGCCGTGCGAATGAGGCCATCGTCAGGGAGAGACACCCAATTCCAACGGTCGATGAAGTGCTCCAGAGTTTAAATCAAAGTACAGTGTTCGGTATGCTTGATTTAAAGTGGGGATATCATCACGTCGAGTTAGAGCCTTAGTCCAGGAACATCACGACGTTTGTGACGCATTGCGCCTGTACAAGTACAAGAGATTGATGTTTGGCATAAACGCAGCGCCACAGATGTATCAGCATGTCATACAGCAGACTCTACAAGGAGCGGCTAACATATCGGACGATATCATCATACACGCTAAAACAGTGGAGGAACATGACCGAATCTTGGAGGAAGTTCTGAAGATCCTGAAGGGAAAGAAATTAACATTGAATGCAAAGAAGTGTAAATTTCACATGACGTAACTTGAATTCATGAGATTCGTTCTGTCAAAGAATGGCATTGGGCCAACCGAAGAGAAGGTCAAAGCAGTTACTCAAGCGAGGGAGTCGGAAAGTGCATCAGAAGTGAGGAGCTTCCTGGGACTGGTGAACTACATACAATGTACGGTTTATACCTAACTTTGCCACAATAACAGAGCCATTACGTCGGCTTACTAAGAATGATGTGCCATATGAGTTTGGAGAGGAGCAGAGGAATGCTTTCAATGAGTTGAAAGCTAAGCTGAGTGAAGCTAAAGCCCTTGCGTACTTCGACAAAGACGCCAAGACGAGAGCATTACCGATGCGAGTCCAGAAGGACTCGGGGCAGTTCCAGCCCAAGAAGCCAATGGTGAGTACCGTGTTGTAAGTTATGCTAGCAGAAGTTTGACAGATGTTGAAAAACGGTACTCCCAAACAGAGAGAGAGGTGTTGGCCATCGTGTGGGCGTGTGAGCGTTCCATGTTTACTTATATGGCATTGACTTTGAACTGTGTACTGATCATAAGTCACTTGAGGCTATTTACTCACCTAGGTCCAAGTCATGTGCTAGGATTGAACGCTGGGTGCCGAGGCTGCAACCCTAGAAGTTTAAAGTCAGATACATACCTGGTACGCAGAATGTTGCAGATATTCTGTCGAGACTCACACAAGTAGACACGGGCGGTGCATCACCAGAGCAAAAGATCGCTGAAGAGTATGTAAGGTTCGTCGCTACAACAGCAACACCTAGAGCACTCACAACACGAGAAGTAGAGGATGCGTCTGACAGGGATGAGGAAAGAAGCAAACTGCGTGAAGCACTCGAGACTGGAATGTCGCAAAGCAGTGACTGCAAGGTATACATTCCAGCCAGCGGTGAACTGTGTGTGATAGAAAAATTGTTCTAAGAGGTACAAGGATAGTCATTCCAAGCAAACTAAGAGCCCAAGTGTTGTCTCTGGTCCATGAAAGACACCCAGGAATTGTCAGCATGAAGCAGAGATTAGGGACGAAGGTGTGGTGGCCAGGCATAACCAGCGACGTGGAGAAATTCTGCAAGACGTACCATGGTTGCCAGCTGGTGAGTCACCCGAGTCACCCAGAGCCAATCAGATCAACTGAGTTGCCAAATGGACCTTGGTAAGACATTGCATTGGACTTCCTACGTCCATTACCATCAGGACATTATATTTTGTCAGTGATTGATTACTATAGCAGATTCTATGAAGTTTGTGTAATGAAGACAACGACTGCAGACAAGGTCGTCGAAAGTCTAGATGAAATATGTTTTTCAAGGTATGGACTTCCCTTGCCCATAGCGAGTGATGATGGTCCCCAGTTTGTCTCAAAGATCTTCACCGAGTACTTGGAGAGCAATGGTATCAAACACCGGAGGGTAACCCCATTGTTGCCCCAAGCCAATGGAGAGATAGAGAGGAAAAACAGATCGATGTTGAAGCTGGTGCAGATAGCACAAGCCGAGGGTAAAGACCGGCAGAAGGAACTGCGCACTTAACCTTACAGCGTACAGAGCCACACCACATACTATGACAGGAGTGAGCCCTGCTGAGTTGCTATTCAGAAGGAAGGTGAGAGAAAAACTACCTGATGTGCAAGAAGGAGTGAGAGATGACGAATTTAAAGACAAAGATGCTGAGATGAAAAAGAAAGCAAAGTTGTATGCTGACAAGAGAAATGCTGAGAATTCAGAGCTGGCGCCAGGTGATGCAGTTCTGATGAGACAGAGGCAAGAAAACAAGCTGTCAACAAGGTTTGAGCCTGAACCTTACAAAGTAGTTAGTCGTGAAAAGAACAGTGTGGGAGTCACTGCAAGGTGTCCAATACCAAAGGAATCTAACACATGAAGAAATACCAAACACCGACGATTGAGTGCGAGGACTCAACCCAACCTTCAAACTATGTTGAACATTCAACTGAGGTACGGAACACAGTGGAGACAGCAGAGCAGCCAATTACACCCTCGAGACCAACCCATACCAGGAAGATGTCCAAGAAATTTGATGATTTTGTTGTAACATGAACTGTGTTGTATGAACATTCTACTCATGGACAATAGACATTGAAGCAATGACATGTGAACATTTGTTTTGATTGTAACATCGTTTTATTTGAACATTGCTTTAGATTTATATCCATGGACACATGGTGACAGGGACACTTGTGTTTATTAGAAACCCTTGCTATAGTTGACTTTATTGGAACATTGCATAAAAACTGTTTTGAACTGTTTTCCTGTGAGCTATTGTGAATGAATTGTAAAAGTTTCTTCGAGTTATGCATTTTCGATAAAACAAAGGAGGGATGTAGTGTATTCACATAGATTGTAGATTTCAGTGCCTGCATTCTATGTAGGTCAGCAGTTGTTCAGGGTAATAAAGATGGCGGACGGAAGCACGAGTGTGTGTATTTAGTTCTGGGTTTAATCCATGGTAACCTAGACGTAAGATACAACACCATCTAGCAGGAAATATTATTCAATAATTGCAAAAATAAAATCAAATTGCTGGTCAAAAAATTCACACTCATGCAAGATGAAAAGTAAAATTGTTGTAGCCACACTTGAATAACAACACTTGTTTCAACAATTGATGACCTAACCAAACCAAGATTGATAGTCTGATACACTGCAAACATTAATCCATAAATATTGTACAATTAATGCAGCTGGGCAAAGTGCAAAGTAACTCACTGTAGTTGAGGTAAAATTCCTGATGATTCAACTGACATAGGGGTCATAGGTGTGAGTGGTGTAAGTGGTGCAGGGGTCATAGGATTGAGTGGAAAGGGGGACATTCCACTTTGAAATGAAGAGGTTGATTGCACACTGGGTGGGTAGAGATGTGAAGTCTAAAAAATCATAAAATGCTTGTCATTATTAGTAGTAGAAGCTAGCCATTGTATAAAGTTGTACATATATATACGTATAAAGTTTGATTTTTTTCCATTTTTAATGAAGTCTTGCTCTTTACTAGCTTTGTGTGAAATGATGTGATTGATAAAACAAACTAAACTACACAGCCAAAATGATGCCATATATGATTGGTAAACAATAATTACTGATGGGTTCTAATTACTCTAGAACCCATACAGGAAAGCTTGTATGTTTGCAAGATAATTATATCTTATATCAAACTGGCATGGTGGAAAAAGATTGTTGCAATTAATTATTATGCTGAAAAACTGTATTTAATATACCTAGTACCGGTATATAAGACCACATCAGGGGTGGATCTAGGGGGAGGGGGTGGATAGGGTGGCTAGCCATCCTTCTCCCCACATGACTGTGCTAGCCTCTACTAAAAGACCCATGGAAATAAACCGTAATGAAATTCACGGCTACTCACCCTGTACATTTAAATACATACACAGTCGTGATAATTGTCGTGATAATATATGTGCGCTATAGTTTGTTTGCCGCGCTCTTTTTAAAATTTTTCTTCAGCCACCCCCCTTTTAAATATCTTAGATCCATGCCTGCACATTTGTAACACCATCTAGGATTTTAGGTAGGCCTTTGGCTCTGGCATAAGAACATGACATGCTTTGGCAGGTAAATTCTCCATAAAAAACAGCTGGTTGAAATGCCCTTATGTAAATTACAAACTTTACAGTATGTGGTGGGATTAATGGTATTTCTAAACAGTTATTTAAAATCCATGGACTCAGCTTTATTGTTTTTCCTCCCGAAAATTCTGCTTATTTAATCGGGGGGGGGGGGGGGTGGGTCCTTTTTTTTGGCCACACAGATAAGATGTGAAACATTAATAGCCAGACTTCATACAAATACGGTTACTTATATAGGTACTTATAAGCTACGAGACAGGCAGGATCAGATGTATAGTACGGAATTTTCACAAGTCGACAGAGCATGTACTGTAAATAGAACTCTTAATGTATATTGATAAAATTTGAGTTATTTGACGCTCAAACCTGTCTTCTGACAACGCTAGGACTGTCCTCGTCGCCTTGATCCATACGTTCCATGGTGACAAATGAAAAAAATTACTTTTTTCGCCGATTATTTGACTATGATTCTACGTAGATAAAATAACCCTTTCTTTTGCCGCTGATACAATCATACAAGAGCTTCCCCCCTGACCTGTGCACTGCCTGGCCTGTGCCCCTATATTTATATACGTTCTATACGTTCGTGTAATGTCCGGTTTTCTCCGGAATTTTCCGATGTTGCTGTTTCGTCATGATAGTTTAAAGCCGCAGAAAGCCGCAGAGTGTTTAGAGTTCTTTTTGAATTTTTTGCGACAGTTGATGTGAATTTATAGTTGTGAGCTATTACTATTAGTTTGGGATGGTCAAATGCATCTATTGTAGCACAGTTTTCAGATTACAACTATTTTCTTTCTGTGACGATTTCGCACCATTATTCTAACATCTCGGCTTCGGAAGGTAATCGGAAATACCCGTCTTCAATGGTTATATATAGTCCCCAGAACACTGCCTATTTTCACCGCCGTCTTTCAAATCAATCAAATTTTATACGATCTGTAAAACAAAGTTTATACAAAAAGAGAAAAAATATTAAAACTTTGTTTTGGTTTGTTTTTAACCGAGCCACCAGTTTAAGCACAGAATGGCTGCAGAAGCAGGAGGTTTGTATATATGTGTACACGTTAAATAATGTCATTTTATTTGTACACTTTGTATAATTATTTTCATTATTTCATTGAATTACAGTACACGGTCGACCGTAGTAAAAGATTTTAATGAGTCTATATATCACTCCCTGTGATGTAAAAAATCTCGGCACAATTATAGAATGGAATAATACCCTGACAAGTGATTGATCTACTGGCTATGTGGCTACATGATTTGGTTAAATGTTTAATTCTTAATAGAGACAAAATCGGCTTGCAATGTATTTTTATACCAATTAATAATATTGTAGGGAAAGTAAGGAAGCTTGTTATGAAGTAAGATTGAAGCATTTAGTGTTTACTTGGCAGGGTATTCTATAATTGCTCCTGCAACTAATTTAAATGCTCCCCATACATATTAACCCCCAGGTCATATTCATTAGTAGATTTGGACCACACAGTGTATGTTGTTCTTGAGTCCACATACGTTAGGTCTTTGTTGGTTTATGGAGGCAATTGGTCGTGTGTTTGGGCCCGTGCTGATGTAACCTTGCATCAAGACTCATTAAACAAGCAAATATATACATATATGCACTCACACATGAATTAGTGCACTGTTTCACCATTGCATCCAAGTTAGAGGCAAAGAGTACAGACCACAAATAGAGGCAGGTTCAGTCCAAAAAGTGTAAGGTGCTTGCATGATGATTTGTCATGGATGCAATATTCCTAGCCAGTGGCCCAAACAGAAGCGTCCCCTGGTATTAGTAGCCATTTTTAATATTTCTGGGGGAAATGCTTCTGTTTAGGGCACTGGCTAGGAACATGGCGCCCGTGACGAATCATCACGCAAGCACCTTACACTTTTTTAACTGAACCTGCCTCTCTTTGTAGTGCTAACTCTTTGTTAGAGGTGTGCAAGTCTGATGTGAAACTGATCAAATATGCTCAGATTTTTTTGGATTTTGCATTAGGTAAGATCATTTTGGGTTGGATTGTTTGTGCTGTTGACATACTGTTGCTGGTAAATTTAATAATACATCCTAAGTATGAGAATCTAATTATGTGTATTCAAAATGCTTATAATCTAGAAAATGTTGATGAAGCAATCTTACGTCAGGTGGAGGAAATTCAGAAAGAGGTTGGTGTTTGTGCTATTAGAGAGTTTGCAATGATAGTGACAATTATGCAGTTAGCAAGTAAAGCTGTGGCCATGCAGCTCATGTTCATAGTACCTCCTAGAATGATGCAATTCTCACTACTCAGGGGCAGTAATTCAAATTTTTGTGTACTGTACACCTGGAATAGTAGAATTTTAAATTTAGTATTTCGTCTGAAGATCCACAATTCCTTAAATAAATGTACTGTTTATGAGCTCTTGCTCATGCAGAGTATGCGCTAATGTTCTGTTTTTGTGAAATCATCAAGAAACTGGACATAAAAATCACATCGTGCTTGTCAATAATTGATCAAGCTTATGATGATCAAGCTTACTATCACATCAGCCATTTTACTATGTAATGGGAATTCCTACCCCTGTTGTGTGACGCCTTGAAGTGTGTCAAACATAAAACTTTGAACTTTTTTTTTGTCTCCATGGAAGTTGTCTTGTCCTTTAGTTTTTGTGAATGCTTTCATTAAAATTGAAACTGTGTAGACGAATTGTTAAGTACATGGTTCAAAATAGCTGTCAACTGCTGGTAAAAACCAGGTGTATTAAACTCAGCTAATTATTTATAAGATTGATACAATTGTTCTATAATACAGTCCTTAAAGTGAGTAATTCTGAACCAAAAAGTAAACGTTCATGAATATTATTGCTAACGAAATGGTATGAGATACTACAGGGTGTATAAAAAAGTAGTCACTTTGAAATAGCCGCAATTACTATTATTGTGACAGTTTGGATTTTTCGAATTTTAGCTTAAGTAAAATTAATGCATCTTATTAGCGACGTTATATAATTGTTCGTCGTAGCAGATAAATTATTAATGAACTCTTCTTTTGTCCAGAGTTGAAAATATAATAGGATTTTGATGGGCTATTTTCATTTTTTCAAATTTCTACTTACTATACCGATTTATGTCAGACCCCGTACACTTTATCGTGGTTTCTCTTATTGACTGTCGGCGTTGTCTGCAAACTTTCATCCAACGATAATAACGCTTTAATGCACAACCCTTGATCTCGCTCTCAGTATATAAATACCCAATGCAGGTACTATATTTTTACTCGGAGATTTTAACAAATGTCCTGTGTCATCTTTATTGAGATATTTTACGTTAAGAAAAATCGTATAATTACCAAGCAATTACGGACTAATTAACAGCTGCCATATTGGCTAGTTAGTGTAATTAGTGACTTTGTGAAGTCATTTTCTATCACCAAACACTTTCTAAAAATGATATTTTCATATTAATATGCATCAAATTAAAAAATATTCTGAAGGGGAATGACCACCTTTAAGTGCACATGTAGCTTTAATATTAATCGTCCTGTGATTCTTGTTCATTAAGCCCTATCCCAACTACTCGGTTTCTTGCAGTCTCCTTCGCTTCCCTCGATGGTCTTCGAGGCTGGAATTCTGGCGCGACGGGATTAGGCTTCGTTTCTTGGTGGGTTTCTGTTGACTTTTTTCTTTCTCCTCCTACTTCCAAGTCTGCTACTAACCCACTGGTCTTTCCAGTAAATTTACATTTGATTTTTGGACTTCGTATCTCTTGTTACACCGTCCTTTCCAATGAATCTCCCTTCAATGCGTCCGATTCTCCACTGTGCGTTACGTATAAGTGTTTGATTAATGCAACTCAAGCAACTTTAAGCTTGGTTTCAGTACTCATTAAGAGGCTGTCTCAGTAAGAACCACCCGCTCATTTTCGCTTCAAAAATAAACCTTCCTTTACTCTATGGCGACTGAAAGACTTAGTAAATACTAGAAAAAAAAAACGGATATGGTTTGGTTCAAAAGGATTTTGTTGCTGAGCTAGGAGCCATTTTATTATTAGGCTCGTGTGGTCCTAAATCAGCCTTTTGAAAACATGAAAAATAACATGTTTGACAGCGCTTAGAAATATTCAGAACCCGTCCCAAAATAACGAAATATACATCAATCTCTTTCTTATTTCCTCTAGATTACTGCAATTGTGATGAATTATATGTGACTTAATTTATTGTGTGTGGAATAATTTTAAATATTATAAACCCTACTAATCGCGTTCTCGAAAACCCTCAGAATAGCCCATTTTCAGACCATTATTTCAAACAATTAGGACTTTGTTGGTTCTTCTAGCCTTTACAGTGCAAAAATATCTTCTCTTGTTAGATCATACTGCAGTCATCAAGTGTACGAATTTGAACTTAAAAAAGTTATGTCCGCTTGTAGTAATACATGTGTAGTGAATTCTTGATTTCCCGCCTACTACAAATTGTAATACAATATAAGTTACCTGCTCCAAACGAAGGTCCTCTTGCCATCACATAGACAGTTATTGATGTTCTAGAGGTTTGCAGTCCATTGCAGGTCCGGTAAATATCCATAAAGAGATGAATTAATGCCTGATATAAGTGGCAATTGATAGGCTGATTGTTGACAAATGACAACAAACAACACTCGTGCTGATATAGTTCAACAGGATCGAAGAAATACCGTTTTAAGAGCTTTTCCTTCACAATAAAGCAACAATATATCAAAGCCTTGTCTTGTAGAAATAAAATTTTAAAATGCTATATAAGTGAAATATTTGCCTGTTTTCGAGGCGATAAAATGTCCAGTTGGAACTGCTGTTGTGAACTTCCGTTTCCTCAGCCGTCCGCATTCATTTGTAAAACTGCTGAGCCTCACATTTCTCGTGGACTTAGATAGTTCCGAGTGTTTGTGAAACAAGAATACAATAATTGTTACAAACTGGTGATGGTAATTTTTTGTATATTACTACTCTGCGCTTTAATAATGGAACCAAAGTGTTTGTTTGAAGCTAGAGGGGATTCTACATGTAACTGCAGTAAAACTTGTTCTGGGTTGATAAAACTGTCAGATATCGAAGAAAATGGGAAATTAAACGAAACTTACCTGGAAGTTGAAGTTTGATTATAATTCTGTCTTGTCATCAGTCAGGAACGAAGGAGTCACATGAGATGCGCATGCGTGCTTTGCTGATCAGTCTTCAAAGCGAGTATGAGGAGAAGTCCTGGAACGAAGGAGTCGCCCAACTAAGGGTTGGGTGGGAACTGGGCATGTGACTCCTTCGTTCCTGACTGATGACAAGACAGAATTATAATCAAACTTCAACTTCCAGGTAAGTTTCGTTTAATTTCCAATTCCATCTTGTCATCAGTCTACGTCACTACGTAGTCCCATGAGACTTCAAAGTGCTACTCATTCACTTCAAAGTGATACAAAACAATGTGCGTAGATTAACTGACTACGCTATTTAACACAACTTCACCCAAATTATGAATTGTTTCGGTGGGTTTTTCATAAAATTTTTCAAATGTAAACGACGATGTCCAACTCTTGCAAGTTTAGTCCTTGTTTTTGAGCATGTGAGGTAGCAGCTGCTCTGCTGCTATGAGCTGTATAGGTGGACACATCGATACCCGCTTGTTGTAAAGTAGTTTTAACCCACCTAGCTGTTGTTGCTTTAGTCACTGGTTTAAAAGGTTTTATATAGCTTAACAAGAGCTGACTATTATTCCCTCTTAAAACCTCAGTTCGTTTAAAATACTCCCGAAGATGAGTAACGACACAAAGTTTTCTGTCTGGAACAAATTCTAACAGCACAATTGGTTCTAAATGTTGGCCCGGTTTGGACTGTTTTAATTTCTGCTGTACTGTTGTGTGGTATTTTCCTTCTTAATTCTTGTAAATTTGAGGTCCAATAAGTGCACAGTTTGGCATCGCTGAGCTGTGAGTAAGCAGAGAAGCATGGTTAACTTTAAAGTAAGATCCTTTAAAGATAATTCTGGAACCTGTTTTAGGGTTGTTAGATAGTTTAAGACTTCACCAACATTCCAGATGGCTTTGTACCGCGGTAGTGCGGGTCGCTGTTCATAAACCCCTTTTAGAAAACTACCAACTAGTGGATGTTCTCCAAATTTTATGCCATTAAGTAAAGGTAGGATTGCAAATAACGCCGATCTAGCGGTGTTCAGAGCACTGTATCCCAACCGTGACTCAAGCAAAAAAGTCAAGAACTCGATTGCACCATTCAAACCTGGGTTGAGTTTTGATAGTTGATTTTCTTTGCAATATCGCTCCCATCTGCTTAGATAGGTACTATATTGTTTCCTGGTACCCGATCTCCATGAAGACATCAGGATCTCTTTGGTTGCGCTGCTGAGGCCATGTTGGTCGAGTCTTTCCCGAATAAGTGTCACACCAGTAGGTTTAGATTGACATGTAACGGGTGTACCGCCTGCGGGTTTTGTGGCAGTTGAAGAAGATTTGGACTTGCTACGAGTTTTACTGGCGCTTCTTTTAGTAGTTGGAGAACTTTTGGGTACCAATTCTGTGATGTCCATTCGGGAATTACTATTATTCCTTGAGCTTGGTCCTGACATACTTTGTGTATTACTAGTGGAATAACACTAAATGGTGGGAAAGCATACAATTTTAGGTCGGTCCATTGAATGGTAAAAGCATCTATTGCCATTGCATTGGGGTCAGGTCTGTATGAAACATATACCGGAAATTGTTTATTTATCCGCGACGCAAATAAATCAATGTTCGGTTTGAAAGATAGCTGTTTCAAAGCATGTTGTAAAATATCTGGATTAATCATCCATTCTAAATTGTTGTTTTTGCAACGTGACTCGGTATCTGCCACCGTATTAAGTGAACCGGGTAAGTGAGCAGCACTGATCCAAATGTGCCGTTGAATGCACCATTCCCATATAGTTTTGCAAAGTTTATTGCATTGGTCTGAATGACTTGTAACCATGTGGTTTATAACGCTAACCCCTGTTGTATTATCTAGCCTGAGTCTGACATGCATGTGATATTTGTTCTTTGCAAAAGTTTGTAAGCCCAGAAAAGCAGCATATAGCTCTAAGTAATTAATATGTTGTTGTGCTTCTACAAATGACCATTCTCCTTTCCGAAGTTGAGAAGAAGACTGGTGCTGAATTCGTCGCCTATAAAACTATGGGGCTGAATTTGGGACGCGGGAAAAAAATAACATAATTAACTTTCAGAATATGTTAAAAATTTTAATTATTTATTTAGTTATTTTAAATACGTAAGCAAATATGACCTTATTAGAGTCAAATTCGGATGATTTTACAATTGAAGAAGAAGACATACCTGGTGCAAAACTTCAAGAACCAGCGGAACAATGTACTGTTGCGGTTTTGAAGCGGTGGTTGTCGTGCCATGGTGCAAAAGTCACGGGGAAGCGAGAAGATTTAGTCAAAAGGTTTGTTCAATTGTATATGTTTGTAGTTTTATTTATAATTTTATATTTGTACGGGCGAAAAGCTTTGTTCAAAAGTAATAATCTAGCAAAATGTGAGGTTCCCCGTTTAAACAAATTGAAAATTATGCAAGAATGTCTTCTATGTGCATCTTTCATTCTTATCCAGTCCACATACGGACATACTGTACTTTGTATGGTACTTTCTCGGAAGCTGTTATATTGTATTAATACAAGCTTATAATTTCCTGTTTTCTTCAAAAAAAAAACAGAGTCAATGATTACATTAAAAATGGACTACACAAAAAGGTGGTAGATCTTGATGGTGGGGCAAATTTGGCAAAGAAAAGATTAGAGTTTGGCGTTACTGAAGAATTACACCCTCTACTGAATGAAAATTTCCCTTCCACTGGGTTTGAGTGTGGAACGGTCAATCTTCCAAGGATATCTTACCCCAACATTTGGAAGTACTTGATAGAGGATGTGGAACTAAAAAAGCAATTGTCCACAGAAAAACCTATTGTTAAGGGGTACAATTTCTATAAATCTGGCTATGTCCTTCAGATTTTCTCTAAAAAAGAACAGAATAAACACTGTTTTAAGCAAAGTACAGCCATCAATGAAGAAGGGAAAAGTCTACACAGTAAAGATTATCCTTTCTTTGAATGGCAATATTACCACTGCATTTTGTTGCTGTCTAGCAGGGGTTGATGGTCGCTGTAATCACCTTGCTGCAACTTTGTTCTCATTAGAAGACAAGACTAATATGGGTAATGGTTTGGCAGCTGCTGAGACGATTAGCAAAACACCAGAAAACATACCTTGCACATCAAAGCCTTGCACATGGAATGTTCCTGCAGGAAAACGCAAGCAAGAACCACAACCAATCCAGTCCGTAAAATTTTCTAAACATGAATATGACAAGGTAAAAAAAACATTATGCAAAAGAATATGGTGATGTTAGAGCACCCCACCAACAAAGTACTGCGAGTAGTGACCTGAAAGTTTTTTATAACAAAGTGAAAGAGGTTGAAAAAAAGACTGGCAAGATGATGGGTTTAAGTTTGATATTACCGCATGATCTTCCAAAAGGTGCGAACAATTCTGCAGTTGATACAACTGAGCCATCAGGGGCCGGTTGTATAAAAACGTAGTTAACTTTAATCATGATTAGCGTTAATCATTGTAGTTAAATCCTTAACTATGATTAGTTAACTACACGCCTTAATTGCGTTGCACAAAACGTAGTTTGTCGGGTGATTAACTAATCACGTCGTTAACTTGCGTGGGTCTTGCGTGGGGTGCTTCAACAGTAAAATTACATAACGTAAACAATGATTAACAACCGCTTACAAAGATTAGAATAGATTGGTCTTTTCCTTCAACATGGCGAACATTTTTGGTAAAACTAGCAGCTAAATTGAGGAATTGCACCCGGTGCACAATCTTGAATTTTTCCGCATTTGAGGTCTGGACGCTAGTTCTTACCGGAAACCATATCATTAGTCAGAAGAAGTTAACTTAATGGAAGGAGTCGAATAAAAAAGCCACTGAATAAAAAAGATGTCAACAATCTGGTAGTTACACCACTGTCTGCACCTGTATATATTCTTTTGCTATACCTACAAAATTCAAAGCCTAATCGAGCATAATGCGTGTAGGATCGAGTTGGTTAATTTAATTTAATTCAATTTATATTGTGTTTACACTGTGACAGGGTGATTTGCGGTAGCATCGCAATAACAAATCACTGCGGTAAATTAACTAAATTTGCGTAGCGTTCAACGTTGTACTGTAAACACTCGGTCCGTTTAACAAATACGCGCCGAAATATGACGCTAGATTAATTTGTATTGCTGGGGCCGGTTGTTCAAAGGCAGATTAACTTAACCTAGGGTTAGAGGTTAACCTTGGGTTTAATTTCTTAAACCTAGGTTTGCTAACTCTAGGTTATAATCGAGTTGTTCAAAGCAGAGTTAGAAGTGCGGTTAACTAACCTTAGGTTAAGCACCTAACCTTGGGTTAAAAAGCGCGCGAGTTTTATTTTTTCAAAATGGCGGAAGTATCCTTGGAGAAGCAAAGAAAAAAAAGAAAGCTTAATTTCACTGTGTCCGAAATAAATATTTTAACGAGAAAGGTTGAAGAAAATTTAGATGTCTTGCAATCTAAATTTACAAATTCGGTAACAAACCAAAGAAAAAACAAGATTTGGGACGATATAACAAGGGAGATAAATGCGGTAGGAGTGGCGAACAGGACGTCCCACGAAGTTAAAGAGAAGTGGAAGAACTTAACAAGCTCGGCCAAAAAAAAGTTTTCGGATATACGAAGACAGCAGCGCCAAACTGGAGGTGGTCCTCCGCCGAAAGAACCCTCGATGGTACAAGAAAAAATAATGAAATTGTTTGAAGGCACCCCACTTTTCACTGGACTTGACGGTTTTGAAACAGGTATGAAATAAGATGCGTCATTGAGGCAGGTTTGGGCAAGTTTTTTTTACAAATGACGGCATATCTAGTTACCAGAGCGCTCGCTCGTCCGAGCTTTGTTTTTTTTTGATAAATTTACGAATTACACTGTGCATGTATTATTAAATAATCGTTTATAATGTTATATTTGATGGATATAAAGATGAATGAACAAGCATATTTTTAATTTAGAAAATGCTTTATAGTTCAACACATAATTAAGACGAGAAAAGATAAGTATTTTTCTGTATATATATACACAGGATATATACGAGTAATATGACTACAACTGTCAACTACAGCTCGACCACGAGCCAAAACTGATAGTTATGTCCTTGGAGTTTTCAGTTTTAACATTGAATGTCTGTGAAATTGAAATTTGTGTATTGAACACAGAAACCTTTCTTTTTTTTAGAAGAGCTGAATAGAAATTCATGCGTTGCGACTGCTTCAACTGCACTTGAAGGTACTATCGACCCATTCGCTGAGGAGTCTGACGATGATGATATGAGACCAATACCTCCGTCCTTATTGCAGGAAGAAATATTTATCCCTGATTCATTGCCTGTACCTGCTAGAGCTACCCCTGTTCTTCCTGCCCCCAGTAAGAAAGAAAAGCAGCGAAGAATCACAAACCAAGAGGTACTAAAATTACAAGCCGAAGTGCTTCAGTATCACAAGGAGGTCTTACTCTTGAAAAAGGAAAAGCTCCAAATGCAAATCCAGGCTATGAAAGAATAACGGTTTATTAATTCAATATATTTATTAAACACTCTTGTAAGTGTCGTTACAATAGTGTATTTTGTTTATATTTACACTGCCAATTGAACAATAATTTGCTAAACATATATTTAATATTATTAACATGCAACAGTAATTTCAAAATTATTTATATTGTATATATGAATTCATCAAATATTATTGTTATTGCAATTCAGTATCAACTTGGATACAACATAAATAAAATTGTGTGTATCACAGCGACTTATATTTGCTGTTTCACCATTTTACTATAAATTGTTATGGGTAGAATCAATGGGTTGAGTAGGTTGACCTTATAACGTGCAATTAGTTAGTGTAAACCTCTGCTCCCGCAAGGCCGGGCATTATGTGGGTTTAGCCTGTGTTTTGTCCCCTTATTGGTGAAGTAGGTCATTAGCAAAGCAAATGACCTACTTCGATTGGAGCAGTGATGAAAAAGTTAACCTGCCTTAATTGGAACTGTGATGAAAAGAGCACGCTAGAGTGCAATGTAGCTTAATTACTTAATAAGTTAAAAAAATGTGTTTGCTATGTGGTCTCTGATAAGCTGGCCATTCTCAGGTCCTAGATAATCCTGGACATCTGGTTGGTCATCATCATTACCATCATCTAGGTCTTCCATAGGCTCATTGAATGAAATGGCAATGTTATGCAATATTGCACATGTACCAATTAACTGGCAAACCTTCTCCGGCTGCATTCTTATTTCAGAATGCAGAAGATGGAATCGCCTTTTCCATCTTCCAAAGGTTTGCTCAATAATGACCCTTGTTTTCCTGTGAGCTCGATTGAATGCCCTCTGGTTGGCTGTGGTTGGATCATTATATGGGGTCATTAGATAGGGCTTCAATGCATACCCACTATCACCAAGTAGAATGCCATCTTCTAGGTTTCGATGGTTGTCTTCAAGATAGTTACAAATTTGTGAGGTTCGGAAGACGTGGCTATCATGAGTACTTCCTGGCCACCGAGCTACAATATTTGTGAATTTTCCTAAAGTAGAATGTAGAAATTAGTTTTTCCACTTCCAAAACATAATTATTTTATATAAAAAATTTTTGGTCTTCTCCTGCCCCCCTGTGTCCTCCCCTCCCCCCCCCCAAATTGAGTATTTTTCTAAAATAGCAAATTAAATAAAATTAAATTGTTGATAGAGACTGTTGATAATTAGGAATTTCTCAGTACAAGTACCTTGGTGATCACAAATTCCTTGAACGTTAATCGAGTGGTATCGTTTTCTGTTTACGTAATTGTTCTCATTACTGTGCGGCGCCTGGATTCTAACGTGTGTACAATCGACACATCCAATGACAGAGGGAAAGCCAGTCAGCAAAAAGAAATTGTTTTTTATTCTATCAAATTCGTCGTTAGATGGCCATTTTATAAACTGATGATGCCTTCTGTTGAGTGCTACAGATACATCTCTTACGGTTCGCGATACTGTTGACTTGTCTACCCCGAGACTGTCGCCTATAACTTGGAGAAAACTGCCGGATGCGAAAAACCTCAAAGCAATGAGGACTTGCTCCTCTGGCTCCAGTGCATGGCCTCGCTGCGTATCACGAACTAAATCTTCGTAAAGCAGGTTTGTGATATAGTTTATTGAATTTCTACCAAACCTGTATCTTGCCCTCAACTCACTATCATTAAGACCATCAATATTTAAGCGCCGTGGGCGGTACCTTCGTTCACGGCGAGGGTGAATTACGCGAAATAAATTTACTTCAAAATTATCCGCCATTTTATAGCTTTTTTTATTTGTAAATTGACGTGTTAACCTAGGTTTAAATGATTTAACCTACCTAGCGAGAAGGGTTAAATTTAACCCTACCTTTAACCTAGGGTTAAGGATAACTCAGCTTTGAGCAACGCAAAGTAACCTTGTGTTAAAATTTAACCCAAGGTTATGCAAATTTAACCCCAGGTTAGCGTTAACCGGCTTTTGAACAACCGGCCCCTGATGAATAACCTCACAGTATAGTATTATTGCCGTGGCAATCGACCATTTACACCACGACGATACTCCTAGCATTATGTTCCGTTATCGTTACGGCATAGTCTAAACGGGGCCTTATATACAAGAGCATGTGCGGCGTTGTACTTGTCTCACTCATACATGTAAATAACCTTTGCGGAGGAGAGAGGTTCGGATTGATGATTTGGTTTCCGGTAGGGTAAGAACTAGCGTCCAGACCTCACACGCGGAAAAATTCAAGATGGTGCACCGGGTGCAATTCCTCAATTTAGCTGCTAGTTTTGGTAAAAGAATGACCACTTTTCTCTGTGACTATGAAAGCAATCGTTTACATTTTTGGACTTTTTTGGAAGGCAATGCAAATAAAAATGCTCTAATACGATATCAGGGACTGCTTTTTATACAGATTGATCAGTGACTCATGGCTGAAACTATCTATTGGATTGAACAGTATTTATATATAAATAACATGTGCGCAGCTATTAAAAATTATTGCTCTATGATAAATGCGATAAAGAAGTAAAGATGGATGAAGGAATTAATACAAGTATTTATATCTGAAAATGGACATTAATAGAATAGATAACTGATGAAACGTGATATAAAAATTTGACACCAATCTGTTGATGAATTGTTTATGCCATGTTATTGTTGGACTGTTGAATCAAGCGGAGGCAACTGAAATATGGGTGACATGTTTTTATAAAGCTACCAGACAAGAATTATTGCCTTAATGACTAATCAGTGGCTAATCCAGAGGTGGATTAACTAAATTAGCCACTTGTGATTTGAAAATCAAAATACCCAAATAACAATGCTACTTCTTATGTGAACCATTCAATAGTGATGTCAGACTAGGGTGCATCATTCTATGCACTCCAATGCCGGATACATCCGGGAAGGATGCCATGCGCTTTAGTGCCTGGCGTATTGGCATGCACAATGAGCAAAACCATAAGTCTTGGCATAGATTTATTGGCTGTTACCACTATTTATAACTGTATTTTGTATGTGACTGCTTGTATTTTGTTAAAAATAGGTAAATTTTGGACTCCACAGTGACACTATATTTTAATATCTTTTGCTAACCTTTTTTAATTTTGCAAATGCAAACTCGGTAATTTGGCATTTCTTTGGAGTTCTTTGAATTTTAAATTTTTCAGTTTATGTGACACACATCTGGGTCCTCTACTGCTATGAATGTGGTGTAAATTAAATTGGCCAAAATTGTTGTATGAATAGAATATATATTCCATAATTTGTAATCTAAATAACACAATAAAGCTTTCTATATGTTATTGGTTTACTTAAAAGATAAAATAACAGTACTAGTTAAAATGTACAAAAATGCATAAACTTCCAATTTTCTCCATGGGGTGGGGTGGATGATTTCTGGAATCACTTTATTGCACTCATCAATAAATCCATGTTTTAAACATTTACTCTGTCTATTGTCAGATGACCTTATTCTTCAAGGGGAGCGCACGTGTCTTCCACACAAGGTTTGGAAGTTTGGATGTTTTCTAAAATGCCCAGCAATTTAAAATTTCATTTATAAATCGTATTACCAAAATATAAATATTTAAAGGACATTGGCAATAAATTTTTTTATTTCCGATATTAGTAGAATTGGACCCCCTGATTACGAATATGCTATTATCTTTCACCCAAATTGTTTCGTTCTCGAGATATCTCACCCTAAATATTTAGTTCGTCCGCCATCTTGGATCGATTTTTAAAAAAATTATCTTTTGGGTCACATGACCCGTGTGACGTCAGGTGCAGGGGAGAGCAAATTAAACAAATATACTTTATTAGGCGCATTTCGGGATTTCGTACTTCTAGTGAAGAATTTTGTGCTTTTCGGTTATTCGAATGGAAAATACCACAAGAATCAAGTAGTTCAGGTATTACCCTATCAATTTGAACCTGAACCGGGCTTACAAACAAGCAATAGCGGTGACGAGAACGATTCGGAAGAAGAGAGTGCCGAATCGTCTGACGAGGAAATCGACCATGTGTTTGAGGCAAAAAATGCTTGGCGCCTTGAAAGCCTGAGCTGGTCTAAATGTGGGCATTGCACATTGAAACCAAAGGCTATAGAATCGTTTTGTTGCTACGAGAAAGCGTTAGAATATGATGAGTACGACGCATTGTTGAAGGAAGCCGAAGCACAAGGGGGCAAGTGTTGACAACACAATGAACACATGCAGATTTTGAGCCGAACATGCTGTCAGAAGCGGTATTAAAAATAGACGTTTGTCGCTATCTTGAGGATAACTGGCCCTTGGATGACGAAGATTTGGACAAAATGCACAAACTTTATAGACTGTTCGCGTTGGGTATTTCAGATTTTGGGTAAAAGGAACCGAAGGCCACTTCCTGCATGTGTTTACACAAGAATCAGAGAACGATTCGCGTCGCATGACGGCCTTTATACTGATTTTAAATATGCCAAAAAATGGAAACGGTAAGCTTTTTTTTTGTATTTTTACTGTATAAGACAGTTGAGTGTAGGCTTTCCAAATTTTTGAAATTTGGCCAACTTTGTGCTAACATATGAAGCATTTCAACCATAAGATATTAACTCGTTTGCTGTTGACAGCGTTGAAATGTTTTTATGCCGAAGATGTTCCATGTACTAAATCAGCTTTAATGTGCATACAATCCCCAAATTAATTTCTAAAATGTTAGTTTATGAAGTTGTTCATCATATAAATCTGCCTCACTCACGATTTTTACACTTCTCAACTTTACAATTGCATTTTGTGTCGCACATTAAATCTTCACCCCTACAGCTGCATTTTTGGTGGCACATTTTCCTTGACAAGCACACGGTTTCTTAGCTGATTGTCTCTCTGTAATTGCAGGTAAAGCTGGCTTGCTGAACCGAGATTTTCGACTGGCCACCACTTGCTCCTTTGATGGACGTTCCTTCCCTTCTAAATACTGCTCAACAAGTGATTTTGGTTCAACAGGTAGCACTTCATTGGCATAGACTTTAGCTTTCCTCAGTGTTGTACCTACTCCTAAGGTGAACAGCTCCTTGTATCAGATTGTGTTTGTAATGCTATATTGAATTGGTTGTAAATGTTGTGTTGAATAAACGAAAATAAGAAAAAACGAAATACAGTCCCCATTGTTGTTGTTGAACCAGCGAACGGGAGATTCTGACAGTTTAACCGAACTAGTGCGAAGGATTTCCAACAAAAACCTAGGAGGTCCGTAGAACTGACGCTATTCTATGTGTGACCTGTAACGATTATGTTAATAGCTACTACAACGAATTCGCATTGCCATTATTTGCGCGTGGTCATATGTAAATCATGCAAAGTCATAGTAAACGCTCTAGACGGCTAGAGTACAAATGTAGAGAAGTTATCATAAATAAAACAGATTCTAAATGGAAGTATTAGTGTGTTATTTGAGAGTCTCGTACGTTACACACCCACTAAATGACCTCCAAGCAAGCAATAATGAAGATGTTTATATAACGCGAATGCAAAGAATTAAAACATATTGTACTCAGTCGTTACTATATGGCTAGTAGCTATTACTGTATTAGACAATAGTGTTCAATGAGCTACATCCTCAGAGCTATAAATAATGAATAAACATAAGTTGTATCTGTATATATTACAAACGGTAAAAATTGAACTTGACCTGATATTTTGAGCTACATCCTGTTGATGCCCGCAACATTGTAAAAGCGCCCAAATTATAACGTTACATCAACAGAACAGATAAACATTTAGTGTCTGGTAATTAGTCATAGCACATCACAGCCGTCACAGAGTAGCCCTGACCGCCGATAAGGGTATGATAAAAGTCTACAAAGTACGCGCGCATATCAATTAATTGGCATAGTACCGGTGATGAAAGTGCTTTTACCGTCGAAATCAACGCATTTATTTTAGAAACACAGATGAAACACATAGTACAGTAGTGGCACTAAATATTTACGCAGTTATACAAAAAAAATTGGGGTTCATCTGTATTTTTTGGATCAAAATCGTCTTAGAATGTATTTGTTCTAATACTATCGTATATTGATATTATTTCGTTCCCCTGCACCTGACGTCACAAATTTATTTCCTCATAAATTAGCATACCGTTTTTTTTCAAGATGGCCGACGAAGGTAGAAAGTTTTACGATATTTCTAAGCAACTAAACGCGATGGACAAGTGAAAATACGTAATTAAGTATTCCGTACGTATGTGTAATAGATATAAAGAATAAAAAAATCTATTGCCAATGTCCTTTAAAGTTTATATTTATTAGTCTATGGCAACCAGGGGTAATATCAGTCATGTTTCATTAGATACAATATATACAAGATTTATGGATATGTGGGGGTATTTGAACTGTATACTTTCAGTGTTAGTGTGGTAGATGTTATTAACAGTGTATTAATTGCTGCGTTGCCAGCTTTTTAAACGTTCAAAAAATTAAACTCGATTGACCTGATACAATCTTTCACTACTGTACATATGTATATATTGGTTATGTTTATGGGTCATACTTTCCCACATTCTCTCCTCTAAGTACTAAAGTACTAGGTACATGAACATAAATGTATACATCTTAAAATTCAAAATGTCTGTTCAGGCTGCCCCTCAACAGGGAAAGAAGAGAAAACAAAATTTCTGATCTGCAGAATGTGCTCTGCTAGTAGACCTAGTAGAAAAAAATGTGAATACATTACGTGGTAAATTTTCCAGTTCCATAACTAATGCAAAAAAGCAAGAGTTGTGGAAAAGCATTACTTCTCGTATCAACAGTCTTGGATACGAGAAACGAACGGCAAACGAAATTCGCGATAAATGGCGAAATATGACTCAAGTTGCCAAAAAAACCAACTCAGGGATAATACGTTCTCAAAGAAAGATCGGTGGAGGTCCTCCAGACAAACTTCCATCAAGCACAACAGAAAAAATTTTAAATCTTTTTAGCGACGAACCTTCCTTTTCTGGAATTCCAGGAGGCTTAGAGTCAGGTGTATCCTCTTGTTCAGCCAGTTCAGGTGGGCTTATATTATAAAATTCCATTGTACATTTGGCCATTGAATAAAATAGGTATAAACTTTAGTTTGACCAATAGTGTCCACTTATTTACTCTGTAAACATGAAATTTAATTTTCCCGCCAAAATATAAATTGCCATATTGATTTTGAACAGAAGCAATAATATAATTTATTTAGGCCAACCCACCCCGAAAAACACGGAAATTGCACTCGGAAATTCTTTACTTCCGGCCCTAGTAGTCGAAGCTAAACATAAACTTTCAATGTTAACAAAGAAAAGATATATTTTTGCGAACGAAACGTTGGAATGGATACACTATTATTATGTCACATAGTTTTATACATAACAGCTTTTACGTATAGCAAATGATTTAGTTTAATTTGTATATTTACAGTAATATTTGATATAATGTGGTTTTTTTTATCATTTATATATGTATACATATATATATATATATATATTCATTTAACAATGCTTCTCAGAACGTACTCATATATTAATATATTGCTATTTTATATAGGGTCATTGGTTATACCAAACAATACTTTTGGGGATGATGACAGTAATGAAGAGGAAGATGACAATGTTGTTGCAGTGGTTGCAGATATAATTCCTGGTAATAGACATAGTGGAATTTTTATATAATATTTGACCCAGCTTGCATTAGGTCTCACAATACTTATTGCTAAACCAGCAAGTGGAATTTTATAAAATTATAAATTTTAGAATTGAAAAAGTTTCTTGATCCCAAAGTGAACGAAAGTAAAGTTGGCCAAATTTTAGTGTACTTGGGTGGGGAGAGGCTTAAGCTAGAACTGAGTTTTGTTATACAGTAACTTATTGTTTACAGACTAAACTACATTGAAATTCCATCTTATATATTAGGTAGTGATAAACCACTAGGGCAATCTTCACCAATTGTTGTGGATATTACCCCACCACAAGCTCAAAATCAGGCCCAACCACCACGAAAACGCCCAAAGACACAAGGTGAGATGCGTCTTGAGGTGCAAGGATTACATATCGAGGTGCTGAAGCTTGAAAAAGAAAAAATGGAAATTGAGAAGGAAAACCTTCTCATTCACAGGCAAAAACTACAACTTCAAGTGGAACTCCTTCAGAGAGAGCTTGGTGGCAAGGATGAGTCTGACAAGGAATCATTAGAAGGCCCATACTCACCAAAGTTTTAAACTGTTTCTAGTATGTACTCTTTAAATTTCTGACTCAAGGTTACAATGTCTGATTAAGACATTTTAATAGATCATTTTAGTTTAATAGATCATTTTAGTAAGATATAATACAATATGTTCTCCATACATGCATACATAGGAACCACCTGGTTATTACACCAACTTTATCCACCTAATATCATCTGCTATGTTATCACACAGCCTGATGGCCAGTACTTTGGTTGTTTATTTTACTGGCAAATCAGGAAAATAGCTGTATAATTGTAAAATTTAGACAAACTCAATGCATGCAAACAAACTGTACCAAATCTTTAATTAAATTAAGATATGAAATTTCATGCAAAATATGTTTGTGCCATATAGTCCCTGGCAGTTACCCCATCACGTTCTACTCCTGCTAAGTGCTCTTCTCCATCTTCTAGGTCTAGCTCTACAAGGTCAGCTTCATCTTCTTCAGGGATAGGTTCCCGCCTCTCTTGAGCTATGTTGTGCAAGACAGCGCATGCCATAACAATGGTGCAAACTCTGTCTGGTTTCATCCTGAACAAAATTACAAATATAACCCATTTTAGTTTTTGTTAACTTTAAATGCTTAGCCTGGGGAGATTAGGTGTTAGGATTGTCTGCTCTTCAGGCTAAGTCTAAATGACACTTGTCATCCTATTAAGTTTCTCAATTTGCCTAAGAAATATTTGAACCTACCTTATCTCTGAATGTAAGACATGAAATCGTCTCTTCCAAATCCCAATAACACGTTCGAGAAGACATCTGGTTTTCTTGTGGGCCCTGTTAAATCGTCTTTGATATGGTAGGACAGGGTCTATATACGGTGTCAGCAAGTTTGTTCTGAGTGCATATCCACTATCCCCTAGCAATACCCCATCTTCAGTATTATGCAAACCCTCTTCTAGTCCTCTGCCAACTGCAGAAGAACGGAAGATAAAAGAATCATGGCACGATCCTGGCCACTTCGCCACCACATTTCGTAATTTTCCTGTGTAAACATATTAATTTTTGTAAGTAATTTATTACACTGTGTAAATATTTGTAAGTCACAACTATGAACAACTATGTTGATTTATTGTTGATCAGTTGTGTTTGATTTTGATTAAATTATTTTCACATGATTCCCTTGTTGTTTTACCATATTCTCTCTATTTAGCCCCCATGGGGGTGGGGGGCTTTCAGAACCTTTGCAGGTGGGCTTATTGGAGAGGGGGGGGGGGGCTTAATTGAGGGGGGTTATTCAATTATCCATTAAATCAGCAATGGAGATTACCTCTTTGAACTGTAGTTAAACTCAAGTCGATCAATAAATTCATAAAACTTTAACCACGCCCCCCCCCCCACCCATCAGCAAAACGGGAATCCCCCTGGTCAAGGGTACACCTGAATGTCACAGGGTGAATGACACATGAGTAAACACGGATGTATATTTTTACCCACCTTTGTCATCACAGATTACTTGTACATTGATGCTGTGGAAATTTTTCCGGTTCACGTAGTTCGGCTCATTTTGACTTGGGGCTTGGAACCGGATGTGCGTGCCGTCAACGCATCCTATGACGCAGGGAAAACCCGCAATCTCATACATTCCCGCACGTATGGTGTTTTTTTCCTCCATTGTAGTTGGGAATTTTATAAATTCTTCATGTTTACTTGCAAGAGCAAGTGACACTTTTCGAACTATTCGAGACACAGTAGCCTTGTCATATCCATGAGTATCACCTATGACTTGAAGAAAGCTGCCAGACGCAAAAAATCGTAGTGCAATTAGAAACTGTTGCTCGGTAGAGATGGCATTATTTCGTCTTGTCAGTGGCCTGACTTCGTCCTCGATAAGTCGCGCTATGAAAAGCATGGATTCTCGACCAAACCGAAATCGTCGTAATATCTCTTCATCTGTAAAATTTTCCCAGGGAAGATGACGGTTAAATACTCTGGGTAAGCGTTGCCTTTCGATAAAAATATTATCTCGCTCATACAAATTAATAAAATGTAAAGCCGCCATTTTTAAGTACTTTTTGGGAAGTTAACGACACCCTAAGGCATAGTAAACTTTAACGACGTTTTAACTATGATTAGCGCTAACTACTTTTTTGTACAACCGAGTTAACTACGTGATTAAAGTTAATCATTATTTAACTACAAAATCGTGATTAAAAAAGTGATTAAGAGTTTTATACAACCGGCCCCAGATAATTTAGAAAACCGTCACCATGATGAATATCTGTGGAAACTAACTTCACGAGACAAGTCAAATCCGTTGTCACTGAATGAGATTTCTGCTAAGGCAGAGCGAGTCAAAAAAACGCTTGTTTGATTCAGCAAGCAATATTGAGGCAATTGAGTGTAAAACCAGGGATCAACATAATTCCATGCTATGGTACAATGTGCGTAAGCCAAGAATAACAGCATCACAAGGAAAAAGATATCTTTTGAAAGGAAACACAAGCCCAACAAAGGCCATATCTGAAGTACTTACGCACAAACCAAGGGTACAAACATGTCATACGAGAAAGGGCATTGAGATGGAACCGATGATTATTGAGAGGTTTTGTCAGGAAACAGGATACACTATACGAAAGTGCGGGTTCTTTGTGTCTGAAAGTCACCCCTATTTAGGGGCCAGCCCTGATGGAATCACTGAAAAAGGAAACTTGATTGAAGTAAAATATGTAACTTCTAAAGAAGGTGAATCAATGGAAGAAACCCTATGTAGACTAAGAATCTATAGGAAGAATGGAACCAACATTGAAATAAACAATAAACATAAGTATTATCATCAAATTCAGCAACAACTTTTCTGTAGTAATTACATGGATTGTCATTTTGTTGTGTCAAATGGTATCTGGCTGCACTCTGAAGTAGTTGAATTTAATAACACTTTTTGGAACAATGTGGTAACACAACTTGAGACATTCTATTTTACAAATATTTTCGCAGAGTTAGTATACCCCAGGGTACTTTGCAATGAACCACGCTGGAATAAGGTCATCCCTTTTCCAATTGAGTGAATAAAAATTAGAGTTGCTACTAAGCAAATAAAACTGTCTACTCAACTGTGTGTGTAATTTGTACACTTTTGTAAACTTTTGCTATAAACTCTATCACTTGTTTGTTTACACTTTTGAAAGATGCTGCCTTTTAATTTTAAGGCTTGTAAATGCACTCTCATTAGAACTACATAGAAAACAGTGCATCTCAGTCCTAAAAGTGTAAATAGACATTAATGACAAAATTTCATATTCCCTTTTATGTTATCATTGGAGGCCAAAAGTTTGACATGCATGCAATGACAATCCATGCATCAGAAGCAATACTGGAAGTAGTAATAGGTATGACTGGGTCAAAATAGTGCCAGTTCTTCAAGCGTTCCATGTAATGTTCAACATGTATTCGTAAACTGGCTACTTTCTTGTTATGTTCAGTTTCTTTCTTTGTAAATTGGCTCTTATCACTGAGGAAATTAGGCATGACTAAACTGGCACCTTGAGCAGCCAGCTGATCCTGGATTAAAAACCCCTTGTCTGCCATTACTAGGTCTCCTTTTTGCATGTGATTCAAAAATCCTGACTTCTCAACAATATCTGGATCAGTTATCGATCCACAATACAGTTCACTAGCAAATGATACAACACCATTTGGAGTTATCCCGACAAGTGCTTTCATTGTGTGTGCTTTATAACTTGAGTAACACACAGACTGTTTTTCAAGACTTGATGGGGATTCCATTCTTATCTCTGTACAGTCTATGATGGAAACTAGATCTGGATACAGTTTTTTAAATACAGGGGGCATATAAAATATGAGTTGTTCTTTGCTAGGCCATACAATACACAATGGCTGCAATTCACACTTCATGAACCTTATCCATGTTCTGAAAATTTCTGAAACTGTTGAAACAGACACTCGAAACCTTTCAGCAAGATCCCTTTCAAGAAGTCGAAGCCTCAGTCGTAAGAGAACTAAAGTATATTCTTGCCACAGTGATAGCTTTCGTTTAGTACCACACTTTTTCTCATTAAAGTTCAACCTTCTGCGACCACCATAACTGAGGTTGGCAGCTTTTCCCTTTAGCATGTCAAAACACATAACCATTGAAGAGTAATTTGGAAATCCTGTAAAGAATGATATGTCCTCATCACAGTCTTTTTAAGCATCAATATTAAATTTAAGTTCATGTTCAAGTTGATATTTGAATTTGTCCAGTTGACTTTGTAACAGGTTTACCCCTTCCTTCAACCTGTCAACTTCTTGATTACATGAATCATGAAGGTCAAATTGTTCGGTTTGAAATTTTGTGCTAACTAGTTCAATCTCGTCCTTGTTTTCTTTATTATCGAGGTCACCGTTTTGCTGGTTAACATTGAGATTGAGTTCAGAAAATATTGTGTTATCTTGACATAAAACAGCTTGGTCCTTTGGCAGTGCGGTAGAAGAATTATCCTCGATTGTCGTAGATCTCAATAGCAAATCATATTTTATAATGTCACGGCGTCGTTTCACAGGCTTGGACCAGGGAAAGATAGTTGGTAGTTGCGTTCTGCATACCCTTTCTCCGTTGGGAAAATGCTTGCCACATATCTTAGTGTTATCGGTAACTGAAAATTCCTTAAGATTACCATTTCTTATTAGCCTCACATACTGATCAAACACTTTAGGGTCTCGTGGAAGAGAGTGGGATTTCAGTCCAGGAGAATTTCGCCAGTTATTTGCACAATTTGGCTCACAACAGTTGAATTTTCCCATAGAATATTTTTGTTTATGTTATTTTTTTCCTGCGTCCCAAATTCAGCCCCATAGTTCCATAGGCGACGAATTCAGCACCAGTCTTCTTTTCAACTTCGGAAGGGGAAATTGTCCGCCAGTAGATATTCCCTGGCATTCAGCACCCCAACCAGATGAGGAAGAATCTGTTTTAATCTGAAGAGTTGGTGGGCCCCTCTCAATATTATTTTGCTCCTTAGCTATGTTGTTCACCCACCAACACAGTTCTGACTTTGATGCCGAAGAGAAATCATTTGAGCATCAAAATTTCCTTTATTAAGTTTTAAAGCATGGGTTTTATCCCTATCAAGAGCCCCATAATATAGTGGGCCATAGCTTGTACCTGGGAAACTGGAAACTATTTTCCCTATAACTCTAGCCACATCTCTAATAGATAAACGTTTACTGTCTAATAGACTTTGGCATGCTTTTGTTAAGCCTGTGATCTTGTTCTTAGTGAGTTTCACCGTCATATTTAGTGAATTAAGAGTGCCTCCTAATAATGTAATAATTTGTGATGGCATGAAAACAGATTTGTCTGGGTGAACTACGAAACCAAGTCTTGAAAAAAGTATGACAGTATCAATTACATTCGTAAGGCATTGGTTATATAACTGTTCCCTGCAAGTAAAAATCATCTAAGTGACCCAATGAGATATGGCCTTGTTTGTGTAACTGTGACAATGGTACTTTTAAGAGTTTTGTGAAGTTTCTTGGTGCGAAAGAAAGGCCATTAGGCAAACATGTAAACTTATATGTGCAATTTTCCTATTGAAAACATAAAAACTTTTGATCATGACTGCTTATGGCAAGGGAGAAATATGCATCCTTTATGTCAATGGATGCCATATAACAGCCCCTTTCCATAATCCTGATAATGTTTGTTAAGCAATCCATTTTAAAATGGTGATATTCCACATTTTCATTGAATTTTTTAGGATTTAAAATACGGCGATAGGTACCATCTTTCTTAGGGCGCAGAAAGATACTAGACAATATTTGTCCGGGTTGTTGTTCTGCAACCTTGATTATTTGTTTATTTTCCATCTCGTGCAAGAGCCTCTGCAAGTGTCTGGTCTCATTCTTATTAAACCTTTGATTGAATCGGTGTTGTGTAGGATTTTCTACACATTCAATTTTTATCCCCCGAATATCGGCTAAGATTTAATTATCGGAAGTTAGTTTTTTCCATTCATGCCAGTAATGGGAGACCTGACCCCTTGAAAAGATTGACATAGTGACCTTAAATATTCCACTAAAATCGGAGTAAATGTAGGAAATGAACTTACATTTCCCCTTATTGCTTCCAGGCGTTTGATCATTTCCTCTCGTTTCCCATTGTGGGTTTCTTTCGTTTGGGGGGATAATTCTGGCCTCTTCGAAAATCCTCCTTCTGACCCTTATGTGGATTTGATAATCCATAATTACTAGGACGTTTGCCCATGTCGTATGGTTTTGACTTATGTAATGTACGTCGTTTCTATGTGGGATGCGTAAGACGTAGACCAATTGCGTTGGTCTCTTTAGCCTCCTTTAATTGCTTTGGAAGATCCTCCCCATTTGGGATATCTGCCTTACAAATATAGCAATATTCAGGCCGAAGAGCAAAACGTATCTGCTCACGTCGAAGCCTAGATAGTTCAGCATTTGCATGACCTAGCATAGCCAGTGCATCTACTGAACGAGATGCTAAGTTTTTGTTAGTCTCACCGGTTGTTTTAGGCAGGAGTTCATCCCCTGTCTGTAAGACTGTGATAGCCACCTTGCAAATAGTCTGTTGCAATTTGGCTAACTGAAGATCCATCTTCTTTTTTTGAAGAAGACAATTGTGACCAGATTTCGTTGTTAACCTTGGTCGGTAATATGTTCGAAACATTTTCTGGTCGACTATATCGCTCGGTGAGCTTTTTTATTTTGTCAGATGTTAATCGTGTGCCCCAACGTTTGTTAGCAATGTCTGCCAATTGCTTTTGAATAGCTAGGCTTGTTGTTTCATCCTCATCTAACAGGTCAGATAGTTCTTTTTAAATCGAATTATCTACTTGCTGTTGGTCGGTGACCTGCTGTGATTGTTGCCCGGTGAGCAGCTTTACATCCACACTCTCGTCCTCGCTAGCATGAACACTCAGTTGGTCTCTCCCTCGTATGGTACACTTTCGCCGTTAGTACGACCTGTCACCTTCATCAGGGCTAGATGAATGATTAGAATCACTTTCAACAGATTGTTGTGTCTCTGACGTGGCGCGAGTACGTGAGGACTGACGGTTTTTGTCCGGTGGACAACCGTCCGGAAGCTGAGGAAGGCGCCGACAAAGCGTTGATAACAAAGAAGCCATTTGCCCCATATTTTCATTAATGTTCATGAGCACTTCTGTGTTTTTGTCCTCTTGAATCGGCTGGTTTTGGTTCGGTGAACCTTGTTCGCTCAGCCTGTCAATTTGGTTCGGTGAACCTCGTCGGTGTCTAGTTAGTTCTTGGCTGTCGACCTCGCGGTCTACTGCAGGAGAATCTTCTTCCATTAAAAAATAGTTGAATTTCAATATTCCTGGAATAAAAACTCGTCAAGATATGTTATAACAGTGATCAAGAATAACTCCTTGTCAAAACCCATGCAACTTACCACAGGATGGATTGAAAACGCGATGGATTGTGTATTATATTTAACAAGAAGCGAAACATGTAACTTCGTCTGAACAACAAACACGTTAGCACTGATCAGCAAAGCACGCATGCGCACCTCATGAGACTACGTAGTGACGTAGACTGATGACAAGATAGAATGAGCTCATTATCAACAGGTGTTCTTTACCTCTCAACCTTTCTCGAAATCAACTTGATCAGCTTTGGATTTGTAACATACATAGAGATTCTATGGTTAAATGTTGAAGACCTCGTCTAACATGCCAGTATGCTCTGCATTCTGGTGCAAAAGGGAAATTAAGCACAAGGAATGTCGTAACAGCAGAAATGTCGAGACAAATTGACACGATATATGGAAAGCGCGTCCTTATAGGATCACGTAAGTAAAAATGGATTTATTTAATGGATATAAGGTGGGCTTATTTATTTATTTTTCTCTTTGCCTTTTTCCTCTCTATTTTTTTGGCGCGGCGGTCAAAATCAATGGCAGTTTTTGATACATTTTGTACCAGTAAAAATTTTGTGCTTATATTAGTTTTTGTGTTTTTAGCGATTTGTGTTTCTTGTTATATTCGCCATAAAGCAAAACGGCCTGGATGTAAGATCAGCAAAATTAGGAGGAGGATGAACCAATTAGGTATTTGATTTCATTATTATCGGATGCCCCCCGGCGAAAAAAGAAATAATGCCTATGACCTACGTACAGGAGTTATTATAGCAAAGACACTCTATCCTTAACTGCTTTTATACGCCTGGTTCATACGTAACTTTGTTAGAAATATATTTTAATTCAATCAGCACTATCATGTTGACATATAACATTTTTAAATGCTCTATAGTACAGTCAACTTTCGTCTTACGGACCCCTCATGCAACATTACCGACATTACGTTTCATTCCTACATCACTTCATTCGCAGACTAGCAAAACGCATCGGAGCCATGAACCTCGAAGCTATGACTACGTCTCCCTCTGTAACACCTGTTACACAACGATCTAAAACCGATGCAAAATCAGCTGGTTAGACGTTGGGGTGCTGCTCTGGGAACGACCTCGACAATCAAAGTTCAGAAGACGATGAAGAAAGTGTAAAATCAAGCATGTCGGCAATACCCGTTTTTAATGATGCAATGGAAAAACTAGGCCAAATAGCAACCAGTACTAATCACGTTACTCCCTTGACGTTCCAACTGAAGACTTCATGGAGTGAAGCAAAACAAGAAGAAAAGGAAGTATGCATAGACAAGGCGACAGAAGTCTGTAACCTGGTGTGTGAGATAATAGCCCCAAAAGCAGGGCCAGAACTATTTGGATCGTGCTGCAGCATGCCGAAAGAAGATACATATAGCTCCCACAAGAAATGTTAAAACTCAAATTTTAAGCTTGTACGCTTATAGGTACCCCGTGCGTACACTCCAACGAATCCATGAACCATACGAGCGATTGTCAGATTGGCAAATACGACGTGCAAGAGCTCATGCCAAGGAACGTGGTCCTGGCTTATTAGTGGAAAAGACATCATTTCACCGAGTACGTTTGGCAAGAGTGAAGCTGGACCATTTCATTGACTTTGTCAATCAGCCATACTTCTACCAGGATGTTGCATTCGGTACAAGAAAACTAACACTTAGCGACTGCGAGAAAATAGAGATGCCGAATATCATTCGGAAAGTTACAAGGTCAACACTGATTAATCGATACCTTCACTTCTGCGCAGAAGAAAATTTTGAGCCTCTAAGCCGCGCTACTTTCCGCATTCTCGAGGTAAGAGAAGCTTCTCAACAAAACTCACTAACCGGCTTAGACAACACAGCAGCCGATGGGTCAGCCGGATTTGAACGATTGCTGGGGGTAGTAGATAAGCTTGATCAAATAGGGTTGGATAAACACGAGGCGGATGGACTTAGCAAATCTCTCGTTGAAGGCAAGAAGTATTTCAAAACTGAGTACCAACGTCATTGTCAGGACAATGAAAGCAAATGCGAAGATCACTGTCGCAAATTCGGACTGAGTGATCCAATTGATCTAGACTTTCAAGAACAATGTACACACCAACATGAACTACACTGTCCGCAGTGTGATGACATCACATCCTGTGTACAGAAAATGCAGAAGATTGTCAAGACTGACAAAAACTTGAATTTTTATAGCAAAGATCATAAAGACGACTTACTTTATGACATAGAGAAAGCATCGGATGCCGTCAACAAGTGGAAAGCTCATATAATGAGAACTGTCAATCAAGAAATGGCCAAACAAGATATCATAGAAAACCCCGACTCAAATACTTGTCTCCTTATTCTTGACTGGGCAATGAAATTTTTACAGCTGCGTTTTCGTGCGAAGCAAAATGATTGGTATGGCAAGAGAGGAATCAGTTGGCATATTACTAGTGTAATAACCCGAAGCCAGTCAGATACAATCGAAGTAACATCGTATCAGTGGCGAAGCTAGGTGAAAAAAGTAGGTCATGCCCGAGCGCCGAAGCCGCGAGATTTCTAGGGGGTCTGGGGGCATGCTCCCCCGGGAAAATTTTAAAAATTGGAGCTCGGAAATGGCTTTTCCCGCGATTTGAGCATGGAATTCTTTGCTGTAGTTTGACTTTAAAAAAGAACGAATTTGCCTTATTCAGTAAAAAAAAACACGTTTAATGGGGATAAATGTGACCGCAATATTCTTCGGAAAATCGCAAATTTGGCTGTTTTGCCCTATGTCAGGGCTCATCAGCATGCCTAGGAAACACACACAGAACAATTATTGCCAATCTGTGAATCCGACATGAACAGCCCTAATGAACAAACTGGTTTTAAGGCGCCAGCAACCCGCCTTACACCTTCACAAGCAATGAAAGGAGTTTGGTTAGAAAAGGGTGACTATTTAGGACATTTCATGGACATGCAATTTGCTTAATTTTGCATACCATCTCAGTCATATCTAACCCTTTAACCCCTTCCCACTTATTACCCAACCCCCATCCCTTGTAATTCTGATTGTTCCTAAATATGTAACAGTTTAGGAATACTTCATGTTAGCACTACTGTGCAGGCAGGTCTCACAGAATAAACAGTCATAGAAAATTAGCCCCAGTAGAGCGTCTTGTTATGGTGAAGACATTAGACATGTTAACCTGTTGACTAGCACAGGTCTCACCATGGTAAATATACTACAGTCTTCAGACACAGCAAAATAGTAAAGGTGTACTAGAGACTAGAGTGACACATAGAACCATTACATAAGGAATAAGGTTGGCTTGTGAGTCTACTACAGGGTCATGGAACAAAATAAGAATGAAGACTAATGGTCACTATATAAGTTAGTGCACTGCCATCTATCGGTATCTAAAATTGAGACGCCTGGGCTTCTGAACAAACTTTTCTAAAACCAACTCAAACAGTTGCTTTTTGTCTTCCTTCTCTTGAAGGATGTCCTTGTGAATAGATATTCTGCACAAACAACCAAGCCTGCCATCATTCAATTTGCTGCGAAGATAGGATTTTACCCTACGCAAGCATGAAAAAGATCTTTCAGCTGATGCACTAGAAACAGCAATTACACCGTTTAATTTCAACAATTTGACAACTTGTGGAATACACCCCTGAATATTCATCTCAAAAATATATTTCAGAAGTTCCATTGGGTTATCCTTTTGAAAATCCTGATCCTTGTAAATAAACATAAGTTGGTTTTCAAGACTAGGTATATCAAAAAGTGAACCATACTTTTCCCTTAATTGTTGTAACATCTCAGAAGGAATACCATTTTGCCACTTAGCAAAGATTTTTGGATTCGCTAAGTCAAGAAATGAGAAACTTTCAACATCCTCAAACCGATGATTCATCATAGCAACAATAGTATCAATTACTTCAAAGAAAAGCTGTTTATGATTAATATTTTGCCCAGATCTTGTTGAAGCAACCCTAACAGCCTGAGTAACAGGGACTCTTCTCCTAGCTGCTGCATAGCAAGAGTCATAAGCAGCATCATTGCGAAGATCATCTACTTAGAAATTCACAAATTGTCTAAGTTTTTTAACACCTTATAAAAAATCAGTGGACCTATTTGCAGTATGGCATATAAAATTGAGGACTTTTCTAAAATTCTGTTGTAAAGATCCAGTAAAAAGTAAAAAAGGAATGACTCGAGATCACTGAGAAGATTTTCGGACCTAGAAACAGTCTCATCAGTGAAATTCACAGGGTCATCTTGAATTTCAGTGACGGCTTCTTGTAATTTTTCATACTGTTTAAAAATGGCAGAGACTGCTCGGGCCTTAAAATACCATCTAGCTTCACCTGGACTAGAAATATTAAAACCTTTTGAAGTAAGAAATCCCTTCCGATCAGGACAAGATGAGGAAAATGTACAAAAAGAATTAACTTTAGAAACAAACCACTTAATCTGTTTAATACCTTGAGCAGACTGGCACAAAACAAGGTTCAAGCGATGTGCAGCACAATGAAAAAAAGGCAAAAGGGTAATCTTGGTGAATGAGTGTCTGTAGGCCACTGAGGTGACCACTCATGACAGCAGCTCCATCATATGTTTGCATGATTAATTTAGATTTAACTGAAACACCAAACTTACTTAGAGCAGCCTTGACAACTTCACCCATTCCCAGAGCTGTGCGGTCTCTGCTAACATTATTAAATTTTAAAAATCTTTCAACTATTTCATAACCTCTATCCAAACGAATAATAATACTCAGTAGCTCTTTGACAGACACATCCATGGTTTCATCAAACTGGATGCTAAGAAACTGGCATTCACTTACTTCCTTATTAATTTGATCCTCAATCACTGAATCTATGTATTCAATCACATCATTCTGGACATCAGATGAAACACCAGCAAAAACACCCCCAGACTCGCACCTTTCTGCCTCCTGAAGCCTGCCATGCAAACGCCTGTCAAACACAGAATCTAGCTTACCAAAAGATTTCAAAAGCTCCCTGTAGTTACCTTGGTTGAAATTGGTAGAAGATTCGTCGTGCCCCCTGAATGCAATTTCCTGCCTTGCTAAGAAAGTACAGCATTAACAATATTTTTTAGCATTTCTCGGTTTTGCCTGACCTCCTCGTTGTACCTTTCCACAGCTTCCCCCCTAGCCCTTGAGAACAACACATCCACTCTTTCTTGGCTGTCATTTTGAAAGGTTTTCCACATTTTGTTTGACTCCATGTGGGATTTAGACCTTTCATGCTTCTGGCAATCGCTCAAGAAACCGTGCATGTTGACATAACCAGCATGCATCCAAGTAGATCGGCCCGACTTACTATTAAAGAGTAAACATGGCCAGCAAAAGAAAGAGTTCCTCATCTCACTAGCACACAACCAGTCCTTCTTACTGTACCATGACTCTTGGAACTTCCTACCTCTAGACATGATTTGCAGCTTCGGTCTTGGTTGCTGCATTCTTACAATAGCCTTTTGCTCAGTCGGATTGCGAATGCTAAAAGACCTTCTTAGAAGATCAGAAATTACATCTCTCGTACTGCTAACCTCAGACGATATTACACGAGATTGACCTTGAGCAATTTCCATATTAAAAGTCGAATAAATTACGAAATTACGATTAATGATTCAACAGTATTACGATTTTGTCGTGCTCCAGAAGAGAAGCATGACAAGAAAGAATAACTTGGCGGAATACGCATGCGTTTGAGGCAATTTGGCCAATAGGATGACAATATTGCTAATTGAAAGTCATGCCGGCCTGAGTTGAGCATGATATGCGGGCATATTTACCCAGTAGTCATGCTCAATACCCTGCATTAAGGCAAAACTATGTACAGTTCGAATTTGCCAAAAATAATGCGAATTCGCGTAATTTTAAAGGAGTTTTGAAATGACATTTTATGTAGAAATGTTTGAGTTCACTTCTCAAAAATCAATTTAATATTTTGAACCCCCCCCCCCCCCCAAAAAAAAAATTCTTTTTTAGACAAAATTCTACTCATGCCCAGCATGACAAGCATGACCGCTAGCTTCGCCACTGCGTCGTATGCCCACCTTTTTGATCAGTGCACGCAAGACTGGTTTGCTGTTACCTCAATCATAGAGGATGTATTGATACAACTGAAAGCCAAGAATCAAATGTTAAACACTGTCTTCCTAAGGTCAGATGAAGCTGGCTGTTATCATAATAACTATTTGATCGCTACTCTGAAGGATATTTCAAAGAGAGTTGGAGTTACAATCCAAGGATATTACTACTCAGAACCACAAGCTGGAAAGGACATTTGTGGTCGCATTTTGTGTCCAATGAAGCATGCTATCCGCCCCTATAGCAACGAAGGTCATGATGTGTTGACCGCTGTGCATATGAGAGATGCATTGCTGGAACACCCAGTCAAGGGTACGACAGCTGCAGTCACTACGGTTGATGAGTCTAAAAAGACCCTGTCTATCAAAACCATACAAGATTTCATTCCTATCACAGCTTTAGCTATGAACATTCTGGCGTGAGAGTTTGGAAAAGTTATGGAACTGGCCAAGGAAAAAGCGTTCCGTATGGCACTATCTATGTCGACCATCAAGGACCTAGTGGGCTGATAACAACAGAATCACAAGAATTCTATGATCCACCAGTAAAACGTAAAATAAACAGGAATGAAGAAGCAAGAATACCAACTAAGAATAAGCCAACACAACCGTTTGAGTGTTCTGTTGTGGGCTGTGAGGAGGCCTTTGAGACCTTTGCTCAATTGCAGCTTCACTTAGACGTATGTAAACATAACATTAAAAAAATGGGTCAGTACGACGAAATGGAACGAGACTGGGCATTCAAATTTACATCGGTAGACGCAAATAATGCCAAAACCAGGTATTACTCATGCGATCCTAATGAGAAACAGTGATACCAGAAAAAATAGTTGCGCAAGCTCGAGTCTTCAAAAAGGATGGGCCCTAAGCAAACCAAGAACCAGCGCCAGATTTTCTCAGAAAGGGAAAGATTATCTAACTACCAGATTCAACCTCGGAGGGAGAACTGGAAGGAAAGCAGACCCCGCCCAAGTTGTGTTAGATATGCGCACTGCCAAAAACGTGTCCAATGAACGTCTCTTTAACAGGTCTGAGTGGCTCACCAAGTCTCAAATCCAAGGATTTTTCTCACGCCTGGCAGCAGCACGTCGTAAGCAGCCAGGAACTCTTGTCGGGCTTTCAGTGGATGAAGAAGACGATGTGGAATGCTTACAAGAGGATTTCAAGCGACAGGAGCTCGTGGAAATGCTTAATTCAGAAATGAACGTATCACATCCAATATGTTACGACAGATATAACCTATGTGAGCTACACCACAGCAACAGTCTGAGAAAGTTTGATGTAGCTATGCTTAAGACAATTTGCAAGCATGTTGAAATACCGTTTAAAACAGGAGATAGAAAGCAAGCTCTCATTGATAAAGTATCAGCAATGCTCAATGACTGTCAATGCTCGCAGTAGTAACGCCACATCTAGGCTTTACATCCTGACACCCAAGCTTAAATTCAGACTTATCCGGTTTATATGGACATAAACAATGTAATTTATGTGATATAATACAACTTATTTGAGTTTATCTTGAGTTTTGAAGAATGTAGTACATATAAAAAGTGTAATAAGTGTAAATGTCTATTAGTAATATTGCAGTTTAATAAATTAAGGAACAGTATATATAAACAAAACCAGTGTAAATAAGTGTACATATCTTTGAGTAATATTGCGTTTTAAGGGGTAGTATATATGGACAAAACTAGTGTAACTATAGGGTAATATGTTTCTTAGTAGTGTTGTGAATCACAGAAAACCATCTTTATATGCAACAAATGTGCAACATATTCGCTTATTACATATCAGCTGGTGTTAAAGTCATGAAACTAATGTTTTTCTAGCAAATATATAAACATATGGTTAAAATTACAATAAAGGTGATTTTGATACTATTTCAGAGCATTTACTTTCCTAAAAGTAAATCATCGATGTTGGCAAAACAACTTATTTTTTTCTTTTATTTCAACTACAGTAGAAACGGGCATATAAGACCCTACTCGGGCTTTACTGTATTTGAAATAATTCTTTACGTGCACAAAAAACGTGCACTTTACGTGAGGCTAGCGGTTTTACAAATGAACGCGGACAGCTGAGGAAACGGAAGTTTACAACAACAGTTCCAACAGAACATTTTATCGCCTCGAAAACAGGCAAATACTGCACTTATACAGCATTTTAAAATACTTTTACTTCTACAAGACAAGGCTTTGATGTATTGTTGCTTTATTGTGAAGGAAAAGCTCTTAGAACGGTATTTCTTCGATCATGTTGAACTATATCAGCACGAGTGTTGTTTGTTGTCATTTGTCAACAATCAGCCTATCAATTGCCACTAATATCAGGCATTAATTTATCTCTTTATGGATATTTACTGGACCTGTAATGGACTGCAAACCTCCAGGACATCAAGAACTGTCTATGTGACAAGAGTATTTTCGGCTGTGTTTTGTTCTAGGCTTACGCTAATTTCATTGCTCTCGATAACCAAGTTTAGCATTTTTACACAAGTGAACATAAGAAATCCGACGTTGTGATTGGTCCAATATGACGTGCATTCCTTTGTATTCACCTGTGAATATAACAGCAAAAACAAGATTAAAAATTGGCAATGAGCCGTCGTTTTGTACAAGTTACGGACAAAGAAATAAACAAAGTTAAAATAACTTGTGTAAAAATAGGGTCAGGCTCGATGATCCTTAGGCTCGGTGATTTTCGGGAAATATTCACCTCGACTTCGTCTCGGTGAATATTCCCCAATAATGACCTCGCCTTCGGCGAATAATTATTAAATAACCTCTCGTAAAGTTGTTTTCTTGCTCGTCCTCTCCGAGTTCCCCGAACTACTCCTGTAATCCCATTTTCCGTAGTGCTTAGCACTTCCGGTCAACACAACATCTCCCATTTACTTTAATGGAGAAAACTTGACGTCCGTGCGCCTGCATTACGGAAGAATTATGTTTGTTTATCTGGTGATTTCTTCACGCAAATACTGAGGTCTTCTTCTTTCGCTGACAGGGTATCTTCTCTCTCGCTGTAGTTGTTGCTCATTTCCTCTCGTTTCATCTTCACTGTCATCAGTTAGATCGCTTTCGCTATGATCATGGATTGGCTCACTCAGATCTTCGTCTCGTGAAAAGAACCTCTTGAAATGTGATATATTTCTGGTGATTGTGAGGTTAGGTCGCGCTGCAGTTACTATGGTACCCTTAAGTGGGTCCTCTACCAAAAATTTAGGAATTTTGTCAAACATTTTTTTTCTAATATGAAGCTTTAAACAGTTAAGAATAATGCTATTAATGTTTGGTATCGGTAACAAAACTTTTAATATGTTTTTAAAGGCTTTTTGATGGAATTTAGAGCTGACTGCGCGGTATATTCCTGGTAACTAGTTTCGTTTTCTGGCACTACAGACAAAATGGCGGTTAGGAAAACAAGCTTTTCGAAGCGTGAAGCTTGTAATGTGTTTACTGCGTAGATTTAACCAGAATCAATTGGGTGAGGACATCATAAAGTCCGTGGAGCCCGATCTCTGTTGCAGGAAGAAGTGTGGGATATAAACACTTCGTAAGTCGTCGAATATTTTACGAATTTATACACGACTCGGTAGTGCTGAGAGGCTGACGTTAAATTTGTCCACAAGCATTTGAAATTATATGAAAACTGGCTTCAAATCCGTAAGTTAGAGGTGTTGAAGTACCGCTCAAGTGTTTCGAAATATTTGTATTGTACAATGCTTGTGGACTTCTTTGCCTATAGTTTCTTTGTTTTGGTAGAAGGGTATGGGTCATGCCAAAATTTTTCACAATTACCCAGAATCCTTTATGTTCGTAATATCCTTTAATCTCATTCAAAAGCCTTAAACAAAGTAATACGCGAGTCCAAATCGGTATAAATTAGGAACGTGCATAGGAAAAGTGCCAGCTGGAAAAGTAATTTTTTAATTGGGATGTTGTACATTTAAAATTCAGGCGAAACCCGGTTGAATGCGAAGATCGTGTAATAAATATTGCTGGTTCGGCTGCAATAAATACTTTTTAGAGGATAAATGCAGAAACAAGCGAATATTATGTCGACAAAGTAAAAGAGCACAAAAAGATGGCAACCGAAAATATTACCAGATAATAGAAAATAAAAGGAGACTCTTAAACCAGGATACTTTTGAGAGGCTTTTCATTTAAATTTTGTGGCTTTAGAATAATGAATTCGCAGATACTTTGGAACATAACTTTAAAGCTGTTTTTCTCAAATGTTTGAAAATGGCCAATGACCGTTATTGCAAACGCAATATCTCAAGAAGTATTTGAGTAATTAACCTGAAATTTTCAATGTAGCTTCTCTATTTCATACTCTTGGGGATGAAGTAGAATCATACAAATATCTACTGTTGCAAAAAAAATATGACAGTCAAAGTCATGCCGACATCCTAAATTTTCAATATTTTTGCTGTAAAATATTTATTATTCACTCTATCAGTATAATTGTAGTTCATCCCTTAGAGCATGTTCTACACTATTAAATAAAAGTTATTTCATGTTTTTATCTTGCATGCTTCTTCAGACATCATGTTTATAAATGTGCCTATTTTTCACCATTTGGGGTAATTAAATTGGGTAACCATGGCAACAGTAACTTTAAAAAACATATTTTCATGACAGTGTCACCATGCTCTATCAACTGACCAAAGATGAGTACCATATCATTAAAACACAAAAAAAAGTTTTTAGTACTAGTGGACCCCCTTAACACGAGTTACAATCAAAGGTAGCGGGTCGAACACAGTACTCTATTTGTTTTTTTTTTTCTTGTTTTACCAGCACTTTCATGCCCTCTTCAACGTTAACCTTCCGAGCCCGTCTCTTCTGATCAGTATATTGCTTAGCTTTCGTCTGCTTCCTATTTGTATTAATCTTCGCCTGCTCGTGTAAAACTCTGTAATCATCGTCTCCCTCTTTTACCAAATTTGGATGTGTGTTCGAACTTCGCGGTTGAACAATAGCTGACTGGGTGCTACGCCTGTGGTGGAGTGCGGTGTAGTTCTGTAAGACAGCAAGAACCCATGTAACTCGTCTTCCAATTCTTCTCCTCCATTTTGGCGGCTTTTATAGCCTTTCCGAGTGGCTTCATGAAAGATTCAGTCTCCCCATTGGCCTGAGGCCATTAGGGTGTTACAAAACGGTGCTTTATGCCTCTGGCATGCATGTAGTTTTTGATTTCTACATTGGTAAATAGTGGACCATTGTCCGAATAGATTTCAAAGGGCATTCCATGCACTGCAAAGATTCTGTCTAGACGACTGATGACCGCACCCGCCGTCGTGGATTTTATTATTTCGACTTTCGGAAATTTTGTGTAGGAATCGATGATAACCAATAGTGTTTCCCTAGTCGGAAATGGGCCACAAAGTCCATGTGAAGTCTATCCCATGGTTTGGAGGGCAATGGGTGTTGTTGGAGTGGCGGAGGCGAATCTCCCTGTCCAAGGGCCTGACACGCATGACAATGGCGAATATACTCAGCCACGTCCTTATCAATTTTAGGCCACCAAACTTTCGTGCGCAGGACTTGTATTGCTGCAGTCGAAGGACCCAGCGTTGAATTCTGGCAGGGGGTTTCGATTTTGGTTGATAAATCACCTCCAGAGCTTTGTGATCTGTACTGATGGAGAGCTCCGCCCCAATCAAATAGAGGTGAAATCGCTCACAGCCCCAGACCACAGCCATGGCTTCCCGCTCTGTCTGGGAATATCGACATTCGGTAGGGGTCAGTGACCGGCAGGCATATGCAACATTGTGAAGGTTGCCTTCAATATTAGATAGGATTGCTCCAAGCCCTGTAGGACTTGCATCTACCGTTAGATGTGTTTTTTGTGTAGGATCATAAAAGTGCATAATGCAATCATTTTGAATAGCATCTTTGATTGCTTGGAATGATGCTGTGTGTCTGGGTGTCCACTTAAGGCTGTTTTAGTTGCAGTGAGTTCTCGCAGCGGTGTTGTGAGGGTAGAAAAATTCTGAACGAACCTGGCACAATAGTTTGCTAGGCCTAAGAAACTACGTAATTCTTTCACATCCCTTGGTTCCTTGGCATTCCAGAGTTAACTGTTAGGCCTCTGTCCTGGAGTCGTGCAAATAACTGTTCTAATCGTAAGTCATGCTCTTGTTGGGTGGAACCCCAGATAATAATGTCATCAGCTATGTTACGAACACCGTCTATGCCACGAATGGCATTCGCAATCGCTTTTTGGAATACTTCACTTGCTGAATTGATACCGAAAGGTAGAAGTTTGTAGCGAAACAAACCACGATGGGTGGTAAAGGTGGTTATGGGCTGTGAGCTTTTCTCCAGTAGAATTTGGTGATACCCAGCCTTTAAGTCAACCTTACTATACTTAAAGTGCACCTAACCCCAATTTTTTTTTCAATGAAATCTGAAAGATTGTGATTTTAGAAGATTTTTGGCGAAAAAAAACCTGAATTTAGATAAATTTTGTAGTCGTAAGCCTTTGTTAAATATCGGAATTTAATTTAAAATTGCCGCCATTTTGGTTCACAACCGCGCATCTATTGTAGCAGTCTGGTGGCTAATGTGTGACGTAAATTCCGGACATCTACAAAAGCTTTCCTGTAGTATTTACATATAGCGCAGTTGTTGTTGACTCAATTCAGAAGAAATGATGCCCGAAATGTGTGTCATATACGGGTCTAATACCACTAGAAATGTTAAAGAAGGAATTTAAATCCATGCTATCCCTTATCTCGATAAAAAGAAAGAAATAATGGGCAGAATTTGTTCGTGGAACGCGCGCGAATTGGAAACCTGCGGGCCGGTCACTCCGGTCAGTTTTTATTGAAGGCTTTTCGTATTGTTACGGGAATTTCCACGAGAAAGATCTTGCAAATCGATAGCTAAGAAGAGATGAGACAGAAATCTCGGTATTCCCCACAGTTTATCCAACATCGATCGAAGAGCGACAGCCTTCGCCCTTGAGCGAAAATCGATACATAAAGATTATAGAATGGTAATGTAATTGGACACTTCGACTATTGAGCATTGTGATTTCTGTAAAATTTCCTGCCATAGTGTACGTACTGCCCTCAATTTGTCTATGTTACGTGGTAGACATACTCCAAACATTCTTGAAAGCCAGCAAAGAACAGCCTGCGAATGCAGCAAAGGAATTAATAAACAACAGTACAAAACTCCACTGCTAATGAACATGATGTTACAAAATCAGTTTAAAGTGAAAGCGTGAAGCAGTGTGGAAAAAAGAAGCCAGGAGTATTAAGGTTGTGAACTAAGGAACAAAAAATATATTTACAAGACAATTTCTATTTCATGGGAACACATGTAAATCATTTATATGCAAGAAATGTGATTATTTAAATGAATTATAAAACCCTCTGATTGTGGTTAATTTCTGAAATGTAAACTATCCACCACCTATATGACTTGCATTTTAGAGTGGTTCACTAATCAATGTAACCTCCTATTTCCATAGTCCCCCTGGGACTATGTGGAGCTTACCCAGGGGTTAGCAAATTCTTTGCCATTTTATTAGTGACTTAACTAATTTGCAAATCAAATTACATTGAGGTTTACATTGAACAGTGGGTATCTGGTGGATACTTGTGTACATATTTGCCCCATTCTTGCAGATGTTCACCCCCAGTCCTATTCAAGTTGGCCACAACATGGATTTATGGTGCTTTCATGGACAACAAGGGCTTGCTTTATGTTTGGGGTTATGATCAAGGTTTCGATTAGCAGAATACTCTAAATTACTCTATTACAACAATCTAAAAACAGCAACTTACTGGTTGGTTTCTCCAAACTTACTAGCAAGTTGCCCCAAACCATACTATGAACGTTTTGACTTATTCAAGATTGTAATTGAAATTATAAGGTCAACATACTTCTAACATCATCAAAACCATATACTATTTGGGTATGTATTGCTTAGGAATATATATTTGAACACACATTGACATTGCTGGTTTTGTAAATATTGATTATGAAAAACAGAACATGCATTGACATTAAGAAATTAATGCTAAATTGTTCATGTAAAATTAACAATAATTTTAGATATTCCTACACTGAGTTCTCCCACACCAAACCAAGCTAAAATATTTTTGTATTAGCTTTGTTATGGCTATTGTTGTCAGCTTGGTCAAGTATTGGAATGTCCGTATAGGAACATACTACAGATATTGACATTGTTAGTAAATGTTTGCAAATTCAAATAATTTAAATACAATAATCATGCAGCACAGTTGAAATAAAAGTCAGCTTTTATGATCATCCATTCCCAGTTCTGCATATTTTTCGTCTTTATTTACTGCCAATACTGGAAATTACTTCCTAGTTTTGCTGTATACGCACAGGCAGGCATAAACACTTGGTATAACACATTTTGCAGATATCTATAATAAGACATGGCACTGTAAATCTGTGATACTACCAGAAGGCAAAAACTAAGTAACTTGTTATCATCAGTACGATCATAGAAGAAAATGTTTGTAAACAGAGCGACAGAAGAGCCAGGAAAGTCTGCAATCAAGCCTATGCTCATATTTAGTAGCTCTATGCCTCTATCTCACATTTAAGCAACATACCCTAATTCAATCCTGTAGTTACTATTGTTTTATACTTTATTAAAATACCCTTCTGTGATTCGCGCGATACTCATAATAACTGGTATATATAGACACAAAATATATTTCAATATATCCATACCATTCACTTATTTCTACAACTCCGTTAAGTCGGTCATTTATTTATATCATTTCTCAGCATCGGCGACTTGAATTACCACATATAGCGCTTCCTCTGTCGACTGACGAGTAGGCTTCGCTTTGCGTAGACACATTCGGATGAGAGTTGAACTTTTCTCTCGTAATCCGAATACTTTCTCACATCTGCACCATAAGAATGGTTAAATGACTCGGATTTGGAAGAACTTGAAGATATTTGCCACTTTTCCCAAAAAAAAAAAAACACGTTTCCTTGTCCTGGATGTCTCAACACTTCGATATTCTATACTGTTTACATTACAGCGTAATAGATACACTGTCCGGAATTTACGTCACAGACCTAACGCTCCCCAAACTCCTATGGCGCGGCCGTGAACCAAAACAGGTAAGGTTTCAGCGTCGCTTGCGGGCAGAGAATTTATCAAATTTGAAAAATGTTTTCGCCAAAAATCATCTAAAATCATAATATTTCAGATTTCATTAAAAAAAATTTTGGGGTTAGGTGCACTTTAACAGCTCCGCTCATATTTTTCATGAGTTCGTCAACTGTGGGGATTGGGTGTTTCGTTTTATAGCTGTGTTTGCCTGGCGATAGTCCCCACACACTCTTACTTCAGTGGGATTTCTGGGTTTTGGCGCTATTACTAGTCCACTTACCCAGTCTGTGCTTTCGTCAGACACTGGCTCAATTATGTCTTTTTGCAAATAGTCATCGAGCCAAGGAATTCTCCTGTTGGTATGGGCAACAGGTGGCACAGACATGTTTACGCGAATCTTTTGTTCATGGGCAGTTAATTTTCCTATCCCTTTAAAAACATTAGGATACCGACCTTTCAGTAGAGCCTCTTTTCTTGTGCTTGCCGTGACATCACACTTGTTACTGTTCTCGGCAGTGACTGGGACTGTTTTGTGAGATGTTTTCGTCACAGTGTTTACATGGATAGTGATTAAACGCAAGTGTGAAGATGTTTCCCAACCTAAGATTGATGTAGTCCCGGGAGTGCCTTTGGTTACTTAAAATGTTGCCGCTGCCACACGGCGCTTTGTTTCGATCATTGTGTCAAATTTTCCTAATAGCTGAACTGGCTGTGATGATTCGAAAGCATAAATTTTGGTTTTAGTCTTCTTGAGAGGAATTTCGCGGTTTGATATGATGCAAATGTTGTCATAATCTTGCTGTGTCAAAATGTTAACTGAAGCCCCAGTGTCCATCAAAAACTCTACTTGGACCCCGTCAATTTTAAGATGTGTCAATGGAGGTTACTTTTCGTTCTTTGGTTTGTGGGCCGTAAATACATTCTCAGTGCTATCACTGCTGTCACTGTCCGGCATTTCCAGTTCACGTTGTACCGGTTAATTCGGAGGCGCTTCTTGCTGTTCCGGCTTTCGCTGTGAAGCGTTCAATTTGTTTGAAGATCGATAGTTTCTTGATGTCTTTTGTTTGATTTGCCCCGGGCTGGTTTCGAGGTAGACTTTGACTTGCACACTCGGGAAATGTCCAGTTTTGGAGCAGATGTTACATGTTTTGCCAATGGCTGGGCAAGGGTTGGTTGCGAGTAAGTCCCTCCGCAATTATAACAAACACGCGATGCTTTTCTCGTACGATTCGGCTGATGCTCCCGTGGAGCAGTGTGATATACTGTTTCTTGACGGTGCTGTTTTTCGAACTCGCTTGAATGGTGATCAGAAATTTCCAACGCTTTGGGTCGTCTCTAAATGCTTTTCTGCGAATCCGGTTGGACCGACAGTTCTCTACGAGCTGCATTTTGATCTCGTCGTCTAACTGATCAAATTCACATGTTGAGCCGAGATGCCGAAGTCGGGTGCAAAATTGATCAATGGTTTCGTCAGATCGCTGAGTGGCTTTTCGAAACACATGGCGCTAGTATAAGGTGTTCTTCTTTGGCGCGAAGTAAGCTGTCAGCTTTTCTTCGGCTGTGTCGTAATTCTCGTGGTTTCCTGTGTCAGAAAGGGTGGCAAATATTGTTTCGACCTCTGGCCCGGCCAAGTACAGCAACAGAGCGCGTTTTCTGGTTTTATGCTTGATGTCAAAAGCGACCACTCATCGTCTAAAACGTTAAAGCCTTTCTTTCCACTGTGATGCGATAGAGCTCGGGTCTGAGTGTGGATCGAATTGTTTAATTCCCGAGAAATCCAAGCTGGGCATCGGAATTTTGGTTTATCCTCGTCGCCAATGTTTTGTCCTACACTTACACTGATTTCATTATTCTCGATAACCAAGTATAACCTCTCGTAAAGTTGTTTTCTTGCTCGTCCTCTCTGAGTTCCCCGAACTACTCCTGTAATCCCATTTCCGGTAGTGCTTAGCACTTCCGGTCAACACAACAGTTTGGAGCAGGTAACTTATATTGTATTACAGTTTGTAGTAGGCGGGAAATCAAGAATTCAGTAAACATGCACTATTGCGAGCGGACATGACTTTTTTAAATTCAAATTCGTACACCTGATGACTGCAGTATGATCTAACAAGAGAAGATATTTTTGCACTGTAAAGGCTAGAAGAACCAGCAAAGTCCTAATTGTTTGAAATAATGGTCCGAAAATGGGCTATTTTGAGGGTTTTCGAGACAGCGATTAGTAGGGTTTATGATATTTAAAACTACTCTACACACAATAAAGTCAAATATAATTCATCACAATTGCCGTGATCTGGAGGAAATAAGAAAGAGATTGATGTATTTTTCGTTATTTTGGGACGGGTTTTGAATATTTTTAATCGCTGTCAAATATGCCATTTTCCCAGTTTTCAAAAGGCTGATTTAGGACCACACGAGCCCAATAGTAAAATGGCTCCTTGCTCAGCAACAAAATCCTTTTGAACCAAACCGTATCCGTTTTTATTCTAGTATTTACTAAGGCTTTCAGTCGTCGTAGATTAAAGGGACGATTTATTTTTAATTAAAGCGAAAATGAGCGGGTGGTTCTTACTGAGACAACCTCTTAAGTACTCGACACTGTTTGAAATACTTTAGTCGCCTTGTCATCTTCGATTTCCCTTCCAGGACTTCGGTATTTCCTTCTAAAAAGTCAGCTAGCTCGCCACTAACTCGGTGTAATCGTCCTATCTTCGAACTCTTCACCCAGATACACGAGAGGCGTGTTATTCATTAAACACTCAACGTCCAGCAATGTTTCTTCCAGTTCCGAAAATGTTAGTAAGTGATTCTACAGTTTTAGTCACCGTCCCATACATCTGCTCATTGCACCTTGGTTCCGGGCGTTTTAGTTTAAGTAATAATTTAGCCCCAGTTTCAATCATTATTCGGACATCCTGACCACCTAGATTAGCTTTGACAGTAGGATGTAGAGTTTTGGTAAGTATACTTGATCCACCAAGGCTTTTCTCTGTTCCTTGGTTCTGATGAAGAGGTATCTGATCAGCATTTGGATCCATCATTGTTGATACACGTCCATCACAAAGAGATGTATGTTGCTTTTGCCCACATTTTGTGCAATTTCTAGACCTGAATTTGGAGTCTGTATGTCCCTTACCGCTGCAGTTTTAGCACAGTTTGCTGTTTCTTTAAAACTCTCTCCGATCGACTAATCGTACAACCCTTGTGCAGTTGAAGGTCGTCATTCTCATTTCCGCAGTAAATACATTTAGTGCTGTCCTTTTGTTGGCCATTACCAAAGAGTAATTTTTCCTTTCGGTTGTCTGCTCTATAACCATCTCGACGATCCTGTTTTGCATCCTCCTCATCCCGTGGATTGCGCTCACCATATTTACATAAATTGTCAGTAAATTCCTCAATTGTCCATTCTTCCCATTTGTCAGCCGATCGTGCAAGAATTCCAGAACCGAGTACAGTCTGTATAGCCAGGTTCTAACGGTGTAATTGTGTATTTTTGTAATTTCACTGATTGTACATTTTTCGTAATGTCTGAACTAACCTCGGATATTTGCTCTTTAGCCTCTTTTTCCATTTGTATTTTACGCAACAACCATTCTTCCTCTCATTGAATTTTACGCTTTGCTATGGCGTCTATTTCCTGCTGTTCGTGTGGTTTAGCTTGCATAGCGTCTTCGTTAATAATGCGCTGTTATTCTATTTCGTCTCTAAACTTCCGTTCCTCGTCGTCTGGTTGTTTATCATTACCCGCTTGTTTCAATTTTGAGCGCATTTCTCGAAAATGTTTTTTTAGTTTAGGTGTTTGCAAGTTAGACCAATTGACTATTTCCTCTAATGATACGTCGCCGTCCAACATCGCTTCCTTCGTTTTCTCGATAGAATCTTCTAGTCGTTTTACTAAAGCCGAAACCCTTTCCACACATGTTACAACCTCGTCTCCGTCCCCTGTTTCGGCGAGTGTAAAAATCTCCTCAAGACTCAATTCCGCCAGTTTTAAAAGCTTGTCGTGGCTCGCCGAATATGAACTCGTGTTCGATATAAATTCACAATAACTTCGCTTCACAGTTTTATTCAAATCCCTCCAAACGCTCGCTAAAAAACCTCACGTTGTTAAATGTTGTATTGTTTATGCGACGACAAACCGCAATATGCTGGTCATGATATTGAAATCCCAATGTTTGAATGATCAAAATTTAGTATTATATTGAAACAAATCGTTACGACCCTGCCGTGGTCTCCACTTTTAGTCTCCCGGTCTCGTAATCCTCAACACCAAAAAGAATTAAAATTAAATGAAAACCAGAAAAAACAACAATATACATTTTCTCATGTCAGTCTGAGCTCAGCTATATAAACAATCCGCGTGCATCAACTAATTTTATGAAAATATTAACCTTAGTAAATTATTAAAGTTAGTAAATGTGAACATTGCGCAATGTCACCGATGGTTGACAAAACTTGATCTTATCCTCACCGATATCTCGGACATGTGCGATGCTTCGGACTTGGCGATCACTACTCCGTTTATGTGTGTTAAAAATGCAAATGAACGAACAAGCGCAAGAAAATACATATTCGCCACCGTAACAATGCTGCTAAGACCGCTTTTGGAAGATGACTAGTGAGTTATAACTAGGAACTGCGAACTATAACTTTAATATGTATCATCTACCACATCATGTGAGCAAAAGTAGGAATTCATTCAGGAAGCTAAATGCACTTGCCTAGACAATTTTTTGGAAAGAAGCCTTGGGTATAACGCCATCATGCAAGCAACTTATTAAAAGGAGAAAAAAAGCATTTTTTAGAAAGACTATAAATTGTAGGATCAGCTCGGCGTTTAGCTTTAACGGTGGATAAGTCAAATATATAATAATACATTTGCATGTTGCATAAACAAACCATGCAGCCAAAGTTATTTGACCTGACGAAAACAATTATATATAAAACTAAATATTTATGTTATTAAACTCATAGTTTCGGTTCCGTACTAGGTGTAAAAGTTATTTTTAAATTTCACTTATCCACCGTTTAAGCTAAACGGCTTTGATACAACCGGCCCCTGCTATGTATCCGCTCCATTCGGAAAGGTAAAAACTCGAATCTGTATTCTTGAGAAATAAATTGGAACATTTGAAACAAAATCTTGGATCAAAGAAATGGTGGGATACTATGAAAGAAATCGCCGACACAATTTTAACTAAAATAACAATTTCATATCCGTTACTATTGAACGGTAATACAGCTGGAACACTAACTCGATACAAAAGTTCCGTTAAAGGGGTAAGCCAAGTTAGTTTTTCTGAGTTTTGAGACGAAATACTTAACGCAAAAGATCAGTGACTTATCGTTCGAGTTCAATGTCCATTACTCGATGACTTATAAAACGTGATTGCGACAGCTTGTGGTGGCTTGCATGCACCCTTCGCGCATTGTACTATAAGTAAACTGGACCAATAAGTCAGGTGGAAATTGAAGCCAATTTGACTCGGTTTTTGTGAGTTTTGAGTTAAAATACGTAACGTCAAAAATTGGGCCGTATATCATATAATTAGTTGTATATTAAAGAGTTGTATTTGGTTTGAAAATTTTTGAGACTTCTTCAGGCAAAAGAAAAACAACTTAAAGTACATATGACATAATTACCATTTTTTCCAAAAATTCGCCGTATACCATTCCTCGAACGGATAAATACTTCCAGAGATATTTGAGTTCAAAGTTGAATTTTACATTTTTGAAGTCATGGTCGGGAGAGAAGAGGCTGGGTCGAATTAGCTCTGTGACGTCTACCAGGAACACGTCGCAATGCCGCATATAAAAACAATAAAAAGATATAGTCATGTGCGACGCGAAAAATGGCAAAAATAATTTAATAGTTTTGTTGTGGGTAGCCGCGCATGCGCAGCTAACCACTATGTTATAGCCTGAAAAGTGTCCGTATATATATATGTATATATAAATGTCTACATCTTCGGCGAGCGTCGACTTGACGACAATCTTTCGGAAAATGTCGTAAAGCTCACGGAATTGCTGAAAAAACATTTCTTGTTTACAAGGAGCGAGCGTGGAGACTTTTTGACAAATACCGTCGTGTTAAACTGAAGGTAAGTGCCATTTTGTCTTTGAGATAATGAGTTTTCTTATTCCAATCGCTGATTGTGTACTCTGATGGAATATTTTGATTTAATTTAAGAGCGTGCGAATAGAATCACATCAAAATCTTATTTATGACCGTGCGAATAGAATCACACAGTTCTTGTTTAATATTGACGTTATACGTGTACATTGAACTGTCCACATGTCTCATCATATTCGTATACAATCTGTACTTATTCATTTCGAAACGTGCCTTCATTTGTCTTTAATTTGATATTGTTTTGTTTTTAGGCTAGCTGCTGCCCATCTGTATGTCAGTGTTGTTGGGAGCATTAGATCAATGCGATATCTAATCGACGAAAAGACCACAAAGATGAACTATCGATATACTTCCCCTCAAACTTATTTGGTATTTTCATGCAGAATTATAAAATGTTCATTGGAACTAGAGATGCCAAACATGCAAGTGGCAAGTACTAAATAAGGGAAGCACCATTGAACAGCTTGACAGTTGACACATTGATACAGGACAAAGGGAGGAAAATAGCAAAAATTTCTTGCAACTATTATTTGCAAATATGCTTTAGAAATGATGTGATTCAAATTACCTGATTCTCAGATTGATAAACGATGATAAGATATAACTATTAAACCTTGCAAACAAGCTAGCATCCATTCTGGATGAGTGATCTCGTACTGTTGTCTCCAAACAATTAGTGGTCAATGATACAAGGGGATTCATACCAGCTCTTTGCTTTGTTTAAAGAGTTCACCACATCGTGTTTGCCAATAGCGAATAACTGAATGGTGCAAACAAGCTGTGCATTAATACTGGAGCTGTGGTGTCATTCAAACCCGAAGATTTAACAACATCATAACTGCTGTTGTTTCTTAAATCCGAGTTATTAAATATGGAAGAACAAATTTACAAATTAAAGCTAATGTTTGACATCATATGTAATAAATAAACTAGTTAGTAGCTGATTTATTGAGCAATCTTCCATTCAGTGCCAGAAACTTCATGAAATATTGGGGGGGGGGGGTGTGAGTTCCAGGGGCCTCTCAAGATTTATATGTCCGTCCCATGGTAGGGGGATCTGGGGGCATGCTCCTACAGGAAACTTTTGAAAACTACAATCCTTAAAACACTTTTTCTAGCATTTGGGAACGGTATTTTACAGAATTCCGAAGGCTATGAAGTATGTGGAAGACATGATTTTTTCATGGATTATTCTCAATGGTAAACGAATGTGAAAATTTAAACAGAAAGAGGGACATAAACTATTATGGAAATTTGGGGCTGTATTTCTCCATACAACAATTGTCTTCAAGTCTCGAGAGCCAAATCTGACTTCAAGACTAAGTCCTGATGCATAATTTGGTTATATTATACATCTAAATTGTACTGAATAATGAGTAATGATTCCACTTGTTGAAATAAAAACTTTCTTGTGCTTCCACTTTTTAAAACTAAAGCTTCACTAAAAATTATTGGGGGTCTTGCACCCTCCTTCGCACTCCCCCCCCCCCTAGTGTCTGCCACTGCTTCCATCACCAATCAAAATTTAAAATTGGAAAACTTCTGAAAACTTATTGTTATTTCCATTAAGTCCTGGCTTCATGTCTATATATACTTTCATGTGTACCACCATCCTGGAATCTTAGTTATATTTTTTCCTTCTCTACTTTACTAGTTTAGCTTTGTGGAAACAGCCATGCAAATGTGCAAAGTACTTTGTCATAACTGTGTCCAATATATATGTTTGCTAGTACACTTTTTTGGCAAGAGAGATTACAACACTGGAAACATATAATTTAGCATGACAATTTGTCGCAATTAACCATTGAAATGCTTCTGGTACACCAGTTTTGAACATTAAGTTGCAATGTAACCTAGGAATTAATTTCAGTTTGTATCAATAGTGGACTTTGTTACATAAAACCACCAGAAGTCTACTTAGCGGGTGGTTTGAGCATCACCTGGAAAATTGTGACCACGGGTTTTCAACACTCACAATAGACCATTTTCGAGATCTTGCCTGATAATATTTGAAACAATGGAATCCTCAAAAAAGGTAAATTTTCAAGTGGGACAATCAGAATGGTAAAAAAATGCACTTGAAGTACATGTAGCGTCGCAAACTTTGAAATAACTAGCCTAGTTCACTGATCTTTTTGCGGCTACCCACATGTACGCTACGCGTACCTATTTTGAAGTATTTGTTTGCATATTAACTTTACTTTCAAGGCAACTGAAAACTCATCATTGTATCTTAGAAACTGAAGGAAATAGCTCAAATTGAGAGATTTGAATTAAATTCACTGTCGGAATTATTCGCTTTGAAACCGTAAAAGCACATCAGAAACGGTGATAACTGAGTAGGCCCGTGAAAAAGTTAAATGGCGCAAGTATTATAATAATGTTGACTGCGGTTATGTTAACAAGAATATTTGGAATACCACGAATATTTGGAATATATATTTCTGCTAACCGTGTAAATGTTCTCTGGTTAAAAGTATTGATTTGTCATTGTACAGCTTGGGGGAACAAAAGGCTGAACCATATGTTGTTGAGGTCTTGTTAAACGAGGAAAGCGTAAACATGAAAGTGGATAGGGGGGGAAGCAATGAGTGTAATTGGTGAGGACTCATTCAAGCACTAAAAAAGAGGCACCTACATCTGAAGCTGAATGAAACAAAGGTAAGACTCCACGCATATACTGGGGAGCAAGTGAAAGTTACTGGCCAGGTTAAAATGTCTGTGAAGTATGAAGAGCAAGAAGCAGTATTGCCAGTATTAGTAATTCAAGAGAAAGGCCCAAACCTCATCGGTAGAAATTGGCTACAGGAGATTAAATTAAACTGGAGAAATATATTCCAGTTAAAGAAAGCACATACCAATACACACAGAGTTGAAGAGTTAGTTCAGAAATACGAACAGGTATTTCAGGAGGGATTAGGAACGTTTACAGCCCCATGGCAAGATGCATGTTGCTGCAGATGCGAAACCAATTTACTGCAATGCACGTCCTGTCCCCTATTCACTGAAAAGGAGAGAAGAGGAAGAATTGGAGAGACTGCAGGCGGAGGGGACGGTAGAACCAGTTCAGTTTGCAGAATGGGCAGCGCCAATCGTACCCATTGTAAAGGAAGACAAGTCAATTCGAATATGTGGGGACTACAAAGTTACAGTAAATCAAGCTCTAAAGTTAGATAATTACCCCATTCCTAAAGCAGAAGACCTGTTCGTGACCTTGAATGGGGGCGGTAAGTTCAGTAAACTGGGTATGAGCCAAGCTTATCAGCAAATTCCATTAGAAGACAAATCAAAGAAGTTTACCTCAATTTATGCTCACATAGGGCTTTTCCAATTTAACCGATTGCCCTATGGCGTCTCCTCTTCCCCAGGGATTTTCCAGCGAACGATGGAAAACAAATTACAGGGAATCCCTTTTGTGGTGGTGCGAGTAGACGATATCTTGGTTTCTGGTTCCAATGATGAAGAACACTTGGTGAATCTAGAGGAAGTCCTGAAGCGGTTGTCTGAGGCGGGGTTATGCTTGAAGAGGGAGAAGTGTGCCTTCATGATGGAAGAAGTGGTGTACTTAGACCTTCGTACGAAAACCCAATTTTTGGTGTGTTTGACGCCAAATATCTCCGGAAGTATTTATCCGTTCGAAGAATGGTAAATATCATTCGAATCGCTTTAAACTATGCACGTCAAACTTTGAAGGGAATTTTCTTGTAGTTTGCAAAATTGCAGTTGTTTTCATATTTTTCAGGCTTTTTTTTTGTCTAGAGTCTTGAATTTTTTATATTACATGTAACTTTTTAATAGCTTCAATTTGATGTACGGTCCGATCTTTGGCCTTAAATATTTCATCTCAAACTTATCTGAACTTTTGTATTGAGTTCAGTATCCAGTTGTATTACAGCTCAATGCCCTCGCCTCCCTTGCATTCTTTAAATATCTGGGTTGATCGGTCTCTGTATTATTAATTGCATGTCATTTTTACATCATTAAACAAACTGAGTCAATTCTAAAATTTGTCAAACAAAAAAATCTGAATGTGACCTTGAAAAATACACGTCAGAAGTACTCTAGCTGCCCTCACCAGCTTACGCTGTTTGTGTACTTCTAATCTCTCTGACGCTTTTATAGATAGCAGACACCCAGCAGCTTGTTGGAAAATTGCAGGATATTTTGTCCTTAGGAGATGTATATCATCATGATGATACTGTTTTCCAAAACAAAATTAAGGTAAGCCTAACGAGCTTTAGTGTGTGTCCATTGATATGTATGAAGACTGGATAGTGCATCGTCATGCTAGGCCCAAATGAAATTGAAGCCGGAAACACGTCATATTTTGTGGCCGGTCATGTTGAATGGCCCCGTTGAAAGAGTGAATCGGCCTAGTTTCTGTTAAAAAACTGATTTTTGGGATGCTTTTGCCTTACTTAAAAATTTTGTCTCAAAAGGAGAACCATACATCATGTATTGGATTTTGACATTAGTTTTTGACAAACACTTTCGCCAGCGTAGCAAAACAACAAATTCGAAAGCAATGTTAGCCACTTTAGTATTACTGCTATTCTTCGTCAAACGATATATTTGAGAACATGGAAACGAACAATATAGTAAAAAAATAAAAACTGGAACAATTCTAGCTGGGGTTTTATCCAAGCTTTCGTATTTTTCCGAATAATGGGACGAAGCCAACTTTTTCAGAACAGCCTGTTATATCTTCACTTTATTATTTATTATACTGCACAGTATATATTTTTATTTTGCTTCTAGCTATCGCTCTCCCAAACCCGTATCCTCTCCACTCCCTGCCTTCTATACTTCCATCCACACTACTTCTGCTTTAAAACACTACACAGCCAAATATCTGAATTTATTTTTTCAAGAGTTGTTGCCTGTTTGGGGAAGACAACTGAGTTCTATTAATATACAGGTGATCGGGCTCTAATACATCGCAAAATCAAATACATAATAAAAATACATTATATTTACGTCATAATTATATGGTATAGAACACTGATCAGCTTTAAATGGGAAAAGTGGTTAAAAATAAAATATTTTCACCCCTCGGTTTTTTAAGCCTCAAATCTGAGAGATATTATATTTCAGAACTATCCTCGGAGATATGAAAAGCTGGATTCATATTAATCTGACACTGCAGAGAACAACGAAAAATCCGTTGTCTCGAGCGGGATTCGAACTTGCATCTTCGGGTTTTTAGACTGCCGCTCTACCAATTTGAGCTATCGAGTCAACTAGGATCGAGTCTTATCCAATTTAAGTTGTCTCAAGCGGGATTTTTCGTTGTTCTCTGCGGTGTCAGATTAATATGAATCTAGTTTTTTATATCTCTGAGGATGCTTCTGAAATAGAATTGAAACACTGCGCGTCCTTAAAGACAAGCGTTAAATCGTCACGATAATATTTCGTGCACTTAAATTGGAGAAGACTCGCTGCCAATCCCAGTTGACTCGATAGCTCAATTGGTAAAGCGGCGGTCTAGAAACCCGAAAACGCGAGTTCAAATCCCGCTTGAAACGAATTTTTCGTTGTTCTCTGTAGTGTCAGATTAACATAAATCTGAGAGATATTGCTCAAGTATAATCGATCCTTATGGTAGCCAAATTAGACAGAAATCGAAATTGCTTGGTTTATCTTATGGTAGACACTTCTAGAAATCGCAGAGTTTTAAAACGTAAATATCTTCACAGGAGATATTCCTATACTTCTGCTACAGTTGGAACTGCTGTCATAGGCGAAGTCGAAGATGCGACATCTATTTTCAGAGGAAATCATGCTGCACATTGTTGTTATGGGAACATAGAAAATTCTACTCAAACAGCAAAGTCAGAAATGGGCAACGATTTTGACCCAATTATTGCGTTTGGCATTTTAAAGAAGGTGCTAAAATTGTGCAACTCAGTATAAGATCAATGCAGTGTAAACTTGATCAGATTAAATTGCTTCTACACAAACAATCTGTCGGTATTTTAGCTATCCCAAAACGTGGTTGAATGACACCTGGTCGGACACGGAGCTCAGTATTGCAGGTTGTAATGCCTTCCGGAAATATCACGGAACAACTGCTAGCTGTCGCTTGTTGGTGATATTAAATCTCTGTTTGCTAAAACAAGGCATGGTCTGGAATCAGAACATATTGAGCAAATCTGTCTAGAATTTAAAATCAGTGTCTTTGCTTCAATGATGTCTTGTGTATATATATCGTCCACCTAACACTAATATGCTTCTTTCTTTGATTATCTAACCAAAAGTATTGAATGATGCATCAACTGACTCAACGACATCAATTCGCTTAATGGAAATCAAGGTTTTTGTCAATTCAGAAGAATGCAACACGTGTTACGGAAAATTCATGTACTCTTATTGACCATCATTACAGTATCCACCCTGAACAGGCGTTCACCACATCAAGCCGACGTAGCTTTTAGCATTGCACTAGTCTTGAAATGGGAAAAAGTCTGTCGGAAAAAGTCTGTCGGATTTTCTTGAAATTCAGAAAATACAAAAATATTTATTACTTCGATCATAAATCATTAAATTGCAATAAATATGAAATATTTACTTGGGTTGCCGTGGTTACAAACCAACGTATTCATGGAAATACCCCCACCCCCCGTCAAGTAGCCCACCAGGATCTTTCGCGATGATTGCGCGTGACTTTCAAATTATTTTCACGCTTGCACTTGCAGCTCTGATCCTCGATGTTTTGTGGGTACTTTTTTTTTCTTTTGAGAAGGGCTATATCTTTCAATTTTTTATTGGGACTATTGTATAATGAAGTACTATTGGATTGTGTGATCTAAATACATATGAAGACGCAGAAGCGGCATTTATCTGGCACAAAGTCGGCGAGCAATTGAAGTGGCGGTAATTTTGGCTAATTATCGGAGCAAACAAAATTGAAAATAAAATACACTGCGCTTCTTTTAACGTCGACGAAACTAGGTGGAAATACTCCTTAGCCATCTATCATTATGTAAAAGTGTAACATTTGGGTGATACTTCGGCGAATCGGCCGTATAAAACAAACAAGGGTGCATATCAAGAGTGCAATTAAGCACGATTTTCCATACTATGATTATTTCTTTTATGGCATAAGAAAATTTAATTTCTGTCAGGTATTTTTGTGATTTCATGCACAATGAGGTCCTGATCAGGCATGGCAATTTTTTGGTAAAGTGTTATAGTTAGACAATTTTCCCTTCTGGTGACCATCTCTAAAAGCAACTTTTATAAACACTGTAATCACTGCAGAAAGGCCGTTGCTTTTGTTGTTTTGAGGACTTTCGTCCCGGATTCGGCTTTTGGCACATATGTTGACTGCGATTGTAAATTTACCCTAAAACAGTTGATATAATCTCTGGTAAATGAATTGAATACGCACTTCTATACAGATCCTAGACTGTCTGACAAATTCACATAATTCGAATTAATAACAATGCTATGAAGGTGTAAAGATCGTTGTTTGAAGGCACAATTGTTGGAAAGAAATCTTTAATTTGATAGTGAATGCAGACAAGACAACCAAGGGATCCGCAGATTTTCGCCGACCATTTCAATAGAGCTCGTTTGGTTGTGCACAGTGATTTCGCGCACTTGATTAAATCCTCAAAGTTGAGTAACAATGTGTCTGTACGGGTATCCCAAATTTATCAGAGTACCTTGACTTGTGTTCCATTTTGCACTTGGCATTCACGTGCAACAGAGGCTTTCGCAAATTTTTGATCGTTTTCGCTGACACTGAACTCGTGTGCACTTGTGCTCGCATTTCACTCAGCCGGATCGACTGGCGTCATCAATTCCTATTAGTTTGAATGCCATTTTCTCAGGTTCAAGCCGCCTTCGGTCACTATTACTTGTTCGAACAAATTCTCCTGTAACGAATGGGCCAATTGCGGAATTGCAAAGCATCATGGTAGTTTAGTTACCGAACAGAATTTTGCTAAACATGGCGACCGAATTTTTTCAAGCACGGGGAGCTTCATTAATTCAAATTTATGGAAAATACAAATCATTGTTCAACTCAATTTAAATTTTCAAGACATCTGTACGTCTTGTTCTATATTTGTGCGAAGTTTTTGGTTTATACAAGCTACTGATTCTGAAATATTCAACATGCCGTTCGGGATTCTCGAAATGAGGAATGACCAATTTTCGAAGGAGTCAGGCACAAATTTTGCTGTTTTTCATAGCATAAAGGTGAGTACCTGGTTAAATTACTTCGAGGATAATAGGAACTTTATGGCTCATCATTTGCATAAAGAAACACGGCGATCGCGTGGTTTTTAGCGGCTTGAGAAGCGAAGTTGCTTGTATACTTGTTCGGTCTAAAACAACACATCCTTGATCAAACGTTCTTTTCACAAACCAAAACATTGAGGCCGTTTTGCCGCGAAATGTTTATATCTCAACACAAGCTTTGTTGTTCAAAATATTTTCACTGTTGTCAAAAGCACTTTTAAGGACTATTTCCTGTTCTTGGCAAGTTAAAATTTCCACAAAAATGTAAACAGATACTGTTCCTTCGGCAAATATTTTTTCCAACGTTTTGGAAATGTATTTTTTGTAAACAAATGGACAATACAAGACAAGAAGACCATAGTTTGAAGACAATTGGGTGGACAAAAAACCTCAATGTCATCCCCCTTTTACGCATGAGTTGCTGAAAGAACATTTAATAACCAACACCTCAAATAAAATAAACAATGGGCAACCAAATAATTTCATTTCGAACTTCTCAACCAACTTCATTTCGAAGCCAGTCAGCTACATACTCAGCATACAAAAATCATAACACTGCTAAGGAACTATTGGGCATTTCCCCAGCAGGTTATCCTACATTTGTGTCAGAGCTTTATGCGGGGTGTTCTAGTGATAAACAGATTACCAAAGATTGTGGTATTCTAAATTTATTTGAGTCTGGAGATCAAGTTATGGCAGACAGGGGGTTTGATATAGAAAATGAGACGCCTCCTGGTGTTGGGCTAAATATACCACCATTCTTGGATGGTGCACCACAATTATCACTTCAGGATGAAGTTAAAACAAGGAAGATAGCATCACTCAGGGTACATGTGGAAAGAGCGATACAATGAATAAAAAGTTATAAAATACTAAGTAATGTTTTCCCATTAAAAATGTCATCAGCCCTCAAAAAAATTTGGGTAGTTTGTTCCTACCTCACATTGTTTTATCCCCCCTTAATCAATGCAAATAGTGAAATAGAAAGTAACGCTTAATTTCTTGTATTTTTACTGTTTTGTTAATTCTGGATACATGTATGTAAAATAGAATGAAGTTAATTCTGGTAGCATTGTTTTATATCACAATTCAGTGTTAAAGTAAATTCTTTCACTAAATGTTTCTTGCTTAGTATATACAATAAAGTCTGCCCACTTCACTTTGCATGCTGCCATCAGGCTTTGTACCTGGAAGTAGCAGTTATGATTATGCTTTAAAGTGGGTTTGCTCTGTTTGTTGCTCGGTGCAGCTAGGAAAAAAGATGGATCCTGACATGCTTCAGAAATTGTCATGTCTTTCTTAGATGATGGGCACTTGACTTCACCTAACCCCAATGGCATTTCTTCATCAGGGTCATGTAGCAGGCAGTCTGGACTGGCTCCAAGCCAAGGAGTTTCAGTGTTTATAAATAATCCACACTGTGTACAAGCAGCCACAGATTTTTCATCAGATTTTAACTGCTCCAAATATTTTGCTATAGCGACTTGCTCATTAGTTTTACCCCACAAACATGATTCTGGTGTCTTAGACTGACTTGTTGATGGGGAAAGCATTTTTTGTAAGTGGGATTTTAGAAATATATTTTTCTTTCGTTTAATAACTGAACCAAAATTGGAGGCGGTTAAACGGGACCTCCTTTCTTCAACCCAAAGTGTACAATCTGATTGGCCTCTTGTATTACGTTCTAACTCGACCATCTGTTCTCTTGTAGTATATAGATAGTTTTGAACAAATGGTGCATAATCTTGAGATGGTAGGTGCTTGCATACTTCAGAGAAGTCTGGAACACTGATTTTATTTTGTACTGATTCTCTAATATTGTTATTGTAAAGTTGAGAGACATGCAAATTTCCATCAATAAAAACTCTCTTTGAAGGTAGACCTTCCAAATACTCATTGTAATCCCATGGTTGATGCTGATTAGATTTTAAAAGGCCTTGACATGAGTTAGTTGATTTTAAACCATCTTCTAATTTCTTCAAATCGAATTCAGTAACTTTTTTACCAAATGCAGGTGACGGTTTTTTGTATTGTGGTTGATATACTTTTTCCTTTTTGCAAGTTGCTTTCGTAAATTTTACCTGCTCAAAAAGTAATGCTGTTTCAAGTTTATCATTTGGTGGTACATGCCATTGCTGAAGTAGCTGGGTGCATGTTAAGTCATTAGGTACTTCAGTCAGTTCAAGCTGTATGTAGTCTAAAAGTTGAAACAGCAATGCTGCTACATGCTTACAACAACCTCCTTGTCCAGCAGGGCATGAACAGCTTGCATGAGATACTTTGCCAATATCTTGATGTAAGTGTACATAAACAACATACTGAGTCTTTTTCATGGATGTATGGACATTGCACTTTACTAAGAAAAACTTTTCTTTGCCTTTCATGATATTTGCCTTGACTAAGACATGAATTACCATTTTGTTCTTAAATAACTGATAACCTTCCTTTTTGTGTTTGTGTGCATTATTTGGTTGCCCATTGTTTATTTTATTTGAGGTGTTGGTTATTAAATGTTCTTTCAGCAACTCATGCGTAAAAGGGGGATGACATTGAGGTTTTTTGTCCACCCAATTGTCTTCAAACTATGGTCTTCTTGTCTTGTATTGTCCATTTGTTTACAAAAAATACATTTTCAAAACGTTGGAAAAAATATTTGCCGAAGGAACAGTATCTGTTTACATTTTTGTGGAAATTTTAACTTGCCAAGAACAGGAAATAGTCCTTAAAAGTGCTTTTGACAACAGTGAAAATATTTTGAACAACAAAGCTTGTGTTGAGATATAAACATTTCGCGGCAAAACGGCCTCAATGTTTTGGTTTGTGAAAAGAACGTTTGATCAAGGATGTGTTGTTTTAGACCGAACAAGTATACAAGCAACTTCGCTTCTCAAGCCGCTAAAAACCACGCGATCGCCGTGTTTCTTTATGCAAATGATGAGCCATAAAGTTCCTATTATCCTCGAAGTAATTTAACCAGGTACTCACCTTTATGCTATGAAAAACAGCAAAATTTGTGCCTGACTCCTTCGAAAATTGGTCATTCCTCATTTCGAGAATCCCGTACGGCATGTTGAATATTTCAGAATCAGTAGCTTGTATAAACCAAAAACTTCGCACAAATATAGAACAAGACGTACAGATTTCTTGAAAATTTAAATTGAGTTGAACAATGATTTGTATTTTCCATAAATTTGAATTAATGAAGCTCCCCGTGCTTGAAAAAATTCGGTCGCCATGTTTAGCAAAATTCTGTTCGGTAACTAAACTACCATGATGCTTTGCAATTCCGCAATTGGCCCATTGCCCGTAAAAGTCTGCGCCAGCTAGAATGTCAATGGTTTTATCGCTATTCGAATTCTTTTCAAAGTCCGCGAGTTCTAAATTCTTAAGTTGCTCGTAGTTTTTGGAACGCACTTTAAAATCGACTGGTGAACAAATAGTCGGGAAATTTTTGGCTTTTTTCACTCTTCGGCTTCTGGATGTGAAACTTGAAAAGGTCGCAACTTTAGCGTTTGATTTGTTGTTTCCAAACGTATTCAAATTTAATGTTTCTCGCTTTAGTGGGGTCAATCTCAATCTCTTTGTAACATCATTTGTCACGTACGACCATTGACTACCTACGGTGGCCCAGAAGGGTCATCACTTTTAACAAAGATATATAGTACAAATATTATTTTGTACTACCACTTTCATTTCAATTTTGTGCAGACCATTACTTCAATAAAAAATATTACATTTTATTAAAAATGAACGCTCACTCTCTCACTAAAAATGCGCAACATGTCTTTACTAAAGCTCTTAAAACGCTGCGCGCGCATGTTATCGCGAGAAGACTGGGGAGAATCTTTAAGATTGCTGTACCTTCCACTTAAGAGGACTTTTTCATGAATAGGAATAGAGAATATTTTGCTTGTATTTTATACGGAATGTCCAGTGGGAAATTCCGGGCAGCTATGAATTAAAATTTATTTTCGTGTTATGATATTGCAATCCTTCATATCATGACAAATCCTGTTATTCGTTTTAATCGCTTATCGAAATTTTCTTTAAAAAATACTATTTTTACAGAATGAATATTTTTCTTGGGATTCGAAGTTGCATGGTTTTTTCGTTAGGTTTTTTAATGCGTTAGAGATTATAGGTGGAAGCACAGTGGAAGCACCAAACGCGGGAAATCGCGCCAACAATGTTCATGACCACGCTGAGTTTATTTGAAACTTTAATACATAAAAGTAAACTATGTCGGAAAAATTTAAGGAAGATATCAGAAACACAATCCAGCAAACTGTGAGAGAAGAACTGTCAAAAGTTTTGTCTAGTAATAAAGATACCGGTGAGTGCAGTAGTTCAGAAACATCGCAAAATACGCGGACAACATCGACAACAAGTACAACACCAAATAGTAGGACAAGTTGTCAGCCGAGTCATTCTCCTGGTCATTCCTCAACGTTAAGTTTTCGAGACTTTTATCGTATTCGAGAGGCTAGCAGACAAGAGGATTTTAAACCAACGAAAAAGAAGAAACGTGGAAACGAGGCATCAGGTTCGGGTGCGAAGTCAAAACAGCCAAAGAAAGTCGAAATCAAAGTCGGTATGGCATATGTTATTGATGGTGTCTTCAAAACACGACGAAATAAGACTCACATATTGAAAGTGAAAAATGATATCGAGAGAAAGGAATTGATTGAGAAAGCAATCATTAAACATGGCAGCTTTGATCAGTCATTTGATCGTGTAAGTCCCTATGTTCTTCTTTATCCAGATTTTAGTGAGGTTCACTTTGTTCCAGGAAGTAAAGAAATATTTTCTCTGATGAAATATAAGGAGGCTATCTCCAAAGACTATAAGAAGCTTACATTTTATCTTTGTCTTCGTGACGAGTTTCAGTACAACCAGTTTTCTGACTGGTCTCCTGATGACAATGATGATAACAATGACACTAAACATGAGAAAAAACCCACAGTGAGTGCAACTGAAAGTAGCCCACCTATTTTTATCACGGACGATAGTGACGATCCGATGCTTTCACTAGCTATCGCTCAGAGCCAACAGGATGAAAATATGCCTGCTCTCAGTGAAACAACAAACAATGATGAAAAGATATCTGCAGAGGCCAAATCACTGGATGAGGCACTTGAATTGAAAATGAATGATATCCCCAATGACAAGTACACAGTTGTTGAAGTAACCAGAAAACACCTGGTTGAAAGGACATTTGAGATCCTGAAAGATGAAGATGATATAAAGGGTAGAGTTATAGTTAAGTTCATTGGAGAAGAAGCAGTTGATACTGGGGGTGTTACTAGAGAGTTTTTTACAAACTTGTTTCAGAGTATGTTAGGTAATGGTAATATATTCCGTGGTAGCTATCCCAATTTAACCTTTAGACATAACTTGCATGCATTAGAAGAAGGGCATTATGAGATGTTTGGAAAATTAACTGCCATTGCCTTATTGAATGGATGCCCTGGGCCTCATTTTCTTTGCCATTCACTTGCATCATTTATTCTTGACAATCCAGTAGAGGTTGTTCTAGATGAGGTGCCAGCTGAGTCCGAGTTTAAAACAAAACTTATTCAGATTCAAGGCTGTAATAATGAATCTGAGCTTTCAAATATAGTCAGTTCTTTTCCCGAACGTTTTGACATGGGGTACACTAAACCAGTTATCACTCTGAATCACAAGGATGATCTAATTAGATTTTGTTCAAAGCATATTGTAATAAGCAGTGTTGCTGAAGAAATTTTCAGTTTTTGCAAAGGTTTAAGCACCTTTGGTGTGTTGCATGAATTATGTAAGTTTAGTGAAGCTGGACTGGCAGAGTTAGTGTACCAGGATGTAAACACCGATCATGTCAAAGCATGTTTTAAACCCTGTTTCTCACCTATTGGCACAGATGAGCATGGCAAAGAAACAGAAATTGTGTACAAGTGGCAACAGTTTTTGAAAAAAGCCAAAAGTGGTAAATTAAAATCTCTGAGGTTCTTGCTTGCCCTGATTGGAATAATCCTGATGCCAGGGTTGCAAGTGTAGATGATTCACAAGTTGTTAAAGTTCTTTCCCCAAGTGATATATTGCAGTTTGGGAGGGGTTCACGATTCCCGAATTTTAAGGGCTCTCTAGCATTTGATCACCAATGTAATGATGCACATAAGAGGCTAACTGGTAATACCTGTGCTTTAATCATTTGTATACCAGTAAATGAGAGGTACACAAAATGTGACACAGACACATTTGCCTTAAATATCATGAAAGACATATTTCAAGACTATGGATTTGGGCAGAGATAAGTTACTATATTACTCTGTAACAAAATGTTGTGTTGTTTATTATCATTAGAAAGAAATAACTTGATAGTTTTTCTATATTGTAGACTGTAAATCACCTATTTGTGATCTCCCTGGGAGTTCCCACACCCCTGCCCCTTTTGAACACATATGAAATGCTTGTTTATTGACTTAATTTATTTACCATTTGGAGTGAAATACATGTTTGTCTGCTACTCCACTCTCATATGCTCCTTTGAAATAAACCCCCAGGGGGGAGATTAATAGAGGTCTTGCCATAACTATATTACAGGTATGTAAATATGTTCATATTGAAGTAAAGCTATAAAATGTTGTGTTCAACTAATATTGTTAAACTGTAATGAAGAATAGTGTGAATTCCTATTTGTCAATAGTTCTAATGTTATTAAACTGCAAATGTTATTTTCCATTTTATTTATGTCAGGTGCAAAAATGTTTTTCCAGGCATGATTTTTTCTTATTAACACAAAATGTAAACACCAAAATATTTTTTGAAGCAATCTGCAATTATGTGCTTGGTAGTACTCAAAGTTAATTAGCTTCTGTTACCCCGGTAGCAAAATTAACTAGTGACTGAAATAACTCTCCAGCTTCAAAGATAGTAGTTGGGTACGTTAGCCCATTATTTTCCATAACATAATGGAAATATTCCTCCCAAATCTCTTCTGTTTCCTCTTCTCTTAACCCACCCAGAATTTCTTGTTCTACTTCATGTAACTTGCATAGTGGAACTTGTACTAGACAGTCTTGTCTGTCTTCTCCTGATTGATCAGGGAGGAAATAGAGAACATCTGGAATGCCAGGTACAGTGGTTTCATGGGATTTCCTTATTCTATGTGAGTTCCAGTGCTGCTTCGCTTTGTCCAGATCTGTTTGAAAAACATCTGCAAAGCAGAACCACAGTGCCTCTTTATGGATGTCATTTGTCATATCAAGGATACCTGACTGCGAAAGGTCAGCAAAAAAATCGATCCACCAGCCAAAACGTAGCTTCCTTAGTGAAGACCAATAGCACTCTATTCTTTGGTTTCTAGGACTTGATAAATACTGGTGAGCTTTTGATCCAGAAAATTCATCTTGCTGATTGGCGCGAAGGTAACATTGCATGGCAGCCATTAAGCCATTTTCGGTTCCACGGTCAGTTAAAAGACGGACAGGACATCCTCCTGTAGCTTTAACGTAATCGAAGAAATACCGGGCAATAACTTTTGGGTTTTTGTTTGACCGTTGAACTTGCAACCACAATACTCTTCGGCTAAAGCCATCGATGCATCCGTGGACTGAAAAACCATAGGGTTTAAGTTTATCGTAGCCATCTGCATGCCAGGCAAAATTTGGTCCTGGAGAAATATAAGTACGTCGATGAAGACGTCGGCGTTTTCGAAGTTGAACTCCTTCCGGATCGACTTCTCTCATTATGGATGCGACTAGCTGACGAGGAACATTCATGTGGTGCCGTAGTCTTAAAATATGCCACTTCATACGATATCCATTTGATTTGTCAGGCCCAGCCGAGAGCTCGTCCTTTATGATATTTCCTGCTCTACTTTCAACATTTTCGTTGACAAGTTCGCGACGTTTTAAACCAAAATCTTTCAGTCTGCGTTTTAAAGTTCTTTCTGACAGGCGCATGCCGTGGTATCTTTGCAAAAAAAGCACAATATTCTTGTATTCAAACCCTTTATAAAAATAGTATTCAATTAGCTCCCTTTCTGATCCAGAATTAGCAGGTAAACCTTCCCTCTCAAAGTTGTCCAAACGATTCAAACCCTCCTCGTCTTCCGCCATTTTGTTTTGAAAGATTCTCCCTAGTCTTCTCGCGGTAACATGCGCGCGCAGCGTTTTAAGAGCTTTAGTAAAGAGATGCTGCGCATTTTTAGTGAGAGAGTGTGTGTTCATTTTTAATAAAATGTAATATTTTTTATTGAAGTAATGGTCTGCACAAAATTGAAATGAAAGTGGTAGTACAAAATAATATTTGTACTATTTATCTTTGTTAAAAGTGATGACCCTTCTGGGCCACCGTAAGTACCAGTGTCGAAAAGAATTCTTACAGAGATTAACGCAGACCCGTTAACTGCTTACGCTCTCGCAGATTGTAACAATATGCTACCATTCCCAACTTGAGTAAGTCTCGTGGCTCTACAAATTCATTCTTTTCTTCGCTTTCCGGTTGCATTTCAGATTCGTCTTTCTCATTCTTCGTATCTGGTTTCTCCTTTGGACAGATAGACTTATGACGCCCGCCTTCCCAATGACGACACCTTTCCTCGTTTCGACAAGTGTTTGCATTGTGTCCTATACGAAGGCAATTAAAACAACGCTTCGATTTTTGCAAGATGGACTTTCTATCTTTGCATCCCACCTTTTGCATGAAGCGGAATAGTGCGGTTTTTGGTACAAAGCACATCGTATTTGAAATTTCTCGGAATTACCAACATTTGTCACGAAAGTACCCTCGCTGACTTCGCGAGCTTCTATTTCTGATCTAATCGTGGCCAACAATTCTTCTATATTCCATAGTTTGGCAGTGTCGCAGTAGTCCTCGCAACTACTAAACGGATTTCGTTTTGGATTTTTGACATATTCGCGTGGAACGTACGGCCTGTATTGTGTTGTTTTTATTACCTCTTTATTCAGCCCAGTGCTTGCGATAAACCTTACTCGTTGACTCATTTCGCAATCATACTACTACTTGTTGTTTTCGCTGCAAGTAGTTTTCCCCTATTTGAATTGGATTTAATTTCCTGATGTAGTGTACAAGCTCGAACCAGTCTACTATCAGTGGTAAACCAAACCAGTAAGGCTACCAGCTTGATGCAAGTTTCTCACCAGTTGCATTAAGTTTGTTGGTTTCATTACAATGCATAAAGTCTGTTGGCTTCATAATGTACCATGACAGTCCTCTTCTGATAATTTGTGATACACTTGTTGTTATCATCAAGTCGGAACAAGCAATGTAAATACGTTGGGCCTTATTATTTCATTTTGAAATTCTACAGTATAAGCACCCCCCTACCCCCACCCCCACCCCCACCTTAACACCGCCACCACCACTGATTTTTCATTTTAGTGTTTGACAATATGATTTGAAGTGCAAATTTATATCTGCAGGATCTATCCAAGACATATTCTCTGATTCGAACAACAAGAGCCGATGGAAACTGTTTCTTCCGTGCTTTTGGATTTGGTTATTTAGAATATTTATTGCAAGATAGAGTTGAGTATGAAAGGTATTAAAAATGTGAGGAGATATCGGGCAAATCGAAGGTATTTTTCCTAACGTACAGTTAGGAAATTGTACCAAAAAGATGGGTTGGCCCGAAACCCCCCTTCCTTGGGCAAACCATTGAGTTGCGCATTAAGGTGGCTCGATAGCAGTGCCCAAATGTACCTTAACTAAACAAATCGCTGTGCGCTAAATTGCTTAATAAATCCCTTAGCTATTGCATTTTCAACAAATAGATGCGTGAAACATCGAATATTTCATGCCATGTGAGATTTGGACGTCATATCGAGCATAAAGACAGGCAGGTTGATATGGATTTTCTGATGCTGTCATTAAAAATTTTTAGATAATGAAATTTAAGAAAATGAACGTAAAACATTTTCCGTGTCGATATGTTAGATCAACACCTATAGGAATTGGAAAAACAACAAATTGTATGCGGTCGTCTGTGTTCTCACACAATTTTTCAGTTTCCATGAGTGTTAATATAATTGTATATCAATGCAGAAAAAATGTTTTTGTACCTTTTATAATCATATGACACAAAAAATAAAAATAGCGGCGAAATTTTACGTGTTGACATTGAGTTATATCAACACGGCTCTTCTTTTTTTGTACAGTGGCCTATATTCAAATGTGGAATGCAATATTTTGTCAGAAAAATCTAATATACAAAAAAGTTTGTACGTGTTGCAAAAATTTTTTATGAGTTGAATTTTTATAATGGCATTTGTGTATTGCTCATTTTAGAACTTCTATAGAATGTTTATGTCATTGATTTTCTTTAAAAATATTGGTCGTTCATATTCAACGATAAGTATATTGCAAAAAAGTACTACATTTGGTAAGAAATTGTAAAACGCTAGAGAATTAAAAGACCAGGGGCCAGTTGTACAAAACCCTCAATCCAACAAAAATGTTTTAAAACAAAACAAGCATCAAAACCAATTCTCACTACCCAAAACTGAATGTTTTAATAGTTGGTCACCTAAATATTGCTAGCCTTCCTAAACATATTGAAGAGCTTAAAATACTCCTAAATGAAATCACGTTTGACATATTATGCACAAATGAAACACGCTTAAACAATTTAATTGACAACAGATTAGTCGAGATACCAGGATATGATATTTTAAGACGCGATAGAAACCGCCATGGCGGTGGTGTCGCGATTTACATACGTAACAATCTTGTTTACATCAATCAAAGCTGTTTGCGTCGAAGTCGAAAAGCCGAGAATGAAACCAAATTTTCGACCATTTCGAAATATTTTTACAAAACATTGGACATGAAAATATAGATGTAATCAAGGCAGGAGACCTGAATTGCAACTTACTTTCTACTGAATAGTGAAATTAAAAAATTTCAGGACTTAATGTGAATTATTAACTAAAACAACATATAACTACACCAACGAGAATAACTAGTGATACTCAATCCTTAATTGACATTATTATCATTAAAATAGACGACACTAAAACAATTGAATCAAGGGTCATACACTTAGGCATTAGCGATCAAAGCCTTGTTTATATATGACGTAAAATTGCTTGTCAGAAAGAAACTCCTAAATTAATAGAAACTAGAAAATTTAAACATTTTAACGCTTTACGATTCCAGAGTGAATTAAGTGAAGCTTCAGTTATTTTCCGTCTTTCAATGACCCAAACAAGGCGTGGGAAAGCTGGAAAGAATTCTTTTTTAAAATTGCAAGCAAACATGCCCCACTTAGACAAAAAAGGGCTAAAAGTGAATATTGCCGATGGATGCCCAATGAGATCAAGAAACAGAGTTATCATAGAGACTATTTAAAAAAGAAAGCCATTAGTTCGAACTCAGTTAATTATTTTCAAGCCTACAAGCAATGCAAAATCAACTCAACAAATGCATTAAGCAAACAAAGAGGAACTATTATAATTCAAAATTAGCTAATAGTAATAATAGCATAGAGAGTTGGCAAACCATAAATGAATTATTGAATAGGAAATCTAAAACAACTAAGACCAATCAGATTATTATGAATGACAAAGCAATGGTTGGTGATGAAGAAATTGCCAATAAATTCAATAAATACGTTTCTGAAATTGGCAAAAAACTAGCAGAAAAATCCCCGATAAAGATTTTGACCCTCTGCATTATGTGACTCCAGTGTCAAATTCATTTACTTTCCAAACAATATTAGACCAGGATATATACCGCATTATATCCAGTATGAAAACCTGCAAGTCTGCTGAAGTTGACAAACTTTCGATCAAACTCACGCAAGCTTCAGGAAGAACTATTTTGAACTCTTTAAAAAATATATCTTTAAATACTGGCATATTCCCTGATGATTAGAAAACCGCTCGTGTTACACCAGTATTTAAGTCTGATATTAAAACAGACTGTGGTAATTATAAACCAATTTCCATAATATCAAATGTAGCTCAAATCTGTGAAAAAGCTGTCTATAACCAAGTGATTACATTTTTGAATAAAAGCAAAGTTATTGATGAAAACCAACCGGTTTTCGCACAAACCATTGAACAGAAACTACCCTATTACATTCAATAACCAACTACGTAGCTGACATGGACAAAGGTCTGATCAATGGGGTAGTTTTATAGATTTTAGAAAGGCATTTGACACAGTCGACCACACAATACTACTGGCAAAACTGGAACGATGTGGAATAAGAGAAACACCTCTTCAGTGGTTTAGATTATACTTACATCAGAGAAAACAAGTTTGCAAAATAAACAATGCCGTGTCAAATGCAGTTCATGCTAACTGTGGTGTTCCACAGGGCTCAAACCTCGGTCCTTTACTATTTAACTTATATATTAATGACCTTCCTAACTGCCTACAGACAATTAGCTTCTCCATGTTTGCAGATGATACCAATCTTTCTTGTAAAGGGCGAACATCTGCCGACTTTGAGAACAAACTAAACTGTGACTTAGATAATATCCAACACCGAGTATATGCATGCTCATTGGATAACAACAAAGACTTGGCAATATCATCAAAACTCCAAAAGTACTATTTGGCGAACACGAAATAAAAAGAGTAAGGGAAAGTTTTTTCCTTGGTCTCATAACTGACGAACGATCAAACTGGAACAAGCACAACAACGAACAATGCAAGAAAATTTCAAAAAGCATAGCCCTATTACGAATTAGTCAAAATATATAATTCATTAGTCTTGCCACATTTTGACTACTGCTCTACTATTTGAAACGATAATAACAAATCTCATATTGACAAATTATCAAAACTACAAACGAGGGCACGGATTATAACTAATTCTGATTACACTATTAAATCGTCCCAAGTTTTTGAAACCCTTCAATGACATCCAATAAAAAGAAGATTTAACAATGATGTTTAAAGTACTAAAAAATATTTGACAACAATGTTTCACAAATGTGACAATTCTATTTATTCCTTACGAAGTAATAGTATAAAACTGAGTCTTCCAAAGCCAAAAACAGATTTCTAAAAAGAAACTTCTCCTACCGTGAAGCTATCGTTTGGAATAGTCTACCCTCTGAATTTTCACGTTAGGTGGACAAATCTAAAACATATTTTCCATTTCGTAATTTACCTAATAATTATTATAAAACTTTGGAATAGCAAACTGTAGTATATGACGTGATTCAATGTAATGTAATGTAACGTAATGTTTGTGGTGTCCTATATGTTGTAATATTTTTAAACACACGACCCGTTGAAAATCGCGCAAGTGAAAGGCTACCGTGTATAAATATTTTTAGATAATAATATTAATAATAATAATAGTAAGTGTGACATACGGAAAATACGCCACTCACGTCCTGGGAGGTATGGCGTAGAGTGCTACGAGTGTTTTAGTACCCAATAAAATTCCCCTGTCCATATGGCTAATAAATGGAGGATATTACACGGTGGCGCGAAGATATGAATTTATTTTCGAGTGATGTAAAGAATATTTTGCTAAGGAGTGAAATCCCACAGGAAAGCACGTGCGTTTTTTCACGCGTACATATTTTTTTAATTCTTCATATATTTACTAGCGAAAATATTGAAAATACGAGTGTTTTAATGAACATCCGAGCTTACGGATCGAAAGCTTCGCGATAATAAATTTATACGTGTTGTTTCCACAAACTTATACTTTGATATGACAGATATCAGCTCGAACATACATAAGAATTAGTATAGGCGTTTTATAACAATTGTATCATCAAGTGCGGAATATATACTATAGATGCTATAATTGCATAATTATAATTATATATGTAACAATATGCTTCAAAACAGCATTCGTTTATTTTAAAAATACAAACTAAAATCTAAAACAGTCTGGATTTTTAGAATATTCATCTGGAACTTTATAATATTAATAATGATATATTACTGTAATAAACATGAAAAAATTGTATATAAGCATAGTATACATTGTTAAAATTGAAATGTCGAAGTCACGCCGCACGCACGGAACTTAAACTTAGAGTCTATGACTTTAGCATACGCTCCAGAATAATTCGTTATTTTAGAGTTTCAGCAACGCACAAACGGCTTTTTTTAACCTTATTTAAACGGCTGTTATAGTCGAGAGCAGGTTAATTTACAACACATTTGACCGGTCACAGGATGACCAGGATATGAAAAGAATGAAATGAGTTGGCTAGATTCTTACGAAATTTTCGTTTGACAAAGATTTTAAGGAATGGACGTTTTGACCGTTTTTGTTAACTTTAATGGAATATACGTATTTATTGAAGAATATACTTTGAACATGTAAAAATATAATACACCTTTTTGTTCAACATAACAACGTACAACGAACGTCCGATCACGTGTCCGCCTTCAGCATTACGTAACCTGCTAATATATATACTAATGTCAACACATGTCCCCATTTATACATACTGATTTCCATATATGAACACCCCCACTCAGACTCAACTTTATTGTGTCTATGATGAGTCTGCTGCTTTCTTTTAAAGTTCAGTTTCCTAGTAGTACATAACGATGTTTCTCGACTTTAATACGAGGCAGCGACTTGGTTAATATATCCGCTGTCATGTCCTCCGTTGGAATATAATGAATTCCTACTTCTCCGTTTTCGACTCTTTCTCTCATAAAATGTAACTTTGTGTCGATGTGTTTCGATCGCTTGTGCATAACTGGATTATGACACATTTTGATACACGACTGATTATCTTCTCCAATGTAGGTTGGTTCTTTCATTGGATACCCAAAATCTTTCATTAATGCTCTAAGATAAATTGCTTCTTGCACTGCTGCTGCCATAGCTTGATATTCAGCTTCGGTAGACGATAAAGCCACTGTCGCTTGCTTCTTGACTTCCCAACTTATTGCTGCACCATTTCCTTGAAATTTGAAATAGTAGCCCGTTGTAGACTTTCGATCGTCTAGATCGCCGCTCCAGTCTGCATCTGCATTACCGACTAGCTTCATACTCGAGTTCTTGGCGAATGTCAATCGTAGATTGATTGTGCCTTTCAAATATCTAAGAACGTGTTTTGCTGCTTGCCAATGCGTTGTGTTGGGCTTTTCGAAGAATCTTGATAACTGATTGACTACATTGAGAATGTCAGGTCTGGTTTGTTTTCCAATATACAGACGGGATCCAACTAAACTCCGATAAAGCTTCGTATCAACTAATTGGTGTTCTCCGTCGTCTTTGACTAACTTCAAGTTGACTTCTGCAGGGGTTACTTTGGGTTTGCTGTCACTCATGTTGAACTGCTTTAGAACGTTTGCGATGTACTTCTCTTGATCTACGGTAATACCGTCTTCCGATCTGAGGATTCGCATTCCCAGGAACCAGTGTAATTCTCCTCGATCATCCATCTTGAAATTCTTCTCTAGTAACGATTTGATTTCATCGATGATTTCATTGCTCGCTCCTGCTACTATGATATCGTCTACCCATACTAGTACGTACGAGAAAATACCATCTGCGTCTTTTCTCACGAAGAGACAATAATCGTTGCGGCTTCGGTGAAATCCACTGCTGATAAGGAGATTTGCTAGTGCTTCGTACCAATTCTTTGCTGCTTGCTTGAGACCATAGATAGACTTGTTTAGCTTGCAAACTAGGGTCTCTCCGTTTTGTCCTCGTTTAACAAACCCTTGTGGTTGTTCTAAGTAGATTTCTTCCTCAATAGCTGAGTGAAGATACGCTGACTTTACATCCATTTGCCCGAGATGTAAATCTTTCTGAGCTGCAACTGCTAACAGGGTCCTGAATGTCTCCGGTTTGCATGTGGGTGCATACGTTTCGAAGAAGTCTATCCCTTCGACTTGCGCGTAGCCTTTCGCCACATATCTAGCTTTGTACTTGTCCACTTGACCATCTGCACCGTATTTGACTCTGTATACCCATTTTCCTGGTAAAACATTCTTGTCTTTCGGTCTGTCAACAAATGTCCAAGTGTCGTTATTCTCTAGTGACTCAACCTCTGCTTGCATTGCTTCTTTCCATTGCTTGGCTTTGTTTGACTTTACAGCCTCTTCGTAGGTTTTCGGTTCTGTTGCGATTTCCTCATGTTGAATTGCGCAGAAGGTATAGGGATTCCCATATCTTTCAGGAGGTCGTCTATTTCTACTTGCTCTTGGGAGTGGTTCTTCTTCTCCAAGATCTTCTTCTTCATCTGGTAGTTGTTCTGGTGCATTTGGAACTTCGTTTTCAGTTTCCCCCACTTCATCCCCGACAGGTTTCTCTTTCGTTTGCTCATTTAAACAATCCTCGTTGAGATCTAGATTGGGACTCTTCAAAATCGTGTCTTCTTGGTGAAGCTCTTCTTTAGACGATAAAGGTTGGATTTCATCTTCTTTAAAGAGTACATTGCGTGCTTTAATTATTTTGTTCGTGGTCAGATCTTGTAGTATGTAGGCTGTGCTCTTGCTGTCGTAGCCAACGAACTTTGCCTTTACTGATCTGGCATCGAGCTTTCGTAGGTTGACGTTTCTCTTCTTCACGTACGCTGTGCAGCCGAACACTCTGAGGTGGTTTCTTCTTGCCGTCTTCTTGGTAAAGAGCTCGAAAGGACTCTTTCCTTCGTTGCTATTTGCGCTGACAGTGAGATTTCGGATGTGCGTAGCGGTATCTAAGGCTCTTACCCAATACTTCTTAGGAAGCTTTGCTTGTATAAGTAAGCACCGTCCCATTTCTACTAGTGTACGATTGAAGCGCTCCGCGACTCCATTTTGCTGTGGTGTTTCCGAGACTGTAAATTCTTGTTTAACCTTCAAATCTCTGCAGAGCTCTTTGAATTTACGTGAGGTATATTCAGCTCCGTTATCTGATCGTAGTGTTCTGGGTGTTCCGTTTTCGGCAACATATTCTTTGAACTTGTCGATCACTTCTGACTTGTTTCTCATGCACTTTACGACTGCGTACTTCGTGTACTCATCGATAAAGGTAACTGCGTATTTTGATCCGTTTAAACTAGCCACTTCGAAAGGACCAAGAATGTCTGAATATACAAGTTCCAGAGCTTTCTTTGCTTTATCCACAACTTTCTTTGGAACCGGCTGACTTGCTTGTTTTCCCATTGCACACGTTTCGCATGTATCTTCTGTGTCGCCTCCACAACCCACAATGCGTTTTACATCGACTTTGTTAAGATGTCCCAGACGTTTGTGCCACAAATCTATATCTCCCTTGACGCATTGTCTGGTTTCGTTGCAGGTAGATGGGTTAACTGTATTCAGGTAAGTAACTTTTAAGAAGAAAAGGCCAGAGTTCTTTGTTAAATGTATCTCACGACCATCACTCAATACCATCCTTGCTCTGCCATCGTTAAAGATGAATCTATGATCAAAGTTGACTGCTTTGTTAACTGAAAGAAGATTGACTTTGTAATTTGGCACGTATAACACATTTCTTAGAATTAACTCTGTCGTTTTTCCATCTTTTAACTCGACTGTTATTGGCACATCACCAATACCTTCGACTGCTGTGAAGTTTCCTTTGGGGTCTCTAACGCTCTTTTCATCAACTGTACGTAGATTTGTAAATACGTCCTTCTGGTTCACAATGTGGTCTGAGCAACCAGTGTCTACTATTAGATGACTTGAAACCTCTGGATTGTCGTTTCTTTCTTGTAAAGGACTGAGGAAGCATTCTGAATAAGATGATATTGCGTTTTCATCGTTTCTTTTAGATTTACCCACTTTCTCAGAATTTCTACAGACTTTGGCTAAATGACCTCGTTTGTTGCATTTGGAGCAAATTGCTGTGCCTCTCTTGTTGCATTGTTTTGCAAAATGTCCTGAATTTCCACAGACATAACAAACTTTGGATTGCATTGGTGTTTTCGTATTTCCGTCACGTTTACTTCCGGTGTGCATTGCCACTGACGAATCGACTTCCGGTTGTTTTCTTTGTATACGACTGTCCTCGTAATTTTGTAGACGGGTTCTCAATTCAGTAAATGTCGATGCTGGATTAAAACTTTCTTGAACAACAAAATTTTCGTATTTCCCAGGAAGGCCGTTGATAATTAGTGCATTGAACAGAGTTTCTGTTATTTGCTCACCTGCGTCCGAGAGCCTTGACATGAGTTCTTGAGCACGTATGAAATATTCATGTAATTTCTCGTCTTCTCCGAGCTGTAATCGGGATATTTGTCTCACTAAACTGACTACGGTAGGCTTTTCTACGTTGGAATAACGTTGCTGCAGTAAACGCCATGCTTTTGCGCCGTCACCCGTACGGTCTTGGGATAAACAATCGTGTCGAATATACATCAAACTTGTTTTGTCTAGCGCCAACGCAATATGACACCAAACATTATTATTTCGCTCTTTAATATCTTCAATTTCTTTGTTTCGTTGCTGAACTTTAGCCTGCCTCTGTGCTTGTTGTTCCGCTGAAGCATCTTCAGCTAAAGTGGCGATTTCTTCTGGTATAACTTCCTTGCCGAGTAACGATTTAAATAGCCCTTTTGTTTGCATAAAAGCCGTAAATTTTGTACTCCATGCTGGATAATCCTCAGCTGATCCAGTAAAACATAACCACTTTACTGCATTACTGTCCATTCTTCAATAATCTGTGCCCATAACCTGTTAACTTTAATGGAATATACGTATTTATTGAAGAATATACTTTGAACATGTAAAAATATAATACACCTTTTTGTTCAACATAACAACGTACAACGAACGTCCGATCACGTGTCCGCCTTCAGCATTACGTAACCTGCTAATATATATACTAATGTCAACACATGTCCCCATTTATACATACTGATTTCCATATATCAACAGTTTTCGTGAGCTTGCTTGGATTATTGGACTTTTAAATCACGAATCAGGATTGACCGCACATATTTAGGAAGGGATTTTTATTATAGATGTTTTAGATGTGAGCTGGAACTGGATTATATTTAACTATCTGTTTTCAAGTCATATATTAAAAAAAGTCATTATGTAATGTATTTTAAACAATTCACATTTATAATAATAATAATAATAATAATTTATTTCTTAAATGCGCATTTATAAAAATTCTCAATGCTCATTACAATAGTATAACTAAATTATTAATAATATGTACAAATAAAATTATGTAATAAAAACCTGATATAGAAAACTTAAAAACTAACTATAAACTTGATTAAAAAGGAAAGTCTTAAGTTTATTTTTAAAAATATTAATTGATGTCTCAAGTCTCAATTCATCAGGAAGACTATTCCAAACCACCGAACCAGCCTTCCCAAATGTTCTATCTCCGTACGTTTTCGTTATCGTCCTAGGTTCTTCCAGTAAATTTTTAGAAGCAGATCTTAGGCACCGCGAAGGCTTATGAATTTTCAGAAGGTCCCGAATATAAGATGGAGCAAGCTTGTTTACAGCTTTAAATGTTATTAGCCCGAGTTTAAATTTGATACGGCTTTGTATAGGAAGCCAATGAAGTTCTTTCAAAATGGGGGTAATATGCTTTCTTTTGTTTGACCTGGTCATAATTCTAGCGGCTGTATTTTGTACATGTTGTAGTTTCTCAATTTCACGTTGTGGAAGCCCATAGAGGAGACTGTTGCAATGATCAAGACGCGTTGTGACAAAGGCATGAACCAAACGCTCCGCAGTCGATTGGTCAAGGTATTTCCGTATCATGCCAATGTTCCTCAAAGCAATATAAGCTGTTTTACAGATTGAATTAACATGACTCTTTAAAGAGAGATTTTCGTCTACAATAGCACCAAGGTCTCGGGCTTCGGTCTTAATACGAATTAAGCTATTAGCCAAAATAAACATTGGGAGGAGCTGGACATGATTTAGCATAAGCAGAATGTACATAGATAGCTTCAGTTTTTCCATCATTTAAAACCAACTTGTTTTGAAGGCACCAAGCCTGAATGTCATGAAGACAATGTTCAAGACGCTGAATAGCCGTGTCAGAATCGTGTTTCTTTAGGATAATATAGAGTTGAGTGTCATCAGCATAAATCATAGCATCAATGCCATGGGCAGCAAAGATATCTTCTAGAGGAGACACGTAGAGCGAAAAAAGCAATGGCCTAAGAACCGATCCCTGAGGGACACCTTGTAATAACGGAGTTGACACCGAAGCTTTACCGTTAATTTTTACGTACTGAATTCGAGAGGTAAGATATGACCGAAACCATGATAAGGCTGTATCACAAATTCCAAAGCGAGATTCCAAGCGGTCAAGTAGGATTTGATGGTCAATTGTATCGAAGGCTGCAGAAAAATCAAGCATTACTAAAAAAGCTTGATGGCCAGAATCAAGTGCCTCTAGAAGATCATTATGAACACATAAGAGAGCTGTTTAAGTACTATATCCCTTTCTAAACGCTGATTGAAGATTTGGATATATTTTATTTTCCATTAGATAATCCACAAGTTGAGGAGATACAACGCGTTCAATTATTTTCGATATAAACTGCAAATTTGAGATTGGACGAAAACTACTCATATCTTCAGGATTCATCATCGATACTTTCTTTAAAACAGGTGCAAGTTGAGAAACTTTCAAGGAATCTGGCATATAACCACCACCCAAGGATAAATTGACAATCTTCGTAATAGGTGTTAACAACACATGAAGACACTTTTTCAAGATCACAGTTTGAACTGGATCTAATTCACAAAACTTCGTAGGAGACATCAGAACAATCTGTTTGATGTAGTCTTCTGCTACAGTCACGAAAGATGAAAACCTTGAATTGTAGGTACATGGAGGGAAAAAAATATTCGGTTCTAAAACAGGAAGTTCGCATAATCCGCTATGAAGTCTGTGAATCTTATCATTGAAATAAGTAAGAAATTGGTTGGCTGGGTCATGTAGAGAGGACGGGAAAGTATTTGCCCTTTTTCCTCTAGTCATTAGTTCAACTTCGCGAAAAAGAGACCGCTGATCAGCATTACTGAAGCGATTTCGATGATATAAGGTTTTTATATCGTTCAATCGACAGTAATATGCATTACAATAGTCTTTAAAAATCTGTTTATCGATTTCAAGACCAGAAGATCTATACTTCCTTTCATACCTCCTTTTCTTTGCCTTAGCCTCTCGAAGAGAATCATCGAACCATGGGGCATGCGGTCGAAGGGTAACGAACCTTGGGCGCGCAGGAGCATGTATATCCAGAACATTCGCCAGATCAGTATTATATTGATGGACTAACGAGTCCAGGTCTGAGCAAGGTTCAGTAATGATGGACGATGCGCAAATAGATTCAGCAAAAGCACACACGTCAATATTCCGAAGTTTTCGGTGATTTACAAAGATTTTTGTAGGTTTAGGTCGTGGAACGGAGACTCGGCCAGTTATCACAGCATGATCGGCCAGTTATCACAGCACGAGGGAAGCTGTATTGATGAACTTATATTTGATATAACAACATCGGAGTTTCGAGTGATCACAAGATCGAGAAGGTGACCACGGTTGTGAGTGGGGCTTTTAACGTGCTGTATCAAATTATTTGAATCCAAGAGATCAAGAAACAGAGTAGCGTCACGGTTAGTTGAGGCATTGTCAAGATGAAAATTAAAATCACCAACCAGCAGTAATTTACCGGGGAGTACAGCGAGGTTCTCAATGAGAATTTGAAACTCGTTGAAGAAAATCTCTGAGGACAAGCCATTTTTTTTAGATGGGGGTGGTCGGTACACCCCAACGATACACAATTTGGTAGATCCACAGCTAACAGATAGAGCAATATATTCGAACGATTTAAATAAAGGGAGGGGCAATTGATTCACACTATAGCCTTTCTTTAATATGACACAGACACCTCCGCCACGTCCAATTCTAGGTTTGTTGAATAGTTGATGGTCTGGCAACGTATTTGTTACATCTGCCACAGTCCTCGACGACTCGTCAAGCCAAGTTTCTGTCACAATAAATAAATCTATCTTTTGTGAGAGAATATAGTCGCACACGAGCGCTGTTTTCCGTGCTAGTGACCGGGCATTCCAAAGTGCAAACTTTGAAAAGAACGAGTTAGTAATACAATTGTTATTAGGAAGAACAGATGTTTTGACAACAACGTTTTCAAATAAACTTAGTAACAAAGCCAACCACGAAGACTCTCATACAGCATACATAGATTAACTGGTTTCTTGACATTTATGATACTAAATACTCAATATTATATATCGCTATAGTCTACATGGTACACACAGCAGTATGGGGAATTTATGTCTTCAAATAACATTTCAGTATAACAGCCCCATGAAATGCTATGTAGTGGTAACACAAATGGTGCACCTGTTTGTTAAGCACAAAATACTTTTGCTGAAGATGGTCGATACATTTTCTTTATTGGTAATCCTGTACATCTTTTGAACTGTCGGTAACAGTGAGAATAGCGTTTGGAAGAATAAAACTAAGAAACTGCAAATGGCTTTGAAAATTATGTTAGTGAGTCAAGTGCTTCGGATTTGCGTATAACATTTAAATTAACTACTAACCACCTTCTCTTGAATCCATATTTATGGATGAGGTATTTGCTGCACAGTTTTTCAGGATTAGAGTTGTATCTGCATTGACTGTTGCGGTGACATAGCCAGAACAGCAGAAACACCTAAGTTTTTGAATCACATGAATGATTTTTTCGATTTAAATGCTAATAAGGTTCATACTAGGCTTGAATTTAGATGCATGTACTAGATGAAAGGCAGGTTGTAAAGAAGTGGTCAATAAGTTTCCTGACACCATGGGGTGGGGGTACGTCGCCGTTACCTAAGGAAACTTGTGGCGTTGTTATTACCCCCACTTTTTTCTGTGTTAACTGCTAATACGTTATTTGATTAATGATTATTACATTATTACATTCAGTTTGAAATGAATTATGTTTCCTGCAATCTGATTGGTTAAAAATACTGCTGTTAATTCCCAAATCGTACCATTTTGGATCATTAATCGCATCATTTTTAAATCAATTGTATCTGAGTCCTCAATAAAGTGAACCAATCACAAGAACTAACTAGCCAAACATTTTGAAATCGAAGTACGTAAGAAAAACGACGAAATTTGATCCTAGTTCATAAATATATAAAATGGTCAAATACTTTTTAAAAAGTAAAATAGCAGACAAGAAAATACTGAAGAATGTAAACAATATAATAGAAGTAGAGAGAAAAGAATTCAGTGTACACTTCAAAACTTGGGTCGCCACCAACCTATAATAACAAGCTATGTGAGTGGTTGGTTATAACAATGAAAACAAGAAAACTATAGAAATTGGTTTTCTAAAGAACGAATCATAAACAATGATCACTTTTGTTTCAAAAGGCCAATCACAAGCCCTGATCACTTTAGGTTGGTATTTACCCCAAAACTTGGGAGCAACAATTAAATGAGCAAGTTTATACTTGCGACAAGCGCTATATAAACTTAAGTTAATGAAACAAGCGTTGGGTCAGAAGTAAAATTGTGCAAAGTCTCGCAGTGTACAAAGGTCAATTTGGGAAACGCATGTTCATACACGTGCTAGGCTCAATGCCAACTTTAACAACAAACCATTGTCTACATCTCTCCCTATGTGTCTGGACGGGTGGACCAATCAGGTTTAACCATGTCGTCTAAATAGTTTCCTGCCTGGATCAATAATTATCATTCTGTCACATGCAAGCAAAGGCGTCTGACCTCCACGACAATATTTCGACAAAAAGCGTCTGACCTGTGCAGCAAGAGATTTTAAAATTTTGAGTAATCGACGCTGACACGCTGATTGTACGGCCGAGTATGTCTGAAGACAAAATATAGTGCTTTCCGTCCAATTCAGTTTTCTTCCGATTATATACAGAACACTATGAATAGCATTTGCGTATAAGACAAGGGTCAAGACAAAGGTCACAGTTTCACAATCTTTCAAGTCCTTACCAAGAAAAGGCGTGGACCGAGCTAAAAGAAAATTGGGAACACAACGAACGATCAAGATTTGTGGGTTCTCAAAGAAAAGGTACAACCTAGCGTTGTAGGGAAGGATTTGACGTTGGAATCGATATGTGCGAGTCTCCTGTATATATTCGTCTCATTTGTATTATATGCCGGTAAAGTATTGTCTTGCCAATTCACCGAGTACCGCGATAAGTCAAAGTTTATGGGTAATAACTGGAACAACATTGAAACACCGCCGGGAAGAGTTGCTGAGCACTTGGCTGAGATCCACATTAGCTATCAACATGTTAATTATTATCATATTGCGCGCAAGTTATATCATGGTATCGTAAGTATTCCGTTCTATTCAAACTTCTAGTGCACATTTCGATGAAAAATCTAACCAAAATGCATAAAGTTTCTCATTTGTGATAAAACTCAGGCATAAAGCTTACTTAAATAATCTGATATATTTGACTTATACTTTACTGTGAATTTGACATTTGATTCGGCAAAGATGATGACGTTCAAAGTTCAAGTGTGTATGTCAACGTCACATTATTAGAATACATTGGAAAGCCTTTTCCATGCATATTTGTCGTCATATGTGTGGTTCAATATTGATTTGAATTTTAATGCTTAATACAAGTCTTGATTTTTCTGCGCCAAGATTAATCATAAACCAAATATAAATGTAATTTTCATCAGAAGATTCAGCACTGTATATTATGCGAATCTACATACGCAAATAGTTTTGAATTTGGCTTAGAGTAATTCTAAACTGGGATTTTACTGCCAGTTAGAAAAATGCTTCATTTTCTCGGAAACCTGGGGAATTGCCTGGTCTATATGACCATGTACTTTATACTTTGTTTGCCAAAGTTAATGTTAATCCTGTCTTTCTGCATTTTGAGCTCAATTTTAATTAATAATTCATTGAAATGAAATTTGTTCATATTTGCTTCACACAAAACACTACACACTAAATTTGTTGACGGCCCCTATAGTTGGGGAGAAAGAGCTATCTGGTATATCTGATACAGCTTGTTACCCATTTATACCACCATGCATTATATGTGGTCACAATCAATGTAATTAAAACTGGCAACCTGTCAATTGCAACACAGCTCCTATAAGATAAATAGCATGTTTGCCTAATAGTACTGCTATGTTTTCAAAGTTACACTAATTGATGACCAAGGCCAATTGATCTATGCAATATAGCAATTATCTTGTTGCAACGGCAATATTCAATCAAATCAGTATTATCAATATTATCAGTGCAATTTAAAACTACATTACAACTATGTGAATTATTGCACTGAAACTTTTCTTTCTAAAATTCTTAACAACATGATATGAAAGACAACTGGAAAATAGTCTGCGTTTGGTTTTTGCCTAACCAATGACTAGATTTTAAACTATTAAAAAATGCAATCATGAAGAAATAAGAAATGCAGGGATGGTCAGCTCTGTTTGCTGTATTATATCAATGGCTTAATCATCAAGTTGTAATATAGAAGTTTTGTGGGGAAGCTGCTGGTAGTTATCTCGGCCCCATTCAGGTTTCCTGTATTGCAGGTTTTTCCTGACCTCCCTGACAATCCAGCTGTAATAAAAGCAATGGTAACACTCAGACGGCTAGTTTTTCCATCACCTGGCAAAGCAGTTTCTATTTCATTACAGCTATTGCAATTTTAACAAAACACCAAAAAATCTGGTCCAACATTCCGGGGGAAGGTTTTTCGTCTATGGGGAATGCGCATGCTGCGCATTTGTGGGGATGGAGTGCTCCCAAAGGTCACCCTCAACCCCATAGACTCACATAAAACAATGTAATATATATATATATATGTATTGTAATTAATTATGGGGATTCACTTCCCCTTGCATGTTTAAAGTAAACAATGCCCATCACGGGGATCTACTACCCCTTGGACATTAAAGTAAACAATGCCCATCACGGGGATCTACTACCCCTTGGACATTTAAGTTATCGATGACCATCACGGGGATCTACTACCCCTTGGACATTGAGAGTGCCCATCTTGGGGAGCTACTACCCCTTGGGCAAAGTCCAACACGGGGGAGCCATTACCCCCTGAGGACACAGCTATATCATAATCATAATCCTAAAATAGTGAGTCTGTGGGGGAGGCATTTTTGACCAACGTTTATATAAGAATCGGAGCATTTCTCCCTATCAACCCTTCTCCCACAAGATTGTGTATGTGTCATAGTGGTTTATTAATTGTCTCATTATATTTGCCTAATGATTGGTGCATTAATTCAATGCTAAGTTCCGCGACGTAAACGCACATTTATCGCATGAGAAATGCTCTTTGAAACTTCCTAAAAATATTATATATTTAAATTTACTTCTTGTGCCATAAATTGCTGTAATCTACCGCGACAAATGTTTTTATTTTGGCCATTTCCTTTGCTTTTTTCTATGTTGAAACGTTGAGCAAGTTGAGTTAAACAAACTAACGTCGCGGAGAGGACTGGTCTTTATGTGTCAGGCCGAATATACAGAGAGCTCATTCTGCCTTTTCCTCGAATCATATCTACCCGCCCTCCTTAATCCCGTTTTCTTCACAACGTACTGTTGTATGTTTGTATATTAGAGTAGTTTGTAATTGTGGGCGCTGTTTTATGGAAAAGATAAATAGGCGGAGTGCGTTACGCAATACACACATTGCTTTAGTTATTCCAATACTCGTTTCATATTTTTGCGTAAGGGTAAAGTGTAGAAAATGGAGCTCATCGTCACAAAATATCTGTCAGATACAGTGTTAATTAAAAGATGCGATTAAGGCTAATATAGATTGTACTAGACTTAAAATAAAATGTGTTTATCATGCACCAGTGACAGAAAGGGTTAGGGTTAGGGTTAGGGTTAGGGTTAGGGTTAGGGTTAGGGTTAGGGTTAGGGTTAGGGTTAGGGTTAGGGTTAGGGTTAGGGTTAGGGTTAGGGTTAGGGTTAGGGTTAGGGTTAGGGTTCTCTCAATTACTTTCAGGATTAGAAGAAGTGGGGGATGAGCCACACTGTCTAAAAAAAGGAACGTAAGAAATATTATGTGCAACCGGACATGGTACGGCTTCCAGATTTATGCAAGCTCTTTCGTAGAAGTTGTTTAGTTTGCTCTTAAGATTCAAGTTGTCAATTATGTGGTTCTAAAAAATTAAGTAAAATCCTATTGAAAGGTTCTTTAGTAATTAAGTTGGGCCAACTGAGAGGTGCATATGGTGATTTCAGCTGTAACAATTTTTGACAAAGTTATTCTTCTTTTATTATTGTTAGTATTATTGTTATTATTCTTTCAGCCACAGTCTTTGCTGTGTTTCGTTTGTAGTGTATCAGCCGGGCGCAAACCATGCACCAAGGGCATCAAACACTCAGGTCAATTATTCTGTTCACACGCTAAGCACCATCGTTAGGACTTGTGCAGATCCCTAACCCTAACCCTAACCCTAACCCCATTATATAGAGTATCAAATACCAAATCTCCGGGAGTGACGATGAATGTGATGAAAACCTTTCCTGAAGCGAACGTATAAGTGGATTGTGTAAGAAGATCGCCAGCGGTATCGGAGCAATAAAACGAACCAGATCGCTTTTCCCACGTAGGACGCTGCAATTGGTATATAAGGCCTGGTGTAGACGTCGAATTTCGGTCGAATTTAATTCGTAGCATTTAATGCAACCGAAATGCGACGAAAATTCGACAGATTGTATCAATCAGCTTAGACGTCGAATTTAATACGTCGCAAATAAATCAAAAGTGCATAGAAAAGTGTCCTGCGCCCTAATTTAATAATGTGGTATATTTCATGTAATACGTGTAAAGGTGTTTGTTGTAGCAAATATGGCGGCAGTTAACAAGGCTCTAATATTAAGACTAATTTTAAAAATCAGAAAGGAACGTAGGCAGAAACAACTACGAGAAGGTTGTGAGTTGAAAAATTGAAATAAGTTTTCTTTTTATATGAATATGTATACAATATTAATGATACCATTAAAGTACTAAATCTTTGTTATAACTGTAATTACTCGGTTTAGAATCAAATGTCATTTTTTGGCTCCCTCTTCTTCCTTCTCTTCCTCATTTTCAACCTCGTCTGATAGTGTGCTTGAAGCTGTTCTACTATTTCCACTAGAATATGAGGCTGAACTGCTTGGCCTGCCTGTTGATGGTTCAATCGCTCGCTCTGGCTGGTAAGAATCCCTGCCCTTGATCAATGGAAAAAGGAGATCAAACCACTTTCTGAAACCTTTATCCTCTACAAATCTTTTAATGCCTGTGGCTGTTTGTATGGTTAAAGCCACTTTCTTGCACATGCCAACACATGTTGCATGGTAAAGGGAAAGGAGGAGTGCCGTTTGACAAGCTCTTTCAAGACAGGCTTATAAACTTCACCATTTGTCGCCTTCTTGTTATTGGTGAAAATGAGCTTTCGCTTAAAGTTTTCACTGTTTGTAATAATGTCAACCATATCATCGACATAGTTGGCGTCCCACAACGATCTTCGTCCGGTATTTTTCTTTTTCTTCTTATTCGTTGAATTAAGTAGTTCATCATCGTCGTCCTCGTCTTCCTGATCTTCTTTCTCGTCTTCATTTTCAAATACACGTGGACTATCTGGGAATTGACCAGATTCTGTCGATCCGCAAATGCAATCATTGCAATAGGACACGCTAGAATTTTCTATCCAGCCATCGACATTTTCATCTAATTCAGCAACCGAACAAAATGGACGATTACAAACATAAACATTACATTTAATACGACGGTATTTTGTTATTGAACCTCAGCCAGTACGACAAAGTTGTTCGCCTGCCATCTTTGTGGTTTAACGTTTAATGGTAATCAATTTATGTTTCGGTCACTAATATGATTCTATCCCCAAGTATCCCCTAACCCTAACCCTTAACCTTAATCAAACGCCTAACCCTAACCTCTTCTACCCCTAACCGTTGCCTTAGTTACCGAAACATAAATTTATAACCCGTTTAATGTTTGGGACACACAAGGATGATTATGGATAAAAAACCCATCATAATAATCATGATAATTTATGCATTTTGTTCGATGCGACGCAAATTCGACGTCTAAAAACAGGTCGCATTTCCGTCGAATTATGCGACGAGGCTTGTCGCAAAATTCCACAGCGTCGAATTTAATGCGTCGCGTCGAGGAAAACCAATTTAGACGACGAATTTCCGTCACATTAAATGAATGAGCATTAAAGCATGCAATGAGCATTAAATGCGACGAATTAAATTCGACCGAAATTCGACGTCTAAACCATGCCTAACTCGCTTGTACAGGCATATTTTGACTATTGCAACTTGGACTAAAACTTTTGGTGAATTTCGTTCTGGCCATAAGCGTACGGGGGCAGTTTGCTTGGGGAGGCAATTTGCTAGGGGAGGCAATTTGCTAGGGGAGGCAAAGGTAATTTGCCCGAATTTTTTGTATAAAACCCGAAAGTGCCCGAATCACAACATATATTATATAAATTGGTCATATAGGTTAAATGTTTATATGTTTTTAACTCAACATGCTAAGATCGATTTACATATGAAGGCATTCATATTTAAAAGAAATATTTATCTCACCCATGTCGTTTGCCGAAACAGTTGATTATTTGTTCCATGTCAGTAGCAATGGTTCGGCTCGCGTAAGCCCATTCAATATTAATTAGAGTGATAGAATTCAAGCGTTGCTGGCCCATTACTGAGCGAAGATAAGTTTTGACGCGTTGCAAGCCACTAAACGACCTTTCAGCCGAACTTGAAGTAGCTGGAATGGATGCCAGAATGGATGTGACTTCATACAGAACAGGCAATAAATCACATAAACCATCCTCAAACATTTTATAGACAACGCCAGCTGCAGATTTCGCTTGAGAGTTGGACGCATCGATAGAATTTTGGTACATGTCTTTCTCGACTTCAAAAAGATCCTTATCCACACTGTAGAACTCTGCCACCATTTCGAAGTTGCGTTGCAATGGGTTTTTGTTCAGCACAACGTCTCCTAGAGCACACAAAATTTCTTGGTCGTTTCGGTTAAATCGTGTTTTCATTTCGTTGAGTACTTTGTCAAGGGATCGGTAAAAACTAAACAGTTGTTACGTGAAAAGGTCTAGTATCCAGGCATTGACAAACTTGGCAAGAATGCAGTCGATACGTGCATTCTATGCCAAGCAAATGGCCAAAAGTGCCCGCCTTAACCGTTACGTATGACCACATTACCCCCACGGCCCTGGCACACAGTCAACGTCGATTTTTGCGGCCCATTTCCTGGTAATGCTTACCTTTTTGTAGTTGTTGACGCGTACTCGCGCTTTCCAGAAGTGGAAATTGTGAGCTCAACGTCCGCTCAATCCACAATACTGAAGCTTAAAAGGATCTTTGCAACACATGGCATACCCGAAGTGTTAAAGAGTGACAATGGTCCCCCATTCCAGAGCCATGCACTTCACCAGTTTCTGAGAAACCATGGTATTAAACACAAACCCAGCTCACCATTATGGCCACAAGGAAATGGGGAAGCTGAAAACTTTATGAAACCACTTGTTAAAGCTGTTAAGTTTGCACATCATGACAACAAAGATTGGAAAATGGAAATATTCAATTTTTTACTGAATTACAGAGCCACCCCTCGCGCTACCACGGGCAAGAGTCCTGCTGACTTGTTGTACAATCGAGCAATTCGAACTAAATTACCTCAGTTCACAGCAGAAAATACAACTTCAGTTCATCAAGAGGTAAAGGAGAGGGACACAAGATTGAAAAAGAAAATGAAGAATTATTCTGATTCTAAAAATAGAGCAAAAAGCTCAGACATTAAAGGAGGAGACGTGGTGTTAGTTCGTCAACCAAAATCAAACAAATTGTCCACAAAATACAATCCAGCAACGTTTCAAGTAACACGTCGGCAAGGAAACAGAATTACTGCTGTGACAAATGGAAAGTATATCACGCGAATGTTTCATTTTTAAAAAAACTATCTGTAGCTAAACATGATGAATCATCGCATCTGTGGAATCAGATCGATGAAGATGATTATTTATCTGATTCGGATCTTGGCGACATGGTTGGACAGAATGACCCTGTGAGAGATCCTGTGAGATATCCGGTTAGACGAAGGCAAAGAGTGCAGAGATTTGGAAATAATATCTACGATTGACATGGACTAGGACAGATAAGATACATTTTATTTATTATTTGTTCTGTTGTAGTTTCAATAGTCTGAAGTTCTTGTTTAAGTAAGGGAGGGATGTAATGTTGACATTAGCTATGACTATGGGAGTAGGGACTGGGGAGAGTGTCGAAAGAGAGAACTACATTAAACATGTGTTCGGATTAAGATGTATGTATGAAACTATTAAATATATTTCGTGAACATTACACGGCGTAACTACGTGGTTAATGTTAACCACTATTTAACTACTTTTTGGGTAGTTAAAAAGTAGTTAAGAGCTTTATAGCTAAAACCGGCCCTGCAGAGTAGCAATGTTTACCTAACTTATGAGCTAAATATTTGAAGGCAAGAAGTCAAAGTGCTACTTTCTCAACCTATAAAAATCACAGCACTGGTAAAGGTTTGATTGGCATACCTCCTCGAGTCGACCTGACTTTTGTTTCGGAACTTTTATGCAGTCAATACTTCAGATAAGCTGCTAACAAGTTATTGTGGCATACTAAAACTACTTGAACCGGGTGATTCAGTAATGGCAGACAGAGGGTTTGAAATTAGAGATGATCTTCCATTGGGTGTTGTCCTAAATATACCCCCTTTCCTTAGTGAACAGAAACAATTTTCAGAACAGGATGAAATAAAAACAAGAAGGATTTCTATGCATAGGATTCATGTCGAACGTGCTATTCAGAAAATAAAGAGCTTTCGTATACTTCAACATGCTTTGCCTATCCCAATGGCTGCTGACTTTAACAAAATATGGGTAATTTGCTCATGTTTTACTTTGTTTTGTAGATCATTAATACATGAACACGAGGAGTAGTTTTTAAAACATGTTTTTTAACATTTACTGACAAGTTATATACTGTTCATACCATTTGAACAACTTTCAGTACACACGGCAAAAATCTAATTAAACAGGATGCTTGTTATAATAAATGTTTATGTTATAAAGCAAGTCATTTACTGACAAGTTACTGTATATAGTGTTCATACGTTTTGAACAACTTTCAGTACATGTACAGTGGGGGTCAAAAGTCTGAGTCCAGTTGATATTTACCCATTTTTTGTCATTTTTTCAACATTGTGGCTCTGCAAAAACTAGAAATCTTCTTTTTATGGAATCAAGTTAAGTAAACTATAATTTTACTATTTTCTGCCCTAAATCATTGCTTTTAAAATATTTTGTGCTGTTTTTTTGCTTTTATTTCATCGTAGATTATGGACTAAAACAGGTGTAATTTGTTTTTAACAAGGAATGATTTTACCTCAAAACTTGCCCTGGCTGCTGGCTGTCTACTTCATTTTTTTCTTTAAAATGGCCCCCATAAGTTTGCAATTAGATTAGGGAAAGGAGATTATAAGGCTGAAGCAAATGACCACTAAATCAACTTGCTTTTCATGTCTTTGTAAAATGCAGTTTACACAAATTAGAGCAGCGTTTATAAATCATCTGCACACAGCCATTTCGACGCAGTACAGCACACCTTTGGTGAATGTGATGATGTTTAGGAACACTGATTCCATTTAAATATCACGAACTGATTATTGAAACATCTGACCAGACTGTTTTTGCTAAAAATACGTTTCAATGTTAATTTGACACCACAATCTCTCAGTCTTTATCAAACTTTCTGTTCTTGTGGGCTCAATTACAATGTTATGCTTATTTTAACAACAAACAAATTATAGTTATTTGGCAACTAGAAATTGTCATCTCAATTCTTAAAGACACTTCATTATTCAGGGTAACCATTTTTCCTCTAACTGCGAATTAAATCTTTGAGACAGCAAAAACTAACATTGCCAAAATTGGGAAACATTGCAAAAAAATTAAAGCAAAAAATGTTCGAAGCACTTGCAAACATAATATGCATGTCTGAGTATCTAATGTACATGTTTAAGAAACTAATGTGCATGTTTCAATTCGTAAAAATTTTGAAGGTATGACAATATTTCTAAGTGGCTCACAAAATTGGAGTGGACTCAGACTTATGACCCCCACTGTGTGTACACAAAAAACTAATTAAACAAGATATTTGTTATAATAAATGTTTATGCAACATGGATTGTATAATTTGTTGCAACATACTAGTAATTATTATAAAGTAATATTTCTGTTACATTTGTTACGAGGCCTTCTGGGGATCAACTCAGCTTTCGCGCGAGGACCTCGAAACCAAGCGAGATCTTCTAATCAGTAAATCCTCAAATGAGTGAATACAATTTTCTTTTAAGTCTTTATTTCAAATAATTAACAATACAATGAGTTGGTACGGGAAAGTAGGAGTTCCATACAATTCCTATCCAAGACTGATCACCAGGCACTAATACAGGTGGATATATTTAGGTTGAATGACGTAGGAGATTGTGAAATGTACATTAATTAATCTAACAATAAGTTATTTGGACGCCTGTTCCATTAGCTGTACAAACATTTAACATTCACATGAATTTGAGTGACACAATGAATATTAAAACAAAAATAAATACATGTTTTATATCACATTACTCAATTGCTCATCACTCACAGTCAGCTGACCATTAAATATTCGAAATAATATTCAGTGAGTTGAGGCAAAGCACATTCCCATTCCTTTTCATTAAAATAAATATCAACATAAACATCACTCACTGTATAAACAAGAAAATCTGAAAACTTTAACTGATAAATAATTTTCATAGCTCCCGTGACTGGTAATAGTAAACGTGCATCTTTTTGAGTGAAGGTTTCCCATCAATAATCTCCAAACAAAAGGCTTTATCACTGCATGCACCAAATACACTGAGTCCAGATTTAGATGAAGGACATTTTGCCTCCACAGCTCCATAAACCGATTGTTCTTTCTCGTCAGAGATAAGAGCATCCGTACACCAATAGAAATTCGGGGAAAATGGCGAAACATGGCCCAAATTGACCAAAAAATTCTGGGATAATGCAGTCCCAAAGGAAAACAGGTGGACGTCCTGCAGCAAAACCACCAACCACTACCACTGCTAAAATTATAAGTCTTGTAAGTGATGAGCCTGGTTTCGCCTTGTTAGAGGTCTCGATCACTTCGCCCTCGATGAGTCGTGCTATTATGAGCAAGGGTTTTCGGCCAAATCTATTGCGTTTTAGGAGTTGTTCAACTGGGAAATCTTCCTAGCGAAGACAACAATTAAAAACTCTAGGTAAGCGTTGCCTTTCAATATTATCTCGCTCATAAAAGTTGATCACTCTTAATACAACCGCTATATTTAACTAGGTTTTGGGAAGTTAATTATGCCATTGAGGATAGTTAACTTTAACTACTTTTTAACTGCAGTTAACGCCGACTGCTTTTTTGCTACGTTGTTAAATTTAACCACTATTTAACTCCTTTTTGGGTAGTTAAAAAGTAGTTAAGAGCTTTTCTGTTGTGTGCGAGTATTGAATTTGTATCTTTCCATGATGACATTTTATTTTGGCTTGCAGTAATCTTCAAATTTAGAGAACAAAGCTTCGATTTTGTTACATCACGATCATTTTGTTACATCAATCCCAAAATAATTAATACCTCTAGTTTATAAAGACTACCATTATGCAAAAGTATTGAATGTATTACAGACACCATAGTCGATTCGCAGAGTTGGTAGCCATAAAGAAAGGCGACGATTATGCAACAACCATGAGTTTGATAAGAGCCTGAATTTCATTCGCTTTTACAGAGATCGGCACTTACCTGCCTGAGAGGTTCAAGAGCAAGGAAAATTATATATGACATGAAGAACATCGATTTTAATATTGATGACGCATAGAGTGCTATTTCTCATTAATATTTGGTAGTTATTAATATTTAATATAGTCATTGGGTAATAAAAGTATTATTGTCTATATTCAACTAGTACCGTTAGTTTTTTTGAAAAATATGGATGCAAAAAAAAAATTAATATTAGCATTTTAAATTAGCCTTAAAATTGACAAGACTTTTTGATTATTTTTGAGACAGAGAAAGCGAGTTCCAGGTTTCCGCACCTCTACAGGAAAATGCATATTCATACTATTGGTTTTAAGTTTAGGCAGTATTGGTTCTATGTAGTACGTGAAAATTTAAAGTTGTTGCATCCTTCTTTTTTCTAGATTTGGAGTCCCTAACTTGAACTTTCAGCTGACCTTGTAGCATAATTCCCACGAGTGATTATTCTGAACGCTCTGTTTTTCAAATGTTTGTATTTTTGCTGCTATAGTTTTCCCGAAGCAACCTCACACTTGAGCACAGTAGTCGAAATAGGTTGAATTATAGATTATACGATTATTAAGGTGTCAAAATCACTGAGCTATAATATTACTGGAGAATCTGCTCGTGGATAAAAAGTGACGCCAAAAAATGGCCGATTTTAGTCCTTGCTGATGCCATCTCCATGACGACTGGTTCACTACTCTCTTGCGAATTACCACTGTCCAACCGCGATCCTAATGATTTCACAGAGGCTTCCCTCTCCCGAAAACAGGTATAAATTCTACTTTCAATTTTGCTTGTTTTTCAAAAAACAAATTTGCAGTTCAACAAATGGGTTAATTTTGTCTGGTTATGGATGCCGTCGAAGAAAGACAAGGGAAAATGTTTCTTCTCACTGCTAAGAGTCATAAAATTTATCTCTGCAAAAAATGCCAAAATATTGGCTGCTGGACGGAAATTTATCGTAAATATAAAGCCGCAAGACATGTATGTTTTACTATGTCTTATTTTAAAAATGTTTTTCCATAGTTATATGCAGATACTTGAACTGGGTGAAGTGCAATTGTATGGAGAATGGCACGGTATACTACAAGAAATATTCAAAGTCGCTATAAAACTAATATAAGTAACACTGCCCATCATGTATTGTACAACTGTAAACTGCGCCCATTTATAGGGTATCTCTTGCTGTAATTGAAGCTTTCATGATACGAATTCCCCTCATTCTATCTAGGTGAATGTCTGCACCCATAGCATTATTGATTTCAAAGTGAATAATGGCAAGACAACCAGAAATTGACCACATATCAGAGTGAAACTGGGTTGAAATGCAGAGGCTACAATCTTACTATATTCTCAGCTTTGTGATTAAGAGAAGTTTCATGTATACCTACCAGCCCTAGTTATAAGGGAGTATCTGCTATTCTTGATGCAAGATGGCCTAGACTTCCAAGTTAATGGTTAAAACCTGCTGTAGTTAGATGTAAAGATCAAACAAAATTATATAAGGATGTTTTACCATGCATGCATACAATTTCCTAATATAAATTTCCTTGAGGGAATTTGGAGCTTTTCAGCAAATACCCAATGCAGTTTACTGCTAATAGTACATGAAATGTTTGCCTTTATTATTGAATATTTTTATATTCAGGTAGGAAAGAATAAGATTGAGGCATTGACATGGGATGAACAAAATGGCATGTCTCATGGTCCAGTGCAAATAATATTAACAAACCAAAACAAATTTAGTGATGAAGCATCAAGTTTGTGGAAGGTTATTAGAGAGACATCTGACAGACAATGGAGAAATGTTTTTTATTTTTTTATTTGTTATGTATATAAATATATGCATTCAAACTTTAGTAAAAATTTGCAATAGTTAATAATTACTTTTGAATATGAATAATGTGTATTTTAAATATATAAATATAAAAGTGTAATAAAATTCATATTACCCATATTTTGTTAAAACCAGCAATTGCATACCCACTTTTACGTATTCACTTAATACAAAATATCTGTTTGTACAAACTGTGCCAGTTTGATTGGATAAGGATGTTCGTACTTAGTTATGCAACAAGTCAAAGAATATCTAACAATAGTAAACACCCCAAAGATACAAGTCTTCATAGTCGTATCAGTAGCTGGTCTAAATAATTTAAAACACATACAAATTTATACAGTAAAAAAGTGACTAGTTCATACTGATGCACAAAATACACTGATTGTTTGCTTTAATTAATTGAGAAATTCCTCATATTAAAAGCTTTACACATATTTTTTAAGACTGGGGTCCCGTATTTCAATAGCCACGAATAATAATTGCCCATGAAAAATGAAGACTTGAAAGATATTAGATGAGAAAAAGCGTGCAGACATTGGTATAATTAATATACACTATACAGATAGCCGGCAAGACCCAGTGTTTCAGTCATAGTGTCTGTACAAAATTAGAATTTAGAAAACTTGTGACTGGTTTTTGAATAAGATCTAGGTGTTTATACCATAACACTAATGTCATAATAGTCTCAGATGTAAAAGAAAATATTAAAAACATAACAAAACACGTACCTTCAATATGACATGAAAACTTGAAGATGCCAGAAAACAATCTTGCTCGTAAATTTTACTCGCAAACTTCTTGTCGTGTAAATGATTCATTGATCTATAACTTGGTTTTTAGTGCAAAGTTTCAAAGAAACTTTGCAGTATTGTGACGAGTGGCGAAAATTTACATCAGGCAGTGAGTCAGTCATAGTGTAAACTGCGGGGGGTGGTGAAAATTTTGAGCACGTTGCTTGAATATTATCTCTACAAGGTTTTGATTAAAATGACTAGAATTTATTAGAATTTAGTTATACAACAGTGTATGCTTTTGTTCGTAATGATAGAAAAGATAGTTAAATAAGCACTATCACATTTACTAATGAGAGTAATAGTTGTATTGCATATGTACATAACAGTGTTGCCAAACACCCCCGGAATCTCAATTATTCAGCGAAGCACATGTATAATACGTAGCGGCCGATTATAGTCTTTAAATGTCGGTCTCTATGAGTGGGTCGCAAACATAAGTGATATTAATTTCTATGACTAAAAACACCATTTTAACCGTCATTACGAGATATTTTAGTCTACACAATTACTTATTCGTTTATTACGCATAAAAAGGAATTTTTCCCTTGAAAAACATCAAATTAAACCGAGCTTAATATGAACTGTCAGTCTTGTTCATGGTATGAATATGAAATAGATACAGCAAAAAATTCTCACGTCGTGTATTACACCAAATGAATTGCCCTAAATTACACTAAATGATATGAATTGCCGTAGTTTTATCTGCATTTTGGCAAAGCTTCGTGCGAAAGTAATAGAATTAAAAAGCAAACAAGATACAGCGAAATCTTTAGCGTATTAATGTAGCTGGCGCTTGCCGACTGCTGTCTGATTTACATGTATTCATATATTCGGCATTTCGGCTATTCTTTCGCCGTATATTTCTCAAAATACCACTATATGAAGCGCTGTCGTTGTCTTAACATTTTTGCAAAGTTTCAATCGAAAATACAAGAAAACAAGACGCCTGCTAAGGCGTTCACTCCGCCTGCCAAACGAAAATGGGCACAAGGCCAGGCAGGGCTGTAACTAGAGAGTTCATTGGGGGTGGGGTACATTCACTTATTTCTGTTCTGTCCAACTAATTCCTTTTTAAATCAATTATTATTACGGTACCTTCCAAGGCATTTTAAGACATTGCTAGCACATCTTATGCAATCACTAAGATAACCAAAAATCAATGTCTGAGTGACCTGCCAGGCACTCTGTCCAGAGTCCTAGTAGGATTGCATTTTTTAGAATTTAATGTAGATTAAAGACTTTCATAGTACATATGTTAAACAAGATTCTTTTGCCATAATGCCACCAACAAATAGCTGTTTTAGTTTGCAAGTAAAGAAAATTTTACTAAAAGTGTATACAATACATCAGTCTATTAAATCCATCAATTTATTAAATCTATTCTGTAGCACACTGCCTGAAGTCTCCACGATATAATTTGTTGGGAAAATGTTGGCTAGCCTTTTGATATATTGACAAGCTTTGAATTAGATATTTGATGTGTTGATAAGGTGTCAGGTAAATATTTGGCATGTTTATAAAATGTTGGTAAGGATTTTGACTAGTTGACAAGTTTTCGAGCAGACTTTTGACGTGTTGATAAGATCTGAGTTAGTCTTTTGATATGTGGACAAGCTTTGAAATGGACTTTTGACATGTTGATATGCTCCTAGTTAGATTTTTGGCATGTTGACAAGATGTCGGTTAGGTTTTTGGCTTGTTGACAAGATGTCAGTTAGGCTTTTGGCTTGTTGAAAAGATGTTGGTTAGGCTTTTGGCTTGTTGACAAGATGCCGGTAAGGCTTTTGGCTTGTTGACAAGATGTCGGTAAGGCTTTTCACTTGTTGAAAAGATATCAGTTAGGCTTTTGGTTTGTTGACAAGATGTCGGTTAGACTTTGACCTGTACATGCCCACAAGTTGTCAGTTAGACTTTCGACATGCTGACAAAGTATTTACTTCCAGAAAGCTTCAGGTGTCAGTTAAAACATTGGTATATAGGCAGGGTGTCTGATAAAGTTTTGGCAAATTAAGAAAGTGCCAGTTGAAATTTTACTAGATTTAAGTTAAATCTTGTTCTTTTTTTTATTTTGCATTTTTGAGTTTTTTTCTTGCTATTTTAATAATTATAGCAACAATCTTTACAGTAATCGACTTAAAAGTATTTCTGTGATCTTATTTTCTGTGATATCCAATTTGAAATCCTTTCTCTGAGTCAACTATTCAACAATAAACATGTCAATTTTTTTATAAAGAAAGTTATTATAATTTATAAATACTATAGATAAAGACTAAAATGCCGCACTCAGCTATGACTGTTGACGTTCTAACAAAACAAGTATTAAAATCGCTCATAAAAACAACAAAAATTAAAAATTAGACTAAGCTATTAAGTCTGAAGTCTCCACGATATAATTTGTTGGGAACTTTAGACTAACATATGTATTTCTGGAATTGGAATGTAAAATGTCTCTTACCTTTTATTTGCCGTTTTAAAACATTTCTGGAGCAATTTTTTGATAAAGAACCTTCCTGTCCCTTTTTGTTGACTATTACATGTTAAAAATTGTGTTTTGTATGTAGATATTTCAGTAGAATTTGCGTTTGATTCTTGTGTAGAAATTTCTAAATTTCCTTAAAAGTAGGGATACAACAGAAAATGACGGAAGCACGCTCTCATCGCTCCTCGGTAAAGTTTCGCGGTGGAATTTGTCGTTTTAAAACATTTTGCATGAGAATTTTTGCACGTAAAACCTTCTTGCGGTTTAGATGTTCTAGCATACATGTTAAAATGCGTGTTTTGTTGACATATTCCGCTGGAAATTGAGTTTAAACGACGTGTTTAGGTCGGCTCACGCGGCTTGTGCCCAGCGGTATCACCCATTAGCGGCGGCACCGACTTCTGACACCGAAAAAAAAAAACAGAAACCGGGCGAATTTAAAACTCCGCCTCGCCTACGGCAGGCGGAGTAATAAACACGGTATAACGAATATTTTGACATAGCGATGAGCAAAGTTAGTGTGCGAAGTATTGATAATTTCAGGTAAACAAAATTAACCGGAAGTACTGTATTTCATAGTTTAGTTTAGTTTATTAAAATAATTACATCGCAGCCATAGAAAACTGGGCTGAGTTACGTAATTTACATGATATTAAAACAACTCTAAAATAATATTAAAAGTTGTTTTGAAACTGTTCAAAACAGTGTTCAATGTTATAACATGAGAACAATAAATATTATCCTACGACGATGAAACACACAATGAGATATTAGCCTACGACGTAAATCTCTGAACCCACGGTGAAATCGATTTCACCGTGCCGGTTCAGAGGTCTACGTCGTAGGCTAATATTTCATTGTCAAAAACGCGCGAACTAAATACGCCTCGGCGACGGGTCGTATCAAGCGAGCTTTCTGTGTTTTGCCCATGAGGCAATGCTAAAATCAATTGCTGTGCTTGTGAACGTGTGCAAGCCAAACGAGAAACGAGCCTGGACAGTGGTAATTCGCATGAGAATAGTGGACCCGTTGTCATGGAGATGGCATCAGCAAGGACCAAAGTCAGCCATTTTTTCGGTTTCACTTCTTGACTGATGGAAGATAGGAGCAAGTTCTCCAGTAATATTATTATAGCTCAGTGGTCAAAATCTACTATTTCTCGAACTTTCCTGAGAGTCGCGAGAGAATTGTAGTAAACTTTTTGGAGTTGAGATCGACATGTGCAGACCAATTTAGTGACTCGTGTATCACAAGGCCTGACGATTTTGTGGTTTCAACCCTTTTAATTATCTAATCACCTACGTTGATCACGGGGTCGCTAGTCGCTCGAATAAGCCTTTTTTAGAGCCAATTATCATGTATTCTGTCTTGCTATCATTAAACGTTATTTTGTAGCTGACAGCTAATTTGCAACATTGTTTAGATCACTATTTAGGGTTGCAGTGATTACTTCAATATCATCAGCCGTTCAATTTGGGTATATATCAGCAAACATATCTGGCTTTGCCCTGCATTTAAACATTTTGGTAAAAACGTAAGAGTAACCGCGTGGACCAAACTGTAGCTCAATTTTTTGAAAACTATATCGAGCCACCTTAACGTTGTCATTTGATTGCAATTAATGGTGTGAAATATCTATTGCAAAAATACACAGGTTATCGAGCTTTTTCTTGAATTAGGTGATTCAGGGTAATAATCATGTTTTATATATAAATAAAGTATATAGGAGAGTACGTTAATTTCTATGATTGTAAATAATCGATGTATGGTGTATTTCTTCAACCATAGCGGGTTTTAAATGGTGTTTTTAACCTGACTGGAATACAATGCATCGCGATTTAAGATGGTGTTGCTACTGTTAAAAAAGTGTTCTATTATCTGTATTTATTATTGCTGTGCAACTATTGTAAATTCATGTTTGGTTTTAGGTTTAGAAATTTTGCTGCAGAAAGTAAAGATGAATTGGTAGCGCTGGGGTTTCCTGCATTCACAGTTGAAGACTTTCATGACACGGTATGTCTGTGGTGTGGCGAACTCTGCCTTTCCTTTAATATGAAATGCTTTATGTAAAAGAAGAAAACGCGGAAGAAATCATCAGCGTAAATGAGTCTGTATATTTAATACAGATTTCTCTTGGTTTGTAACTTATGTAGATACTATTGCACACAAGTCCTGCCAAGTGCAAAGAATATGTCGGGGAGGGGAGTCGGCGTCATACTTGCATACTATTGCATATGCTGTCATTTGATTGGTTACTCCACTCGTTATCTGTTCCTGAAAAGACAGCGAGTAGCAAAACAATAATTTTCCTCATGTATTTATTTTTCAGCTCAAAGACATTAGTAGGTTACCCCCCCCCCCCTCCCACGGCTGGAAGAGATAAGTATGCAAGTTCTCCCATCCAGCAAAGGAATTAATTAGTATGCTGGCTTCTCCATCCGGCGAGGGAAATAATTAGTTTGCAATTCAAAATATGCAATTCAAAATATGCAATTCAAAATATGCAATTCAAAATATGCAATTCAAACCAATTCAAACCGGCTAATTTGTGCTCCTCGTTTAAACTTAAGAAACTTGTCACAAAGCCTACTAGGGGAAATAATACCTTGAATCAAGCGTTTTCAACCCTACCACCGTATTATGAATCTATCATTCTACCGCCTGTTGCATCATCTGGTCATTCCAGTGTCCTTCTCCAACCTACGGGAAAACCGACCCCAAGCTTACCAACAATGCGATTTCATAAACGTGATAGTAGAGCATCCAATAAGAGACATTTGATTGTCGCCTTAGAAAACTTTAATTGGACACCCATTATGCGGTTAATTTCCTGTGAGCACCATCTAGAAGCTTTCCAGACCGTGATTGATGATGCGATCGATTCCTATCTTCCTATTGTTTCAGTCAAAAAACACCTTAATGACAAACTGTGGGTCACTCCCTTCATTAAAGGCACCATCAAAAAGCGCTAGCAAGCTTGAGTGGAAAATGATTCACAAAAATATAAAGTATACCGTAATAAGGTGATAAAGCTTTGTAAAGAGGCGAGACATCGATTTTTTGCTGATAAAATTAGCCATACATAAGTGGTGGGATGGTGTCAAAATGCTTTCTGGCTTATCGAAAACACCACCTATAACAAGCATCACAGTGAATGATACAATACTAAGGCACAAAGGAGATATATACAGAGAGTTCACTTACGTCGGAACCTTTGAAGTTTTTGTGCCGCACATTTAACTTCCGGTATCTTCGTCGCCACGTTGAAAGCAACCAAAACATCAGAAACTAATATGGATGAACTTATATCTTATGACTTTAAACGAGTATATCGTCGATATTTTACATTGCATGCCATTGAAATTTTCAGGACGTGCTAAAGAAAGGTAAATTATTCATTTTATTACAATTCAAGCGTTGTTAATGACGCTAAAATTTTTATTTAAACGCATTGTCTATTTGCTGTTTTGAGACCCGAAAAATCCGTAGGTCACTCGATAGGTATAATATGTTATTTGCGAAATGTACTTTGAATTGCAAATGTGATGCGACTGAGCTTGAACAAAAGTTGGTCATTGAAAAAATTAAGGTGGAAATTTGTTTACTAAACTTTATATAACTGGTAACTAAAACTTAGCCTAGATTTATATCATTATTGACTTGTGCAGTATACTAGGCAGTCTACAATATGTACAGACATTTTTGTTGTATCAACATCTGCTTTTCATAACGCATTTACAAATGATTTATATACAAGGATTATATTGTTATGCTATACATGCAATGCTCAATGTTCGAAAGAAATATATTACAATGCAATCTAGGTACTGGATGATAATTGTTTTTCAGTTGGACAGGAATGCAGAGTGAATTCCAAATTGATACAGGGCAATAGTTAAAGAACTTTTTCCCAGCTGTAATTTTACATTTAGGTGTCTGACAGTCATATTTGACTGTCTGGTTATATGACCAGTAATTTTTTTACACAAACTCATTCAATTCGGTCTGTAGCAAATGTTTAATACACCCATTGTTCGTTTTGTACCTATTTTAATTGTTCAACTCCAGCCACTGTAGTCCATGTAGTTAACAGTCAATAGTCTTCAAAAAGGTATCCACCGAATAGGATAGAAATTCAGACATAAAAACGACGTCGAAGATGAAAAAAGTAGTGTAATACACAACTTCATCTTGCCAACTGATGTCAGTGGCGCCACGAAGAATTACAAATTGCTGCTTCAATATCGACATCTTATGCATTAAACAACGTACGTATTTCGCTTAAATCGATATGGGTGTAACTCTGAAGATCTTTTCCCCCGATAAGCTTAATAAACCATGTATTAATTGTGGTAGAGTCGAAAAATATTGTTATAAATAGAAACAAGTGTTACACGTTCACTTTGTCGTTCACATTTCTTTGATTTGACTTTCGATTTCAGAATTCGTAAAATTGACCAATCACAGCGAAGCACAAAAGTTCTAAACATTTGCCACAGACCAGGGACCGGTTGTATCAAAGGCGTTTAGCTTAAACGGTGGATAAGTCAAAAATATAAAACAAGTTTGCATGTTGTATAAACAAATTAGCTAAAGTTATTTGACCTGAGAACAACAATTATATGTAAAACTAAATATTTATTCTATTAAACACATAATTTCGGTTCCGTACTAGGTGTAAAAGTGATTTTTAAATTTATATTATCCACCGTTTAGGCTAAACGCCTTTGATACAACCAGCCCCAGTTCTGATGTTTTGGTTGCTTTCAACATGGCGGCCAAACCGGAAGTCGGCTGACATTTTGGCACACTTTGTACCCCTGAGTGAACTCTCTGTATATATTTCCTTTGTGACTAAGAGACGTTGATCTTGCGGGGTTGATAAGTAAATCTTTCAACTGTGTCAATGATGATTTATCACCTTTAGCTTATACCCCTATTCCGGTCATAGATGTCCCTGATGAGTACATTATTTCTGCAGAAGCTGTAGAACTTGCTCTATCTGTTATTAATGAACGCAAATCAGTGGGACCTGATAAAATCCCAAATTGGGTATTAAAAGATTGCGCATTAATCGTTTCCAATCCTGTCTGTTCCATTTTTAATTCAATTCATCCTTTGTACAAGTTCATTGTGCTTCGTGCAAAGTTCGCTGTAGCTTCGTTTATTAGTACTCCCCAGGGATCAGCCTCCTCGTCTGAGTCGTTCATCTCTTCGGGACTTTCGCCTTCGTTTTGATCAACTGAAAATATCTTCATTGGATACTATTGACGTTTTCTCGTCGGATTCACTTCGCATCCTTTTAGGGCTCGACACTTCTTCAGACTCTTCATCATGTGATACTGTTGACATACCGTCGTCCCAGACATCCCGCATTCTTTTTCGACTTGACATATCTTCTGACAGATTTTGATCACCAAGTGGCTTGACCTTATTAGTCTAGGTCCTGTAGAGGGTTTTGTATGCGTTTCATTTACAAGAGATAATCTCAACTGTTTTAGGGTAAAATGACCATGTCGGTCAACATGGCATATGTGCCAAAACCTGAATCCGGGACGAAAGTCCTCAAAATGACCCCGCCCTAAAACGGCAGTGTCGACATAGCTCTAACTTCAGACCAATGCAAGCAACAGCCTTTCTAAAGTGCTTATAGTGTTTAGAAGGGTTGCTTATAGGGGTGGTTATTAGAAGCAAAACATTGCCTAACTATAATATATTCCAAGAAAATCACCATTCAACATGCCAGGTCAACAGCTAATTATGCATAAAATCACTAAAATCGCTGGCAGAAATTAAATTTACATATTTCCTACAAAAAATTATTATAACATGAAAAACCATGTTCAATTGAATCCAATTATTGCTGATTTCAAAAGGATTGACATTATCTTGTTGATATACAAGGCATAGTATTTCACTTACCCCCCGCAAAAACACGATTTCAGCCATATTTTCCGTCTTGTTTGCTTTTTTATAGCCGAGTAGCCGAAGTCTCATACAATTCTTGTACTTTTCCATAATCACAGATGACCAAAGAACAGCTCAGCCCATTTTTTACTTGTTCTGAGACTGTGCCGTCTACTTTATCTTCGATTTGGTATCTTCGACAATTAGCCAAAATTGCCGCCATTGTGAAGTCCTGCCGCTTTTGTGTCCCATATGTAATCCAACAGTGCTTTATACTATTGAATTTCTAAAGGTGATTTCGTAAACTTCTATTAAATTTAAATATAAAAATCCACCCACATAAAATCGAGTGTCTTCAAGCTTCGAAATAATTTGAAAGTCACGCGCAATCATCACGAAAATTCCTCGTGGGCGACCATACCGGGGGGAGTGAATATTTTCACGAATACGTTTGGTTGTTTCCACAGCAAGACAAGTAAACATTTCATATTATTATATTTTCATGTATATTTGCGTATTGCTTTGTTTTTTAGCTTTAACTACCAGAAAATTTGACAGACTTATGTATTTTTCGCACTTTTATGTAAAGGGCAGTTTTTATTATGCCAAAGTAAAACATAACTAAGCATCTAAGCTAATAAAAGCCACTATTGTTTTAAAATTGAAACGTACGTATTGTCACTGCAGTGACATAGCCCTCAAAATTAAAATAGAGGAAATGCAAAACTGTTAGATTTTCTTGTAGTTAAAGCTTAAAAACAAAACAACAAGCATATATATATGAACAAGCAAACGTATTCGTGAAAATATGCACTCCCCCGGTATGGTCGCCCACGAGGAATTTTCGTGACGATTGCGCGCGACTTTCAAATTATTTCGAAGCTTGAAGACACTCGATTTTATGTGGGTGGATTTTTATATTTAAATTTAATAGAAGTTTACGAAATCACCTTTAGAAATTCAATAGTATAAAGTACTGTTGGATTACATAATATAAATACACAGGAAGACGAAGAAGTCACATTTATCGGACACAAAAGCGGCAGGACTTCACAATGGCGGCAATTTTGGCTTGTTGTCGAGGATACCAAATCGAAGATAAAGTAGACGGCACAGTCTCAGAACAAGTAAAAAATGGGCTGAGCTGTTCTTTGGTCATCTGTGATTATGGAAAAGTACAAGAATTGTATGAGACTTCGGCTACTTGGCTATAAAAAAGCAAACAAGACGGAAAATATGGCTGAAATCGTGTTTTTGCGGGGGGTAAGTGAAATACAATGCCTTGTATATCAACAAGATAATGTCAATCCTTTTGAAATCAGCAATAATTGAATTCAATTGAACATGGTTTTTCATGTTTTAATAATTTTTTGTAGGAAATATGTAAATTTAATTTCTGCCAGCGATTTTAGTGATTTTATGCATAATTAGCTGTTGACCTGGCATGTTGAATGGTGATTTTCTTGGAATATATTATAGTTAGGCAATGTTTTGCTTCTAATAACCACCCCTATAAGCAACCCTTCTAAACACTATAAGCACTTTAGAAAGGCTGTTGCTTGCATTGGCCTGAAGTTAGAGCTATGTCAACACTGCCGTTTTAGGGCGGGGTCATTTTGAGGACTTTCGTCCCGGATTCAGGTTTTGGCACATATGCCATGTTGACCGACATGGTCATTTTACCCTAAAACAGTTGAGATTATCTCTGGTAAATGAAACGCATACAAAACCCTATGCAGGACCTAGACTATATAGAGATAATACGGTCTCGTTTCCCCTGAGAGTTGATGAGTATCTGCTAGATGGTTCGATAACTTTACGAGATTCCTTTTTCCGCAAATAGGACAATCTTTAGGCATTCGCGGCATGCTACTAACTGCGTTTGACGACTAATTGCACCTTCTTAAAAAGTGTCCCGTAAGAGAGTCTGGAGTCCCTTGAAAGAGTCTCGTTGAGCGGGACACCTATAAAGAGTCCTGCAATAAAGTCCCGACGTCCCGTAAGAGTAAATGCTTTAGCAACACCCTCCAGAATTTCCAATGCATCTAAGCAGAGTCCCGTAAGTGAGTCCCACGTGTGCCATAAGAGAGTCCCTTGTAGCGGGTCACCTAAAAAGAGTCCCGCAATGAAGTCCCGGCGTCCTTCAGAAAGATTGTATAAACCGTTAGGGAAGTCATTTGTTAACCTAATGGTTGATATTGTTGTACATACTAAAATCTACCCTCGGTATGGTTGAATGATTTCATATGAGTTGCCAAAACATATCAGCACAGCGTACCTACTTTAAAACAAGTTTTCCAAAGCCATCAATTCAGCGGCCGTTTGACATTCCGTGATTTTAGCACTTAAGTCCATCCCTAGATGAAACACAAAACCTATAGGAATTAATACAAAGTCGCTACGAGTATAACTTGCATGCAATATTTCATGTTACTTACCGAAACCAAACTTGTAAAATAAATAACTCTATCAAGTTATCTTACACGAATCAGCAACAACGTTTGCTTTAACAACAGCAAATATATAGGCTCCTTTCGCTTTGTTATTCGCAACAATTTCCTGTTGGGCTTTTTATGCGGCGCGACATTTGTTTTCGTCACAGCACCCTGTTTTGTCGCGCGACAACAGTTACCCAATCGCACCTTAGGGCATTTTAACTTTTCAAGTACATGTACTATTATTACTTGTTGGTAATAAGATTACCTTAGACCTCCTAAATATAATAATTAGGCAAACGTTTTCGTATTTGTGTACCTGGAATAAATTTTCACACCCTTAGGATCTTTTTACATACTATTACGTATTGACATTATGACATATGCAGGTAATAAGTAGGCTTAAACGTTTACATCCTTAGCAATTATACTACGACATGTTATTAACTTCTCAAGTAAATGCACTAGACATTAGGGGCACTTAGGGCGGTCAAGTTCATTCATCAAATACATCAACATAGCACGATGCGTTCTGTGCTCAACACAAATGTATGATCGGTTTTTGTTGTTTTTTTTGTCGCGCCACAATTGATAGTTATATATGTATCAAAACATTGGTACCCTTAGGCTGTATGTTGACATACGTTTTGTAGCGCGACACTTTTCATTATGCATAATGTCAACGTTTCTCCCTTGGATACTTCCGATTACCGCATTCGTTTTGTTGTGCAACATTTTGCCGTGCCACATGACGTCACTCATGTGAACACATCCTGCATACTATTTACTTCCGCCGCTGGATCACTTCCGGTGCTTTTACTTCCGCCGCTGGCAATTTCCTGTTTCTTATATTGCGCGACATTTATTTACGTCACAGCGTCCTGTTTTGTTGCGCGACAAGTATAATAATAGTTTCCTAGTACATAAATAAGGGCCATTGTTAGCATACGTTTTGTCGCACAACATTTGCTCATCATTCATAATGTCAACACTTCCTCTTAGATAATGTCAACACTTGAATACTAATTATTTCCCTCGTCGGATGGAAGAGCCAGCATACTAATTACTTCGCTGGATTGGGGGGGGGGGTTACCTACTGTCATTGGCTTCAAAAATGACTTAAAAATCAATTTTGAGATTTTACTAAAACAATAGGCAATTTCCATGATAGCAAAGCTTCATGGGAAATATGGTAGGCTTCACTCGCACGCGTAATGGCCGCCGCGAAGGGAGCATTTTGCATGCGAGAGAAATTGCGTTTTTAAACTACATTTTTTGCAGAGTATTGTGTTTTAAATAAAGGTAATGTGTTTGTAAAGCATTAAAGTATATTGTGGACAAAGTATGTGGAAATTCAAGCAAAAACGGTGGAGAAAACTCGTGTTAAGCAAGCGAGGACTGAAGAATGGACTCGCAAATACGTTCTGAGAGGAAAATTCTTCTCCACATTTTAAGGTAAGTGCGCTTGATTTACGTCGGACGTCTCACCATTTTGCACTTCAAACATGTGTCGGTTGGTGCTCGATTAATAGAGACCTTTTGCATTGCATTTTTTTTAACCGCGAACCTCATGACATCACGTGAACAGTCCTTGGCATCGCGTTTGCGTGAATTTCTGGCGTTTTCGACGGCAAACTATAGGATCTTTTGTTTGCCTGAAAGTAGATTACCCCCCATCCAGCGGCGGAAGTAATTAGTATTCAAAATTGCGGCGGACGCTGACTGACTGTCACTAGCACGTGAACAGCACATGCACAGTGAATTGACGTCATAGCGCGTGAGCAGCACGTGGACAACACATGCACATGGGATTGATGTGATCAGCAAAGAAGGGTACGAGTACAGCGCCGTGTAAATAAGAGAATACAATATAGGTTTAAAAAATATTTATTTCTTTTGAGCATTACAATTTGTGAACTAGTGTTTATATTTTGGTTTATATAAACATACTAGATAATCTATTAAGTTTTTAAAAGTAAAAGTTTTTTCGATATTCAAGTAAAGAGCATGTAGAATTAAGTACGATAAGTTAAAAGTTCGTTCAAAAAATGTTTCGACATTTTGCTGGTGGTTCTTCATAATTTAGGATTTTGTAAGCTTCTATATGATCAGTATCCAGATGTTTTCTCTACCGATATTCGATTTTGCTCATCAGAGAAGTACAATCAGCAATCCGTTGTATTTCTCTTTCAATCAGTTGAACTGTCGTCGCTGTTGTCAATTCGCTTGGTGTAAATTCTTTTAAGAGCAAAATGTTATCAGAATACATCTGCTTAAAGAGATGTGTCATAGAGAGTTCAAGCAAGAGCTGTTTAATCCGTATAGCTTGGAGAGCAAGAGTGTTGTGATAGAGTGTATTGCAATAGATGTATTGAGTCACTAGAGCGTTACGCGTAGGAGTGAAGGTTAGGTATTTTTAGAGCGTACGATCGGCTTGCAAATGTGTTTAGGTATTGTTCTGCAGGGTGCCGGATATTGTAAGAGCGAACGTACGGTTAGGTATTGTTTAAACGCTGTGCGTTCGCTATGCTGCTGTTTAGACATTGTTTTAAGCGCACGTACGCGTGGCAAGGTCAATTCAAAAGGGCGAAAAAAGGGGTATGACGAATACGGAATCGTACTGATTTTGGAGCAAAATATTAGAGTGTTTCTTTGTTTGCATAAATTAACACATGGATTAACGTTTGGAATAATTTATTTTTATAAGTATTACGGACAGTAGAGCTATATGTTGTTAGTCCCGTACATATTTATGCGGTGAGCAGATGAGCACCTGCTCATAACTGCTCATGAGCACATGCTCGTACGCATGAGCGCATGCTCATACGCTCATAGGTCCCGATGTGGCCCGCCGTGTTAGTATAGCTATATTTTGTTAGTCTCGTACAATTTTACGCGATGAGCACATGAGCATCTGCTCATACGTTCATAAGGCCGGATGTGGTCCGACAGTTATAACCCTCCCACATATTAAAATATTACCAAACTCGGATGTGTATATATAATTTTATTTAGAACAACATGACAAATATTTATGTAGTTAATAATCTTCTTCATCATCACTGTCCTCAGTGAAACTGTAGTCTTTTAAACGTCTTTTAATTAGAAATTTTCTCTTATTGACAGCTGCTTCCATAGCCTCTTCTGGGTCAAAATCATCATCGTTCACGAGCGCATTCTTTGTTTGCATTATTTGCTTATGCATCGGATCTTTTTTTAGTTGTTGTATCCATTGGAGGCGCTGCATATAGATATTTGCAAGTTCCTTTTGGAGCTTAGGCAGAATATCGGAGTAAGCTTTCTGGTCAGCGGATTGCTTATCCAGACCACTTTCTATATAATTCATCTTCATTTCTTCAAAAGCCGCCTGATGCTTTTGCATCGCTTCTTCTACCATAGGCATCCAATTATCCTTTTCTTCCTCTCCTTCTTCCTCCTCAGTTTCCATCTCACTGTCTGTTGTCATGGGACTTTCAGACCCATGAGTTGACGTTGTCGAAGCATCGTCTTCAGAGTCCATTGTCTGACTTTCTGTTTCTGACATTTCTCTATCTTCGCTTTTCAGCGGACAATACTCGTTTTCGTGTCGACGTAGATTGAAACCACGATTAAATGCTTTCCCGCAAAATTTACAGCTCATTCCGCTACAACTGAGTGTGTAGAAATGCCTTGTCATTGAGCAGCACTCTATTTTTATGAGCAAGTGAGCATGTGCTCATGAGCAGTTATGAGCAGGTGATCATCTGCTCATCGCATAAACTTGTACAAGGCTAACAAAATATAGCTATACTAACTTGACTATAGCCACATCGGGACCTATTAGCGTATGTGCTCATGAGCAGTTATGAGCAGGTGCTCAAATGCTGATAAGGCCCTAACTGTTAGGTATTAACAGCTATAACCATTGTGGGAATCCCAACTATTGGTATAATTATGCAGATGACCATCTGCTTATACGAGGTTGATTAGAGGGTGGTGTGGGGCCGACAAAGGTCTATGTTGGGTCAATGTGGGACCGGTGTGGGGTGAATGTATTGAGGACAAGCAAATAAAACAACGTCTACAAACTCAACAGGTTTGTATCCTTTATTTACTACAGCTTTTCATTAGAAGCTGTACTACAGCTTTTCATTAGATGATGAATTTCTATTTGATCTATCCTACACAACAAATATAAGCACAGCGTTCCCTGGTTGTTTCTAAGTCTTCTCATTTCTTTGAGGCCACGACATGCATCGTCTACCAAATTGTTTAACATCCAGGTTTGTACGTCAACCATCCTTTTGCGGAGGTATAAAGCATTCCTCTTTTTCTTCAAATATTCAACTCTTTTTCTTGCCTCTGCCACACGCTTGTTCAGGTCATGTAACCGCGATAAGTTCAGGTCATGTAACCGCGATAAGTTCAGGTCATGTAACCGCGATAAGTTCTCCTCCATTGAATTGGCAATCTAAAAGTCTTATCTCTGTGAACGTTGCAAGCGGTATGCTCTTACCGACTCAAATTTCTCATTTTATACTACTAGCAGGATAACTAAAAACCAATCAGATTTTAATATGGTATGTTTCATATGTGCTCGGCCATCGGGCCACATAGGGCCTTATGAGCGTATGAGCATGTGCTCATGAGCAGCTAGGAGCAGATGCTCATGTGCTCATCGCGTAAAATTGTACGAGACTAACAAAATATAGCTATACTAACACGGCGGGCCACATCGGGACCTATGAGCGTATGAGCATGCGCTCATGCGTACGAGCATGTGCTCATGAGCAGTTATGAGCAGGTGCTCATCTGCTCACCGCATAAATATGTACGGGACTAACAACATATAGCTCTACTGTCCGTAATACTTATAAAAATAAATTATTCCAAACGTTAATCCATGTGTTAATTTATGCAAACCAAGAAACACTCTAATATTTTGCTCCAAAATCAGTACGATTCCGTATTCGTCATACCCCTTTTTTCGCCCTTTTGAATTGACCTTGCCACGCGTACGTGCGCTTAAAACAATGTCCAAACAGCAGCATAGCGAACGCACAGCGTTTAAACAATACCTAACCGTACGTTCGCTCTTACAATATCCGGCACCCTGCAGAACAATACCTAAACACATTTGCAAGCCGATCGTACGCTCTAAAAATACCTAACCTTCACTCCTACGCGTAACGCTCTAGTGACTCAATACATCTGTTGCAATATACTCTATCACAACACTCTTGCTCTCCAAGCTATACGGATTAAACAGCTCTTGCTTGAACTCTTTATGACACATCTCTTTAAGCAGATGTATTCTGATAACATTTTGCTCTTAAAAGAATTTACACCAAGCGAATTGACAACAGCGACGACAGTTCAGCTGATTGAAAGAGAAATACAACGGATTGCTGATTGTACTTCTCTGATGAGCAAAATCGAATATCGGTAGAGAAAACATCTGGATACTGATCATATAGAAGCTTACAAAATCCTAAATTATGAAGAACCACCAGCAAAATGTCGAAACATTTTTTGAACGAACTTTTAACTTATCGTACTTAATTCTACATGCTCTTTACTTGAATATCGAAAAAACTTTTACTTTTAAAAACTTAATAGATTATCTAGTATGTTTATATAAACCAAAATATAAACACTAGTTCACAAATTGTAATGCTCAAAAGAAATAAATATTTTTTAAACCTATATTGTATTCTCTTATTTACACGGCGCTGTACTCGTACCCTTCTTTGCTGATCACATCAATCCCATGTGCATGTGTTGTCCACGTGCTGCTCACGCGCTATGACGTCAATTCACTGTGCATGTGCTGTTCACGTGCTAGTGACAGTCAGTCAGCGTCCGCCGCAATTTTAATACTAATTACTTCCGCCGCTGGATGGGGGGGGGGGGGTAATCTACTCCTGAATATTGTTTTTTCTCGCGTATGTCTGTTTTTGGTATACAGAAAAAAGTGTGTTTTTTCACTTGCAATATAATTTGCTGTTGTAAATATTGCCGTTTAGTTTAAAACTATCATAAACATCGAGCATCACTAACCATGAGTGAAATTCAATATGGCGGCTGTTCTCAAAATTCAACACTGCAATAAGCGTTGGAAATAAAAAAAGTAAAACAATATAAACAATACCTTCTTGCTGCCGCCATGTGCCGCCCAAAATTCCGCTACACGTTTTGAAAAAAACCGCTTTGCTAAAATGTCGCAACTTTGACGGAAAACGTCAAACGCGAAACTGCAGTTTGACGTTTGCGGTACCCCGCAAAAACGCAATGCTAAAGGTCTCTAATGTCTCGATTTTCTCGACGATTGAGTTTTGTATCGCGATTTTTTAGCCTTTCAAATCAGTCCAATTCCGTCAATAATGTCTTCGTTCGATAAGCATGGCCTACAAAGACAGTCTTTTTAAAGAGAAATGGATATGTTCTGGCGCGAAACAAAACCAACCTAGACCGGTTTTTACTGGCCCAGCTTTGTTAAGTTGCGAAAAGCATTAAGAGAAAGCATTTGCCTGCTGTTTATTGTAATTTCTGCTTCCTTTGTTGTGAGTGGTTCATTTCCTATCAAAATAAACAAGTAGGTTCTAGGTAGTTAACATAAAATATATTAAATTTATATCTATACTTAGTTAAAACTGTTTAAAATTTAAAAGCATTCTAGTTGTTGTGTTGTTAATAACGTCCATCTTTTATTATAAAATTTACACAACGTGGTATTTCCATATATGGTAAATTATTCCAGCTGCATTATGATAATTACTATCACCACATCTCCCCTTTTTGAATTAACAAAATATCAATATTCTATACACTATCAGTATGTTTATTGTTCCTACTGAAGTCCAAGATTTTCTCTCACTTTCAATGACAGTTTCTTAACTCTATGAGGTCTATTGTTCGCCAGCATTGGGATTGGTTGCTCTTTATCGTGATTAACGGGATTGTCTGGAATGATTCTTAAATGCAGGCGATTTCTTCGAACTACTGCTGTTGATGTATCTACCATGCATTACCTTGGAGTGCTTGCTCTTTGAATGACTTTTTCTCTGCATTTTACACCAGTAATGAAGACAGTTGTTCCTGGTGATAATGGTTTCATTTCGTGTACCTTGTGCCGGTTATCGAAGTTTCGCTTTTGATTAATCCTGCTTGCTTCTTCCTTTTCCTGGAAAGTTTTCCTATCCGGGATTTTCGGTGTAAGTTGTTCTGAAACAGTTTGTATGTTCGTCACATCAACAGTTGAGCTGGAGAATAACCGCTTGCCAAGGGAATTGATCTGTATGCGAGTAATGCTTCTGCTGGTTCGTTCTACTCGTAATAATGTTCCCCATGATATCACCCAATGTGAAAGAATACCTGTTAGAATTACTCAATACTGTTAGAATTACGCACTTTGATAATTTGAGACCTATACAAGGTAATAAAGCTGCTTCGAGTCCACCACGCCTAATTCCTTCTTTCCTTGTGTTGAATGCTAGATCCACTGTTAAGCCAGATGCTCTTCCTGCTTTGTGTGCGGGCATTAAGTGTTGTTACGTAGACGTTTGTTGCATATCAGAAACATGGCTAAACCGGCTATACCTAACTCTCTCATTTGTCCACCAAATTTTTCCATCATCAGAAAGGATACAACAGACCGTCGTGGAGGTGGTGTCGCGATCTTATGCAGGAATGATTGGAGAATGCAGTCAGTATGTGATTTAGATAATCCATTCGAATGTTTGTGGACAAAAATCATTACACGGAACTCAGAATACTTTGTTGCAACTGTTTATCAAATAATAAATAAATGCTTTATTAAAATATCTTGGGTTTTGCAACCTACACAGTTGAAATACATCCATAGTCACATTAATGCATATTTAGTATTAACATGTAAATTATATAAAATAGAACCTAAATATGGTAGTAGAAGTCAAAGACCTCAATAGATACTAAGAATATTAAAAGTATTAAATAGCGGAGCAAAACGGGACAAGACAAACAAAGAGTTTTATAATAATTACTACGATTGTGAATAAATGCATAAATACGATAATCAGTTAAAACCTAGGTACAAGAGGCATTAAACTGCTCAACAGACGATGGGATAAAAGAGTTTTATCGATTTGGATAAATCGATGTGTCATACATTAGGTTAGTTCGAATTTTTTTACAGCACGTAGATCATATCCTGGATCCGCAGCAATCTCCACCAAATCTGTTTGTGGACTGGGTCCTGGGACCACCTTAAAAAATGTTCGACAGAGTTGTTCATGTCTTAAGTGTAGGGTTGAGATGTTACAGCCCACTAGAGCTTTGCTATATGATAGTGATGGGTGGATAATTTTTAAAGCTCTACGCTGAATCCTTTCAATGTCATTTGGAAGATATTCTGGGATATTAAAATGCCAAATTTGGTTACAATATTCCACTATTGGTCTAATACATGTTCTATATACCGTAATTAACGTTTTCGTGTCTGCGTTTGCTCTTTTTCAGAGACGCAACCTGTAAAGACGTCTCGAAGATTTTTTGACAATACATGCGACATGCTCATTCCACTTGAGGTCATTACTAACCATCACACCTAATAATTTTGCAGAATTTACATGTTCGACAGGGTAATTATTTACGGTCAGTTGCTGAAAGTTGGGTTTCTTTTTCCAAAAACAGATTAGGATTTCCTTACACTTTCTGGTGTTTAAGACCATACCATTTTCTTCACACCGCAGATTTATTCCATCTAGAGTACATTGCAGAACTGATTGCTCATTTACAACAACCGTCTCCGAAAGAGTAGTGTCATCTACATATTTCCACCGGCTTTTCCCAGTCCTTTAATAAATCATTGATCATTATCATAAAGAGGATAGGACCTAGTACAGTTCCCTGTGGGACGCCACCATTTACTTGTTGGTAATACGAAGTTGAACTTCCAATCCTCACCCGCTGTTTCCTATTGGATAAGAAACTTCTTACCCACTCAATCAAGGTAGGGTCAATGGCCATATCTCTCATCTTCCTTAGCAAAATATTATGGTTTATTTGTAAGTAAAATGCAAACACATTGATCACGTTGGTCAGTAGCCTTATGTAGGTTGATGGACCAACGATAACAGGGCATGTGTTGTTGACAGACCAGGTAATGATCTAAACTGGTTCAGATCAATAATTGTCTAATTTGTGACATTATCCACTTTACGACAAACCGCTCCATTGTTTTAGAGGGAAAAGCTGTCAATGATATTGGCCGTAGATCCTTTTCTATTTCTTTTATAGGGTTGATTTTAGGAATTGGTATAATATCAGCTAACTTCTAAACATTTTGGACTGAACACGCATCTGTGAGTGCCTTTATTGACCCATGTGATATCAATGCATATTTTCAAAATATAAATACTGATCCGAATTATACGACCTATAGCTATAAATACAGTTAAACACCATCTGCTGAATCAGAAACGCTCCTCTGCAGGTCCTGATAATCTACCATACCGGTTCTGGAAATGTTTTGCTACAGAATTGGCTCCCATCGTTTAGGTTAATCTTCAACATGGCATTAAAAACTTGCAATGTACCCCAGATATGGAACTCTATTTAAAAGATGTGTGTATAAAACTGAATTTGCACCTGTTATAAGACATAAAATTGGACCTGATCAATTTGCCCACAAAGAAGGTCATAATTCGACAATGGCCTTAATTAAATCCCAACATACATGGTTAAACTGGCTGGATAAAGACGCCAAATACGTTAGAGTACTATCATTCGATTTTAGTAAAGCATTTGACCATGTGCCACACGATCTGTTGTTTGAAAAAGTTAAAAAATTACCTATTAATCCGTACGTTGGAAACTGGATAATTTGCTTTTGCGGAAATAGAACACAGTGAGTTGCCGTTGGCGGAATTGTAACGGAATACCTGAATATTAATCAAGGTGTCCCTCGAGGAACTGTCATTGGTCCTATTCTGTTTTCAATTGTTGATGATTTTAAAACAGTTGATTCTAAAAATGAGTTGGAGAAATTTGCAGACGATTTGACGTTGGGAGTTCCTGGTACTGAAAGTGGAGATACATCTCGAACTGAATTCGTTAACGTACAAGCTTGGTCTGAAGAAAACAGAATGCCTCGGTCGAACGGAAGACGTGGTTAAACGTCTTAGGAGTTACCTTGCAAGACGACCCATGCAACTGGGATTTGCATTTCGATGAAATGCTCAAGAAAGCAAATGGTAGAATGTATATTATGAGAGTTTGTCAATATTATATCACTTGAACAAATAAAACTGCTGTTTGATAGCCTAATTATGTCTACATTCACCTTTGTCATTGAATTGCGGGGTTGTGCGTATGACAGCAAATATCTGAATCAAATAGATTAATTTATTAAGCGTGCGCACAAGAACGGTTATATATCAAAAAGAATATTTATGTCAAAGAAATGACAAGAGAGATAAGAGACTATGGAAGAAAATAACACTATCTGATGACAATGCATTGCTTGAGCTATTGCCGGGAAAAAGGAACTAGAAACTTAGGCTTACGAAGGATTACGAACTGCCTCTAGTAAGAACAGAAAGATATAAAAGGTCGTTTGTAAATCGTTGTTTGTTCAACTTAGTTTAGATTCTAATGTATCTCAACAATTTACTGTTTCTGACTATCGCAATACAGTGAGAGTCTTTTATAAATTCTTTGTAAATGTAATAGTAATTCGTTTTAACTATATACTATTTTATTATTGTAAACTCGGACGGGTGTTTCTGAGTATTCTAATAAAGACTATTATTATTATTATTATCATGTGATTTATGAAGCTACAAAATGTTGCCATAATAAATAACTACCAATATTTGCTAGTGACAAGAGCAACAACATGATTCATAAAATGAACGCTATCCCTGTTGCTAGTTCTCTTCTGTGTCACTTTGGACAATTCCGGAAAGCACAATTCCGGAAAAAACGTTTCACTGTCCATTAGTATCGTTTTCTGCATTTCAGCTGCAGTTTTACAAACCAGTTCATGCTTCGCAAGAAGTTTGGTCAGTTTCGTTAGTTGTTTTCTTCATGCCACCACCGAGGGCTCCAATTATGACAGGTACGATCGTAACAGTATACCCAGGTCTTCTTTCTCTCATCTCAAAAGCAAGTTGTCGATATCGCGTAAGTTTATCTGTCCGTTTCGTGTCAATGTTTTGTTGCATCGGACATGCCATGTCACAAATCCAAATCTGCTTCTCATTTTTCAGCTCCAGTATCAAGTCCGGTCTTCTCGCGGTCTCGGTTTTCCTCAAGTTGAATTGCAAATCCCAGACAAGTTTTGCTTTATCGTTCTCCAATACCATTTCTCGCTCCCATCGTTTTTTGTACCATATCGTGTCAGCTCCGATTAACTCATATTCTTTAGCCCAGGTGACTGGAAGTATCATCAGCGCTCTGTTATGCCTCGCTAAATATTCACTATTAGACAAGACACTGCATCCAGCCACTAGGTGTTCAACCGTTTCGTTTTGCCCTTGACATACTCGGCACTTTCCATCTTTAGATTAGGCCTCGGCTGGCCTTCCAGGATCTCGTTTCCAGCATCTGTTCCAGCATTGACATGATTGATGATGTTTTACGCGGGTTAAGATTTTGGGTAAGCCAAAGATGACATTCGTCCTCTTGTTCTCTGAAGAATTGGCATTGTTGCTCTTTAGACTGGTACGTTTCGATTTTTTTCTGTCTTGCACCCTTTTGAAGCGCTGTCTTCAACCTTCTCCACGTCGGCTTCCACTCTTGGTCAATTTGCTCACCATTCAGTTGTATCATATTGTCCTTAAATTGCAATGTTATCCCCGCTTCCTCCATCGTTGTTCATGCTTCGGTCACAACAGCATTTTCTTCCTTCAGTGTTTCCCTTCTCCAGGCAGCTTGGATCCACCTATTTTCTGACTTGGACATGTAGCACGCTACACGCAACCTTGTTTCCTTATATACATGTCGCATTGATTTTAATCTCTTCCCCCTTTTCTCTTTTCAGGTATAGTCTCTCGTCGCTAGCCTGTTTTCCCAACATTTGTTTTGATCGTAGTTCTCGTTTAACGATCTGGTCTAACTCATTCAGTTCCCCTTTACTGAATTTGCATACATTCATCGCGTATGCGGCAACAGGGATAACCTTGACATTAATTGCAGAGATAAGGTTTGAATCATTCAATTCACTGTTGACTAACATCTTGACTCTTTTTCCCACCTCTCTTTTAACACGTTCGAATACAACTTTGGTCTTTATTCCATCAGCTTGCTCGATGCCTAAGAATTTATATATTTCATTTTCATCTAGATCCATGGTCTCCATAGGCTCATTAAGGACGGGTAGTCCTTCCCCTTTCACCATCTTTCCACGTTCGAATACTATCTCCGCACACTTTGACACTCCGTAGCATGCTCCAGTATCATGACTTGCCTGGACAATGATTTCGTTCACGTCTTTAAGGGCTTTGTGATTTTCTTGGCACTGTTTCAGGTCATCTACAAAGAGGCCATCTCCCATCCTGTAACCTTTGCTTTGTTGTAGTAGTTTTCATACAGGTATCTCGGTTATGCAAAATCCAACTGGTGAGTAACTATCTCCTTTTAGGAATCCGCACTGGATCTCGATCCATCTACTTGTTACTTTCTCTCCTTCGTTCCATATTTCCAGTCTGGTTTCTCACTTGCTCATCAGTTGACATATCAATTTTATTACTTCTTTTGGGATGCCTATCCACTCATACACACGCAACATCCAATCGTGGTGTACTTTATCATAAGCTTTTTTGTAATCGTAAAAAGCTACAGCAAGATTCCTATGATATTATTATTATTAT